>JAJHSJ010000019.1:7430513-7555305 GCA_021015155.1 Magnolia officinalis
GTGTCTATGGTAAAAGTACTTAGAAAATTAAGGAGCAAGGTGGGACAAGGGTGGGATTTTGTGTTTAAGTTAATGAGTTAAGGAGCGATTTTAGACTGTGAGATTTAGTTCTGACAAGTTAATAAGGTGTTAGGATCGACCCATCGCCTAACGACGTCTAATCTCAGGTTGACAAAAATCTGGGATGTTACAGAAAGGGACATCACTTTATGCATGTGAAATAGCATCTACATCATGAATCTATCATTATCCAGCATTGAAAGCATTGAAAACCATAACCTATACGTCTATAGTCCGCACCTTATGCCGTAGAAGCGAGTAACGGACTCAGTTTAAACACCAAGTCTTTATCAACGGTAGAACGAAAACCTATGGCATGAAATAGGTTAGCTATTTCATCACCTACACTAGTTGAATCTCTAGAACTGATTAGGGTTATGATTTCTTACCCAAAAACGAAATCAGAATCGCCAAAAAAGCGATACGGTAGTGATGGATGGGCATGTAGAATAACAGGGATTGATTCCTAGGAGTGACTCCAACTTCTTACTCACTTTCTCTCTCTTTACTCTCTTCTCTCTCCTAGGGTTCTCTCAAATTCTTATGGAGTGAATGAGAGAGGGTTTAAGGTCCTTATATAGGCCTAAACTGATGAAAATGGCCCTAGGGCTAAGGTATACTTACGTTATGTCCAAAGGGCATCCGTTTCAGCTCAACGGAGCACTTCCGGAGCCCCACTTGAGCCAAAGGTCGGACTTAAGCTCCCTGACTATGGATCTAGGTCGAGTTAAGTTTTCATTCCAGTCGGGTTCCCAAATCACGCGTGGCGGACCAGTTTCAGTTCAACGGTCACCTAAAGCGATCAGGGTTACAAGTACACGAACAAGTATGAGAAATGTTCCCTGATCCGAGGGTGCATTTGGGTCAAATTCCGACGGTCTGATTTCTTATATCTGGCCTGCAAACGACAAGTCTCAGATTATTTAAATTAGACTTAACTTTCTAAAGAAAACCACGTTTTCTCACACTCTTCACTCCGGGCTCAATCGAATAGCTTCGGGACACTATCTAGAGTTGATTTTCGAGATGGCTGTCAAGCCCAGCAAGGCGGTCCTAAGCACTTAGTCTCGTGGTCATCGGACTTTCGACGTGCGGTCCAGATCCGATACGGAGTTTCAATGTTCTCCCGAGAGCAACTGGGTAATGAGATTGATCCTCGATTTTAGGGTAACCTAGCGTCCATGATTCTACAAGTTTTGGGTCTTGCAGATCGTATTTAAAGTGCTTCAAGCGAATTTCACAGCTAATCTAGTTTAACACTTAGTTAACTTTGTCTAATTCCTGAAGGATTTGATCCTGAGCGATTTCTGCTTGAGGTGGTGAAAAGGCCTAGCTATATGTCTTAGAGGGGGATGAATAGGACTATGCCAAATAAAACTTATACAGCGGAATTAAAAGGAATATGATAGCCAAAATAAATCACAATGCAGGAAAGTAAAACAACCTCAAAATTCAGATCTTGAGAGGTTGATACAAATGTTGTTCTAAGGACAACCTTACACCAAAAACCAGAGTTTATGGTAGGACAACCTTATTTCTAGAAAGATCTTTGTATCAAATCTCAAACCAAAGAGGAATACAGAAATAAACACAAACTGAACTGAAATAAATTGTAATCACAAATGTATTGTTCTAGGGATAGCCATATACCATAAAAATGGCAGGGCAACCTTGTTGGAACAACTTTAAAGGAAATTGAATATCAAGCTGATAAAGGAATAACAGAAAATAAATTCTAAACTATTACAAAATTCCCACAATGCTTGAATTAAATGATTACAACATTCACCACCATACATACATCCCACAAATAAATAATTAAAGATTAGAAATATAAATCATTCAACGACAACACAAGGGATTATAGTGGTTCTCCTGTGTGTTCACCAACTGTTAAACAACAGCCACACGGAATGCTACTCCACTCATAATATCCTCACACAGGGGATATTAGCGTTCACTAACAAAATAGGTTTTCACAGGTTCACCCAAAACCTTTACAAATTGTGTCTTTGTCTTTGGGCTTACACAATTATAAAAAAAACCCACTTCTGAGTTTTCCTGGCTCTCATCAGATAACCAATACAACAAGATTTTTCTGGCAAATCTAGAAAGAAATCAAAATAGAAAGGAATTTACAATTAAATGTAAAATACCTGATTATCTCCTTCGTTGTAGCAGCCCGGTAGAACCAAGTCAGAGTAAATGATTGAATGTCCAAGTTGAATGTCCAGTACTCAATTACAATGGTTCTAGTTCTAATAAATTTTAAATTAAACCAAATAGGGCTTGCCTTAATTGATTTTGATTCCAAAGAAAGGGAATAACTATTCCTCTTATCAAATTAGATTGGAATAGCAGAAACAAAATCAATTAAATAAAGCTAAAGAAAGAGAATATTAAATAAGCACACTTAGCTTAGATGGAGCATAGAATTATCTCTCAGAAGTTTGACGAAGATTGGCTTGAATGGATTAAATTAATTCACTTTTTCTTCTGAGATTCGTGCTCTATTTATAGGTGAGCAGATCACGTCTTCGACTGGTCTAGGGAGCTCTTCGACTAGTCGAAGAATTAACAGATTTGAAAAAAATCGGGCCCGATAAGCTTTGACCGTTCTACGACTGGTCGAAGGTCTCTTCGACTGGTCGTAGGTCACCTGCGACTGGTCGAAGGTCTTCTTCAACTGGTTGAAGACCTTGTAATTAATCATTGGACTTTGAGTCGAAGACTTTCGACTGGTCGAAGATACAGTAGATACTGTTCCTTCAACTGGTCGAACAGATTCCTGGACTAGTCGAAGGCTAACAGAAAATATCCAAATTTTGTAACAACCTCATGACTGATCGAGGAATTTCTTAGACTGGTCGAAGCAAAGCTAAGACTAGTCGAAGAAAGCCTAGGACAAGTCGTCGTACTGCCCAAACTCATGTGACATAAACATATGACTTATGTATCCAAAATGGCCTACTCCTAAGGTCAACCTAAGGTCAATCGTGAAGTAAGGACATTGAAACATTAGGAACAAGTGACCTTGAAGTTTAAGCCTTGAAGTCTTGATGTAGTTCAATCTTGAAATCTTGATGTAGCTCAACCTTGAAAGTGTCTTGAGTTCTTTACGAACGACCTTGTATGCTTCTTGAAGTCTTGCATTCTTCAGACTTGTCTTGTGAGCAATACTTGCAGTCAAGGTTGATCTTTGTACTTGTGAGCTTTGCTTGGTCATGCATGTTGATATTTGAGAGAGCTTCACTTATGCAAGTTATATAACAGTGATTTTGGCACCACAAATTTGACAACCGACAGGGATATAAACTATAGCACTTACAATCTCCCCCTTTGTCAAATTAGTGACAAAACACATAACCAAGATAAACATAAAGTAAAACAACTAGTTTAAAGAATCATGAATCAGTTAATATCAACTGGCTTACCTGCGAATCAATATTCAATATTCAACATTCAACCAGTTCATTCAACTAGTTCAAACATACTCCCCCTGAGTAACATAACCAATGCTACTCTAACATAACCAATGCTACTCCTCTCACAATCACATCGTAAAGAACAAACTATTCTCCCCCTTTTTGTCACAATATGACAAAGGAAACAACAAGGAAGGAAAACTAAATAAAGGGATATATGAGAGTAAATATGAGGAGTTACGAGATTATAACATAAAAACAGATAGTATCCAACTCAAAAGCAGCATGGTTTCACATAGAACAAATACCCAGCATATAACAAAGATAGTATCCAACTCCAAATCAGTCAGCCTAGTGCTAAGTTATAAAGTTATTACAGACCAGAAAATCCCATATAAACTAATCAGAACCAAAACCAGATGACGGAACAGGAATAGAGGGATCAAGTTGGTGCATGCCTTTGTTCAATCGCCTAAGATATTTGCGCATGTACATGAATTGTAAATCATGAGCAACCGATATGTTTTCCATCTTTACATTTATATTCTCAACTTTATCCTCCAATGCACTCAGACGTGCATCAACATCAGATGGTTCAAAATCTGGATCATTTGTTGAATCAGAATCCAGTTCCTCAAAAATGTCATCCATGTTAATGTTATCACCAGCTTCTTCATGACCACCACCACCACCACCTTGTTCAGGAAGTAATTCCAGCTTCATCTTATTGATATTAGAATTGTTGAAAATCAGATGATGGATAGGTGCCTCACCAACCGGCATATCGACCAACATATGTGTAGCCAATACAGTCATTAAATAGGCAAAAGGAATGTCACTATGACCAGGATGGAGTCTAAACTGAAGAATGAAATGACAGATTAAGGATGGTAAACAAATCTGAGTACCACTGGCAATAGCATGGATAACACGAACCATAAATGAGGTCAAGTCAGTTTTATTACCCGAACGAGAATACAGATTAGACACAAAGATTTTGTGGGAAACTCTGTATTTGGGTAACAAATACCTTGCGGGAAGCGCATTCCCTTTTTTGTCCAGTGAACATCCATGTTGCACAAGTCTTTAGTGAGCATACGTTTTTCAGAAACGGACGGTTTATTAGTCAAATTATGAATAGGAATACCATCATCATTCACAGGAATGTCCATAAGGGCTAAAATTAAATGACGATCAATGTCAAAAGGCCCTTCACTAGTAGATATTTTAAAAGTTAAATTATCCTGTGAGAAAGCACCAATACATGCAAACATGGATTGGGCAATGGACCGGTATGCTGGCCCACCCCAATGTAATAAGTTAACCCAACCTACAACTTTAAGCATAGGAAGGATGTCAAAAGGTACAATATGATTAATATCAACAGGATGTTCAACAATAACATTACGTGATCTAATGTCCGTAACATAAGATGGATCATCATTGGGAACAAGAAGATGACGCTTAGTGATAATGGTCGATCTGGAGGAAGAAGAAGGACCATGGGAAGTAGTTTTTCTACCTCTAGAAGCCATTTGCAACAACAATAACAAGGAAATAAGAAGTTGCAAAGGATTGAGAAGTGGGTTTACTCAAAACAGATTTTTCTTAATCCAAACCCCAAATCTCAATGAAATCCAAAATAGAAAGCTTCAAGATAGAAAAAGAAACAATCTAAACACAGATCTACAAGAAAAACGCATATGGAGCACTAACCTTGAAGAACAAGAACAGTGGGTTCGACAAGTCAAAGCACGGCTCCTTGGGAAAAAAACGGAATGAGGAAGAAAGCAAAATCCCCAAATTTTTAAGTGATTCCCGAGATCTACCACTGGTCGTGGGTATCTACGACCGGTCGAAGGTCGACTGGTTGAGTATACTCACGACTGGTCGAAGAATGTCCAAAAATTTATTTTTCTTACAAATTATACAAAAATTGGAATTCAACCTAACAAATATATACACTATGATACAAGTAGGCATTAATAATCATTTTAAAATGCACATGCTAAGATCAAATTTCATCTTTTTGAACCTGCTTTTATCGAGAGGTTTTGTGAAAATATCAGCTCGTTGATCTTCGGTAGGAATATATTCCAGAAATATAACTTTTTCTTCTACTAATTCTTGAATATAATGAAATCTAATGTCAATGTGCTTAGTACGAGAATGCTGAATAGGATTTTTTGAAATATTTATCGCACTGGAATTATCACAATGTAATAACATAGAATCCTGTTTAATTGCATAATCACTTAGCATTCGTTGCATCCAAACAAGCTGTGTACATGCATTACCAGCTGCGATATATTCAGCTTCAGTTGTTGAAAGTGATATAGAATTTTGTTTCTTACTAAACCAGGAAACTAAACAATTTCCAATGTAAAAGCAACCACCACTGGTTGATTTTCTATCATCTTGATTACCAGCCCAGTCAGCATCCGAGTACCCAGCTAATTGGACACTAGTCTCATGAGGATACTAGAGACCGAGATTTACAGTACTTGCGATATATCTAATAATCCACTTGACAGCAATCAAGTGAGATTCTTTTGGATCAGATTGATATCTTGCACAAATACCAACACTTAGAGAAATATCAGGTCTACTAGCAGTTAAATATAACAAACTACCAATCATACTCCGATAAAGTTTTGAATCAATATTTTTACCATTAGAGTCTTTTGAGAGTTTCAGGGTAGTACTCATGGGAGTATCGAAATTCTTGCCATTCTCAAATCCAAATCTCTTGATTAGATTCAAAGCATACTTAGATTGAGAAATGAATATTCCTTCAGGTTGTTGCTTTACTTGCAATCCAAGGAAATAAGTCAATTCCCCAACCATGCTCATTTCGAACTGTGATTTCATCAAATCTGCAAACTCAGTAGTCAAGTCAGTACAAGTTGATCCATAAATGATATCATCAACATAAATTTGTACCATTAAGATATGATCATTATGTTTTTAACAAACAGAGTTTTATCAACAGATCCCATTTGAAAATCATGACTTAAAAGAAATTTTGTTAGTTTCTCGTACCATGCCCTAGGTGCTTGTTTTAATCCATAAAGTGCCTTTTTAAGCCGATACACATGATCAGTATTTTTGGGATCTTCAAAACCCATTGGCTGTTCAACATAGACTTCTTCATGTAAATCGCCATTTAGAAAAGCACTTTTCACATCCATTTGATAGATCTTTATCTTTCTAAAACATGCAATGGATATAAATAGTCTGATAGATTCAAGACGTGCTACTGGTGCAAAAGTTTCATCAAAGTCAATTCCTTCAATTTGAGTATAACCTTGTACCACTAGTCTAGCCTTGTTTTTAATTATATTTCCATGCTCGTCAGACTTATTTTTGAAAATTCATTTTGTTCCAATGATGTGTTTATCTTTAGGTCTTGGTACGAGATACCAAACATCATTTCTTACGAATTGGTTAAGTTCTTCTTGCATCGCAACAATCCAGTTCTCATCAGTAAGAGCATCTTTTACATTAGATGGTTCTATTTGGGATGTAAAACATACATAATTACATATATCCTCAAGTTGTCTACGGGTGCGAACACCGGTGAAAGGGTTTCCAAGAATTTGTGTGGTTGGATGATCTTTAACAGTCCTCAACTCAGAATCAGTCTGATTCGATGAAGTATCGGGTTTATCAATGATTAGAACTTCATCATTATCTGAATTAGGGATTGGCGTGTTTAAGTGATCATCAATGACAACATTGATGGACTCTTGAATCACACTAGTTCTTTTATTCAGAACCCTATAAGCTCGATTGTTTAAGGAATATCCTAGAAAAATCCCTTCATCACTCTTTGTATTGAATTTTCCCAAATTTTCACCATCTCGTAAAATATAGCACTTGCTGCCAAAAACTCGAAAGTGTTTGACAGTAGGCTTTTTATTGAACCACAATTTGTAAGCCATTTTATTATTATTTTTGCTAGTGTAGACTCAGTTAATAATATAGCAAGTTGTGTTGACAGCTTCAGCCCAAAGATTTTTAGAGAGCTTCATGCTATTCAACATGACATTAGCCATTTCTTGAAGCACCCTATTCTTTCTTTCCACAATTCCATTTTGTTGTGGAGTTTTGGGAGCTGAGAATTCATGTAATATTCCTTGGTCGGTACAGAACTTCTCAAAATTACTGTTCTCAAATTCAGATCCATGATCACTACGAATCTTACTGATTTGAGAAGATTTTTCAGTTTGAATCCTTTTGAGAACTTTTCTTACTTCTTCAAGGGTTTTAGATTTATCCCTTAAGAAGACTACCCATGTGAATCTGGTAAAGTCATCAACTATTACCAGAATATACTTTTTCCCACCACGACTTTCCGTTCTGGTAGGTCCTATTAGATTCATGTGGAGGAGTTCGAGTGGTCTTGATGTGGTATTTGAATTCACCTTTTTGTGTGAGTTCCTTGTTTGTTTGCCTATCTGGCACTCACCACATATTTTATCTAATTTCTGAAGTTTGGATAAACCTCTTATAAGTTCTCGTCTACTCAATCTATATAAATTTCGATAATGTACATGTCCAAGACGTTTGTGCCATAATTCAGTCTCGTCTGTATAGACCATGTAACATGTTTGATTAGATAAGATGGATTCACTAATAATATAGCAATTTTCAGACGTTCTACGTCTAGTTAATATTATAGAGCCCTTATTGTTTAGTATCTCACAGCTTTGATTAGAGAACCGAACACTATGGTTATTATCACATATTTGAGATATGCTAAGCAAGTTATGTTTTAAGCCTTCAACATATAAAACGTTTTTAAACACAGGAAGATTAAAAAGTTGAAACGTACCTTGGCCTATAATCTTGCAGTTGCTACCATCACCAAATGTGACTGAACCATCAGTCATATCTTTTAGATCCGTGAATAAAGCTTTGTCACTTGTCATATGCCTGGAGCATCCACTGTCTAGGTACCACTTTGAATGACTTGTTGCTTTGAAAGTAGTGTGAGCAACCAACTAGGCAACTTTAGGAACCCATTTCATAACTGTTTTGGGTTTAGGAACATAGTTGGTATTCTTTTGTTTTTAGTTGTAATAATAACCTATATAGTTAGATTTTAAGAGCTCCTTGAGTAAATCTACTATCTTTTCAGCTAGTGGATTTCGTTTCTGATTAATGTTGACATGACTGCTTTTAGGTTTTTGAATTTCTAAAAAAGCCTTGATAAGTACTTTTCCCTTTTGAGTTTGAGGACTCTCCTTTCACAAACATAGGAGGAGTATACTTTTGTTTAGGAGATAAATTTTTATCATAGCCCAACCCGGATAGATTGCCACATTTTCTTGATCCGGATAAAAGTTTTTCTAACTTTGGATCACCTTGGGCATATTTCCATGTGTCATTTAGACTTAGAAGAGAAGATACTTCATTTTTGAGTTTCTCAATTTCAGATTTCAAATCAACAATTAGAGAGTTTTTGAATTTCAAATCACATTTTAATTTTTCAAAACAATCTGAAATTTGTGATTTTTCTAAGACAAGTGAGTCAAAACATTCTTTGAGTTTAGAAAAATTTTCTTTTTGAAGTTTAAGTTTGACAGCAATTTTACAACTTTCCTTATATAAGGCATTGTAAGCGTCTTGAAGATCATCTTCATTTTCACATTCACTACTCAGATTTTCTTCGCTGGTTGAGTCATTATCTGAAAATGTGAATTTGGCTAGAGTCATAAGAGCTTTAACTTCATTGCCCGACTCAGTTTCAGAATCTTCTGATTCAGAAGAAGCTTCAGAATCAGATGATTCATCCCATGTAGCCAACATACCATTCTTCTTGGGTTTGTCCTTTTTAGGACATCTATTTGCTAAGTGCCCATATTCTTGACAGTTGTAACATTGACTATTTTTCAAAGATTTTTGAGGTTTGGGTCTAGACTTCTTTTTATCATTCGATTTTTTAAAATCAACCCTTTTCTTGCTTTTGAAAATCTTATAAAATTTCTTAGCTAAAATAGCCATATCATCTTCTGAATCAGAATTTTCTTCTGAATTACATTTAGAGGATTTTAGTGCGATAGATTTACCTTTAGGAGCTTTAAAGTTTAACTCGTAGGTTTGTAAAGAACCAACTAGTTCTTCTACCCTCATATTATCCGTATCACGAAGTTCCTGGATCGCGGTTACTTTAGAATTGAACGTTCAGGAAGTGAGCGTAGTATCTTTGCACACACTTTACTTTCTAGAATTTTATCGCCAAGACCCCACATTGAGTTTACAATGTCATTTAGTCTAGTGTAAAAGTCCATAAACATTTCAATTTCCTCCATATGAATTTCTTCAAATTTGGTTGTGAGGAGTTGGACTTTAGACTTTTTGACAATTGATGTACCCTCGTGTGTCATTTCTAGTATATCCCAGGCTTGCTTTACAGTATCACAGGATATAATTCTTTTGAACTCAGCCAGTGATAGTGCACAAGTGATTGCATTTAGTGCTTTAGCATTGGCACTATACTCACTTTTCTGAAGGGTAGTCCATAAATAATAAGCAGGTACAGAGATAGTTTTTGAACCGTCGGATTTAGTTACTTCAATGGTAGGAGGGTTCCATTCGGTCACTATGGCTCTCCACACACTCTCATCCATTGATTTTAGGAAGATCCTCATTCTGGCTTTCCAATAGGCATAGTTGGAGCCATTAAATGGTGGAGGTCTAGTGATTAAAAGGCTATCAAAATTTGACATCTTTTTATATAGCTTAGATCGTTAGCTCAGGAAATATATCCAAATAAAAAGCAATAAGAACGAGCTATTAGGCTCTGATACCACTTGAAAAGGCCTAGCTATATGTCCTAGAGGGGGGTGAATAGGACTATGAAAAATAAAACTTATACAGCGGAATTAAAAAGAATATGATAGCCAAAATAAATCACAATGCAGGAAAGTAAAACAACCTCAAAATTCAGATCTTGAGAGGTTGATAAAAATGTTGTTCTAAGGACAACCTTACACCAAAAACCAGAGTTTATGGTAGGACAACCTTATTTCTAGAAAGATCTTTGTATCAAATCTCAAACCAAAGAGGAATACAGAAATAAACACAAACTGAACTGAAATAAATTGTAATCACAAATGTATTGTTCTAGGGAGAGCCATACACCATAAAAATGGCAGGGCAACCTTGCTGGAACAACTTTAAAGGAAATTGAATATCAAGCTGATAAAGGAATAGCAGAAAATAAATTCTAAACTATTACAAAATTCCCACAATGCTTGAATTAAATGATTACAACATTCACCACCATACATACATCCCACAAATAAATAATTAAGAATTAGAAATATAAATCATTCAACCACAACACAAGGGATTATAGTGGTACGCTTATGTGTTCACCAACTGTTAAACAACAGCCACACAGAATGCTACTCTACTCCTAATATCCTCACACAGGGGATATTAGCATTCACTAACAAAACAGGTTTTCACAGGTTCACCCAAAACCTTTACAAATTGTGTCTTTGTCTGTGGGCTTACACAATTAAAAAAAAAAACCCACTTCTGAGTTTTCCTGGCTCTCCTCAGATAACCAATACAGAAAGATTTTTCTGGTAAATCTTGAAAGAAACCAAAACAAAAAGGAATTTACAATTAAATGTAAAATACCTGATTATCTCCTTCGTTGTAGCAGCCCGTTAGAACCAAGTCAGAGTAAATGATTGAATGTCCAAGTTGAATGTCCAGTACTCAATTACAATGGTTCTAGTTCTAATAGATTTTAAATTAAACCAAATAGGGCTTACCTTAATTGATTTTGATTCCAAAGAAAGGGAATAACAATTCCTCTTATCAAATTAGATTGGAATAGCAGAAACAAAATCAATTAAATAAAGCTAAAGAAAGAGAATATTAAATAAGCACACTTAGCTTAGATGGAGCACAGAATTATCTCTCAGAAGTTTAACGAAGATTGGCTTGAATGGATTAAATTAATTCACTTTTTCTTCTGAGATTCATGCTCTATTTATAGGTGAGCAGATCGTGTCTTCGACTGGCCTAGGGAGCTCTTCGACTAGTCGAAGAATTAACAGATTTGAAAAAAATCGGGCGCGATAAGCTTTGACTGTTCTATGACTGGTCGAAGGTCTCTTCGACTGGTCGTAAGTCACCTTCGACTGGTCGAAGGTCTTCTTCGACTGGTTTTAGACCCTGTAATTAATCGCTGGACTTTGAGTTGAAGACTTTCGACTGGTCGAAGATGTAGTCGACACTGTTCCTTTGACTGGTAGAACAGATTCCTAGACTAGTTGAAAGCCAATAGAAAATATCCAAATTTTGTAACAACCTCACGACTGATCGAAAAATTTCTTAAACTAGTCGAAGCAAAGCTAAGACTAGTTGAAGAAAGCCTAGGACATGTCGTCGAACTGCGCAAACTCATGTAACATAAACATATGACTTATGTATCTAAAATGGCCTACTCCTAAGGTCAACCTAAGGTCAATCAAACCCCAATCGTGAAGTAAGGACATTAAAACATTAGGAACAAGTGACCTTGAAATTTAAGCCTTGAAGTCTTGATGTAGTTCAATCTTGAAATCTTGATGTAGCTCAACCTTGAAAGTGTCTTGAGTTCTTTACGAACGGCCTTGTATACTTCTTGAAGTCTTGCATTCTTGAGACTTGTCTTGTGAGCAATACTTGCAGTCAAGGTTGATCTTTGTACTTGTGAGCTTTGCTTGTTCATGCATGTTGATCTTTGAGAGTGCTTCACTTATGTAAGTTATATAACAGTGATTTTGCCACCACAAATTTGACAATTGACAGGGATATAAACTATAGCACTTACAGGTGGTACTTGGGTCTTTGTACTGAATTTTTTGAGACGTTGCAATCTAACCCCCTTAAAGAAAAATTTCGTCCTCGAAATTAGTACCTTTTCGTACTCCTCAAGAATCTGAGGGTAGTTCTTTTTGACCTCGGCTTTAGTTTCCCAAGTAGACTCTTCCTCAGTATGATGTGTCCACAGTACCTTCACAAGTGGGATGACCTTGCTACGCAACACCTGCTCCTTCCCGTCTAGGATACGCGTCTGATGCAGTACATATGTAGCATCCTCGCTCAAGTGTACCTGCTCCCATTTGATGATATGGGAATGATTAAGAATGTACTTCTTTAGCATGGAAACATGAAATACGTTATGCACACCCACAAGTCGAGTGGGCAAGGTAAGACGGTATGCCACCACACCCACTCGGTCAAGTATCTGAAATGGGCTAATGAACAGCGGCGTAAGTTTCCCCTTCTTTCCAAACCGAAGGACTCCCTTCATGGGGGAAACTCGGAGGAATACATGGTCTCCAACCTTAAACTCAAGTGGTCGCCGCCTCGTATCGGCATAACTCTTCTGTCTGCTCTGCGCTGTAAGAAGTCGACGCCTGATAATATCGATATTCTCTGAGGTCGCCTGTGCTAACTCTGGGTCAATCAAACTGCACTTGCCAACCTCTGCCCAGCAATGCGGTGCTCGGCAAGGGCGTCCATACAAGGCCTCGTAAGGAGCCATACCAATACTTACCTGAAAACTGTTATTGTAGGCGAACTCTGCATACGGGAGACAGTCATCCCAACTGTCATTGAAGTCTAAAACACAGGCCCGTAGCATATCCTCCAAAATCTGATTCACTTGCTCCATCTGCCTATCGGTCTGTGGGTGGAACGTGGTACTGAACTTCAACTTCACACCCATCGCTTCTTAGATACGAGTCTAGAAGATAGATGTGAATCGCATGTCTCTGTCCGACACAATCTCCAAGGGAACTCCATGCAGACGCACTATCTCCTTAATGTACAATTTGACCAACTCGTCTACAGAATTCAAAACTTGATCGGAAGGAAATGAGCCGACTTTGTCAACTGGTCGACGATCACCTAGATGGAATCATGTCCCTTCCTCGTCTTCGGTAGCCCCGATATGAAATCCATAGAGATGAAGTCTCATTTCCATTTAGCTATGGGCATGGGCTAATGCAGTCCAGGAGGTCGGCGATGTTCAACCTTGACCTGCTGGCACGTGAGATAACGGGAGACGTATTCTGCTATATGAACCTTCATATTGTCCCACCAATACGACCTCTTCAGGTCCTGATACATCTTCGTGCTACCAGGATGCATCGCAACCTTTGATCTGTGGGTAGCTTCGAGAATTTCCTGTCTCAAGTCATGAATGTTTGGGACGCATAGGCGGCCAGGGTATCTTAGGCCTCATCTGTGCCAACTCTCCACTTGGAATCCTCATCATCGCTAGCTTGCTTTCGAAGCACAGACAATCGCGCATCGTCCTTCTGGGCTTCGATAATCCTGTCATCAATAAGTGGTCGCACCCAAATATGCGCGATACACTCAAATGGCTCCTCCACGTTGAGTTTCTGCTCGAAGTCTCGTATGAACTCTACCATATCCCACTCTGCTACCATTAGCGGAGCGGCAAATGCTATAGCCTTCTTGCGGCTCAACGCGTCTGCCACAAGGTTGGCCTTGCCAGGATGGTAGGAAACCTCGAACTTAAAGTCCTTCAAGGTCTCCATCCATCGACGCTGCCTCATATTCAAGTCCCGCTGAGTGAATATATAGTGAAGGCTCTTATGGTCGCAGAAAAGTTTGAACTTCTCTCCGTAAAGGTAATGTCTCCAGAGCTTTAATGCAAATATGACCGCTGCTAACTCAAGGTTGTGCGTGAGGTAATTCTATTCGTGTTTCCTTAACTGTCTCGAGGCATATGCGATCACCTTGTCCTTCTGCATAAGGACACAACCCAAACTAACGCGAGACGCATCGGTGTATATAGTATACTTGACCCCTTGCTCTAACAATACTAGCACAGGGGCGGACGTCAGTCTGTCCTTCAGCTCTCGAAAAGCTGTTTCCGCCTTTTCATTCCAGGCGAACTTCAGATCCTTCTGTGTCAACTGAGATACTGGTCTGGCTATCTTCAAGAAGTCCCAAATGAATCATCGGTAGTACCCCGCCAGACCAAGAAAACTCCTCACCTCAGTAACCGAACCAGGCTGCTTCCAGTCCTGAACTGCGGCTACCTTAGCAAGGTCCACCACTATCATTCCTTGGACACCACATGTCCCAGGAACTTGACTTCCTCTTTTCAGAATTCGCATTTCTTATACTGTGCGAACAAGTGGTTCTTCTTTAGCGTATCCAAGACAGCTCGTCGGTGTTTCTCGTGCTCTTCCCGACTCACAGAGTATATCAGGATGTCATCGAAAAACACGATGACAAATCGGTATATAAATGGCTGAAATACCTGGTTCATCAAATCCCTGAACACGGCCGGCGCGTTCGTAAGATCAAACGACATCACGAGGAACTCGTAATGCCCAAAACTTGCCCTGAAGGCTGTCTTCTGCACGTCCTCATCCCTGACGCACAACTGATGATACCCTGACTGCAGATCAATCTTCGAGAAGTAGCGCGCCCCTTTCAACTTATCAAACAGATCGTTTATCCTGGGTAAAGGATACTTGTTCTTCAGGGTCAATTGGTTCAACCTACGGTAATCAATACATAATCGTAGTGACCCATTCTTCTGCTTGACAAACAACACAAGTGCTCCCCAAGGAGACACACTGGGTCGTGTGAAGCCCTTCTCTACGAGTTCGTCAATCTGTTTCCTCAGTTCCTCCATCTCACATGGAGGCATCCGATACATAGGTAATGAAATGGGGGTCGCACCGGGCACAAGATCAATAGTAAAATCGATCTCGCGCCAAGGAGGTAATCCAGGGATCGTCCTAAACACATCCGCAAATTCCCAAACTACTGGCATGTTCCCTAACATCGGCCCATCAACATGCTCTAGTAAAGCAGCGTAATATCCAACACGACATGGCAAACTAACCTGCATTGGAAAAGTAAAGACCGTGCCGTTTGGTCCATTGGCTGTCACGACCCGATTATCGCAATCAATCTCTGCCTTCATCTCGGTGAGCCAGTCCATATCGAGGATAATGTCGTAGTGCCATAGTAGGGCGACAATGAGGTCAACAAATACTGTCCTGCTACCTAAGTCTACTGAGCAACCCTCACACGTCTGTGTGACATCCGAAAAGTCCCAATAGCAATAGTGAGTCTCACTCCCTTCGTGGGAGTAGTATACAAAGCTAGACGCTTAACTGCTACACATGAAATGATGGAGGTAGTGAACCCAGTGCCCACCAATAAGAAGATAGGAGTACCTTGAACATGTGCAGTGACCTCGAAGGCCATAGGTGCTGAAGGTGCTGTCTCTGGCTATTCTACTGTAAGTGTATGAACGCGTGCCTACTGAGATCGGTTGGACTGAGGCACCATAGGTCACTGAGGCGACCTAAATCGAGGTGCAGGGGGTCAGAATGATGGATGTGCAGGGATAGTACCCAGGGGCGGAGCCGATATAGTCTAAGGGCGAGTGCGGTCGATCCTCTGCGGCGACGAGAACCCACTGTCTCTCATACGCACGAAACAGCTCTCCGCTGGGTGGCCTGGCCTCCCACAGTAGGTACAGGTCACGCCCGGTCGCCGCATCGGAACTAGTGGCGCTGAAATCCTGGGAGGAGAGTTTGTATGAGGCCTCTTGCCGAGGAATGGCCTGCTTGGCATATCTGGTTGGGGCCTAGAGACCATAGGCCCACGAGCACATGTCAACCGATCCTTGTCCTTCTCTGCTCGCATAGACATGTGTACTAGCTTAGTATAGGAGGTTATGCTAGCACAACACATCTTCAAGCGAATATCAGGGCGCAGGCCCTCGGAAAAGTGCGGCATCTGCATCTGTGCTTTGGCAAGTATCGTAGGAACATATCGGCCCAACTCTGTAAACTGATGCTCATACTCTGTCATTGTCATGCCTCCCTGTCTGAGGCATAAGAATTCATTCTCCTTCTTGTGCCGATATGTCTGGGGATAGTACTTCTCGTGAAAGTGGAACTTAAAATCTGCCCATGTCCATTATATCCAACCGCAACTGTCCGCAATACACTATCCCACCACAGGCTAGCCTCCTTTTCAAACATAAAGGTGACCAACTCGACTTGTTCCTGCTCGGTACAATGTAGCATCTTCAGCATCTTAGAGATGCGGTCGAGCCAATATTCAGCCTCCTCGGGTTTGCGAGAACTCGTAAAGGTAGGAGGCCTCAAGCGCTGGAATCGCTCTAGTAAACCACTCGTACCTAGATTCCCCATAGGGTATGTAGTAGGTGCAGGGGGAGGCACACCCTCATCCTGATCAGAAGGCCCTACAGTCTCGATAGGGCGTATAGATGGTGAAGGTGGAGCAACACTTCCAACCTGAGCTAGGGCCCCTGCAATGATAGCTAAGAGTTGCTGGTGCTGCTGGTGCATCATTGTCATCAACTGCTCCAACCTATCAGCAGGCGGGTAGACTGAGGCACATACTACGTCGAAGAAGACGCACAGTTCTGCTCATGAACCGGTGGTGTGTATGGTGGTGGTCCAACTGCAGGACCAAGAGAAGGCTGAGACTTAGGTATCGTCTCACGAATAGGGCCCAATCCAGGGTCCGTATGACCATCACTCTGGGGAAGTGCTTGATCCATCAAACCAGTAAGTGCAAGGCGTGTCGTGCTCTGTTTGGCCTTCTGTGGTATGTCCTATATAACATAGGGGCAACTTGTGCAACATGTAGCATAACAATACACAATCCTTTAAGTATTCTGACACTTCATAGCATAAAAGACTGCATGCATTTCATTAACCAAAATTTTGTCATAATACATGGAATACAGAGTTACATGAATCATGATAGAAGATGCATGTGAGCTAATACAACCAAAGCTTCAAACACTGAAAACATTCTACAAACTACTGTAATACTAGGCCCATCAACATGAACACAAACATAACCTAAAGCAATAACCAAAATAAGTTGCAAGACAACGGCATGGGTGACTAGGCATCTGAGTTTGGCGAAGGAGGAGGGGCGCCCTTATCTTGCAGACAACACATGATAGTCTACAAGGTGTGAGTCACCTTCTTGAACTTATGTTTTACGAGGCCCCGAAGATCCATCAGATCCTGTCGTAGGACAGCCTGTCCTTGGCGTCGGATAGCCTGACCCTCCTCAAGTCGACCTATACGAGCATCCCTAGTAGCCCGATCAGCGTCCTGCTCCGGTGTCGTAGGAGGGGAGCTCTCCTCCGTATCCTGGGCCTCCTCTTCTTCCTCGCTTACTTCCTCTTTTATTTCAGCTCCGCCTTCATCCTCACTCTGTTCCTCTTCACTCTCCGTCTCATCTTCACTCTCCTCAAGTCGGGCTTGTTGCTGTCGTGGCCCGATTTCCATCTGATTGAGAGTAGTTTCATTGATGAAATGTTGCAGCACTGGGAGTTCTGCGCCCAAACTGTAGCCGAACTCGCGTGCAATCTTGCATATAAGCTGGCCGAAGGGGAGTGAATCAGTCTTTCTATTTGACCGTGTTGTCAGAACAATATATCGCAAAACATACGTGGGCATGCACAACTTCTCTCCCTGCCCCGCCTGGTATAGAAAATCTACCATCAAGCGCGTACACTCACTGCGATTGCTCCACCTGGAGTATACGTTAAACGTGCAGATATGGTGGAGTAGGCGGAAATCATCCTTCATGTTTGACGCCAGGAGACTATTATTCGGCTGCCACTGAACCAGTCGACCTCAAAGAAAACGCGTATGGCGATCCCTTTCACGTGCACTCTTCAGATTCGTCTCGCTCACGTGAACTTGGCCAAGCGGTATGCCCATGAGTCGAGCTATCAGGCCAGCATCGATTGTGGCTTCCCGACCTTTCCCGAGGGAATCTTGAACTGTAAGGGATCCAGTGTACGCTCTCGAATATGGACATAGAAAGCTCGGACAGTACCCACATTCGCACGATATTTTCCTTCAAACACAGGGCCCTAATGGGCCTCATCCAGGCGCTCCAACAATGGATACTGTCCAAAGAGCCGCCCATCCACCTGAGCTTCAAAAAGGACCCTACGGTCCTCATAAACTCCATGGGACAACTCCGCCAGTAGAGCTCTCGGGAGATGAGCTTGGGGATCGAGATCCCGCTTAGTCCGTAGCTCATGTTCAACGCCTGTGCTTGCGGTGCCACCTCTCAGTTTCCTGGAACGAGTGGGGCGACTAGGCCCGACTTCATCCACAGCACCCTTTCTCTTTCCCATGAGAGAATGAATGGTGAAAATTGAGAAAATGGCCGTAATGAACTCTAATAGGGCCATGGAAAAGTGGAGAAAAGGGAGAAAAGGGATGGGATCTTTAGGTCTCCACGGATTTGAGCCTTTAAGGGGTGTGTAAAGGCTCAAATGGAAGGGAATGAAGAAGGCAAATAAAGAAAGAGGATGGGTAGTAGGTGCACACGAATTTGAGCCTCAAATGGGGGATTCAGTAGCTCAAATGAGAGTGAATGGAGAGGGTAGGTAGCAATGGAGACGAGTTTAAAGCAAGTGGTGGAGAAGGTGCACGAAAATGGAAGAGAGATCGTTTGGTGGGGGCGATTTGAGAGAGAAATCTGACCTTTTTGGAAGAAAAGAAAATGTGAAGGGGTGGTTTGTGAAGGAGGGGTGAGTTTGGAAGGGTTTAAATCAAAACCCCTTGCGTTCGTGGGCCACATAACACCCAGCAATCCTCGGCCCGCGTCGCCCCGCCTGGCCGAGCCCGCTAGTCGGCAAGGGCTTGCCGAACCGGCCAGCCCCTCGCCGGACTCTGGAGGTTTTGGTAAGGGCTCGCCCCTTAGGTGAGGTCCTCCTGCCCCCCTTGGTTCAAAAATGTATGTGGCCCACCTTGGGTCCCTCTGAAAGTGCCCGTTTGGGCCCCACCTCCGTTTTGAGTCTATTCGGGCTATTTCCGAAACTATCTGATGTATATTCGCATTTGGCAATTTCTAAAGGCTGAGATGGGGTCATATATGATCTACATCCGTCGATTGACGGTTTAGGAGTGATCCGGGGTTGCCTCATGCGATCACGGAGGTGTACGGATGCGATCTCGGCGATCATTTTCGGTGAACTTTGCCAATTGGCGAAACCGGAACTCCTATGACTATTTCTATATTTTCTCGCACCCACCTACGTTGAGGTTGCGTTAGCGTACGTTATGTGCCCATAACTCAGGTCCGGTTTAATCCAAATCATGCTTTGATACCAACTTGTAACGCCCTGAAAATCGGGGGTCGAGTAACAACTCAACTCTCGAGTTCTAAAACATCACTTATGCAACATATATGCTTATGATTCAATGTTGTCTGTGTTAGTACATTAATCATGAGTGGGATTATACCAAAACAGTAATTCATACTCTAGATTAAGTTGTAAAACGCAAGCGGAAGACTGAAAGACATAAATATACGTATATAAGTCAAAGATCACAATCGGTCTCCAGAGTATGAATACATCACTGAGTCACCATATACATGTAATAGTCTTAAAAATCAAAATGTCAAAATAGTACAAATACAATGATAATCCCTATAGCCCAGTCAATCCGGATAGCCTAAGCGAAGCCACCGAAGAACTGCATATACGAGAACTCGTCCTGATCATCGTAGTAGTCAGGCTCCGCCTCAGGGGTCCCACCGTCATCTGAAATCAAGACAGAGTCTGGTTAGTGTTTAAAACACCGTCCCGTAACGTGGGAGTGAGTGATTAACTCAGTGGAACCATAAAGCAAAGCTTAGCATGTTATCAATTCAATCAAGCAATAATGATAAAGCAGTAAATCACACATCCCTAAGAACTCTTGTTATGCAAGAATGGTATGAATGTATGATGCATGCCCTCGCCTATGCTCCCTCAGCGACTTCATCTAACGTTCGCGCATGAACAACACAGCCTCAGTGCTTGACCTGCTATGCCTGAACGCACGCGTAATGCAGTGTATGCATATGATTACCAAGTTCTTATTAGTCCTTTTTCATACAGCAGGATTGGGAAACTAAGGTACCTCCCTTATGTCATTTCCCAAACGATGATCCATTCTAGGGTTGTCGGTCCTAGGAAATCTCATACGATGTTTTAGTTCTAAGTCGCTGCAAAGGGCTCGTCAGCAAATCAATGCAGGCCTAGTTTATACTCTAGATGCTACGGAAAGGCTCGTCGCCCCATCGTAGACTCAAAGTATGCTCGCGGTCACTACAATGAGCTCATCACCAAATCAGTGTAGGCCGACAGTTCGAATACAGTGTCTCATACCACCGTATTTGGCTCACGAGTCTGGGTTGCTCACTGGTCACTACAGGGAGGCTCGTCGCCCAGCGTAGGCCGACAGCTCTACCACGGTGTCCCATACCACCATGTCCGGCTCATGAGTCTTAGCAGATCGAGGTACCAAGGTTAAACGGGGTTTCACTGGTGAGTTTGGTACCTTAGGTTCAAGTAGTAGTGTCCATACATGGTGAACATACAATGGCACATTGGGTTACTTGACGGGCTCGACTAGCACGTGCGCACCCAAAGTTGATCGACATGAAGTGCATAAGCCCTCCGTGTGGCCTAACCAGTGCCGACAACTTTAGTACTACTCGGGTTCGTCAAACACGTCCTACGTGGCGAATGAATCTCAGCTACAAACTCAAAGCCGGCTACCGATTGCCTAGACTATAACATAGTCCCAATCACATTCAATCCTTAACCATAAAGCATGTATAGTAGTCAAAGCAGAATTAACAAAGTAATTTAAACATGTTAACAAGCATGCTATAAAGCACAATATATGCAGGAAATACAAACACATACATTTCATAAGTAAGCGATTATACTAAACAACTTACATGGAGGAAATCATATACATCTCTAAGGTATTTGAGAATCCTATCTCAACACCTACCTAAAGCACTATCTCCTAAGTACTTACTCATACAAACATTGTTACAAACATTTAGACTACACTTATTAACATACAAAACGTATATTAACCAAAACATGTATTAGGACAAATCCTTTCGCCAAGGAGTTGTTACACATATATCTAGCATATACATACAGTAGTTAATCATGGCAAACACATTTTTATATTTCGTACATATACAGTATTTTCTAAAAATACGAGGAATACAGTATATTCAACCTATATAACGTATAACCGAACAATGAAATGGACATCACTTTATGCATGTGAAATAGCATCTACATCATGAATCTATCATTATCCGGCATTGAAAGTTTTGAAAACCATTACCTATACGTCTATAGTCCGCACCTTATGTCGCAGAAGCGAGTAACGGACTCAGTTTAAACACCAAGTCTTTATCAACGGTAGAACGGCAACCTATGGCATGAAATAGGTTAGCTATTTCATCACCTACACTAGTTGAATCTCTAAAACTGATTAGGGTTAGGATTTCTTACCTGAAAATGAAATCAAAATCGCCGGAAAAGCGATACGGTAGTGATGGATAGGCATGTAGAATAGCAGGGATTGATTCCCAGGAGTGACTCCAACTTCTCTCTCACTTTCTCTCTCTTTACTCTCTTCTCTCTCCTAGGGTTTTCTCAAATTCGTATGGAGTGAATGAGAAAGGGTTTAAGGTCCTTATATAAGCCTAAAACTGATGAAAATGGCCCCAGGGCCAAGGTATACTTAGATTATGTCCAAAGGGCATCTGTTTCAGCTCAACGGAGCACTTCCGGAGCCACCCTTGAGCCAAAGGTCGGACTTAGGCTCCCTGACTATGGATCTAGGTCGAGTTAAGTTTTCATTCTAGTCAGGTTCGCAGATCACATGTGGCGGACCAATTTCAGTTCAACGATCACCGAAACGTGATCAGGGTTACAAGTAGACAGACATGTATGGGAAATGTTCCCTGATCCGAGGGTGCATTTGGGTCAAATTCCGACGGTCTGATTGGTTATATCTGGCCCGCAAACGATAAGTCTCAGATTATTTAAATTAGACTTAATTTTCTAAAGAAAACCACATTTTCTCACACTCTTCACTACGGGCACAAACGAATAGCTTCGGGACACTATCTGGAGTTGATTTCCGAGATGGTTGTCAAGCCCAGCAAGGCGATTATAAGCGCTTAGTCTCGTGGTCATCGGACTTTTGACATGCGGTCCAGATCCGATACCGAGTTTCAATGTGCTCCCGAGAGCAATTGGGTAATGAGATTGATCCTCGATTTTAGGGTAACCTAGCGTCCATGATTCTACAAGTTTTGGGTGTTGCAGATCATATTTAAAGTGCTTCAAGCGAATTTCGCAGCTAATCTAGTTTAGCACTTAATTAACTTTGTCTAATTCCTAAAGGATTTGATCCTAAGCGATTTCTGCCTGAGGTGGTACTCAAGTCTTTGTACGGAATTTTTCGACACGTTACAGCCCGGTCGACGACAGAAGTGATCCAGACCATCAGACCTTAAATCGTGCGTATCTTGCATTTCGGAATGAGTTATCCGACATAAAATATATGATTTTGGGGTAGAACGATCTACTTTAGCCTACCGCCAAAGGTGGATCAGAAAAGGCCCGGTCCATGACAGAAGTGATCTAGACCATCGGACCTTAAATTGGGCGTGTCTTGCAATCCGGAATGAGCTATCTAACGTAAAATATTTGATTTTAGGGGTATAACGAGCTAGTTTGGCCTACCGCCAAAGATGAATCAGAAACGGCCCGGTCAACGACAGAAGTGATCTAGACCATTGGACCTTAAATAGAGCGTATCTCGCAATCCGGTATGAGTTTCTGACGTAAAATATATGATTTTGGGGTAGAACGAGCTACTTTAACCAACCAACCCGGCTATGCCGTGTTGCCCAAGCCGGATTTGCAAAATACCACTAAAGATGGATTAAAAAAAGGCTCGGTCAACGACCGAAGTGATCCAAACCATCGGACCTTAAATCAGATGTATCTCACAATCCGGAATGAGTTATCTAACGTAAAATATATGATTTTAGCATACAACTAGTTACTTTAGCCTACCGCCAAAGATGAATCAGGAAAGTCCTGGTCGACGATAGAAGTGATCCAGACCATCGGACCTTAAATCTAGCATGTCTCGCAATCCGGAATGAGTTATCTGACGTAAAATATATGATTTTAGGGTTGAACGAGCTAGTTTAGCCTACCACCAAAGATGAATCAGAAAAGGCCAGGTCGACGACAGAAGTGATCTAGACCATCATACCTCAAATTGGGTATATCTCGTACTCTGGAATGAGTTATCTAATGTAAAATTTATGATTTTGGGGTAGAACGAGCTACTTTAGCCAACCAACCCAGCTATGCCAGGTTACCCATGCCGGATTTGCGAAATACTGGAAAATATGGATTGGAAAAGGCACGGTCAGCGACAGAAGTGATCCAGACCATCGGACCTTAAATCATTTGTTTCTCACAATTCGGAATGAGTTATCTGACGTAAAATATATGACTTTGGGGTAGAACGAGCTACTTTAGCCAACCACCCTTATTCTGCAGGGTTTCCTAAGTCATATTTGCAAAATACTGGCAAAAATGGATTAGAAAAGGCCCAGTCAATGACAGAAGTGACCTGGACCATCGGCTTTAAATCGGGCATATCTCGCAATCCGGAATGAGTTACCTGACGTAAAATATATGATTTTGGGGGTAGAAAGAGCTACTTTAGCCTATCACCAAAGATGGATTAGAAACGGTCCAGTCGACGACAGAAGCGATCCAGACCATCGGACTTTAAATTCGACGTATCTCACATCTAGAATGAGTTATCTGATGCAAAATATATGATTTTAGGGGTAGAATGAGCTACTTTAGGCTACCGCCAAAGATGGATCTTAAAAGGCCCGGTCGATGACAGAAGTGATCCAGACCATTAGACCTTAAATCGGGCGTATCTCGCAATCCGGACTGAGTTATCTGACTTAAAATATATGATTTTGGGGTAGAACGAGCTACTTTATCCAACCAACCCAGCCATGCCGGGTTGCCCAAGCCATATTTGTGAAATACCGCCAAAGATGGATATGAAAAGGCCCGGTCGACGACAGAAGTGATCTAGACCATCGGACCTTAAATCGGGCGTATCTTGTAATTTGGAATGAGTTATCAGACATAAAATATATGATTTTGGGGTAGAAAGAGATACTTTAGCCTACCGCCAAAGATGGATTAGAAACGGCTCGGTCGACGACAGAACTGATCCAGACTATCGGACTTTAAATCGGGCGTATCTCGCAATCCGGATTGAGTTAACTGATGTAAAATATATGGTTTAGGTGTAGAACGAGATACTTTAGCCTACCGCCAAAGATGGATCTGAAAAGGCCCGGTCGACAACAGAAGTGATCCAGACCATCGGACCTTGAATCGGGCATATCTCCCAATATGGAATGCGTTATCTGACATAAAATATATGATTTTGGGGTAGAACGAGCTACTTTAGCCAAGAAACCCGTCTATGATGAGTTACCCAAGACGGATTTGCAAAATACCGCCAAAGATAGATTAGAAAAGGCCCGGTCAACGACAAAAGTGATCCAGACCATCAGACCTGAAAATCGGGCGTATCTCACAATCCAGAATGAGTTACCTGAAGTAAAGTATATGATTTTGGGGTAGAACGAGCTACTTTAGGCTACAGCCAAAGATGGATCAGAAATGGCCCTGTCGACAACAGAAGTGATCAGACCATTAGACATTAAATCAGGCATCTCTCGTAATCCGGAATGAGTTATCTGATGTAAAATATATGATTTTGGTGTAGAATGAGTTACTTTAGTCTACCGCCAAAGATGGATCTGAAAAGGCCCGTTCGACGACAGAAGTGATCTAGACCACCGGACCTTAAATCAGGCATATCTCGCAATCTAGAATGAGTTATGTGACGTAAAATATATGATTTTGGGGTAGAACGAACTACTTTTGCAAGCAACCCATTTACGCCGAGTTGCCCAAGCCAGATTTGCAAAGTACGGCCAAAGATAGATCTAAAAAGGCTCGGTCGATGACAAATTGCCAGACCATTGGACCTTAAATCGGGCGTATCTCGCAATCCGGAATGAGTTATTTGATGTAAATATATGATTTTGGGGTAGAACGAGCTACTTTAGCCTACTGCAAAATATGGATCAGAAAAGGCCCGGTCGACGACAAAAGTGATCCAGACCATCGGACCTTAAATCGGGCATATCTCGCATTCCGGAATAAGTTACCTGACGTAAAATATATGATTTTGGGGTAGAATGAGCTACTTTAGCCTACTGCCAAAGATAGAAAAGAAAAGGCCCGGTCGACGGCAGAAGTGATCCAGACCATCGGACCTTAAATCGGACGTATCTCGCAATCCGGAATGAGTTATCTGATGTAAAATATATGATTTTGGGGTAGAATGAGCTACTTTAGTCTACCTCCAAAGGTGGATCAGAAAAGGCCCGGTCGACGACAGAAGTGATCCAGACCATCGGACCTTAAATCGGTGTCTCGCAATGTAACATCCCTGGTTTTCAGGACCCCCGTACATGACCCGTGTCCCAAAAACCCGAGTGTTAACCTTAAAGGATGATCAAATTCAAGTGTACATTTTTTTAATCTATCAGAGTAAGCAAATGAGCGTAGTGTGGACAATTCGACATAAAGGAAAATTTCATTATCATTCAAATATACGAGAAGCTACCCATAATGACTTATACAAACCAATGTCTCCAAAAATAATAAATACAAGAATTACATGATCAAAATACATGAGAAATAATAGAATGCAAGTAAATTTGAGCCGCAAGACCCCTCACCTTCTCAGCGTAGATACAGTCATGCAACCCTAGCACTTGTACCCGACTCCTCATCAGCCCGAACTTAAAAACCACTTAAGCCACCTGTGTTACCTGTACGGTTATATTTATTTCATGGATGAGTGTCCAACTTAGTGCGAAATTTTCCTCAAGATTACATACCGCCACATTAGGTAAGTATAGTTATAAATCAAAGCATACAAAACAATACATGATGCAGGTCTTATTAGATGCATGAATGCGTGAAGTATGCAATCACACCTCGGGGATGCTCATCCATGCGGACAGTGGGCCGTCACCCATCCAATCATCGAACCTGGGACACATCATCTAGTCGGGAACATCGAACTTGGGTACATCATCCAGTCGGAATAATACGTACATCACGTACGATAGCAATAAATGCTGGTCTGTGCGATGTATGCATGATTAGCCTATCCATTATTAATCCAATTACACTTAGCCATTTTTAAATAAGCTCACGGTCACTACGGGGAGCACAAGGCCCAGCGTAGGCCGACAGCTCGGGCATAGGTCCCATTACCACCATCCCCGGCTCATGAGGCTACCACCTTAGGATGTTTAATGAAAACCCATCAACTAGTGGTCAATCATATTACAGTGTACGGGGCTTACCATCGCATGGTTGTACGGTATAAAAACATCGAACCCATATAGGGAAATCACCAGAACAAAGCCACATAGGGCGATATAAAAAAATCCAGCTAGGGAAATTATCAAGATAAGCCACATAGGGTGAGTATCAAAACCATGCGATAAAAGACTATCCTTGAAAACCATTAGACACAACAACCCTGGATAGTAGTGAAAAGGCCAAGCTATATGTCCTAGAGTGCGGGTGAATAGGACTATGCCAAATTTAAAATAAAATCAGGGAAAATAAAGTAAACCAATAGCCTTACAAATATGAATCAATTCACAATGCTAAATTTAAATCACCTTGATAAATAAGTATTGAGAGATTGATACAAATTCAGTTCTAAGGACAACCTTACACCATAATAAACAAGGGCTTATGGTAGGACGACCTTATTTCTAGAACATCTTTTGGATCAAGGACTAAATTTTAATAGAAGCAAATAAAATAGCAAGGAATTGAAATTAAATGCAGAAGTATAGATCTAAATTATTACAACAATCCCCACACTTGCTTGAAAAGTAAATAGTTACAACATTCACATCCACTTGTACATTCCACACAATCGAATGATAAAAGATATGAAAATTAAGCAAGCATTCAATCCACAAGACAAAGAGTTATAGTGGTTCGCCTGTGTGTTCACCAACTGTCTTTCAACAGCCACACAGAAAGCTACTCCACTCCTAATATCCTCACATAGGGGATATTAACGTTCACTATCAAATAGGTTTTCACAGGTTCACCAAAAACCTTTACAATTGTGTCTTTTTCACTTGGGCTTACACAATTCAAAAAACCCCTCTTTTCTGAGTTTTCTGGTTCTCCTCAGATAACCAATACAATGAAATTTTTCTGGTTCAACCTCAAACAAAACCAGTACAATGAGATTTTTATGGCTTAACCTCAAACAAAACCAAAAGTAAATAAATTTTACAGAATTGTAAAATACCTGCATTTCTCCTTTTAGTAGCAGCCCGGTAGAACCAATCGGAGTAGATGATTGAATGTCAAAGTTCAATTTCCAATACTCACATTCATAAGGTTCTAAATTCTAATTGATTTTAGATCTAACTTGTTGGGCGTAGCTATTTTTGATTTTGATTCCAAGAAGAAGGAATAAGTTAATTCCTCTTTTCAAATAAGATTGGAATATAGAAACAAAATCAAATTAAATAAGCTAGCAAAAAGGAATATTAAATAAGCACAATGTAGCTTAAAATAAACACAAACTTATCTCAGAGTGATCACTTGAAAATTCTTGAATTGAATCGAGTTGAAGTGTAAAAACTCTGAATTTCGTGTTCAATTTATAGAAGCAGAAATCGTTCCTACGACTGGTCTTAGAAACCTTCGACTGGTCGTAGCTCTAACAGATTTTTGAAATATTGAGCGCGATCTTTAAAAGCCGTTCCACGACTGGTCGTGAGTAGCCTACGACTGGTCGTGGGTCACCTACGACTGGTCGTAGATCCCTACGACTGGTCGTAGGACCATAGATTACGTTGCTGGACTTTGAGTCGTAGCTCTACGACTGGTCGTGGACGAGTCGAAGCCACACCTACGACCGGTCGAAGGACCTCCAGGACTGGTCGTGGGCGTACCAAAAATTCCGAAAAATCTTCAACTACTTAGGACTGGTCATGGAATTTCTTGGACTAGTCGAACCAATACTAGGACTGGTCGAACAAGAGCTAGGACTGGTCGTAGAATAGACCAAACTTATGTAAAATAAACTTTTGATTTATGTATCCAAAGTGACCTACTTAAAGGGTCAACCTAAGGTCATTCAAACCTGAACCATGTCGTATGGACATTGAACTTCAACCATTCAACGAATGTAGATTTATTTAAACCATATCAGGCTTGAAATCTTGGACTTGTTGTAGCTTTAAATTTGAGATCTTCATCAGCATAAAAACTACTTCATGCGTTGCTTATTAGTCTTAAAGTTATTTCTTGAGTTGTTTCTTAAGACTTGATCTTCAACAATGTAGCTTCTTGAGACTTCAACATTGTAACTTCTTGAACTTCAATAATGTAGCTTTCCGAGACTTCAACATTGTAGTGTTTATGCAGTGTCTTGAACACATATAAATCACCATACAAGCACAAGACACAGATAGATGTTTTGACACATCCAAATTTGACAACCAGAGGAGCATGAGACCATAGCACTTACAATCTCCCCCTTTGTCAAATTTGTGACAAAACACCCAAATAATAATACTTTCAATAAAATAGAGAATCATGCATAGTTATATAAATATGATAAGTTAATAAACTAGCACCATTCTCATTCTCCCCCATAACTACCCTTGAGAAGGTTAACTACCCTTGAGAAGGTTAACTCCCCCTGAGTAATAGGAGCACATCATAAAGATTAAATTCAAATAAAGCAAATAAAGCCAAAGCCTCCAAAACTTCTCCCCCTTTTTGTCACAACATGACAAAGGAAGAAGAGCAACATTAATAGGAGATGAATCAAGAGAGCATAGTGCATAATTCAAAGAGTCAGTAAGCATGTAAAGTTCAGAAAAAAAATTATTACAGACCCATCAAAAATTCAGTCAGAACCAGAAGGAGCAGGATTAGATGGATCAATTTTGTGTAAACCCTTAGCAATCCCCTCATATATTTACGTAAATAAGAAAATTGCGTGTCTTGGGTAACACGAATTTGACCCACCTGCTCTTGAAGGGAATTCAATCTCTCATCAAAATCAGAAGGCTGAAAATCAGGATCATCAGCCGAGTCTGACTCAAGTTCTTCAAATAAATCATCCATATTCACGTCTTCAGGAAGATCACCAGCTTGATCTGCATTTCCTGCTTCACCACCACTGCTACCAGCATCCACTTGGCCATCAGCCAATTCTAAATTCATCTTGTTAATATTGGAATTATTAAAAGGGAGATGATGGATGGGTTTTTCTCTAGTAGGCATAGCCACAAGCATATGATTTGCTAGCATAGTCAATAAATAACCAAAGGGTATATCACTATGTCCAGGATGGTGACGAGACAGAATAATGGAATGACAAATTAAAGAAGGTAGACATATTTTTGCACCAGAGACGACAGAATGCAAAACACGAACCATGAAAGCAGTGAGTTCAGTTTTATTACCAGAACGTGGATAAAGATTTGAGATGAAATTCCTATGCAGTACTCTGTGTCTGGGTAACAAATACCTTGAGGGAAGTGCATGACCTTTATGAGTCCAGTGAACATCCAAATTACATAAATCTCTAGTAAGCATTTTTCGTTCAGATTCTGAGAGGCTGTCATGTAAAATATGAATTGGAATGCTCTCATCATTGACAGGTATTTCCATAATGTCAGCAATCAAATGTCGATCCACTGAAAACAATCCTTCTTGAGTATCAACTTTAAAAGTTAAATTCTCAAGAAAAAAATCACAGATACATGCAAACATGGATTGGGCAATGGACTGGTATGCAGCTCCACCCCAATGTAAGATGTTATCCCATCCCACAGATTCTAACAGAGAAGGGATACCAAATGAAGCAATGTGATTAACATTAACAGGACGCTCAACAATAACATTGCACATACGCAAATCCCGAGCATTAGAAGGATCATTTTCGGGAGAGCGAAGATGACGTTGTGCAATAGAAGCTGATCTAGATGAAGAGGGACCTCGAGTAGTTTTCTTTTTACCTCTAGCATCCATTTTCAAAGGAGGATTTCAAGGAAACAACAAGATTCAAGATAGAAGAAATGAGGTTTTGATAGAACAAATTTTTCAAGATAAAACCCCAAACTTGCAATGAACGACCAAATAGATTCTACAAGAATGAGATTTGAAACACCAATAACAAGAATCTACAAGAAAATAGCAAAAGAACCACTAACCTTGAAGTACCATGAAGGTGGGTTCGACCGGTCGTAGCTAGAACCGTTGGAGAGTAAAAAGGAAATGAAGAAGAAGAGTGAAATCCCCAAATTAAAGTGAAATCCCGAGTTTCACGACTGGTCGTGTAAGTGTTCGACCGGTCGTAGCATGACCGGTCGTGTATACTCACGACTGGTCGAGTACGACACAAAATTTGCAATTTTTAAAATAATTTTCAAATTTAAGCAAATAAATCATCAACCTTATGTACATTATGATACACCAAATCATGCAAATTCAATTTAAATTGCACATACCGAGATCAAAATTTAATTTATTAAACCTGCTTTTGTCGAGCGGTTTAGTGAAAATGTCCGCAAGTTGAGTCTCGGTTGGAATGTAATCCAAATATATTAATTTTTCTTCCACTAATTCACGAATGTAATGAAATCTAATGTCAATATGCTTAGTACGTGAATGCTGAACTGGATTTTTAGAGATATTTATTGCACTGGAATTATCACAAAATAAAATCATAGAATCCTGAGTAATTCCATAATCGTTTAACATACGTTTCATCCAAACAAGTTGAGTACATGCATTTCCAGCAGCAATGTATTCAGCCTCAGCTGTTGATAGCGATATAGAACTTTGCTTCTTGCTAAACCAAGAAACAAGACAATTTCCAATGTAGAAACAACCACCACTGGTTGATTTCCTATCATTAATGTTTCCAGCCCAGTCAGCATCTGCGTACCCGGCTAATTGAACATTAGTCTCATGTGGATACCAAAGTCCCAGTTTAGTAGAACTTGCGACATATTGCATAATCCGTTTAACAGCAGTTAAGTGGGATTCTTTTGGATTTGATTGATAACGAGCACAAATACCAACACTCAAAGCGATATCTGGTCTACTAGCAGTCAAATAAAGCAAACTACCAATCAAACTACGATACAATTTAGGATCCACATCATTACCTGTAGAGTCTTTCCCATGAAAACCCTCATAACACCCTCACCGGGCGACGAATTTGGATGATTTTTAGCTCGTTGGAAAGATAACTTGACGATCTTTCAAAATCAAAAGAGGAATCACCTAATTCTGAGGTCGTTTGATAACTCAAAATCACGCAAGATGCCTTCGGTTGTTGTTTCTCAAACTCGATTGTTAATCTTTCGAAATCGCGTGATACGAAGAAAACACTCGTAACTCCCTCGTTATATGTCAGATTAGGTCGATTTTAGGTTCATTGGAAAGGTGAGTCAGTGTTCTTCGAAAAACCACTGGAACAGTCACATTCCGAGATGGTTTGTGCCCCTAGAAGTGGGGTAATAGTAAATGGTATAGAATTTTTCTTACATCCCCTATTCCTAGGAAAACCCTCATAACTCCCTCACCGGGGGTCAGATTTGGACAATTTTTAGCTCGTTGGAAATGTAACTTGATGATATTTCAAAAAGAAACAGGAATTGTCTAATTCTGAGGCCGTTTGATACCCCAAAAGCATCGTAGAAGCCTTCGATCGTCGTTTCTCAATCTCGATCGTTAATCTTTTAGAATCACGTGATGCAAATAAAATGCTCGTAACTCCCTCATTATATGTCGGATTGGGTCGATTTTATGTTCTTTGGAAAGGTGAGTCAGTGTTCTTCGAAACCCCACTAGAACTGTCACATTCCGGGACCGTTCGGGCCCCCAAAAGTTGGGTGAGAATAAATAGTCTAGAATTTTTTTGACATCCCCTGTTCTCACGAAAACCCTCATAACTCCCTCACCGGGGGTCGGATTTGGACGATTTTTAGCTTGTTGGAAAGGTAACTTGACGAGCTTTAAAAAAGAAACTGGAATTGCCTAATTCTGAGGACATTTGATACCCCAAAAGCATACTAGTAGTCTTAGATCATCGTTTCTCAATGTCGATTGTTAATCTTTTGAAATCGCGTGATGTGAATAAAATGCTCGTAACTTCCTTGTTATATGTCGGATTGGGTCAATTTTATGTTCATTGGAAAGGTGAGTCAGTGTTCTTCAAAACCACACTATAACCGTCACATTCTGACACTGTTTAGGCCACCAAATGGGGTGAGAGTAAATGGTCCAGAATTTTCCGACATCCCCTGTTCCTAGGTAAACCCTGATAACTCCCTCACCGGGGGTCGGATTTAGACAATTTTTAACTCGTTGGAAAGGTAACATGACAAGCTTTCAAAATGAAGGGAATGACCTAATTCCAAGGCTGTTTGACACCCCAAAAGCATGCTAGATGCCATCGATCGTCGTTTCTTAATCTCGATCATTAATCTTTCGAAATCACGTGATGCGAGTAAAATGTAAGTAACTCCCTCGTTGTATGTCAAATTTGGTCGATTTTGGGTTCATTGGAAAGGTGAGTCAGTTTTCTTCGAAACTCCTCTAGACCAATTGCATTCCAAGACCGTTCGGGTCCCCAAAAGTGGGGTGAGAGTAAATAGTCTAAAATTTTTCCGACATCATCTGTTCCAATGAAAACCCTCATAACTCCCTCACCGGGGGTTAGATTTGGACAATTTTTAGCTCGTTGGAAAGGTAACATGACGAGCATTCAAAATAAAAGAGGAATCGTTGATTCTGAGGCCGTTTGATACCCAAAAGCACGCTAGAAGCCTTCAATCATCACTTCTCAATCTCGATCGTTAATCTTTTGAAATAGTATGATGTGAATAAAATGCTCGTAACTCCCTTGTTATATGTCGGATTGGGTCGATTTTAGGTTCATTGGAAAGGTAAGTTACTGCTCTTCGAAACTGTACTAGAACTGTCATATTCTGAGACCCTTTGGTCCCTAAAAGAGTAAATGGTCAAGAATTTTTTCGACATCCCCTGTTCCAATGAAAACCCTCATAACTCCCTCACCAGGGGTCGGATTTGGACGATTTTCAGCTCATTAGAAAGATAACTTGATGAGCTTTCAAAATCAAAAGAGGAATCACTGAATTCTGAGGCTGTTTGATAACTCAAAAGCACGCTAGATGCCTTTGGTCGTTGTTTCCCAATCTCGATCGTTAATATTTCAAAATCGCGTGATGTGAAGAAAACACTCGTCACTCCCTCGTTATATGTTAGATTGGGTTGATTTTAGGTTCATTGGAAAGGTGAGTCAGTTCTCTTCGAAACCCCACTAGAACCGTCACATTCTGAGATGGTTTGTGCCCCCAAACGTGGGGTGATAGTAAATGGTCCAGAAATTTTCTTAACATTCCCTATTCCCACGAAAACCCTCATAACTCCCTCACCGGGGGTCGGATTTGAACGATTTTTAGGGGGTCAGATTTGAACGATTTTTAGCTCGTTGGAAAGGTAACTTGACGAGTTTTCAAAAAGAAACAGGAATTGCCTAGTTCTGAGGTCGTTTGATACCCCAAAAGCATGTTAGAATCCTTTGATCGTCGTTTCTCAATCTCGATCGTTAATCTTTCGAAATCGCGTGATGCAAATAAAATGCCCCTAACTCCCTCGTTATATCTCAATTGGGTCAATTTTATGTTCATTGGAAAGGTGAGTCAATGTTCTTCGAAACCCCACTAGAATCGTCACATTCCGAGACTGTTCGGACCCCCAAAAGTGGGGTGAGAATAAATTGTCCATAATTTTTTAGACAACCCCTGTTCCCATGTAAACCCTCATAACTCCCTCACCGGGGGTCAGATTTAGTAAATTTTTAACTTGTTGGAAAAGTAACATGACGAGCTTTCAAAACGAAGGGAATCACCTAATTCTGAGGCCGTTTGATACCCTAAAAACACGCTATATGCCTTCGATTGTTGTTTATCAATCTCGATCATTAATCTTTCGAAATCGCGGGATGTGAATAAAATGTTCATAACTCCCTCGTTGTACGTCAGATTTGGTCAATTTTAGGTTCATTGGAAAGGTGAGTCAATTTTCTTAGAAACTCCACTGGAACCGTCGCATTCCGAGACCGTTCGGGCCCCCAAAAGTGGGGTGAGAGTAAATGGTCCAGAATTTTTCTAGCATCCCTATTCCCATGAAAACCCTCAAAATTTCCTTACCGGGGTCGGATTTTGACGATTTTCAGCTCGTTGCAAAGGTAACTTGACAAGCTTTCAAAAAGAAAGAGGAATCGCCTAATTTTGAGGCCGTTTGATACCCCAAAAGCATGCTAGAAGCCTTCGATCGTCGTTTCTCAATCTCGATCGTTAATCTTTCAAAATCGCGTAATGGGAATAAAATGCCGGTAACTTCCTCGCTATATGTCGGGTTGGGGCGATTTTAAGTTCATTGGAAAGGTGAGTCAGTGTTCTTCAAGACCCCACTAGAACCGTCACATTCTGAGACCGTTCGCTCCCCAAAAGTGGGGTGAGAGTAAATAATCCATAATTTTTTTGACATCCCCTATTCCCACGAAAGCCCTCATAACTCCTTCATCAGAGGTCGGATTTGAACGATTTTTAGCTCATTGGAAAGGTAACTTGATATCACCTAATTCTAAGGCCGTTTGACATCCCAAAAGCACACTAGAAGCCTTCGATCATCATTTCTCATTCTCGATCGTTAATCTTTCGAAATCGCGTGATGCAAATAAAATACTCGTAACTTCGTCGTTATATGTCGGATTGGATCGATTTTATGTTCATTGGAAAGGTGAGTCAATGTTCTTCGAAACCCCACTAGAACCATCACATTTCGAGACCGTTCAGGCCCCCAAAAGTGTGGTGAGAGTAAATGGTCCAGAATATTTCTAACATCCCCTGTTCCCATGAAAACCCTCATAACTCCCTCACCGGGGGTTGGATTTAGACAATTTTTAACTCGTTACAGAGGTAACATGACGAGCTTTCAAAATGAAAGAGGAATCACCTAATTCCGAGGCCGTTTGATACCCTAAAAGCACACTAGATGCCTTCGATCATTAATCTTTCGAAATCGGGTGATGCGAATAAAATACTCGTAACTCCCTCGTTATATGTCAGATTTGGTCAATTTTACATTCACTGGAAAGGTGAGTCAGTGTTCTTCGAAACCCCACTAGAACCGATGTATTCTGAGACCGTTCAGGCTACTAAAATTAGGGTGAGAGTAAATGGTCCAGAATTTTTTAGACAACCCCTGTTCCCACGTAAACCCTCATAACTCCCTCACTGGGGGTCAGATTTAGACGATTTTTAACCTGTTGGAAAAGTAACATGACGAGCTTTCAAAACGAATGGGAATCAGCTAATTCCGAGGCCGTTGGATACCCCAAAAGCATGCTAGATGCCTTTGATTATGGTTTCTCAATCTCGATCATTAATCTTTCGAAATCGAGGGATGCGAATAAAATGTTCATAACTCCCTCGTTGTTTGTTAGATTTGGTCGATTTTAGGTTCATTGGAAAGGTGAGTCAATTTTCTTCGAAACCCCACTGGAACCGTCATATTCCGAGACCTTTTGGGCCCCCAAAAGTGGGGTGAGAGTAAATGGTCCAGAATTTTTCTAACATCCCTATTCCCACGAAAACCCTCATAACTCCGTTACTGGGGGTCGGATTTGGATGATTTTTAGATCGCTGGAAAGGTAACTTGACGAGATTTCAAAAAGAAAGGGGAATCGCCCAATTTTGAGGCTGTTTGATACCCCAAAAGCATCGTAGAAGCCTTTGATCATCATTTCTCAATCTCAATCGTTAATCTTTCGAAATCGCGTGATGCGAATAAAATGCTCGTAACTCCCTCGTTGTATGTCGGATTAGGTAGATTTTATTTTCATTGGAAAGGTGAGTCAGTGTTCTTCGAAACCCTACTAGAACTGCCACATTCTGAGATCATTCGGGCCTCTAAAAGTGGCGTGAGAGTAAATAGTCCAGAATTTTTTTGACATCCCCTCCTCCCACGAGAACCTCATAACTCCCTCACCGGGGGTCAGATGCAGACGATTTTTAGCTCGTTGGAATGGTAACTTGATGAGCTTTCAAAAAGAAAGAGGAATTACCTAATTATGAGGCCGTTTGATACCCCAAAAGGACGCTAGAAGCGTTTGATCTTAGTTTCTCAATCTCGATCGTTAGTCTTTCGAAATCGCGTGATGTGAATAAAATGCTCGTAACTTCCTCGTTATATGTCGGATTGGGTTGATTTTATGTTCTTTGGAAAGGTGACTCAGTGTTCTTTCGAAACCCCCCTAGAACTGTCACATTCCGAGACCATTCAGGACCCCAAAAGTGGGGTGATAGTAAATGGTCTAGAATTTTTCTAACATCCCCTATTCCCACGAAAACCCTCATAACTCCCTCATCCGGTGTCAGATTTGGACGATTATTAGCTCGTTGGAAAGGTAACTTGATGAGATTTCAAAATGAAATAGGAATTGCCAAATTCTGATGCCGTTTGATACTCCAAAAGTATGCTATAAGCCTTCGATCGTCGTTTCTCAATCTTGATCGTTATTCTTTCGAAATCGCGTGATGCGAATAAAATGATCGTTACTCCCTCGTTATATGTCAGATTGGGTCAATTTTAGGTTCATTGGATGGTTGAGTCAGTGTTCGTCGAAACCCCACTAGAACCGTCGCATTCTGAGACCGTTCGGGCTTTCAAAAGTGGGGTGAGAGTAAATGGTCTAGAATTTTTTTGACATCCCCTGTACCCACGAAAACCCTCATAACTCCCTCACCGGGGTCGGATTTGGACGATTTTTAGCTCGTTGGAAAGGTAACTTGACAAAATTTTAAAATGAAAGCGGAATCACCAGATTCTGAGGCCGTTTGATACCCCAAAAGCATGCTAGATGCCTTCGGTCATTGTTTCTTAATCTCGATTCTTAATCTTTCGAAATTGCATGATGCGAAGAAAACGCTCGTAACTCCCTCGTTATATGTGGAATTGGGTTGATTTTAGGTTCATCAGAAAGGTGAGTCAGTGCTCTTCGAAACCCCACCGGAACCGTCGCATTCCGAGACAGTTTGGGCCTCCAAAGTGGGTTGATAGTAAATGGTCCATAATTTTTATAACATCCCCTATTCCCACGAAAAGCTTCATAACTCCCTCATCCGGTGTCATATTTGGACGATTTTTAGCTCATTGGAAAAGTAACTTGACGAGATTTCAAAATAAAATAGGAATTGCCTAATTCCAAGGCCGTTTTATACCCCAAAAGCACGCTATAAGCCTTCGATCGTCGTTTCTCAATCTCGATCGTTAATATTTTGAAATCGCGTGATGCGAATAAAATGCTCGTAACTCCCTCATTATATGTCAGATTGGGTCGATTTTAGGTTCATTGGAAAGGTGACTCAGTGTTCTTCGAAACCCCACTAGAATCGTCGCATTCCGAGACTGTTCGGGACCCCAAAAGTGGGGTGAGAGTTAATGGTCTACCATTTTTCGGACATACCCTGTTCCTACAAAATCCCTCATAACTCCCTCACAGGGGGTCGGATTTGGATGAGTTTTAACTCGTTGGAAAGGTAACTTAACGATCTTTTAAAACGAAATAGGAATCATCTGATTCTGAGGCCGTTTGATACCCCAAAAGCACGCTAGATGCCTTCGGTCGTTGTTTCTCAATCTCGATTCTTAATCTTTCGAAATCGCGTGAAGCGAAGAAAACGCTCGTAACTCCCTCGTTATATGTCGAATTGGGTTGATTTTAGGTTCATCGGAAAGGTGAGTCTGTCCTCTTCAAAACCCAACTGTAATTGTCGCATTTCGAGATGGTTTGGGCCCCCAAAAGTGGGGTGATAGTAAATGGTCCATAATTTTTCTAACATCCCCTATTCCCACGAAAACCCTCATAACTCGCTCATTGAGTCGCGAGGGAGCAAATAGTCTGCGACACGATATAGATGTGCGAAGTGCGCCATCTAGCGCCACTACAGCCACACTGCCTCACTATCCACGCCCACGCCCACGCCCACGCCCTCGCCCGTGCCCGAGCGCGAGCGTGCGCGTGTGCGTGTGTGTTCTAGTGCGCAACCTGAGCATCACCTCCTCCAAAAACTCCAAGTAAGAATACTCTTCACAAGTCCACATTAACCACAAAAGTATTTCAACCATTTTCGATGTGGGGCAAAGCACACACCGCACTTTTAGATTTGAAATTTTTAGAAAAAGCATTTTATCGGCCAAATCCCAAAATTTTGAAAATTTTGAATTTTCCTTTTTTTTAATTTTTTTTTTCAAAAACAACTAAATTTCAACACATTGTAGCTTAAAAGAAAAACTCTACAATGCAGAATCGCCAGTCATCTAATTGATGGAGTTTTCCCATGGCATATGGGACATTGTTGGGTTTTTTTCTATCTATATGCAGGCCAATAATCAGTGGCTAGGATTGTCTCATGAGGGAGTTCCTTTGGTAGCATCAACCCTGTCAGTCCACCATACTAACAGTCTGGTCAACAAAACATAGACCCCATCTGCCCACTAGTTCAGGCATTTCCTCGAAAACAAAAGAACCACCTTCTGATTGTTGTTGCCATGTTGATTCGACTCCTCCAACGTCACGATCGTGAGTAGAAAGAACGTGTAGATCTTGAATGCATTGCGGTAGATGCAACCCGGTCCAGGAACAAATCTCCATCAAAATGGGCCAGAGAAGTGGCCCGCAAGAGTGAATCAACATTGGGGAGGAGAACACTGAGGTTGGATCGGAGGTTCTCGACAAGATTGAACTTGAAATTAGGGCTGAGATGTGAGAAATCCTTGATGAGAGAATAGATGCGATCGAAAATGTCTTGCTCCTCAATGCAGAATAGGTCCTTGTCGGAGAGATCGAAGACGACACCTTTTTTAAGAAATTAAAAAAATAAGAGAGAAAGAGAGAGGTCAATGAAATTAGAATGGGGAGAGCAAGAGAGAGAGAGAGAGAGAGAGAGAGAGAGAGAGAGAACCAACCTTTGATGAATTCATCTAGCTGGGAAGGGGAGAAGGAGGAGATGGAAATTGGGGATTCTACAGAGAGGCGGATGATGTCCTCGCATCCCTCAGATTCGAGATCTTGGAGGTTAGACGGGAAGATAACGTGTGGGCCATTGATTGATAGGGAGAGAGAGAGCTCTGAAAACGTAGAAAAAGGAGAGAGAGAGAGAGAGAGAGAAAGAGAGAGAGAGAGAGATGGGAAATAGGGAGGGTTTTTTTTTTTGCTTTTGTTTTCGAAATGTAAAGAGGCGGGAAATGAAATTGGATTACATACTTACTCATTATGATTTTATCATACTGAGTAAACTCTATGGGGCCAACATTGGATGCAATTGAATTATCCACGCCGTCCATCAGTTTTTAAAGCTCATTTTATGACTTTATCCAAAAATAGAAACAAAATACAAAGATAAAGTGGACCACACCATAGGAAATAGTTGAAATAATGATTTCCGCCGTTAAAACCTTTCTACGCCCCACATTGATTTTTATTTGTCATCCAACCTTTCATAAGATCATACAGAAATGGATGAAGTGAAAACACAAATATCAGCTTGATCCCAAACTTCTGTGGCCCCGGGAATTTTGCACCGGTAGACAAAAAATTCAGACTTTTTCCTTTGGTGTGGCGCACTTAAGATTTGTATATGCTTCATTTTTGTTCTCAACACATAAAATTAAATGGTAATATGAATGGACGGAGTGGATAAAATAAATAAATTACGGTGGACCCCACGGTTTACTCAGTACGCAATCCAATAAAGAAGAATAGATGAGTGTAATCGCTCGCTTGAGATGGACAGCCGTCTCACCGCACATCTCACAATGTGGAGCACGTGTAAAAGATCAGACACATTCATCAGGAGGTCTCTCACCCTGAAAATAGGATGGTCCACCGTTCACGTCATCAATGCAATGCTATGCGTTTTTGTTTAATGTGACTGTTGTAAACACTTTTTAACCTTCCATTTCTTATATAGATGTATGACTTATCAGATCGTTTTTTTCCCACCACCTATGGACCTCGACCCAAAACCTAGTGTTGAAACTCGAGTCTACCACTGAGGAAGGGCTCAAACCCAACATTTTTTGGCTTATAAGATCGTCCTGATTTTGGGGCGAGATCATTCAAGAAATGGCCAACATATAATGAATGGTTTGGATTTTCCTTGTATGTTCCCGGTTTCTTTATGTGTGGGAGATAATTGCCATAAATGGGTTAACTCCATTGGACTTGATTGCGTACCGCCACTATGATGTGTGGGTTTATCCACACCATCCATCTATGAGCCAAACAATAAGGCAAATCCAAGGTTCAAGTGGACCATTTAGAGGGGATAAAACGTCTACCATTGAAAACTTTATGGGGCCATGGAAGTTTTGGATCAACCTTATATACATACGTATTTTCCTCCTTGCATCTAGATCTGTGTGCCCTTATGAACAAGTTGGATAGTAAATAAAAATAGCCATGGTGTGCCCCATACTTCCTGTGGTGTGGTCTGCTTGATCATTGGATTTGCCAAAAATTTTAGAAAATGGACTAACGGTGTGAATAAAACACATACATCATGGTGAGCCTCTCAGAGGACCTGCCAATCTCTATTTGGTAAGAAATGGTCGCCAATTTTGTGCAGAAGTTTCTACACAAGGATTTTGTGTGGGGCCACTACGATGTTTGTGAGAAAGCCACTCTATTCATCCATTTTTAGAGCTCATTTTAGGGCATGCAACAAAAAATAAAATGTATTCAAAACTTAAATGATCCACATGAGAGGAAACAATGGAAATTTAGTGACCATTCGTTGAAATATTTATATGGCCACAAAAGTTTTGTATCAGTTTAAGTCCCGGTATTTTCACTTCATCTCATATGAATATTAAGGGGGAGCTTAGGAAAGTTTCAATAGTATAGACATTCCTTTTCCTGCTATTTCATCTTGTATTGTCCACTTGAGTTTTGTATACTCTTCATTTATGGTCAAATGTCTTAAAATGAGCTCGAAAAATGGATGAACAGGTTGGATTTCTTACAAACATCATAGTGGGGCCCACCCAAAATCAGTCTTTTGCAAGAAATCAATGTCCAATGTTACAATGTTATTGCCACGCCTCGAAAATCAGAACCCGAAACTATGAGTTGTATTTATATAAATATACATCGTAACCCACATTATTTCATGCATTTTCAAGGTAATTAGAGCAACTAAAATAATACTAATCATTGTCATTAAATATTGTCCACTAATTAATCCTTGAATCTTTAATTACATTGACACCAAAAAAAATAATAATAATAATAACAATATACATTGAATTTTAATTAATAAGGATAAAAGTCTTCAATGTTGTCCAACTGATTTTTCATATACAAATCCTGCAAAATAATCTATATAGGTGTGAGCGCAACAGCTCGTAGGGTCACATCCTTTCCAAAATTGAAAATTCTACGTTAACACAAATACAACTCAATAAAAAAAGATAGGATTAATTACGAATATTGAATCATCATTTTACGTAATAACAATAACAATTTATTTTCCATAATAACAAAATAAGACAGTACAATCATCTAAAATCCTTTTTGGTTCAATCCAGGGCAGAGCACCCGTGTGTCTTGATCCTTTTAGAGAATGACCCTTGGCAGAGCACCGATGTTGATCCTTTTAGGGAATGACCCTCGGCAGAGCACCTAGTGAATAAACTTTTAGGGTAATTACCCAGGGCAGAGTACTCGTGTGTGTTGATCCTTTTAGGGAATCGCCTAGGGCAGAGCACTCGTGCCGATCCTTTCGGGAATGACCTTGGACAGAGCACTCGTACCGTGTTGATCCTTTCGGGAATGACCCTAGGCAAATCACCCGTATCAAAATAACATAATGGTCCTTTCAGGGCAGAGCACCCATAATATAATTAAAAGCATTTAACAATAATTAAATGAATTTATTCCACATATTAGAAATCAAATAAATGCATTATACATCATGTAAAACCAAAATGAAATGTCTTAAATCAGTAATATGAAATAAATAATTAATGAAATGAAAGTATATAATAATGTAGTCTTTTCAATTGAAAAAATCACCTACCTGATGTGTTGAGTGGAGGTTGAATGGTATAGTTTGGACGTTGGAGATTGGAGATGGATAAAATGGACAGTCGAGATTTCCCGATTTATAGGTTGGCTAGAAAACGGAAAGAGAAAGGAAGAAAAATCAGAGAGGTTTCAATCTGCGTGGATTGCATTGTGGAAGCCTTCCAAGTCCCTTACTGCAACGAAAGCTAGGTGGGTCCAATGAGATGTTTGTGAGAAATCCATTCCATCTAGCTACTTTGCCGAGTTATAATAATACATGATTCTAAAGGTAAGGCAGATTTGGAATTTAGGTGGGCCATAAAACTAGAAACAGTGGGGTTGAATGTTTACCGTTAAATCTTCTTAAGTTGATGGTGAGCGGTCTTGATTGTTTGGTGGGTTCCGCCGATGAAGAATGATAGAAGAAGAAAGAGGAGAGTTTGAATGGGAGAGGAAATTGGAGAGTTTGAATCGAGGTGGGTGTAGGACCTGATGTTTTATTTAAACCAATCTGATTTAAATGATTTTAAACTTGCAAGTATATGAATCAGATGTAGATATAGTACGTATTACGAGATCGTTCCCACGAGGACTGGTTGTCATATTTCGAATTTTATGATTCCTCTTAACTAATCCAACAAATATTTTATCTAGTAATTAAGTAAACTAAAAAATCAATGACAAAGCAGCTGAGAACAAGAAGGAAAATTGAATTAAGGAGAACACTAGGACTTTTGAATCCACCCCTAATTATCCTGACCCTTGTTTTATCTGTTGATTCACCCTAATTCAGATTGATATAAATTCAAAAAATAAAGCACACTCTATGCCCTTGGTCGGGCACACAGAATGTATAATCCCTTAAAGCATAAGGATCACATCTTTCCATCCATGGTCAGGAATGAAGAGATGTAATTCCTATTTCTTTCTCTATAAGGAACTTGTTCATGGTCAGACACAAGAATCTAGAATAAGATTCCAAACAATCCACATCTAGACTTTGGTTAAGCTCATAGATTGGAGAAATATGGAGTTTTCAATTAAGCATAATAGAGAAAGAAATAAATCAATCAAACTCAGATAAAATCAACAAATAATAAGAATTATTCAAATTAAGGGCTTCATCTTAGTCATAGCTAAGGAATTTAGCCTAACATAAACATGATTAAGCTAAACATAGTAAAAAGAAACAATAAAAATAAAAGAAATATGAAATACTGTCTCTCCCTGCTCCACGTCCAATGGTCCACCTTCAATTCCTCACTTTCTTCCTTCCTCTCTCTTTTATAGCTGTGAAGGTCGGCTAAGAGTGCATAAGGTCGGTGAGTTTCTTACGCAGCAACGTGCGCAGCAGGGCCTGCTGACTAACGTTAGACGTTGGTGGGACCCATTTCTTAATATTGCTCACAAGATCCAATCCATTCATTGGATTGTACACGAAATTTCAGCAAGATATAGGTGGTTTTGGAATGTTATTGACACGGCCAAAGGTAGTAATCAAGCTGCAATCTGTACAGGGCTGTCCGCTTGTAATTGTTGAAACCAGCACGTGTGTGTGCATGAGGGCACAAGGTCAACATGGGTTTGATTAAATCGAGCCACTCTACATGATGGACGGCTCGGATTGAGCATTTGGACCATAATGGAGGCCCACTATAGATCAAACGACACTCTGTTTCACGCCAGAAGAAACACAAATTTTCGTTTTGAGTCGGTGGTGTAAGAGGGACCCATGATCGAATTCTAATGGGAAATCCATGCCGTCCATTAGAATCTACTAGAAATTTTAGTTGGAAATGACTTTTTTTGGATTGCTTTTGATGCAGTCCACCTGATTTTCTACTCTACCGTCCGTTAGATGTTGTGGACGCTATTTCCATGTGTACACGTGCATGAGTCTGGAAATCCTCCATATGTGCAGTCAATTTAGCCTCTTGGAATGAATGAACGGTCCGGAGTAGAAATATCTGTGATTGTAACATCCCGGATTTTTGCCAACCTGGAATTAGACGTCCTTAGGCAATGGGTCGCTCCTAACACCTTATTAACTTGTCAGAACCCAATCCCATAATCTAAAAATTATTTTTTTACCCTTTTCCTGCACAAATCTCACCTTTCACCACCTCGTTCTTTAAATCTTTCTAAGTACCTTTACATTAGACACTAATCTTAAGGTTTAGGTGATGAAGAACCATACTTAAACTATAAATTACTGTAACTAGTAAATACAGAAATAAAATGGACTTTTAATCATTACTGTTATGGAACCCCACAAAACGAATAAGCTATTTGGAACATTAGCCTCTCCTACCCTAGGACCTTCTTCTGTTGTCATTAGGGCGTGCTTTAATTGAGTATTAATAACTTGGATCACTTTATATACAAACTACAAAGGACTAAGTACCACCTTAGATAGAAATCACTCAGGACTAAATCCTTTAGAAATTAAGCGAGAATTAGCTAGTGTTAAACAAGAGTACCTGTGAAATTAGCACCAATCACTTTAAATACGATCTGCAAGACCCAAAATTTGTAGAATCATTGACACTAGGTTACCCTAAAATCTCGGATCAATCTCATTGCCCAGTTGCTCTCGGGAGCAAATTGAAACTCCATATTAGATCTGGACCGCTCGTGGGAAGTCCGATTAACGAGAAGTTAAACGGTTAGGACCGCCTTGCTGGGCTTAACAACCATCTTAGAAATCAAATCCAGATAGTGTCCCAGTGCTATTCGCTTGAGCCCGGAGTGAAGAGTGTGAGAAACGTGGATATTTTAGAAATAATATCTAAATTTACGTAATCTGAGACTTGTCACTTGCGGGCCTGATGTAAGCAATCAGATCGTCAGAATCTGACCTAATTACACCCTCGGATCAGGGGAAATTTCTCATACATGGCAGTGCACTTGTGGCCCTGATCGAGTTTTCGAGACCGTTGAACTGAAACTAGTCCGCCACGGGCGATCTGTAAATCCGATCAGACCAAAAACTTAACTCGACCTAGATCCAGGGTCAGTGAGCTTAAGTCCGACCTTTGGATCAAGTGGGGCTTCTAGAAGTGTTCCGTTGAAACGGAACAGACCCACTTTGGCTATAACCTAAGTATACCTTAGTCCTGAGTCTAATTTGGTGAGTTCTGGACCTATATAAGGACTTTAAACCCTCACTCTCTCATTCCATACGAATTTAAGAAAACCTAGGAGAGAGAAGAGAGAAAAGAGAGAGAAAGTGTGGGAGAAGTGGGTGAAGGATCCTGGTGCTCTATTCTACCATCATACGTGCTTAACCATCAAGATCTAATCGCCTTTATGGCGATTCCGACTTCATTTCTAGGTAAGAAAACCTAACCCTAAGCTGTTTTAGGGTTTCTAAGAGTGTAGGTAATGTAATTGCTGATCTACTTCATGATTTAGGTTGCCTAATCACTGTATACGAAGGCTTAGAGATTCTAGCGTATTCGTTATGATTCTACAACAAAAGGTGCGGACTTTAGACGTATAGGTTATGGTTTTCAACGCTTTCAATGTCAGATAATGATAGATTCATGATCTGGATGCTATTGCACATGTACAAAGTGCTGTCCGTTTCGTTTTTCGGTTAAACGTTAACTATGTTGAATATACTGTATTCCTTGTATTAGTATGTAACATCCCAGATTTTTGCCAACCTGGGATTAGACGTCCTTAGGCAATGGGTCGATCCTAAGACCTTATCAACTTGTCGAAACTAAATCCCACAGTCTAAAATCGTTCCTTAACCATTTTCTTCACAAATTCCACCCTTCACCACCTTTTTCTTTAAAATTTTCAAAGTACTTTCATCCTAGACACTATCCTAAACTATCTAAGTAGTATAACTTGGATCACTTTATATACAAACTACAAAGGCCTAGGTACCACCTCAGACAGAAATCTTACAGGACTAAACCCTTTAGAAATTAAGTGAGATTTAGCTAGTGTTAAACTAGAGTGCATGTGAAATTAGCACCAATCACTTTAAATACGATCTGCAAGACCCAAAACTTGTAGAATAATTGACGCTAGGTTACCCTAAAATCTAGGATCAATCTCATTACCCGGTTGCTCTCGGGAGCATCACGAAACTCCGTATCGGATCTGGACCGCACGTCGGAAGTCCGATTAACACGAAGTTAAGGAACTAGGACCGCCTCGCTGGGCTTGACAACCATCTCGGAAATCAAATCCAGATAGTGTCCCAGTGTTATTCGCTTGAGCTCGGAGTGAAGAGTATGAGAATTGTGAAATTAATTCAAATAAAATATCTTGAATAGTAATCTGGCACCACTCGCTTGCGGATCAGTTTTAAGCAACCAGACCGTCAGAATCAGACCAAATTACACCCTCGGATCAGGAGAAATTTCATACACATTTACATGTACTCGGAATCTCCGATCGAGATCCGCTGACCATTGAACTGAAACTGGTCCGCCACGCGTGATCTGGAATCCCGACCGAAATAAAAATTTAATAGAACGTAGATCCAGCGTTAGTGAGCTTAAGTCCGACCTTTGGCTCAAGGAGGGCCGCCAGGAACCCTCTTTTGAGCTGAAACAATGCCGATTTGATTATAATGTAAGTATACTTTGAACATAAGTCTATTTCGGTGAATTTTTAGGCTATATAAGGACCTTAAACCCTCTCTCATGGCAGCCATACGAATTTGAGATTGAGAGAGAGAAAAGAGAGAGAAAAGAGAGAGAAAGTGTGGGAGCAGTGGGAGAATCTCCCTGCCACTCTTCCTTGCCGCTGTTCAGGCTCCACCGCCTGATTCTCATCGCTTTTCCTACGTTTCCGGCATCATTTCTACGTAAGAAACCCTAACCCTAATCTGTTTTGGGGTTTAGACTGTTGTAGGTTTTGAAATAGCTAACCTATTTCGTTCTATAGGTTGTCAAACTGCGAATACGGAAGCTTAGCAAACCTATCGACTTCGTTACGATTCTACGACAAAAGGTGCGGACTTTAGGTGTATAGGTTATGGTTTTCAACGCTTTCAATATCAGATAATGATAGATTCATGATCTGCATGCAATTGCACATGTACAAAGTACTGTCTGTTTTCCGTTTCGATTAAAGATGAAAAATATGGAATTCTACATACTCTAGGTATTTGTAGAAACTACAGTATACGTATATTTTTTGGAAATGTGTTTGACATGTTTATTTGTTATATGGATATACAATATATGGATAAAATACTTATTTGGCAAAAGGATTCGCCTAAATACATGTTTTACTTATATACGCTATGTATGTTGAAATTGCGTATTCTAGAAAGTACTGTTTACGTATAAATTTTGGAGATGTATTTATCATGATTATTTGTTGTAGTAATATATTATACATGGATAAAATACTCGCTTGGCTAAAGGATAGCCCTAATACATGTTTTGCTAACATACACCATGTATGTTGTAATAGTGTATTCTAAGTATTTGTGAAAATGACTGAATGAGTATAGAATTCTCATTCGTGCTCGCCATGACTAATTGTCACGGATTTATGATTGTTGTATTGGCGATACCCCTTTGACGAAAGGATTTGCCCTAAATCACGCCACGGCCAATATACACTATATATGCTAAAACGTGTGGCCCAAGTGTTTGTGGAAATGACTGAATGAATATGGAACTTGGATTCCTGCTTGTCATGACTATCCGTCGTGGGTGTACGCGTGTTATGATTGGGGCAACTCCTTAGTGAAAGGATTTAGCCTAATGCCTATGTGATCGACATATGTCATGTATGTTGATGTATATTTGTTTAAGTGTTTCCTGAAATGTCTGAACGAGTAGTAGTTAGCGAATTGTAATGTATAAGGGTGTTGAGATATGATTCTCAACTCCTTTAACTATGTGTATGATTTCCTTGAATAGCTGTGTGATTAGGAATTGAATATGTACAAACTCATGCTTGTGTTATGCTTCATAACATACTCAACTGCCTTTATGATTTTATCTATGTAATGCATATGTTTAAATTCATATTTACGTTGTATGATCCATCATGGGTGATGGGGGAGTGGAGCAACGAGTGCGTGCAACAGCCCTGGCAGCCCTAAACGGATAATACCAGACCTTGATTGTATGAGTTGAATCTTGATCCATTACTGCTTTATCTATCTGCAATTGATTGTGTTTGGGGCTATGATTATAGTCCAGACAATCGGTACCAGAATTGAATTCATGGCTGTGATTCATTTGCCACGTGAAATGTGTTCGACGAACCCGAGTCGTACTTCGGTTGACGATAGTGGTTGGCCACACGAAGTACTTATGCGCTTCATACTGTCCAACTTGTTGTGCGCTCGAGCTAGCCGAGCTCGTCAAGTAACCCGATCTGTCTAATGTATGTTCACCATGTTTGGACGCTACTGCTTGAACCTAGGGTACCAAACTTACCAGTGAAATCCCTTTTAACCATGGTACCTCGATCCACTAAGACTCATGAGCCGGGCATGGTGGTATGGGACACCGTGGTCGAGCTGTCGGCCTACGCTGGGGCCACGTGCCTCCCCGTAGTGACCATTGAGCAACCAAACTCGTGAGCCGAATACAGTGGTATGGGACACTGTATTCGAGCTGTCGATACTTACGGCGAGAGCCGAGTACGGTGAGACCTGTACTCGTGCTGACGGGCGATGAGTCCTCTGTAGTATCTTCTAGTATACTCCAAGGTCTGTGATTGGCGACGAGCCCTTCACAACAACTAGAGTATGAGTTGAGCCGAGTACGGTGAGACCTGTATTCGAGCTGACGGCCAGCGATTGAGCCGAGTACAGTGAGACCTGTACTCAAGCTGACGGTCAGCAATTGAGCCGCATACGGTGAGATCTGTATCCGTGCTGACGGGTGACGATCCCTTTCTGATGCCTTCGTTATGCCTCTCAAACCATAATATCGTATGAGATTAACTAGGATTGACGACCCTAGAATGGATCATGTTTGGGAATGATATAAGGGAGGTACCTTAGTTTCCCAATACAACTGTTTGAAATGGACTAATAATAACTCGTTAATCATGCTCATCATCGCACCGCATGTGCCTAGTAGATGTGGAACACTGAGGGAGGTATGCATTCGCGAACGTAAGATGATGTCGCATGAGGGTGGTTTGGCAAGGGCATACATCATCATGTCATTTCATACTTGTATTTAATAAGAGTAGTTAAACTTGTTTGATTGTACTGCTTTATCATTATTGCTTGATTGAATTAATAACATGTTAACCTATGCTTTATTGTTCCACTGAGTTGATCACTCACTCCCACGTTACGGGACGGTGTTTGCAACACCAACCAGATTTGTTGAGTTTCAGGTGATGGCGATGCTTATGAAGCAGATCTGAACTACTACTATGATGTTGAGGAGGAGTTCTCCTACATGTAATCTCTGACAGGTCTATGAAGACCTGGTATTGTATTGACGGGGCTACGGTACTTGGGATTGGAGGCATTACACTTCCTCACATTTGGTATATTTTATAATTGTACTTGTAATTATTTAACCTGGTAATGTTGTCACACTCTGGAGACTCATCATAGTTTATATATTTTATCTATCTATCACAGTCTTCCGCTTGCAAATTTAACTGTCTCTGGAGTATGATATGCTGTTTTGGCTTAATCTCACTCATGTTCAATGCACGAATACAGTCAACATTCAATCATCATTCATTTTGTTGCATAAGTGATGTTCTGGAACTCGGGAGTTGAGTTTATGCTCGACCCCCGATTTTCAGGGTGTTACATAGTAGAAAATACCGTATACGTATGAAATACGGATTTGTGCTTGCCATGATTAATTGTTGTCTATGTATGCTAGATACATGTGTATCAACTTCTAGGTGAACGGATTAGCCTAACACCTACTATATTAACATATGTCGTGTAAGTTCTAATTGTAGCCTAAGTGTTTGTAGAAATGTTCAAATGAATATGGAACTATGATTTATGTTTGCCATGACTATTGGTCGTGTACGCATGATCTTGGTTCATGTGGCAATCCTTTGTGAAAGGATTCGCTACGACTTGTGTTTTAACTAGTATATTATAGGTATGTTAGAATGTGTAGTCTAAGTGTTTGTGAAAATGCTTGTATAGGTATGTATTTAATCTAGTAGCGCCTTGAGTAGGTGTTGAGATAGGATTCTCAACTACCTTCGTGATGAGTATGATTTCCTTCATGTAAGTTGTTTAGTTTGATCACTTATTGGTTTATGAAATGTATGTGTTTGGATTTCCTGTTTGCATTGTGTTTTATAACATGCTTGTTAATATGTTTGAATTACTTGTTTATTTAACTCTGCTCTGACTACTTCACATGTTTAATTTGTATTCCATAAAAGCCATGAAGGGTGATGTGGGAGTGGTGTAACGATTCCGTGCAACAACCCTGGCGGCCCTAAGCGGACAATATTGGATACTTGATTGTATGATTTGAAATCTTGATCCATTACTGCTTTAACTGTTCCGTAATTGAATGTGATTGGGGCTATTGTATAGTCCAGGCAATTGGTAATGGGATTGAATTCGTGGCTAAGATTCATTCACCACGTGAGATGTGTTCGACGAACCCGAGTCGTACTTCGATTAACGATAGTGGTTGGCCACGCGAAGTGCTTATGCACTTCATGTCGCTCAACTTGTTGTGCGCTCGAGCTAGCCGAGCTCGTCAAGTAACCCGATCTGTCTAATATATGTTCACCATGTTTGGACGCTACTGCTTGAACCTAAGGTACCGAACTTACCAGTGTAACCCCGTTAACCTTAGTACCTCGATCTGCTAAGACTCATGAGCCGGGCATGGTGCTATGGGACACCGTGTTCGAGCTGTCAGCCTACGCTGGGGCGATGTGCCTCCCCGTAGTGACCACTGAGCAACCCAGACTCGTGAGCCGAATAAGCTGGTATGAGACACTGTATTTGAGCTGTCGGCCTACACTGCTTTGATGGGTGATGGGGGAGTGGTGTAACGATTCTGTGCAATAGCCCTGACAGCCCTGACCGTACCCGGTGTAGTGACCTCGAGCATACTCTGAATCTGCGGAGAGGCGACTAGCCTTCCCATAGTAAACAGAGTATAAACTAGGCCTGTATTGATAAGGTGATGGGGGAGTGGTGCAACGATTCCGTGTAATAGTCCTGACAGCCCTTGTAACGACCTAAAACCACACTATCGTATGAGATTATCTAGGATTGACGACCTTAGAATGGATTATTGTTTGGGAATGATATAAGGAAGGTACCTTAGTTTCTCAATACTGCTGTATGAAAAGGACTAATAACAAGATGTGGAGTACTGAGGGATGAACGCATGCCACAGACGTAAGATGGTGTCGCATGAGGGAGTATGTTGGTGAGGGCATGCATCATGACTGCATTTTCATACTTGCATTAATAAGAATATTTAGGAGTGTTTGACTTTACTGCTTGACTGAATTGATAACATGTTAACCTATGCTTTATTGTTCCACTGAGTTGATCACTCACTCCCACGTTACGGGATGGTGTTCCGAACACCCATCAGACTTTGTCTGATTGCAGATGGTGACGCTACTCTTGAGGCAGAGCCAAACTTTTGTGACGATGAGGATGCTTTCTCGTATATGTTGTTTTCTGGCGGCTTCATGTGAGTCGTTCCTTGATCGACGGGGTTACAGGGATGTTAACTAGATGACTTTACACTTTTCGTATAAGTTGAAAATGTATTTGTAATTCATTAACCTGGTAACATTATCATACTCTGGAGAGTTACCATAGCTTATATATTTTATGTATCTATCACAGTCTTCCGCTTGCAAATTTAACTATCTCTGGAGTATGATATGCTGTTTTGGTATAATCCCATTCATGTTTCCATGCGCTCATCATAATTATCATTATTTGTGTTGCATAAGTGATGCGTTGGAACTCAGGAGCTGAGCTTGCTCGACCCCCAATTTTTAGGGCGTTACAAGATGGTATTAGAGCATGATTTGGATTAAACCGGACTTGGGTTATAGTCACACGACGCACTCTGACGCACTCTAACTTAGGAGGGAGCGACGGAACGTAGAAACAGTCATAGGTTGTACCAGTTTCGCCAGTCGGCGAAGTTCACTGAATTAGGTTGTATTGTTTGATTCTGTACTCAACCGTGATCGCACGAATCGACCCCAAACCACTTCTAGACTGTCAAACGACAGGGTTAGATCACAATTCACCTCATCCCAGCTGTTAAAAATTGGTACATATAGGTATGTATCAGAAACATCCCAAAACTACCCGAAACGACCCAAAACGGGGCCTATCCACACCATTCCAGAGGGACCCAGGGTGGGTCCCACACCTTTTTGGGACCTAGGGGACAGGAGGGCCTCGTCAGTTAGTCCAGGGGGTGGCGAGGCCCTCGCCGGTCAGTGGGTCAGGCCGGGTGGGCCGCTCAGGCCGATGGCCTTTGGGGTCTAGTAGGATCCCCTGGTATATGGGCCGTCCGTTAAAACCCCCCAAATACACACTTCCTTCACAAACTCCACCCCAAGCTCTCTTTTCTCTTCCAAGTTGTTGTTTCCTCTCTCAAATCTCCCTTCCATCCACCCATTTCATCATTCCCTGGCCAAACATGCACACCATCACTGTTTTCTGCAATAGCCAACTTCCAACCTCTCCATTCTCTCTCATTTGAGCCCATACATCTCCCATTGGTGGCTGAAAATCATGTAAGCTCTCCTAGCCATCCTACCTCTCCACTTTCCACCTTCAACTACTGTCATTTAAGCCTTGGCACACCCCTTGGAGGCTCAAATCCGTAGAGAACCAAAGAAACCAGCCCTATTTCCCTTTTCTTCACTTTTCCATGGCTCTATCCGAGCTTAGTAAGGCCATTTTCTCGGATGTCTAGTCATCCATACTGTTGTCTTGTAGTTTGCATGGGTTACCGTCTTAGGGTGTTTATGTTTTCATGTTGATGGGTGTAGTAGTGAGTAGTATGTTTTAAGTGTTTGAAGCCCTAGTTGTATTAGCTCACATGTATCTTCATTTATGTCTCATAACCTTCACAACCTCCAAATGTTAGGACGTTTAGGGCCTTTTCAGCCAACTGCATTAGGTGAGTTTAAGGTGGATAGAATTGTAAAAGTAACAATAAAGGTAGGTGTAAGGTATTGTCCCTAGCTTCGGTGTATCCCATGGTTTCCAACACCATGTTTGGAATGTATACAATTAAAAGTAAATTCCAAGATTTCCTTTCAAATCACACTTAAAAATTTGTCATCATGGGATTTGGAAATCCCATTCACACTTTCCCGCACAAGGCTCATTTTTCAAAGCCTATAAAATTAATTTTAATCCCACCCACCCTTCTACCAAGCATACCGCTTCTAATCCCGAGGTGGGATTAGTAACACAATCCATTTAACCCAAATAGGCCCTTAGAGTTTTGGACTTAAAATTGGTACTTTTAGATTTCAAAGAATTTGACAATATATGAAATCCCATAAACTAATAACGCGAACCCTATGACCTCCGTAGATAGTACGAGCATATGTGTAATGCTCGAGCTTGATTACATTCAAGTTCGGGCAACTTGATTTTAATCAGACAACGCCTGACCCTAAGTGATAAATAATTTCTTGTATTAGAAAGGACATGAAATCACCTAACGTATAAGCATAGACTTTGGATTACAACTATTGGTTGGTTATACTAAGGAATGTGAAACACCGATTATGTTAAGAGAATTGAAAGATGGATTTAGTTAGTTTACTTGATTAGGTTGGAGCAAGACCCCATTGCTTCGTTGAATCCCCTTGGTACTCACAGGCTCCTTTAATAACTCTTATGAAGGTTGTTTAACGTAGAAACTAATCACGCTCATAGAAAACGTATATATCCTTTGGATTTAATGTTAGGTCAAATCAATACACCCCTTTCAATTGCCTTCCCAAAGACGTACTACAATTGGGAACACAGAATAGAGAACTATATGTAAGCGAGGTATTCGCGGTTTGAATTGAATTCTCAATCCTGGTAGTTACCAATGAAATCTATGCGCTGATCAAGCAGAAGGTCAGGATCAACTAGGATTAAGAACTGATACGACAAATTTTCTATCCTACCTAGGCAAAAGGTCCATGTATCCGACTCAGACCCACTATACAACTTTCCTTCCATGTTGGCCCGGCCATTTGCAACTAAAAGTTTATAACTTCGTCTTTGAGACGTGTTAGGAATATATAGCCCATAAAGATTTTCTTTTTAGGCCCAAGGAATTTCCCAAATGGGCAACCGACAGTTAAGAATTAGGTCCCAAACCACATGCCATGTTGGCATACATATTGTGCATATGAACTTTGAAAGGTAGCCTGCATGTTAAGCTAGACATGATTCAATCGGGTAAATCTGGACCATGATGAAACTCCTTGGTAGAATTAGGCATCTTGCCACAAACTCGCACCTGCCCCTGAAATCAACCACAATACCCATCATCTTTAGCTCCTTTCTATAATCATAGGTACCAATGCCATAATACGCATCATCGATGAAAAGAAGACCAATGTATTGCTAAATCGCTTCCCATGTCATACCAAAGATAGGTCTCAAATTTCAACTCGTTCTGACATACAGATCGATGTACAAATTCTTGAACCCTGAGAATAAAAACAATTTTAAGGGGGGTAGACAAGTTATGAACCCAGTTGAGTTGAGTAGGTACACACGTCTACCCGCTCATAGGCGCAGTGATAGCATGGTGGGCCCATAACCCACTGGCCCAGGATCGAAAGAAATTACTCCTAGTTATACGCGAGGTTAGGTCATTAAATAGAATCTCAATCTTCCTTAGAATGCCAGTAATGAAGTCATCGAAGGAAATCAATTAGGGTTCAAGTATTAAATAAACTCATAGTACAGAATAGGCCGGGTACGAACTAAATTACAATAGCCAAGGTCAACGTATCTATAACTGTGCTCGTTGAATACGAACATAATAGAAGCCTTAACAAGTTCTACTATGAGAAACCGTTTTAGGATGATCTAGTAATATTTGACTCACCATTTCCTTGGACATAGATAATATCGAGGACTCTCTTAGACCAAGACCTAAAGGTCAACCTGAGAAATAGGACATTTGAACTTTTCAATGATGGACATTCCCTATGTTTTTAGAGTGATCGGACTACGGAGTTACTGACATATACAACTACGAAGTATTCGCGGCTTGACCCAATTCTCAATCCTGAGCGACTACCAATGGACTCACTACTTGGCTGAGCAGAAGACCAGGATCTACCCGGACTAGGAAGGGATACGATGAGCTTTTTACCCTGGCCAGGTAGATGATCGATGTATCAGGATAAAACCCACTATAATCATCTCTCCGTGTTGGTCAAACATTGAAAACAACTATCTTACTCTAAATAGATAGGAACTGTCGTCAAGACATCAAATAGATAACGAAATAAATTGTATCAACTTATTAGGGAATAAGCAAGGGATAAAGAAATAAATTTTTAAGGGAGGTAGTGCCTAAAATGTACTAGACTAGCATAGACAGTATACACCCCACCGCGCATATAAACTTGAAATCAATAAGTCTTACGCACATGAAATAATAAAATTCTTACTCATTACCTTTAGCCAATTTCGGGGATGAAATTATTTTTAAGGGGGGAAGATTGTAACATCCCAGATTTTTGCCAACCTAGAATTAGACGTCCTTAGGCAATGGGTCGCTCCTAACACCTTATTAACTTGTCAGAACCCAATCCCATAATCTAAAAATCATTTTTTTACCCTTTTCCTGCACAAATCTCACCTTTCACCACCTCGTTCTTTAAATCTTTCTAGGTACTTTTATATTAGACACTAATCGTAAAGTTTAGGTGATGAAGAACAATACTTAATCTATAAATTATTGTAACTAGTAAATACAGAAATAAAATGGGCTTTTAATCATTACCCTTATGGAACCCCACAAAATGAATAAGCTATTTGAAACATTAGCCTCTCCCGCCCTAGGACCTTCTTCTGTTGTCATTAGGGCGTGCTTTAGTTGAGTATTAATAACTTGGATCACTTTATATACAAACTACAAAGGACTAAGTACCACCTCAGACAGAAATCACTCAGGACTAAATCTTTTAGAAATTAGGCGAGAATGAGCTAGTGTTAAACTAGAGTACCTATGAAATTAGCACCAATCACTTTAAATACGATCTGTAAGACCCAAAATTTGTAGAATCATTGATGTTAGGTTACCCTAAAATCTCGGATCAATCTCATTACCCAGTTGCTCTCGGGAGCACATTGAAACTCCGTATCAGATCTGGACCGCACGTGGAAAGTCCGATTAATGCGAAGTTAAATGGTTAGGACCGCCTTGTTGGGCTTGACAACCATCTCAGAAATCAAATTTAAATAGTGTCCCAGTGCTATTCGCTTGAGCCCGGAGTGAAGAGTGTGAGAAACGAGGATATTTTAGAAATAACTAAATTTATGTAATCTGAGACTTGTCACTTGCGGGCCTGATGTAAGCAATCAGATCGTCAGAATCTGACCCAATTACACCCTCAGATAAGGGAAAATTTCCTATACATGAAAGTGCACTTGTGGCCCTGATCGAGTTTCCGAGACCGTTGAACTGAAACTGGTCCGCCACGGGCGATCTGTAAATCCGATCAGACCGAAAACTTAACTCGACCTAGATCCAAGGTCAGTGTGCTTAGGTCCGACCTTTGGCTTAAGAGGGGCTTCTAGAAGTGATCCGTTAAGACGGAACAGACCCACTTTGGCTATAACCTAAGTATACCTTAGTCCTGAGTCTAATTTGGTGAGTTTTGGACCTATATAAGGACCTTAAACCCTCACTCTCTCATTTCATACGAATTTGAGAAAACCTAGGAGAGAGAAGAGAGGAAAGAGAGAGAAAGTGTGGGAGAAGTGGGTGAAGGATCCTGGTGCTCTATTCTACCATCATACGTGCTTAACCATCAAGATCTAATTGCCTTTATGGCGATTCCAACTTCATTTCTAGTTAAGAAAACCTAACCCTAAGCTGTTTTAAGGTTTTCAAGAGTGTAGGTAATGTAATAGCTAACCTACTTCATGATTTAGGTTGTCTAATCACCGTAGACGAAGGCTTAGAGATTCTAGCTTATTTGTTACAATTCTACGACAAAAGGTGCAGACTTTAGACATATAGGTTATGGTTTTCAATGCTTTTAATGTCAGATAATGATAGATTCATGATCTGGATGCTATTGGACATGTACAAAGTGCTGTCCGTTTCGTTTTTCGGTTAGACGTTAACTATGTTAAATATACTGTATTCCTTGTATTTGTAGAAAATACCGTATACGTATGAAATACAGATTTGTGCTTGCCATGATTAATTGTTGTCTATGTATACTAGATACATGTGTATAAACTTTTGGGTGAACGGATTAGCCTAACACCTACTATATTAACATACTTCATGTAAGTTCTAGTTGTAGCCTAAGTGTTTGCAGAAATGTTCAAATGAATATGGAACTATGATTTATGTTTGCCATGACTATTGGTCGTGTACGCATGATCGTGGTTCATGTGGCAATCCTTTGTGAAAGGATTCGCTACGACTTGTGTTTTAACTAGTATATTATAGGTATGTTGGAATGTGTAGTCTAAGTGTTTGTGAAAATGCTTGTATAGGTATGTATTTAATCTAGTAGCGCCTTGAGTAGGTGTTGAGATAAGATTCTCAACTACTTTAATGATGCGTATGATTTCCTTCATGTAAGTTATTTAGTTTGATCACTTACTGGTTTATGAAATGTATGTGTTTGGATTTCCTGTTTGCATTGTTTTTTATAACATGCTTGTTAATATGTTTGAATTACTTGTTTATTTAACTCTGCTCTGACTACTTGACATGTTTAAGTTGTATTCCATAAAAACCGTGAAGGGTGATGGGGGAGTGGTGTAACAATTCCGTGCAACAGCCCTGGCAGCCATAAGCGGACAATATTAGATACTTGATTGTATGATTTGAAATCTTGATCCATTACTGCTTTAACTGTTCCATAATTGAATGTGATTGGGGCTATTGTATAGTCCAGGCAATCGGTAACGGGATTGAATTCATGGCTGAGATTCATTCACCACGTGAGATGTGGTCGACGAACCCGAGTCGTACTTCGGTTGACGATAGTAGTTGGCCACGCGAAGTGCTTATGCACTTCATGTCGTTCAACTTGTCGTGCGCTCGAGCTAGCCGAGCTCGTCAAGTAACCCGATCTGTCTAATGTTTGTTCACCATGTTTGGACGCTACTGCTTGAACCGAAGGTACCAAACTTACCAGTGCAACCCCGTTAACCTTAGTACCTCGATCCGCTAAGACTCATGAGTAGGGCATGGTGGTATGGGACACCGTGTTCGAGCTGTCGGCCTACGCTGGGGCGATGTGCCTCCCCGTAGTGACCAATGAGCAACCCAGACTCGTGAGTCAAATACAGTGGTATGGGACACTGTATTCGAGCTGTCGGCCTACACTTCTTTGATGGGTGATGGGGGAGTGGTGTAACGATTCCGTGTAACAGCCTTGGCAGCCCTGACCATACCCGGTGTAGTGACCTCGAGCATACTCTGAATCTGCGGAGAGGCGACGAGCCTTCCCGTAGTAAACAGAGTATAAACTAGGCCTGTATTGATAAGGTGATGGGGGAGTGGTGCAACGATTCCGTGTAACAGCCCTGACAGCCCTTGCAGCGACCTAGAACCACACTATCGTATGAGATTATCTAGGATTGACGACACTATAATGGATCATTGTTTGGGAATGATATAAGGAAGGTACCTTAGTTTCCCAATACTGCTGTATGAAAAGGACTAATAACAACTCGGTAATTATGTTCATCATCGCACTGCATGTGCCTAGAAGATGTGCAACACTGAGGGATGAACGCATGCCGCAGACGTAAGATGGTGTCGCATGAGGGAGTATGTTGGTGAGGTGTAACATCCCGGATTTTTGCCAACCTGGGATTAGACATCCTTAGGCATTGGGTCAATCTTAACACCTGATTAACTTTTCAAACGCTCAATTTAAAGCCTCAAATCCCGTCTTAAACCATTTTCTTCACAAATCCCACCCTTCACTACCTTGTGCTTTCAATTTTTCAAAGCACTTTCGCCCTAGACACTATCTTAAACTAGCTAAGTAGTAAAACTTGGATCACTTTATAAACAAACTGCAAAGGCCTAAGTACCATCTCAACCAGAAAACAATTAGGATTAAATCCTTTAGAAATTTAACAAAGTTAACTAAGTGCAAAACTCGATTAGCCATGAAATCTGTTGGGATCGCTTTAAATACGATCTGCAAGACCCAAAACTTGCAAAATCAGTGACTCTAGGTTTCCCTAAATTTTAGAACCAAACTCATTTCCCGTCTGCTCTCGGGAATGAAACGAAACTTCGTATTAGGTCTAGACCGCACATCGGGAGTCCGATTAACACGAAGCTAAGGAACTAGGACCGCCTCATTGGGCTTGACAATCATCTTAAAAATCAGATCCAGCCGATGTCCCACGGCCATTCGTTTCGATCCGGAGCGAGGGGGTGTGAAAAACACTATTCCCTTTGAAATTAAAATATATGGAATAGTGATCTGGCACCATTCGCTTGCGCGTCAGTATTAAGCAACATGACCGTCGGAATAAGACCAAATTACACCCTCGGATGAAGAAAAATTTCAGGAACATTTACATGTACTCAGAATTTCTGATCGTGGCCCACTGACCGTTGAACTGAAAGTGGTCCGCCACGTGCGATCTGGGAATCCGATCGAGTCGAAAACGTAATCCCACGTTGATCCATAGATGGTGAGCTTAAGTCTGACCTTTGGCTCAAGGAGGGCCACCAGAACATACCTTTTGAGCTTGGAAAGTGGCGAACTGCCTACATATGCAGCCACCCTTGAACCTGAGTCTATTTTGGACATGATTTTGGCTATAAAAGGGGCTTAGAACAGCCCCTCTCACAGCCATACGAATTTGGGAGCAAACCCTTAGAGAGAGAGAGAGAAAAGTGAGAGAAGAGCTTGGATTTGTGGGACCACCTTCCTCCTGCTGCTTCCACTCATCACACGGCCTACACCGCCTCATTCCTGGCATTTTCCCGGCGGTATCCATCCCGTTTGGAGGTAAGAAACCCTAACCCTAGGTCTGATTTGAGGTAGGATTGTTGTAGGTTATGAAAAAGCTAATCGGTTACGCTCTTTAGGCTAGGAAACTCCCGTATACGGAAGCTCCAATACCCTTGCTGATTCGTTGGATTTCCAAGGGCTGAGGTGAGGACTTTAAATGTATAAGTTACATTTTTCAACGCTTTCAATGTCAGATAATGATAGATTCATGATCTGCGTGTAAATGCACATGTACAAAGTGCTTTCCGTTTCCTGTTTCGATTAACGTTGTAGAATATGGAATTTCACAACTCTAGATATACGTAGAAATACCGTATACGTATTTTTTTTGGAGAAATGTTTGACATGTTTATTTAATGTATGATTATACTATATATGGATAAAATACTAGTTTGGCGAAAGGAATCGCCGTAATACATGTTCACTTGTAAATGCTACGTATGTTGAAATTGTGTATTCTAGAAATACCGTATATGTGTAAGTTTTGGAAATGTAATTGTCATGATTATTTGTTATATGATTATGGTATACATGGATAAAATACTCGTTTGGCTAAGGGATAGCCCTAATACATGTTTTGCTAACATGCACCATGTATGTTGTAATAGTGTATTCTAAGTGTCTGTGAAAATGACTGAATGAGTATGGAATTCTCATTCGTGCTCGCCATGACTAATTGTCATGGATTCATGATTTATGTATTGGCGATGCCCCTTTGACGAAAGGATTTGCCCTAAGTCACGCCACGACCAATATACACTATATATGCTAAAATGTGTGGCCCAAGTGTTTGTGGAAATAACTGAATGAATATGGAACTTGGGTTCCTGCTTGCCATGACTATCCGTCGTGGGTGTACGCGTGTTATGGTTGGGGCAACTCCCTAGTGAAAGGATTTGGCCTAATGCCTATGTGATCGACATATGTCATGTATGTTGATGTAGGTTTGTTTAAGTGTTTCTTGAAATGTCTGAATGTGTAGTAGTTAGCAAATTGTAATGTATAAGGGTGTTGAGATATGATTCTCAACCTCTTTTAACTATGTGTATGATCTCCTTTAATAGTTGTGTGATTAGGAATTGAACATGTACAAACTCATGCTTGTGTTGTGATTCATAACATGCTCAACTGCTTTATGATTTTAACTGTGTAATTCATATGTTTAAATTTATATTTACGTGTATGATCCGTCATGGGTGATGGGGGAGCGGAGCAACGAGTGCGTGCAACAGCCCTGGCAGCCCTAAACGGATAATACCAGACTTTGATTGTATGATTTAAATCCTGATCCATTACTGCTTTATCTATCCGCAATTGATTGTGTTTGGGGCTATGATTATGGCCCAGGCAATCGGTAACGGGATTGAATTCGTGGCTGAGATTTATTTGCCACGTGGGATGTGTTCGACGAACTCGAGTCGTGCGTTGCCTGTCGGCAGTGGCTAGGCCACACGAAGTTGTTTATGCACTTCATGTCGTGCAGCTCAACGGGCGATCGTGCTAGTCGAGCTCGTCAAGTAACCCGATCTGCCTTATGCATGTTCACCCTGTTTGGACGCTACTGCTTGAACCTAGGGTACCAAACTTACCAGTGAAACCCCCTTTTAACTATGGTACCTCGATCCGCTAAGACGCATGAGCCGGGCATGGTGGTATGGGACACCGTGGTCGAGCTGTCGGCCTACGCTGGGGCCATGTGCCTCCCCGTAGTGACCATTGCGCAACCAAACTCGTGAGCCGAATATGGTGGTATGGGACACTGTATTCGAGCTGTCGATACTTCGGCGAGAGCCGAGTACGGTGAGATCTGTACTCGTGCTGACGGGCGACGAGTCCTCCGTGGTATCATCGAGTACACTCCAAGGGTCTGTGATTGGCGACGAGTCTTTCACAGCAACTAGAGTGTGAGTTGAGCCGAGTACGGTGAGACCTGTACTTGAGCTGACGGCTAGTGATTGAGCCGAGTACGGTGAGACCTGTACTCGAGCTGACGGCCAGCAATTGAGCCGCATACGGTGAGATCTGTATCCGCGCTGACGGGTGACGAGCCCTTTGCGATGCCTTCACTACGCTTCTCAAACTATAATATCGTATGAGAATAACTAGGATTGACGACCCTAGAATGGATCATGTTGGGAATGATACAAGGGAGGTACCTTAGTTTCCCAATACTGCTGTTTGAAATGGACTAATAAAAACTTGGTAATCATGAGCATCATCGCACCGCATGTGCTTTGTAGATGTGGCGCACTGAAGGAGTAAGCATTCGCGAACGTAAGATGATGTCGCTTGAGGGTGGTTTGGCAAGGGCATACAGCATCATGTCATTTCATTTTCGCACTTAACAAGAGTAGTTAGAAATGTTTGATTTGTACTGCTTTATCATTACTGCTTGATTGAATTGATAACATGTTAACCTATGCTTTACTGTTCCACTGAGTTGATCACTTACTCCCACGTTACGGGACGGTGTTGTACACACCAACCAGATTTGTTGAGTTTCAGGTGATGACGATGCTTGTGAAGTAGAGCCGGACTACTTCTATGATGATAGGAGGAGTTCTCTTATCTGTATCTCACTGGCAGGTCAATGAAGACCTGATATTGTATTGACAGGGCTATGGTACATGGGATAGGAGGCGTTACACTTCCTCACATTTGGTAGATTTTAGAACTGCACTTGTATTTATTTAACCTGGTAATGTTATCACACTCTGGAGACTCATCATAAATTATATATTTTATCTATCTATCACAGTCTTCCGCTTGCAAACTTAACTGTCTCTGGAGTATGATATGTTGTTTTGGCTTAATCTCACTCATGTTCAATGCACGAATACAGTCAACATTCAATCATCATTCATTTTGTTGCATAAGTGATGTTCTGGAACTCGGGAGTTGAGTTTATGCTCGACCCCCGATTTTCAGGGCGTTACAAGATGGTATCAGAGCATGATTTTGATTAAACCAGGCCTGGGTTATGGTCACACGATGCACACTGACGCACTCTGACTTAGGAGGGAGCGACGGAATGTAGGAACAGTCTTAGGCATCCCTGTTCCTTCCAACGGCTAGTTCACTGAAAACGAACGCCGAATCGAGTATGTATTCAACCATGGTCGCACGGGTCGACCTTAAAACATTTCTAGGTTGTCTAGTGAAGGGTCTAGATCACAATCCACCTCATCCCAACTGTTAAGAGGGATGATGATAACTACTCCGAATCCTCGGAGCTTCTCTGGACTCCTCACCGAGACTTCCCGAATCCATGAGGAAAGAAAGCAGACAATATAAATAAATTCTAATACATTCGTAATTGATTAATGAATGTTTTAAAAAAAAATGAGTTCACAACCCTTTAAATAGGGGTACCAAGTAATGAGAATGAAATCAGAAACAAACTACAACTAAAGCTCCTAGAATTCGCGACTTACTATAGGGTCGTGATGTCTACTAAGTGCGCTAGGCTTTCAGCCAAAAAAATAGTAAGTGTCGTATTTGACTTCACTAAACCATTCTCCTAATTATTTTAAGCTCTTTACACGATGAGCGCAACTCCTAAAGCCCAACCGATGAAGAGTAATTAAACTAAAAATACCATTTTTAGCAAAACAAAATTGAAACGGAAAAATGACCGTCAATCGGAGGGTTTTCTCGCAATTTTGGGCTGCGCAACCCAGCATAGCAGGGTTGGTTGGCTTCATTAGCTCGTTCTACCCCAAATTCATATATTTTAGGTCAGATAACTCATTCCGGATTGCAAGATATGTCCAATTTGTCCCGAACTACCCGAAATGGAGCGAATCGGAGTCGGGGGCCTCCCCACTTAAAACCGATGGGACCCAGGGTCGAACCAGGGTGCACTTAGCACCTTGGGACCACATAGGACAGGTCCCCACCGCGGCGGTGCGGTTCCGGCCAAGTCCGGCCGCGGCGGCGCCGCGGCTCGGGCGGCGGACCGCGGTCCGATGGATTTTCTGAGGTGGGTCCAAGGGTGAGGTTGGTCGGCCCGACCTCCCCTACCCCTTGGTGGGTGCAGTTTGGCCTGGGGTTTGGGATTTTTAGGTCTAGAACGCCCCTCTCTCTCACATCTTTCCTTCCAAACGCCCTACCCTTCTATTTTCGATTTTTCCCTCAAATCTCTCCTCCAATCTTTTAATCCACCATATTTGGTCATGATTCACGCACTTCCATTGATCACAGCAGCCCCAGCCACCTACTCTACCCCTTCCTTTCACGTGTGAGCACTTACATGTCTCATTTGGAGCTCAAATTCGGGTAAGCTCTCAACCCATCCCATCTATTCATTCTCCTCTTTCAATCCCTGTCGGTTGGGGCCTTTATAATCTTTGTTGAGGCTCAAACTCGTGGAGGGACAAACCTCCATCCCTTACTCTCTCTCTCCCCTTCACTTTTCATTGAATTTCCATGGCCCTATTCGATTTGGTTACGGCCACTTTTGCACTTTCCAACACATGGCTCATTTTCCAAAGCCTATACCAATAATTTTAATCCCCACCCACCCTCCTACCAACCATGTCACTCCCAATCCTGAGGTAGGATTAGTAATACAATCCCGTTTAGTACGGCTTAAGACCACTGGCCAACTAGTGTTGAAGTGATAAAGTCCCTTGATATACATTAACCTACCGCACTCTGATAGCTTAAGCTTTCTGAGTAGATGGTTGTTTGACAAATAGACCCTCGGAGTTTTGGACCTAGAGCAGTGCTTCAACAGACCTAACAGTATAGGAAATCCAACCAGTTAAGAATGTGAACTCTAGAACCCCCCTTGTGGTTGGTTTGAGCATGTGTGACATGCTCGGGCGTAGTTAAATTCAACTTTAGGCAACTCAATTCCAATTAGACAACTTTGACCCTAAGTGATAAAACCCTTCCTTGTATTAAAAATGAAGTGAAATCATCTAACGTATAAGCATCGACTTTGGACTCACCTATGGATTCCCGCTACTCCTCAATTAAGATTAGGCTACTGGTTAGGCTAAGGAGAGTACAAGACTAATTAATTATGCTAAGCCAATTGAATAATAGACTTAGTTATTCGGTTTAACCGACTCAGACCCACTACACAATTTTCTTTCCGTGTTGGCCCGACCATTTACAATTAAGAGTTTATGATTTTGTCCTTGAAAAGTGTTAGGAGTATATCGCTGATAGAGACTTTGTCTTTTAGGCCTAAGGAATTGCCCAAATGGGCAACAGTCAGTTGGGGATTAGGTCCCAAATCGCATGCCATGTTGGCATCCATATTGTGTTTATGAACGTAAAAAGATAGCCTGCCTATTAAGCTAGACATAATTAAATAGGATAAGTCTGGACCGCGACAAAACTCCTTGGTAGAATTAGGCATCTTGCCTCAAACTCACACCCATCCGTGATAGCTCTTTTCTATAATCCTAGGTACCAAGACTGATGTAGTGGGAGACCGCATTTCATTTCATGTCAAGGATAAGACTTAAATTACACCTTGTTCCGTCATACGGATCAGGACATAGCTCTTGAGCCTTGAGCGTGAAAATAAAATTTTAAGGGGGGTAGAACATTATGAGCCCAATCTAGTTAGGTCACCTAATACGCCTCTTTGATCTGGGTGGCGCAGCGGAAACGCGGTGGACCCTACCCCACTGGCCCAGGATCGAAACGGTGCTCGTTGAATACGAATATTATAGAAGCCCTAGCCTGCCCTACTATGAGAAACCGTTTTAGGATGATCTAGTAAGATTTGATTCACCATTTCCTTGGACTTAGATAATAATGAGGACTCTCTTAGACTAAGACCTAAAGGGCAACCTTAGAATAAACAATTTGAGCCTTTCAATGATGGACATTCCCTACTCTTAGAGAGTGATCAAACTACGAAGTTACTGAAATATACAAATGCGAAGTTTTCGCGGCTTGACCCAATTTCCAATCCTGGGTGACTACCGATGGACTCTCTGCTGACGAGCGGACGACCAGGATCTACCAGGATTCGGAAGGGATACGATGAGCTTCCTACCCTGGCCCGGTAGATGATCGATGTATCGGGATCGAGCCCACTATTACCGTCTCTCCGTGTTGGTCAAACAATGAAAACAGTTATCTTACTCTAAATTGTTGGGAATTGTCGTCGAGACTCCAAATAGGTAAAGAAATAAATGGTAACAAACCATCAGGGTATGAGAACTGGATAAAGAATTAAGTTTTAAGGGGGGTAGACTAAAATGAACCAGCTGGTATATACCCTACCACGCGCGGAAACTTGGAATCAATAAGTCTTAGGCGAATGAAATAATAGAAATATTCCCTTATTACCCTTAGCCAATTTCGGGGACGAAATTTTATTTTAAGGGGGGTAGATTGTAACATCCCGGATTTTTGCCAACCTGGGATTAGACATCCTTAGGCATTGGGTCAATCTTAACACCTGATTAACTTTTCAAACGCTCAATTCAAAGCCTCAAATCCCGTCTTAAACCATTTTCTTCACAAATCCCACCCTTCACTACCTTGTGCTTTCAATTTTTCAAAGCACTTTCGCCCTAGACACTATCTTAAACTAGCTAAGTAGTAAAACTTGGATCACTTTATATACAAACTGCAAAGGCCTAAGTACCATCTCAACCAGAAAACAATTAGGATTAAATCCTTTAGAAATTTAACAAAGTTAACTAAGTGCAAAACTCGATTAGCCATGAAATCCGTTGGGATCGCTTTAAATACGATCTGCAAGACCCAAAACTTGCAAAATCAGTGACTCTAGGTTTCCCTAAAGTTTAGAACCAAACTCATTTCCCGTCTGCTCTCGGGAATGAAACGAAACTTCGTATTAGGTCTAGACCGCACATCGGGAGTCCGATTAACATGAAGCTAAGGAACTAGGACCGCCTCACTGGGCTTGACAATCATCTCAAAAATCAGATCCAGCCGATGTCCCACGGCCATTCGTTTCGATCCGGAGCGAGGGGGTGTGAAAAACACTATTCCCTTTGAAATTAAAATATATGGAATAGTGATTTGGCACCATTCGCTTGCGCGTCAGTATTAAGCAACCTGACCGTCGGAATCAGACCAAATTACACCCTCGGATTAAGAAAAATTTCAGGAACATTTACATGTACTCAGAATTTCTGATCGTGGCCCACTGACCGTTGAACTGAAAGTGGTCCGCCACGTGCGATCTAGGAATCCGATCGAGTCGAAAACGTAATCCCACGTTGATCCATAGATGGTGAGCTTAAGTCTGACCTTTGGCTCAAGGAGGGCCACCAGAACATACCTTTTGAGCTTGGAAAGTGGCGAACTGCCTACATATGCAGCCACCCTTGAACCTGAGTCTATTTTGGACATGATTTTGGCTATAAAAGGGGCTTAGAACAGCCCCTCTCACAGCCATACGAATTTGGGAGCAAACCCTTAGAGAGAGAGAGAGAAAAGTGAGAGAAGAGCTTGGATTTGTGGGACCACCTTCCTCCTGCTGCTTCCACTCATCACACGGCCTACACCGCCTCATTCCTGGCATTTTCCTGGCGGTATCCATCCCGTTTGGAGGTAAGAAACCCTAACCCTAGGTCTGATTTGAGGTAGGATTGTTGTAGGTTATGAAAAAGCTAATCGGTTACGCTCTTTAGGCTAGGAAACTCCCGTATACGGAAGCTCCAATACCCTTGCTGATTCGTTGGATTTCCAAGGGCTGAGGTGAGGACTTTAAATGTATAAGTTACATTTTTCAACGCTTTCAATGTCAGATAATGATAGATTCATGATCTGCGTGTAAATGCACATGTACAAAGTGCTTTCCGTTTCCTGTTTCGATTAACGTTGTAGAATATGGAATTTCACATACTCGAGATATACGTAGAAATACCGTATACGTATTTTTTTTGGAGAAATGTTTGACATGTTTATTTAATGTATGATTATACTATATATGGATAAAATACTAGTTTGGCGAAAGGAATCGCCGTAATACATGTTCACTTGTAAATGCTACGTATGTTGAAATTGTGTATTCTAGAAATACCGTATATGTGTAAGTTTTGGAAATGTAATTGTCATGATTATTTGTTATATGATTATGGTATACATGGATAAAATACTCGTTTGGCTAAGGGATAGCCCTAATACATGTTTTGCTAACATGCACCATGTATGTTGTAATAGTGTATTCTAAGTGTCTGTGAAAATGACTGAATGAGTATGGAATTCTCATTCGTGCTCGCCATGACTAATTGTCATGGATTCATGATTTATGTATTGGTGATGCCCCTTTGACGAAAGGATTTGCCCTAAGTCACGCCACGGCCAATATACACTATATATGCTAAAATGTGTGGCCCAAGTGTTTGTGGAAATAGCTGAATGAATATGGAACTTGGGTTCCTGCTTGCCATGACTATCCGTCGTGGGTGTACGCGTGTTATGGTCGGGGCAACTCCCTAGTGAAAGGATTTGGCCTAATGCCTATGTGATCGACATATGTCATGTATGTTGATGTAGGTTTGTTTAAGTGTTTCTTGAAATGTCTGAATGTGTAGTAGTTAGCAAATTGTAATGTATAAGGGTGTTGAGATATGATTCTCAACCTCTTTTAACTATGTGTATGATCTCCTTTAATAGTTGTGTGATTAGGAATTGAACATGTACAAACTCATGCTTGTGTTGTGATTCATAACATGCTCAACTGCTTTATGATTTTAACTGTGTAATTCATATGTTTAAATTTATATTTACGTGTATGATTCGTCATGGGTGATGGGGGAGCGGAGCAACGAGTGCATGCAACAGCCCTGGCAGCCCTAAACGGATAATACCAGACTTTGATTGTATGATTTAAATCCTGATCCATTACTGCTTTATCTATCTGCAATTGATTGTGTTTGGGGCTATGATTATGGTCCAGGCAATCGGTAACGGGATTGAATTCGTGGCTGAGATTTATTTGCCACGTGGGATGTGTTCGATGAACTCGAGTCGTGCGTTGCCTGTCGGCAGTGGCTAGGCCACACGAAGTTGTTTATGCACTTCATGTCGTGCAGCTCAACGGGCGATCGTGCTAGTCGAGCTCGTCAAGTAACCCGATCTGCCTTATGCATGTTCACCCTGTTTGGACGCTACTGCTTGAACCTAGGGTACCAAACTTACCAGTGAAACCCCCTTTTAACTATGGTACCTCGATCCGCTAAGACGCATGAGCCGGGCATGGTGGTATGGGACACCGTGGTCGAGCTGTCGGCCTACGCTGGGGCCATGTGCCTCCCCGTAGTGACCATTGCGCAACCAAACTCGTGAGCCGAATATGGTGGTATGGGACACTGTATTCGAGCTGTCGATACTTCGGCGAGAGCCGAGTACGGTGAGATCTGTACTCGTGCTGACGGGCGACGAGTCCTCCGTGGTATCATCGAGTACACTCCAAGGGTCTGTGATTGGCGACGAGTCTTTCACAGCAACTAGAGTGTGAGTTGAGCCGAGTACGGTGAGACCTGTACTTGAGCTGACGGCTAGTGATTGAGCCGAGTACGGTGAGACCTGTACTCGAGCTGATGGCCAGCAATTGAGCCGCATACGGTGAGATCTGTATCCGCGCTGACGGGTGACGAGCCCTTTGCGATGCCTTCACTACGCTTCTCAAACTATAATATTGTATGAGAATAACTAGGATTGACGACCCTAGAATGGATCATGTTGGGAATGATACAAGGGAGGTACCTTAGTTTCCCAATACTGCTGTTTGAAATGGACTAATAAAAACTTGGTAATCATGAGCATCATCGCACCGCATGTGCTTTGTAGATGTAGCGCATTGAAGGAGTAAGCATTCGCGAACGTAAGATGATGTCGCTTGAGGGTGGTTTGGCAAGGGCATACAGCATCATGTCATTTCATTTTCGCACTTAACAAGAGTAGTTAGAAATGTTTGATTTGTACTGCTTTATCATTACTGCTTGATTGAATTGATAACATGTTAACCTATGCTTTACTGTTCCACTGAGTTGATCACTCACTCCCACGTTACGGGACGGTGTTGTACACACCAACCAGATTTGTTGAGTTTCAGGTGATGGCGATGCTTGTGAAGCAGAGCCGGACTACTTTTATGATGATAGGAGGAGTTCTCCTATCTGTATCTCTCTGGCAGGTCAATGAAGACCTGATATTGTATTGACGGGGCTATGGTACATGGGATAGGAGGCGTTACACTTCCTCACATTTGGTACATTTTAGAACTGCACTTGTATTTATTTAACCTGGTAATGTTATCACACTCTGGAGACTCATCACAAATTATATATTTTATCTATCTATCACGGTTTTCCGCTTGCAAACTTAACTGTCTCTGGAGTATGATATGTTGTTTTGGCTTAATCTCACTCATGTTCAATGCACGAATACAGTCAACATTCAATCATCATTCATTTTGTTGCATAAGTGATGTTCTGGAACTCGGGAGTTGAGTTTATGCTCGACCCCCGATTTTCAGGGCGTTACATGAGGGCATGCATCATGACTGCATTTTCATACTTGCATTAATAAGAGTATTTAGGAGTGTTTGACTTTACTGCTTAACTAAATTGATAACATGTTAACCTATGCTTTATTGTTCCACTGAGTTGATCACTCACTCCCACGTTACGGGACGGTGTTCCAGACACCCACCAGACTTTGTCTAATTGCAAATGGTGACGCTACTCCTGAGGCAGAGCCGGACTTTTGTGACAACGAGGATGCTTTCTCATATATGTTGTTTTCTGGCGGCTTCATGTGAGTCGTGCCTTGATTGACGGGGTTACAGGGATGTTAACTAGATGACTTTACACTTTTTGTATAAGTTGGAAATGTATTTGTAATTCATTAACCTGGTAACATTATCACACTCTGGAGAGTTACCATAGCTTATATATTTTATATATCTATCATAGTCTTCCGTTTGCAAATTTAACTGTCTCTAGCGTATGATATGCTGTTTTGGTATAATCCCATTCATGTTTCCATGCTCTCATCATAATCATCATTATCTGTGTTGCATAAGTGATGCGTTGGAACTCGAGAGCTGAGCTTGCTCGACCCCCGATTTTCAGGGCATTACAGTGATGATGGTGGCCCACCTGATGTCAACTGTAACTCCCTGTTGCACAGTAGAAAACGGAAATTTCCGTTTTAAGAAGGAAGTCGGGTCAGTGTCTGCTAACCGACTTGGTTCATTTGGTGCAAGGCGAGTGCTCATGTGCACTATACACATGCCACACTAGGTGGGTTCCACTGCAATGTTTCTGAGAAATCTATTTCGACCATCTGTTTTGTATCCTCATATAATGAGTTGAGACAAAATTTGAGTCATATCCAGAGACCAGGTGGGCCCCACTTAAGGAATTAAGGGGCTGATCTGTCTGTTGGGCCACTTCTAGCGGTATCCAATGGCTGAAATTTTACTTGTATGGTTAATTTATCGACCCCAGGCCATGTATGAAGTTTCGAGCCGAATGGATGGCTGAAACCATGTGATCTTGAATCTTGGACAACTTTTGGGCCTCTTTAATGTGAACGACTTTATTTCCTCAGATTTCTGTCATGTAATTTCTTTAATATCAGTCCCGTGGGGTCTGTCCCTTGCTTTGGTGACTTTGAAGCATTAATTTCATGCTTGTAGTATCCTTTTTCAGTCCAAGCTCCTCATTACACCCTATATCACAAACACGATTAAAATTTGACGTTAAGCATTATCACGTACGTAAAATCAAGTAATAATCAGGGTCTAATAGGCAATATTCGACCCTCATCAGAACCCCCAACCAGCATTTTGCTAGTCCCAAGCAAAGTATGCGAAAAATAAATTGAGAATTACAGGATAATTTCTAAAAACTCGAGTGATTTTGGGAAACAATCCAGATACGAGAAGTCCAAGATTCATAAATGTTGGGTAGTACCTTCTCCTGGACTCAAGCGTACAGTAAATATTAACATGAAGTCTAATAATAAGATGAGGTCTGATGGATTTCATAATCATGTCCGAAATATTAATCCATTGATTAGAAAAAAAAATCTAAACATTAAGATTTATGAGTGTATAGTATAATCTCAGCTTACCATCATTAAGATTCAATTCGTTATTTCATGATATCAAAGGTAACTAACAAGAGCACTTAGGACAATCAAAACCTCAAACAACACTTGCCTTACAGATCATCCTTCATTCTACCAGCCTTTGATTTTGTTTCATGAACAGTAACGCCAAGGAGGGGAATTAAATCTTCACCTATAGGGAGCAAACCTATGGTGAAAACTAGTAGCCCAGCCTGTTCTGAATGTCAACCTTGGGAAATCAAATCTTCATCTATAGGGAGCAAACCTATGGTGAAGATTATTCAACTCACCCTTTCAATTCTTCTTTATAAACTGATGCTACAAAATTTTCAGGCTGATTCCTTTCATGCTTGGTGATTACTAAGTTAATCATTCAATATCGAATCGGAACCTTAATGTGTAGGCGAGATGCGATATGTGAAATCATGACTCAATCAATGTTTAAAACTTTTAATCATGGGTTAACAACTCGAACTTAACTGTGAAATCTAACAGACAACTGAATCCAAGAGTCATAAATTATCAACATCACGTATCTTTTAATTCTAAATCCAAGATGGCCATCAAAATCACTTCAAATTCACAAGAAATTCTAGAAAATTTTAAAAATTTTCACAATTTCTGCTCAAGACCAAGAAAATACTTATTAGGTAACCTAATCTCTCACCCCCAACCTAAAATCTACATTGTTCTCAATGTAAAAGAAATAAGCATGCAATGCACATGGGACAACGAAAGTAAAAGAGGAGTGATTGAAAGATAGTACCTGGATGAAAGAATTAAGAGGTGTTCCAAAGATATCAGCGTAAGAGTGGGTCAGCACAAGAGAGAAACCAACAAAAGCAAAACAAAAATAATAACAAAAATAAAATCCTACCTACACCACTTTTGCAGGTGCTCTCGATTGCATTTAGCGTATGCAACAAGCCTTTAAACTCCTAGGTTGCCCCTAGTGGACGAGTTGTAGTCTCGTGAGGGTTTGCAGCAATGTTACCCACAAACATTGGACTAACTAACTAGAAAAAAAAATGAAATGAAAGGTTGGGTTGCCTCCCAAGAGCTCAAAGTTTAACGTCTCCAGCCAGACAGGCAATGCAAGTAACCTTGGACCATGAATTAATCAATCTTTATAACCTGGGTCCTCCAAATGAATTTCCTCAACATCTTAATTTGACCAAATCCTCTAAATATGGTTTCAGCCGTTGACCATTTACTTTGAAAATATTCCCATCCTTTGGATTTTGAATCTCAACCGCTCCATGAGGAAATACTTTTACTACCTGATAAAGACCATACCACTGCGAACGTAGTTTTCCAGGAAAGAGGCGTAACCTGGAATTATACAACAATACTTTTTGGTCCCATTCAAATGTCTTGCGGAGAATTGATTTGTCATGAAAAATTTTTGTCCATTCTTTATAAATTTTTGCATTCTCATATGCCTCATTTCGGATTTCTTCTAACTCATTGAGTTGAAGTTTACGGTGCGATCCAGCCTTGTTTAAATCAAAATTAAAGGTTTTGATAGCCCAATAAGCATGATGTTCTAATTCCACAGGCAAGTGACATGCTTTACCACAGACAAGCCTATAGGGGGACATTCCAATCTGGGTTTTGAAAGCCGTACGATACGCCCAAAGAGCATCATTAAAACGTTGCAACTAATCCTTACGATCAGGGCGAATCATTTTCTCTAAAATTTGTTTAATCTCCCAATTTGAAACCTCAACTTGACCACTTGTTTGCGGATGGTATGACGTTGTAATTTTATGGGTGATGAAATATTTCTTCATTAAAGATTCAAACGGTTTATTGCAAAAATGAGTACCCCCATCACTTATAATTGCTCAAGGAATACCAAAATGAGAAACGATATTTTCTTTAAAGAAGCGGACCACAACTTTGTGATCATTCGTTTTACATGACACTACTTCAATCCACTTAGAGACATAATCGACGACCACAAGGATATACATATAGCCGAATAACGGGGGAAATGGACCTATGAAGTCAATACCCCAAACATCAAATATCTTTACAATGAGAATATTGATAAGTGGCATCATGTTCCTGCGGGAAATATTACCCGTACGTTGGCATCTATCACATGTAGAACAAAAGGTGTGGGTGTCTTGAAAAAGTGTAGGCCAATAAAATCCACTTTGTAAAACTTTTACAGCTGTTTTCTTTGAAATAAAATGACCACTACATGCATAGTCATGACAAAAGGAGATTATACTATGAAACTCACCCTCAGGCACGCATCTCCTAATGACTTGGTCAGGATAAAGTTTGAATAAGTATGGATCGTCCCAAAAGAAATGTTTAACCTTAGCAAGAAATTTGGATTTATCCTGTTTAGTCCAATGAGAAGGAACTTGACTTATAACAAGATAATTTACAATGTCCGTATACCAAGGTAATTGAGAAATAACTAAAAGTTGTTCATTAGGGAAAAACTCGTTCATTGGCAAAGGATCTACTGTGGACTCCAAGACAAGTCTAGACAAATGGTCGGCTACCACATTTTTGGAACCCTTTTTATCTCGAATTTCAATGTCGAATTCTTGTAACAAGTGAATCCAACAAATCAATCGAGGTTTAACATCTTTTTTAGAAAGAAGATATTTCAATGTTGCATGATCTGAGAACACTATAACCTTTAATCCTATGAGATAAGACTTGAATTTGTCTAGAGCAAATACTGAGATTGCGGTGAAGACCGCTTTAGTTAAAGTCAGGATATGACAATATGTCCTAAAGGGGGGTGAATAGGACTTTTAAAAGTTTTTATGATTTATTTAAAATCCTATTACACTAATCGTAACAACAGACATATATTAGGATTACTAAAAAATAACTCTACTGGCTTCCAAGCACGGTAGAGGATCCAATCACAAACTATTTTAGAAGTAAACAATATGCAAACTAGTTTATGGTGGAAATGACTGTGTAAGTGTGTGAGGTATGATCTCATATATTCAGATATGAAAATATTAAAGCAAATCACACAATCAGAAGAATAGAAATCTCAAACACAATCATTTTTATAGTAGTTCGACGATCAGTCTACTCCACTCCCGGCATATGCACTCAACCCTTGAGTTTGCCGGATTTCACTAAGGAGGTTTCACAGTGGTTCACCTCAAACCTATGGTTTTAAATCAGGTTCACCTTCAACCTTTACAACCTACACTGAGGCTGATTGTTTATGCTCTCATGAGCAAGGGTCAACACAACGCACCCACTTTTAGGCACACTAGCCAAGGATCTTTCATAAGACACTACTGGAGGTTTCTACACAGTTCACCTCAAACCCGAGGTTTCACAATGGTTGACCTCAAACCTAAGGTTTTGATTGGTTCACCTTCAACCAGATGTTTATACTCTCCACAGAGCAAGGGTCCACACAACGCACCCACCACGTACACTCCCGCCGGAGGCCTCCTTGAGGACTTCAAATGGTGAGAACCACTTAAGACCCAATCCTACAAAGGAATGATCACAAGTGTTCTCTTGGACTCTAAATACTTACAACTAAGTTGATGAGTCCCGTTTAACACAATGCCGAAGATCTCCTCCTCCTTGTTGACGAAGAGTCTTCTGCTCCCTTGATCCGCAACACAAAATGATATACCAATACTCGGCTTCGGGTTGGGTCAAGGTCAAGATGGAATCCTACTCTCAAAACATTTTCCTATTAGCAAGATAGAGCGATTCCAATCTTATGCATTCAAGGCATCCCAGCTTAATGATTTGCCATTAAGTTAGTAGCTGGAGGATCCTTGAATGCAGAAGTTCATTCCCTAATCCACTCTATTGAATATCAATAATGAGGGTGGATTGGAGGATGAACTCCCTTGAGAGGAAGGGCTTAAAAAACCTTGAGAAAACAGGTTTAAAAAAAACTTTGAGAAAACAGGTTTAAAAAAACCTTGAGAAAACAAGTTTTTTCAAAAAATCTAATAGCAGAAGGCGCTGTTGAGGACGCCCAGCAGCAGCGTCTTGCTGCGTGTGAACGGTGGACAGACAGGGGGTCCTAGCCGTGGGCCTCACCATGATGTGGGTTGATCATCAACCCCATGCATTTGTTGAGTCCCCTTTGGGACAGTGAGCCCTCCAAAAATCAACCACATCCAAAGCTTAGGTGGCCCACGTCATAGGAAACAGTGGGGTTAAACGTCTGCCATTGAAACCCTTTTTGGGTAGCAGAAGGTTTGAATCAATATGAAATTTGTTTTTACTCTTCGTCCAGGTCTATGTGACCTCATCACTGGGTTGGACGGCAGGCAAACATTATGGTGGGCCCCATGTGGGACCCACAGTGATGTATGTGTTTTATTCTCACCGTCCACTGCTGTGGATGGTGGAACCCACCCAAATGTAATTGTTTTATCAACGCCATCCAGCCATTTGGCTAGACTGCTGGACTACTAGTGGCCCCCACACTTGATGTATGGTTACATCCAAACTGTCCATCTAGTGGCGAGCTAGCCTTAAGGCTTGAGGCAAATGAGGCAAATCTGCCTATCAAGTGGACCACACAGCAAAAAGTAGTGGAGGATTGAATGTCTGCCATAGGAACCTCCTTGGTTCCACAATTTTTGGATAAATATGATATTTATTTATTATTTATTTTTGGTATGTGTGACCTTATTAAATAGCTTAGATAGTAGATACATGTTATGGTGGGCCCCATGTGGGACCACTTATGTATGTTTTGTAATCCACACCTTCCATTAGTGTGGACTCCACCATGAGGTGTGTACTTCATCTATGTCGTCCATCCCTATGGGACCCACCATGATGCATGGGTTGTATCCAAACCTTCCAACCATTTTCAGAGATCATTTTATGGCTTGAGACTAAGAATGAGTCATATCAAAGGTTCAAGTGGACCCCACCATTGAAAATAGTGGAGACAATGACATCCACTGTTCAAACTTCTTGGGAGCCACATTAGCTTCCAATTAAGCTTATATTTTGCTTTCACTTCATCTAGCTCTATGTTAACCTATGAATTGGTTGGATCTCAAACACATCACGACGGTCCACTCTGTGATATGATCATCCATTGAGGCCCACTTTGATGAGTTTTGTGACCATCTATGAGGCCCACCTTGATGTACTTTGTGGCCCATCCGTCAGGCCTACTTTGATGTATTTTGTGGCCCAATCGAGAGGCCCACTTTAATGTACATATGACTCATCAGGATGTAACTTTGACTTATGAGTGGGGCTCATCTGTTATGTATTTGGGGCCCATGTGTTAAGGCCCATTATGATGTGTTTGGGGCCCATGGGTTGAGACCCATTGTGATGTATCAGGGCCCATGGGTTGAGGCCCATTGTGATGTATTAGGGCCCGTGGGTTGAGGCCCATTGTGATGTATTTCTGACCCATTTGGCAAGGCCCATTGTGTGTTTCTGGCTCATATGTTGTGGCCCATTGTGATATATTTTTAGCCCATTTGATGAGGCCTGATGTAGTGTATTTGGGGCCCATGGGTTGAGGCCCAATTGTGATGTATTCAAGGCCCATGGGATATGACCCATTGCAATATACATAAGGCCCATTGGTGTGACCCATTTGATATGCATATGGCCCATGTGGTGAGGCCCACATTGATGTACTTGTGGTCATCTGTTGAGGCCCACATTGATATTTATAAGGCCCATTTGAGGAGGCCCATCTTGATATAGTATGGCCCATCCATTGAGGCCCACCTTGAATACATAAGGCCCATGATGTGAGGCCCATTTGATGTATGGGAGGCCCATGGGTCAAGGCCCAATGGGATGTAAATAAGGCCTATTAAAATGTGATTACAACATGTTTTAAGTATTGACCGTTATGGCGGGCCATGCCTTGGGAGCAATGTTGGTTTAACGTCCACATTGTAAGGATAATGTTGGTTAAATGTCCGCATTACGACTCTCCTTAGGGCCCATTGATAGGCCCATACTCGTTGAGTATAGGCAGTCTAGGCCCATCTGCGTTGTAAGGATAGTTCATTACTTTATAACATGCTTAGTATAATTCCATGACTTATACCATACGCATCATATGTATGCTTGATATGAGTAATGACTGATCATTGCATATGCCATTGGGTAGACTATTTACGAGACTCCTTATGAGACGGAGTGCTCACATTATCGCACCATACTCGCATGATTGCTACATGACTGGATAGTGTGACTCATGCATCTCGCATATATGTGACTTGATTATTGTACGCTTTAGTGACACTAGGGTCGTAGCCTCCACAAGCACATCGTGGATGGCTAAATGGGACAATAAAAATACTTGGTTCTAGCACTGTGAGCACTTAGGATGTCCTTGGGTGAAAATCCCAGAATCTCTGAGGCCAGGAGGTGCCCCAACGTCTAGACCGAGTGGAACATGAGTGCTCGAGTGTCAAATACTAGTAGGCCGCGTCTCCCACTATGTCATGGTCGGTTGGGAGGGGGTGTAGCCTTATCCGCCCGAGTGAGGGGGCTATAAGCTAGGCTAAGTATGACTAGCTCGTAAATGGGTCCGCTATCGATGATCCGAGTAGGTATTGACAGACTGCTGGCTAGGAGGATAGTGAGGTCTCTTCCACTCGCGGGGCTGTGCAGCTAGGGAGGAGGCAGTCAGTGTGAAGTGTAATAGACCCCGATGATTTTCCCAGATAGCAATTGTACTGTTATGTGGACTTATTGAGCAGGAATTGTATATCCATTCATTCATTCATTCACTATCCACTCGGGTTGATGGTGCGTAACTATTTGTCACATGTACCTTCGCATGGCCATGATTTCGGTTGGGCACACGACTAACCTGAGATCAGGAGTTTACCACATTGAGTCGGACTATCCAAATTTAAGTATGGGACTGGTTTGGATAGAAGTCTCTTGTGGTGGACCCTGTAGCCTGCGATACTACGTACCATCATCCCGACTTCACATTCCAGTATGGTCATTTCATTTATACCGCATATTACATTGCATCCACAGTACTTAGCATTTTGGGTTACTATGTTTCTGCACTTATATGGCCTAGATGAGGTTGATGGTATTCATGGCTCGTCAGGATTTGCATATTGCATTGCATCCTCAGCATCTGTTATTGTCTTATTATGATTTACATCGCATGGCCTTGGGATGGCCGATAGCATTCATATCTTGCATTACATAGTATTGGTATAGCTGATAGCATTCATGGACTTACCCGCATACTTCCACATTACTCTGATCTTATATACTTGGCACTTACCTTACACACACTTTCACCACCCTTTAAGCTTTCTATAAGCTTATGCACGATAGATGCGTGTAAAGTGGCATTAGGTTGCAGTAGCGTTGAGCTTGGAGCGTGCAATGGTCTTCGGGAGTTTTGATTTTTGACATATGTATTTCCCTTTCAGCATTGTACTCAAATATTTATATTAGTAAATATGTGATGATGATGTTATTTTGTGACTTGGTTATGCTTGTGGTTATGCTCCATTACAAAAAAAAAAAATTATACTCAAAATCCTCCTTGTAGGATCCTAAGATCGAAATCTGGCGTATGGGCGCTGGGAGCCGAGATGGGGTACTACGGAGGCTATCGGCACCGGATTCGACGATCAAAAATTTTGTCAGCCCATTTTTCGAGTTTGGGGCGTGACAATTCGGCTCATTCGGCGATCCAAACTCATCGTACGATTGAAGCTGCATTTCATGATCCAAACTCATCATATGATTAAAGCTACTTTTCATGATACATGTAATGGATATGTTAAGTTGATCCATGTGCTGAATTTTGTAAGACCTTCTACAGCCTTACAAATGATCTAAACTTTCATATGATTTGGCCCATTTCTAGAGATAAAAACCTTTGACATGCTTGGGCCATTTTAATGTATTATAACTTTTGATGTGCATGGGTCATTTCAGCAGATTTGAACTTCTTATATGATTCGGCCCATTTATTGATCCAAATGCATCATATGATTAGTGCTGCTGTTAGTGATCTAAACTCATTATATGATTGACGCCTCTTTCCATGACCCATCCCAATGGATATGTTAAGATAGATCTATGTATTCATAATATCTAAGTTTAGTTCTTAGTGATCCACCTTGTTAATTTTGTAGGACCCTCTTCAGTTCGACACGCAATTCAAACAATTAGGTTTCTTTTTACAACGATCCAAATTCATATGATTTAGCCCATTTCTAGTGATCTAAATATTTAGCATGGGCCATTTCGATGGATTAAAAACATTGACATGCTTGTGCCATTCTGTGGATCCAAATTGTTCATATGATTTGTCTTATTCTGCGATCGACATTCTAGAGATCGAAACCTTTGACATGCTTGGGCCATTTCAATGGATCAAAACCTCTGACGTGCTTGGGTCGTTTCAACGGATTTGAACTTCTTAGATGATTCGGCCCATTTATCGATCTAAATGCATCATATGATTCGTGCTGCTATTAGTGATCTAAACTCATCATATGATTGAAGGCTTTTCCCATGACCCATCCTAATGGATATGTTAAGTTAGGTCCATCTATTCATAATATTTGATGTTGGTTCTCAGTGATCCACATCGTTAATTTTGTAGGACCCTCTTCAGTTCGATACACAATTCAAACAATCAGGTTTCTTTTTACAATGATCCAAATTATTATGATTTGGCCCATTTCTAATGATCCAAATCTTTTTCATGGACCATTTCGATATATAAAAAACATTGATATGCTTGGGTCATTCAATGGATGCAAATCGTTCATATAATTTGGCTCAGTCATGATTCGGCGATCGCCACTAATCATACGATTGATGCCGCTTTCCATGATCGAAACCGATCATATGATTAAGGCTACTTTTCATGATTCAAACTCATCATATGATTAAAGTTGCTTTTCATGATCCATGACAATGTATATGCTAAGTTGACCCATGTCCTACGTTTTGTAGATCCTTCTTTAGCTTTACAAATGATCAACACTGTTCATATGATTTGGCCTATTTCTAGTTATCCAAACCTTTGACATGCTTGGGCCATTTCAATGGATCAAAACCTTTGACGTGCTTGGGCCATCTCAACATATTTGTACTTCTTATATGATTTGGCCCATTCGGCGATCTAAATGCATCATATGATTCGTGTTGCTGTCAGTGATCTAAATTCATAATATGATTGAAGCCTTTTTCCATTTATTCATAATAATTGAGGTTGGTTCTCAGTGATCCACGTTGTTAATTTTTTAGGACCCTCTTCAGTTCGATACGCAATTCAAACAATCAGGTTTCTTTTTACAACGATCCAAATTCATATGATTTAGCCCATTTCTAATGATCCAAAATTTTTTCATGGTCCATTTCGATAGATAAAAAAACATTGACATGCTTAGGCCATTCAGTGGATCCAAATCGTTCATACGATTTGGCTCATTCGGTGATTGACACTCATCATATGATTGAAGCTGCCTTTCATGATCCAAACCCATCATATGATTAAAGATGATTTTCATGATCCAAACTCATCATACGATTGAAGCTGCTTTTCATGATCCTAACTCATCATATGATTGAAGTTACTTTTCATGATCCTTGGCAATGATATGTTAAGTCGATCCATGCCCTAAATTTTTTAGGACCCTCTTCATCTTTACAAATGATGCAAATTGTTCATATGATTTGGCCCATTTCTAGCGATCCAAACCTTTGACGTGCTTGGGCCATTTCAACGGATTTGAACTTCTTATATGATTCGGCCCATTTCGCGATCCGAATCCATCATATGATTAGTGCTCCTGTTGGTGATCTAAATTAATCATATGATTGAAGCATCTTTCTATGACCCATCCCAATGGATATGTTAAGTTAGATCCTTCTATTTGTAATATTTGATGTTGGTTCTCAGTGATCCACATTGTTAATTTTGATGACCCTCTTCAGCTCTACACACAATTAAACAATCAGATTTCTTTTGACAACGATCCAAATTCATATGATTTTGCCCATTTCTAGTGATCCAAACCTATGACATGGGCCATTTCGATGAATAAAAAACATTGACATGCTTGGGCAATTCAGTGGATCCAAATTATTCATATGATTCGGCTCATTCGGTGATCTAAACTCATCTGATTGAGGCCATTTAATGATCTGAACCAATATGATTGGCCTCATACTTAGTCATCTAAACCGTGCCTATGATTAATTCAAATCTTAGAGATCCTATATATGATTGGGGCCTTATTCAGTGTTTCGAGCCTTTCATATAATGGGGCATGTTTCAATGGTCTAATTCTTTTGATTGGTCTATTTTCAATGATTGATATATTAAGGGATGCTTATTGTAATCTAATTGGTTGATGTGATACATCTCATGGTGGATGTTAAATTGTGATTTTTCACATGCGAGAGATCGGTACATGAATCATCAATGGTGAACCATTTTCAAATATCTAAGTTAATGTTTCCCAACCCATTATGAATGCTACAAATTGATCATGTGATTGTGTCCATTTTTAATACTCCAAATTGTTAAAATGATTAGACTCATTTTAATTATCTAAGCCATTCTTAATGATTGGGCCTACATTTTGTGATTCAAATCATTAATATTGTAGGGTGCCTGCTATCATTAAAAAAAAAAAAAAAAAAGGTGGGGCCTATTTTCAGTTGTCAAATTAATATGGTAGGGCTTATTTTCAATGATCCAATGGTTAATATTGATTAGGAACATTTTCACCCATACGAATATTTGATATGGTTGGGCCATTCCAAGTGATTCAAATCGTTCATTTGATTGGGCCTATTGGAAGTGTTCTGAACCCTTTATATCATCGTGACATTTTTTGTTTTCTAAACCCTTCGTCTGATTGAGACCATTTAATGATCTGAACTAATATATGCCGAGGCCTGTGTTCACTAATCAATTCCGTTGATTATCAATAGCCCTCATTGGATGTGGTAATGACAAAAATTGTTAGTAAAGCAATCTTGACATATAATATTTCGATCTCTTATAGTCAAGTGTGGAGCGGTAGGCTAAAGTAGCTAGTTCTACCCCAAAATCATATATTTTACGTCAGATAACTCATTCCGGATTGCGAGATATGCCCGATTTAAGGTCCGATGGTCTGGATCACTTTTGTCGTCGACCAGGCCTTTTTAGATGCAACTTTGGCGGCAGGCTAAAGTAGCTCGTTCTAACCCCAAAATCATATATTGTACATCAGATAACTCATTCCAGATTACGAGATACGCCCAATTTAAAGTCTGATGATCTGGATCACTTTTGTTGTCGATCCGACCGTTTCTGATCCATGTTTGGCTGTAGGCTAAAGTAGATCGTTCTACCCCAAAATCATATATTTTACGTCAGATAACTCATTCCTGATTGCAAGATACGCCCGATTTAAGTTCCGATGGTCTGGATCAATTCTGTCGTCGAACGAGCCTTTTTTAAGAGGTAGGCAAAAGTAGATCGTTCTACCCCAAAATCATATTTTTTTATCAGATAACTCATTCCGGATTGCGAGATACGACCGATTTAAAGTCCGATGGCCTAGATCACTTCTGTCGTCTACCGGGCCGTTTCTGATTCGTCTTTGGCGGTCGGCTAAAGTAGCTCGTTCTACCCAAAAATCATATATTTTACGTCAAATAACTCATTTTGGATTGCGAAATACTCCCAATTTAAGGTCCGATGGTTTGGATAACTTCTGTCGTCGACCGGGCCTTTTCAGATACATCTTTAGTGGTAGTCTAAAGTAGCTCGTTCTAAACCCAAAATCATATATTTTACGTCAGATAACTCAATCCGGATTTCGAGATATGCCCGATTTAAAGCCTGAAGGACTGTATCACTTCTGTCGTCGACTGGGCCATTTCTGATCCACCTTTTTAAGTAGCCTAAAGTAGCTCACTCTACCTCAAAATCATATATTTTACGTTAGGTAACTCATTCCGGATTGTGAGATACCCCCGATTTAAGGTCCAATGGTCTGGATTACTTCTGTCGTAGACCGGGTCTTTTCTGATCTATCATTGGCGGTATTTGCAACTACGACTTGGGGAACACAAGATAGCCTAGTTAGTTGGCTAAAGTAGCTCATTCTACCCAAAAATCATATATTTTACGTCAAATAACTCATTCTGGATTGCGAGATACGCTCGATTTATGGTCCGATGGTCTGGATCACTTCTGTCGTCGACCGGGCCTTTTCAGATCCATCTTTGACGGTAGGCTAAAGTAGCTCCTTCTACCCCAAAATCATATATTTTACGTCAGATAACTCATTCTGGATTGCGAGATACACTTGATTTAAAGTCTGATGATCTGTATCACTTCTGTCATCGACCGGGCCATTTCTGATCCACCTTTGGCGGTAGGCTAAAGCAGATCGTTCTACCCCAAAATAGTATATTTTACGTCAGATAACACATTCCGGATTTTGAGATATGCCTGATTTAAGGTCTGATGGTCTTTATCACTTCTGTCTTCGACCGGACCTTTTCTGATCCAACTTTACCTGTATTTGGCAAATTCGGCTTGGGCAACACGGCATAGCTGGGTTGGTGGGCTAAAGTTGCTCGTTTTATCCAAAAATCATATATTTTACGTCAAATAACTCATTCCGGATTGCGAGATACGCCCGATTTAAGGTCCGATGGTTTGGATAACTTCTGTCGTCGACCGGGCCTTTCAGATACATCTTTGGCGGTAGGCTAAAGTAGCTCGTTCTACCCCAAAATTATATATTTTACGTCAGATAACTCAATCCGGATTTTGAGATATGCCCGATTTAAAGCCTGAAGGACTGTATCACTTCTGTCGTCGACTGGGTCGTTTCTGATCCACCTTTAGCAGTAGGCTAAAGTAGCTTGCTCTACCTCAAAATCATATATTTTACGTTAGGTAACTCATTTCGGATTGTGAGATACGCCCGATTTAAGGTCCGATGGTCTGGATTACTTCTGTCAGAAACCTGGTCTTTTCTGATCTATCATTGGCGGTATTTGCAAATACAGCTTGGGGAACACGAGATAGCCTAGTTAGTTGGCTAAAGTAACTCGTTCTACCCCAAAATCATATATTTTACGTCAAATAACTCATTGTGGATTACGAGATACGCTGATTTAAGGTCCCATGGTCTGGATCACTTTTGTCATCGACCGGGCCTTTTCAGATCCATCTTTTGTGATAGGCTAATGTAGCTCGTTCTACCCCAAAATCATATATTTTACATCAGATAACTCATTCCGAATTGCGAGATACGCCCGATTTAGGGTCCGATGGTCTGTATTACTTCTATCGACGACCGGGCCGTTTCTAATCCGACTTTGGCGGTAGGCTAAAGTAGCTCGTTCTACCCCAAAATCATATATTTTACGTTAGATAACTAATTGCGGAATGCGAGATATGCCTGATTTAAGGTCCGATGGTCTAGATCACTTCTGTCCTCGACCGGGCCTATTTAGATGCATATTTGGTGGTAGGCTAAAGTAGCTTGTTCTACCCCAAAAATCGTATATTGTACGTCATATAACTCATTTCGGATTGCGAGATACGCCCGATTTAAAGTCTGGTGATCTGGATCACTTCTGTCGTCGACCGGGCCGTTTCCGATACATCTTTGGCCGTAGGTTAAACTAGCTTATTCTACCCCAAAATCATATATCTTACGTCAGATAACTCATTCCAGATTGGGAGATACGTCCGATTTAAGTTGCGATGGTCTGTATCAATTCTGTCGTCGACCGGGCCTTTTCAGATCCATCGTTAGCGGTAGTCTAAAGTAGCTCATTCTACCCCAAAATCATATATTTTTCATCAGATAACTCATTCCGGATTGCGAGATACGTCTGATTTAAAGTTCGATGGTCTGGATCACTTTTGTCGTCGAGCGTGCCGTTTCTGATCGATCTTTGCCGGTAGTTGATGTAGCTCGTTCTACCCCAAAATCATATATTTTACGTCAGAAAACTCATTTCGGATTGCGAGATACGCCCGATTTAATGTCCGATGGTCTGGATCACTTCTGACGTCGACCAGGCCTTTTCAGATCCATCTTTGAAAGTAGGTTAAAGTAGCTCGTTCTACCCCAAAATCATATATTCTACGTTAGATAACTCACTCCGGACTGCGAGATACGTCCGACTTAAAGTCCGATAATCTGGATCACTTCTGTCATCGGCCAGGCCATTTTTGATCCATCTTTTGCGATAGGATAAAGTAGCTCGTTTTAGCCCAAAATCATATATTTTACTTCTGGTACCTCATTCCGGATTGCGAGATACGCCCGATAGAAGGTCCAATGGTCTGGATCACTTCTGTCGTCGACCGGGCCATTTTTGATCCATCTTTGGAAGTAGGTTAAAGTAGCTCGTTCTACCCTAAAATAATATATTTTACTGCAGATAAGTCATTCCGGATTGCGAGATACACCCGATTTAAGGTCCGATGGTCTGGATCACTTTCGTCGTTGACCGAGACTTTCTCGATTAATCTTGGCGGTATTTTGCAAATCCTGCTTGGGGAACTCAGCGTAGGCCGGTTGGTTTGCTAAAGTAGCTCGTTCTACCCTAAAATTATATATTTTATGTCGAATAACTCATTCCGTATTGCGAGATACCCCCAATTTAAAGTTTGATGGTTTGGATCACTTTTATCGTCGACCGGGTCGTTTCGGATCCATCTTTGGTGGTAGGCTCTAGTAGCTCATTCTACCCCAAAATCATATATTTTACGATTGATAACTCATTCTGGATTGAGAGATACGCTCGATTTAAGGTCTGATGGTCTGGATCACTTCTGTCGTCGACCGGGCCTTTTCAGATCCATCTTTGACGGTAGGCTAAAGAAGCTCGTTCTACCACAAAATCCTATATTTTTCATCAGATAACTCATTCCAGATGGGGAGATACGCCGGATTTAAGGTCCGATGGTGTGGATCACTTCTGTCGTCGATTGGGCCTTTTCAGATCCATGTTTGGCGGAAGGCTAAAGTAGATCGTTCTACCCCAAAATCATATATTTTACGTTAGATAACTTATTCCAGATTACGAGATAAAATGATTTAAGGTCCGATGGTCTGGATCACTTCTGTCGTCGACCGGGACTTTTCTGATCCATCTTTGGTGGTATTTCAAAAATTCGGCTTGGGGAACCCGGTGTAGCCGGATTGCTTTGCTAAAGAAGCTCGTTCTACCCAAAATCATATGTTTTACATCAAATAACTCATTCCGGATTGCAAGATACGCCCGATTTAAGGTCCGATGGTCTGGATCACTTCTGTCATCAACCAGGTCTTTTCAATTGCATCTTTGGCGTCAGGATAAAGTAGATCGTTCTACCCCAAAATCATATATTTGTACGTCAGATAACTCATTCCGGATTGTGAGATACGCCTGATTTAAAGTCTGATGATCTGGATCACTTCTGTCGTTGACCGGGCCATTTTTTATCCATCTTTGGTGGTAGGCTAACATAGCTCGTTCTACCCAAAAATGATATATTTTACGTCAGATAACTCACTTCGGATTGCGAGATACGGACGACTAAAGGTCCGATGGTGTTGATCAATTCTGTCATCGATCGGGCCTTTTCAGATCTATCTTTGGCGGTAGGCTAAAGTAGCTCGTTCTACCCCAAAATCATATATTTTACTTCAGATAACTCATTCCGGGTTGCGAGATACGCTCGATTTAAAGTCCCATGGTCTGGATCACTTTTGTCATCGACCAAGCCCTTTCTGATCCAGCTTTGGCGGTAGGCTAAAGTAGCCGATGGTCTGGATCACTTCTATCGTCGACCGGGACTTTTCTGATCCATCTTTGTCGGTATTTCACAAATTCGGATTGGGGAGCCTGGCGTAGCCTGGTTGGTTTTCTAAAGTAACACGTTCTACCCCAAAGTCTTATATTTTACGTCAAATAACTCATTCCGGATTGCGAGATATGCCGGATTTAAGTTCCGATGGTCTAGATTAGTTCTGTCGTCGACCGGGCCTTTTCAGATCTGTCTTTGGTGGTAGGCTAAAGTAGCTCATTCTACCCCAAAATCACATATTTTGCGTCAGATAACACATTCCGGATTGCGAGATATGACCGATATATAGTCCGATAGTTTGGATCACTTCTATCGTCGACCGGGCCATTTCTGATCCAACTTTGGCGGTAGGCTAAAGTAGCTCATTCTACCCCAAAATCATATATTTTACGTCTGATAACTCATCGCAGAATACGAGATATGCCCGATTTAAGGTTCGATGGTCTGGATCACTGCTGTCCTCGACCCGGCCTATTCACATGCATCTTTGGTGGCAGGGTAAAGTAGCTTGTTCTACCCCAAAATCATATATTGTACGTCACATAACTCATTCCGGATTGCGAGATACGCCTAATTTAAAGTCTGGTGAACTGGATCACTTCTGTAGTCGACCGAGCTGTTTCTGATCCATCTTTGGCGGTAGGTTAAACTAGCTCATTGTACCCCAAAATCATATATTTTACATCAGATAGCTCATTCCGGATTGCGAGATACGCCCAATTTAAGGTGCAATGGTCTGGATCAATTCTGTTGTCGACCGGGACTTTTCAACTCTATCTTTGGCGGTAGTCTAAAGTAGCTCGTTCTACCCCAAAATCATATATTTTACGTCAGATAACTCATTCCGAATTGCGAGATACGTCCGATTTAAAGTCCGATGGTCTGGATCACTTTTGTCGTCGAACGGGCCATTTTTTATCTATCTTTGCCGATAGGCTAAAGTAGCTTGTTCTACCCCAAAATCATAAATTTTACATCAGAAAACTTAGTCCAGATTGTGAGATACGACTGATTTAAGGTCCGATGGTCTGGATCACTTCTGTCGTCGACCGGTACTTTTTCGATTCATCTTTGGTGGTATTTTGCAAATCCTACTTGGGGGCCTCGGCGTAGGCTGGTTGGTTTGCTAAAGTAGCTCGTTCTACCCCAAAATCATACATTTTATGTCGAATAACTCATTCAGTATTGCGAGATACACCCAATTTAAAGTTTGATGGTCTAGATCACTTTTGTCGTCGACCGGGCCGTTTCTAATCCATCTTTATCGGTAGGCTCTAGTAGCTCGTCTACCCTAAAATCATATATTTTACGACAGATAACTCATTCTGGATTGCAAGATTGTAACGCCCTGAAAATCGGGGGTCGAGCATAAACTCAACTCCCGAGTTCCAGAACATCACTTATGCAACAAAATGAATGATGATTGAATGTTGACTGTATTCGTGCATTGAACATGAGTGAGATTAAGCCAAAGCAGCATATCATACTCCAGAGACAGTTAAATTTGCAAGCGGAAGACTGTGATAGATAGATAAAAGATATAAACTATGAAGAGTCTCCAGAGTGTGATAACATTACCAGGTTAAATATTTACAAGTATAGTTTTAAAATATACCAAATGTGAGAAAGTGTAATGTCTCTTATCCCAAGTACCATAGCCCCGTCAATACAATATCAGGTCTTCATTGACCTACCAGAGAGATACAGATAAGAGAACTCCTCCTATCAACATAGAAGTAGTCCAGCTCTGCTTCACAAGCATCGCCATCACCTGAAACTCAACAAATCTGGTTGGTGTGTACAACACCGTCCCGTAACGTGGGAGTGAGTGATCAACTCAGTGGAACAATAAAGCATAGGTTAACATGTTATCAATTCAATCAAGCAGTAATGATAAAGCAGTACAAATCAAACAATTCTAACTACTCTTATTATGTGCGAGAATGAAATGACATGATGCTGTATGCCCTTGCCAAACCACCCTCATGCGACATCATCTTACGTTCGCGAATGCTTAACTCCCTCAGTGCGCTACATCTACTAAGCACATGCGGTGCGATGATGATCATGATTACCGAGTTATTATTAGTCCATTTCAAATAGTAGTATTGGGAAACTAAGGTACCTCCCTTGTATCATTCCCAAACATGATCCATTCTAGGGTCGTCAATCCTAGTTAATCTCATACGATATTATGGTTCGAGAAGTATAGTGAAGGCATCGCAAAGGGCTCGTCACCCGTCAGCGCGGATACAAATCTCACCGTATGCGGCTCAATTGCTGGCTGTTAGCTCGAGTACAGGTCTCACCGTACTCGGCTCAATCACTAGCCGTCAGCTCGAGTACAGTTCTCACTGTACTCAGCTCAACTCATACTCTAGTTGCTGTGAAAGACTCATCGCCAATCACAGACCCTTGGAGTATACTCAAAGATACTACGGAGGACTCGTCGACCGTCAGCACGAGCACAGGTCTCACCGTACTCGGCTCTCGCCGTAAGTATCGACAGCTCGAATACAGTGTCCCATACCACCGTATTCGGCTCACGAGTTTGGTTGCGCAATGGTCACTACGGGGAGGCACATGGCCCCAGCGTAGGCCAACAGCTCGACCACGGTGTCCCATACCACCATGCCCGGCTCATGCGTCTTAGCGGATCGAGGTACCATGGTTAAAAGGGGTTTCACTGGTAAGTTTGGTACCCTAGGTTCAAGCAGTAGCGTCCAAATAGGGTGAACATGCATAAGGCAGATCGGGTTACTTGACGAGCTCGACTAGCACGATCGCCCGTTGAGCTGCACGACATGAAGTGCATAAACAACTTCGTGTGGCCTAGCCACTGCCGACAGGCAACGCAAGACACGAGTTCGTCGAACACATCCCACGTGGCAAATGAATCTCAGCCACGAATTTAATCCCATTACCGATTGCCTGGGCCATAATCATAGCCCCAAACACAATCAATTGTAGATAGATAAAGCAGTAATGGATCAAGATTCAAATCATACAATTAAAGTCTGGTATTAACCGTTTAGGGCTGCCAGGGCTGTTGCACGCACTCGTTGCTCCGCTCCCCCATCACCAATGACGGATCATACAACGTAAATATAAATTTAAGCATATGCATTACATAGTTAAAATCATAAAGCAGTTGAGCATGTTATGAATCACAACACAAGCATGAGTTTGTACATGTTCAATTCCTAATCACACAACTATCAAAGGAGATCATACACAGTTAAAAAAGGTTGAGAATCATATCTCAACACCCTTATACATTACAATTTGCTAACTACTACTCATTCAGACATTTCAAGAAACACTTGAACTACATACATCACATACATGACATATGTTGATCACATAGGTATTAGGCCAAATCCTTTTACTAGGGAGCTACCCCAATTATAACAAGCGTGCCCCCACGACGGATAGTCATGGCAAGCATGGGTCCAAGTTCTATATTCATTCAGTCATTTCCACAAACACTTGGACTACGCACTTTAACATATGTAGTGTATTGACCGTGGCGTGATTTAGGGCAAGTCCTTTCGTCAAGGGGTTGACTAGTACATTTCAATCATGTTCTTACATTCAATACACATGACAAACATAAATCATAAATCCATATTTACTTAGTCATTTCAACAAACACTTAGAATACACTATTCCAACATACATGGTGCATGTTAGCAAACATGTATTAGGGCGAACTCTTTCGCCAAACTAGTAATTTACGCATGTATAATATATTTATACAACAAATAATCATGGCAAACACATCTCTAAATACATACGTATACGGTACTTTCTACAATACAGTATTTCTACATACATAGTGTATATTAGTGGAACATGTATTTGGACGAATCCTTTCGCCGAATTAGTAATTTATCCATATATCATATATTCATACAACAATTAATCATATCAAACACATTTCCAAAATTTATACGTATACGGTATTTTCTACAATACAGTATTTCTACATACATAGTGTATATTAGTAAAACATGTATTTGGACGAATCCTTTCGCCGAATTAGTAATTTATCCATATATCATATATTCATACAACAATTAATCATATCAAACACATTTCCAAAATTTATACGTATACGGTATTTTCTACAAATACCTAGAATATGTAGAATTCCATATTTTTCATCTTTAATCGAAACGGAAAACAGACAACACTTTGTACATGTGCAATTGCATGCAGATTATGAATCTATCATTATCTGACATTGAAAGCGTTGAAAACAATAACCTATACACCTAAAGTCTGCACCTTGTGTCGTAGAATCGTAACGGAGTCGATAGGTTCGCTAAGCTTCTGTATACGGGAGTTTGGCAACCTAGAGAACGAAATAGGTTAGCTATCTCATAACCTACAACCTATACAACCCTAAAACAGATTAGGGTTAGGGTTTCTTACCTAGAAACGGGGCTGGAATCGCCGGGAAAGCGATGAGAACGATGCGGTGGAGCATGGATAGCAGCAGGGAAGGACGGTAGGGAGATTCTCCCTCATCTCCCACACTTTCTCTCTCTTTTCCCTCTCTCAAATCCCAAATTCGTATGGCTGCCATGAGAGAGGGTTTAAGGTCCTTATATAGTCTCAAAACTCACCGAAATAGACTCTTGTTCAAGGGTTACTGCTAATATAGGTATTTCGTCACTTTTCCAGCTCAAAAGAGAGGTTCTGGTGGCCCTCCTTGAGTCAAACGTCCGACTTAAGCTCACCACACATGGATCTATGTGGGATTACGTTTTCGACTCGATCGGATTCCTAGATCGCACGTGGCGGACCACTTTCAGTTCAACGGTCAGTGGGCCACGATCTGAAATTCCAAGTACATGTAAATGTTCCTGAAATTTTTCTTAATCCGAGGGTGTAATTTAGTCTGATTCTGACGGTCTGGTTACTTAATACTGATGCGTAAGCGAATGGTGCCAGATCACTATTCCAGATATTTATTTTGGAATGGGAATAGTGTTTTTCACACTCCCTCGCTCCGGATCGAAACGAATGGCCGTGGGACATCGGCTGGACCTGGTTTTTGAGATGATTGACAAGCCCAATGAGGTGGTCCTGGTTCCTTAACTTCATGTTAATCGGACTTCTGATGTGCGATCTAGACCTAATACGAAGTTTCGTTTCATTCCCGAGAGCAGCCGGGAAATGAGTTTGGTTCTAAACTTTAGGGTAACCTAGAGTCACAGATTTTGCAAGTTTTGGGTCTTGCAGATCATATTTAAAGCGATCCCAACGGATTTCATGGCTAATCGAGTTATGCACTTAGTTAACTTTGTTAAATTTCTAAAGGATTTAATCCTAATTATTTTCTGGTTGAGATGGTACTTAGGCCTTTGTAGTTTGTATATAAAGTGATCCAAGTTTTACTACTTAGCTAGTTTAAATTAGTGTCTAGGGCGAAAGTGCTTTGAAAAATTGAAAGCACAAGGTAGTGAAGGGTGGGATTTGTGAAGAAAATGGTTTAAAAAGGGATTTGAGGCTTTAATTGAGCGTTTGGGAAGTTAAACCTGTGTTAGGATTTACCCATCGCCTAAGGACGTCTAATCCCAGGTTGGCAAAAATCCGGGATGTTACAAAGATACACCCGATTTAAGGTCTGATGGTCTGGATCACTTCTGTCGTCGACCGGGCCTTTTCAGATCCATCTTTGACGGTAGGCTAAAGAAGCTCGTTCTACCCCAAATCCTATATTTTTCAATAGATAACTCATTCTAGATGGCGAGATACGCCGGATTTAAGGTCCGATGGTGTGGATCACTTCTGTCGTCGACCGGGCCTTTTCAGATCCACGTTTGGCGGAAGGCTAATGTAGCTTGTTCTACCCCAAAATCATATATTTTACGTCAGATAGCTTATTCCAGATTATGAGATAAAATTATTTAAGGTCCGATGGTCTGGATCACTTCTGTTGTCGACCGGGATTTTTCTGATCCATTTATGGCGGTATTACACAAATCCGGCTTGGGGAACCCGGCATAGCCAGATTGGTTTGGTAAAGAATCTCGTTCTACCCAAAATCATATATTTTACATCAAATAACTCATTCCGGATTGCCAGATACGTCCGATGGTCTGCATCACTTCTGTCGTCGACCAGGCCTTTTCAGATCTGTCTTTGGCGTCAGGATAAAGTAGCTCATTCTACCCCAAAATCATATATTGTACGTCAGATAACTCATTCCTGATTGCGAGATACGCCTAATTTAAAGTCTGAAGATCTGGATTACTTCTGTCGTTAACCTGGCCATTTCGGATCTATCTTTGGCGGTAGACTAAAGTAGCTCGTTCTACCCCAAAATCATATATTTTATGTCAGATAACTCATTCCGGATTGCGAGATATGCCCGATTTAAGGTCCGATGGTCTGGATCACTTCTGTCCTCGACTGGGCCTTTTCAGATGCATCTTTGGCGTTAGGATAAAGTATCTCGCTGTACACCAAAATCATATATTGTACGTTAGATAACTCATTTCGGATTGCAAGATACGCCTGATTTAAAGTCCGATGATCTGGATCGCTTCGATTGTTGACCGGGCCGTTTCTGATCCATCTTTGGTGGTAGGCTAAAGTAGCTCGTTCTACCCCAAAATCATATATTTTATGTCAGATAACTCACTTCGGATTGCGATATACGCCCGATTAATGGTCCGACCGGGCCTTTTCAGATTCATCTTTGGTGGTAGGCTAAAGTAGCACGTTCTACCCCAAAATCATATATTTTATGTCAAATAACTCATTCCAGATTGTGAGATACGCCCGATTTTAAGTCCGATGGTCTGGATCACTTTTGTCGTCGACCTAGCCGTTTCTCATCCATCTTTGGCGGTAGGCTAAAGTAGCTCATTCTACCCCAAAATCATATATTTTACGTCAGATAGCCAGTTCTGGATTGCGAGATACGCCCGATTTAAGGCCGATGGTCTGGAGCACTCCTGTCGTCGACCAGGCCTTTTCTAATCCATCTTTGGCAGTAGGATACAGTTGCTCATTCTACCAAAAAATCATTTATTTTACATCAGATAAATCATTCCGGATTGCGGGATATGACCGATTTAATGTCCGATGGTTCGGGTCACTTCTGTCGTCTAGCGGGCCTTTTCTGATCCAACTTTGGCGGTAGGCAACAGTAGCTCGTTCTACTACAAAATCATATATTTTACGTCAGATAAATCATTTTGGATTGCAAGATACACCTGATTTAAGGTTCAATGGTCTAGATCGCTTCTGTCGTCGACCGGGCCTTTTCCGATCCATCTTTGGCGGTAGGCTAAAGTAGCTCGTTCTACCCCAAAATCATATATCTTACGTCAGATAAGTCATTCTGGATTGTGAGATATGCCCGATTTAAGGTCCGATGGTCTGAATCACTTTTGTCTTTGATCGGGCCTTTTCAGATGTATCTTTATCGTCAGGATAAAGTAGCTCGTTCTGCCCCAAAATCATATATTGTACGTAGATAAGTCATTCCGGATTGCAAGATACGCCTGATTTAAAGTCTGATGATTTGGATCACTTCTGTCGTTGATCGGGTTGTTTCTGATCCATCTTCGCCGGTAGGCTAAAGTAGCTCGTTCTACCCCAAAATCATATATTTTACGTCAGATAACTCATTCCAGATTGCGAGATAAGCCCGATTTAAAGTCTGCTGATCTAGATCACTTCTGTCGTCGACTGGGCCTTTTCTGATCCATCTTTGGCGGTAGGTTAAACTAGATCGTTCTTCCCAAAAATCATATATTTTACGTCAGATAACTCATTTCGGATTGCGAGATACTCCCAATTTAAGGTCCGATGGTCTAGATCACTTATGTCGTCACCGGGCCTTTTCTGATCCATCTTTGGCGATAGGCTAAACTAGATCGTTCTACCCCAAAATCATATATTTTACGTCGGATAACTCATTCCGGATTGCGAGATAAGCCCGATTTAAGATCCGATGGTCTAGATCACTTTTGTCGTCGGCCGGGGCTTTTCTGATCCCTCATTGGCGGTAGGCTAAACCAGCTCATTCTTCCCCAAAATCATATATTTTATGTCCGGTAAGTTATTTCAGATTGTGAGACACGCACGATTTAAGGTCCGATGGTCTAGATCACTTCTGTCGTAGACCGGTCCTTTTCTGATCCATCTTTGGCGATAGGATAAAGTAGCTCGTTATACCCCAAAATCATATATTTTACGTCAGATAATTCATTCCGGATTGCGAGATATGCCCGATTTATAGTCCGATGGTCTGGATCACTTCTGTCGTCTACCGGGCCCTTTCTGATCCATCTTTGGCGGTAGGCTAAAGTAGCTCGTTCTACCTTACGTCAGATAACTCATTCCAGATTGTGAGATATGTCCGATTTAAGGTCTGATGGTCTGTATCACTTCTGTCGTCGACCGGGCCTTTTTAGATGCATCTTTGGCATCAGGATAAAGTAGCTCGTTCTACCCTAAAATCATATATTGTACGTCAGATAACTCATTTCGGATTGCGAGATACGCCTGATTTAAAGTCTGATGATCTGGATCGCTTCTGTCGTTGACCGGGCCGTTTCTGATCCATCTTTGGTGGTAGGCTAAAGTAGCACGTTCTACCCCAAAATCATATATTTTACATCAGATAACTCATTTTTGATTACGTTATACGCTCGATTAAAGGTCCGACCGGGCCTTTTCAGATCCATCTTTGGCGGTAGGTTAAAGTAGCACGTTCTACCCCAAAATCACATATTTTACGTCAGATAACTCATTCCGGATTGCGAGATACGCCCAATTTAAAGTCCGATGGTCTGGATCACTTTTGTCATCGACCGAGCCGTTTCTGATCCACCTTTGGCGGTAGGCTAAAGTAGCTCGTTCTACCCCAAAATTATAAATTTTACGTCAGATAATTCATTCCGAATTGCGAGATATGACCGATTTAATGTCCGATGGTCTGGATCACTTCTGTCGTCTACCGGGCCTTTTCTGATTCATCTTTGGCGGTAGGCTACAGTAGCTCATTTTACCACAAAATCATATATTTTACGTCAGATAAATCATTCCAGATTGCGAGATACACCCGATTTAAGGTCCAATGGTCTAGATCACTTCTATCATCGACTTGGCCGTTCCAGATGCATCTTTGACGTCAGGGTAAAGTAGCTCGTTCTACCCCAAAATCATATATTGTACGTCAGATTACTCATTCCGGATTGCGAGATACGCCTGATTAAAGTCTGATGATCGAGATCACTTCTGTCGTTAACCGGGTCGTTTCTGATCCTTCTTTGGCGGTAGGCTAAAGTAGCTCGTTCTACACCAAAATCATATATTTTACGTCAGATAACTCACTTCGGATTGCGAGATACCCCCGATTTAAGGTCCGATGGTCGCGATCAATTCTGTCATCGACCGTGCCTTTTCAGATCTATCATTGGCGGTAGGCTAAAATAGCACGTTCTACCCCAAAATCATATATTTTGCGTCGGATATGTCATTTCGGATTGCGAGATATGCCCGATTTAAGGTCCGATGTTCTAGATCACTTCTGTCGTCGACCGGGCCGTTTCTGATCCATCTTTGGCGATAGGCTAAAGTAGCTTGTTGTACCCGAAAATCATATATTTTACGTCAGATAACTCATTCCGGATTGCGAGATACGCCCGATGGTCTGGATCACTTTTGTCGTCAACCGAGCCGTTTCTGATCCATCTTTGGCGGTAGGCTAAAGTAGCTCATTCTACCCCAAAATCATATATTTTACGTTAGATAACTCATTCCGGATTACAATATACACCCGATTTAAGGTCCGATGTTCTTGATCACTACTGTCGTCGACCGCGCCGTTTCTGATCCATCTTTGGCGGAAGGCTAAAGTAGCTCGTTGTACCCCAAAATCATATATTTTACTTCGGATAACTCATTCTGGATTACGAGATATGCCCGTTTTAATGTCCGATGGTCTAGATCACTTTTGTCGTCAACCGAGTCGTTTCTGATCCATCTTTGGCGGTACGCTAAAGTAGCTCTTTGTACCCCAAAATCATATATTTTACATCGGATAACTCATTCCGGATTGCGAGATACGCCCGATTTAAAGTCCGATGGTCTGGATCACTTTTGTCGTCGACCGAGCCGTTTCTAATCCAACTTTGGCGGTAGGCTAAAGTAGCTCGTTCTACCTCAAAATCATATATTTTACGTCAGACAACTAATTTCGGATTACGTGATACGCCCGATTTAAGGTCCGATAGTCTGGATCACTCCTGTCGTCGACCGGGCCTTTTCTGATCCATCTTTGGCGGTAGGTTACAGTAGCTCGTTCTACCACAAAATCATATATTTTACGTCAGATAACTCATTCTGGATTGTGAGATACGCCCGATATAAGGTCTGATGGTCAGGATCACTTCTGTCATTGACCAGTCATTTTCTAATCCATCTTTGGCGGTATTTCTCAAATCCAGCATGGGCAACCCGCCTTAGCCTAGTTAGTTGGCCAAAGTAGCTTGTTCCACCCCAAAATCTTATATTTTACGTTAGATTACTATTTCCGAATTGTGAGATACGCTCGAATTAAGGTCCGATGGTCTGGATCACATCTGTCGTCGACCGAGCCTTTTCAGATGTAACACCCTGAAATTCGAGGGTCGAGTAGCAACTCAACTCTCGAGTTCCAAAACATCACTTATGCAACATAGATAATGATGATTAAATGTTGTCTTTGTTAGTGCATTAAACATGAGTGAGATTATGCCAAAACAGTAATTCATACTCTAGATCAATTGTATAAAGGCAAGCAGAAGACTAAAACTGTATATAATTGTATGTAAAAGAAACAAAACCATCACAATCTCCAGAGTATGAACCCAACTGAGTCACCATATACATGTATCTGTTTTACGATGAAAATGTCAAAAGTACAACTAGAGAAGTAAGCCCTGTAAGTCCCGTCGATTCAGGCAGTGTAGGCAAAACCCCCAGCATACTGCATATATGAAAACTCGTCCTAGTCCTCGTCGTAGTCCCGCTCAGCCTCCTGAGTCGTCACCTCATCTGCACCTAAGACAGAGTCTAGTTGGTGTGTACAACACCGTCCCGTAACGTGGGAGTGAGTAGCTAACTCAGTGGAACAATAAAACATAAGTTAACATGTTATCAATGCAGTCAAGCAATAATGATAAAGCAGTACAATCGAACAATCCTAACTACTCTTATTAATACAAGTATGAAATGCAGTCATAATGCATGCCCTCACCGACATACTCCCTCATGCGACACCATCTTACGTTCGCAACATGCGTTCATTTCTCAGTGCTCCACATTTTCCAGGCAAATGCAGTGCGATGATGAGCATGATTACCGAGTTGTTATTAGTCCACTTCAAACAGCAGGATTGGGAGACTAAGGTACCTCCCTTGTATCATTCCCAAACATGATCCATTCTAGGGTCGTCAAACCTAGATAATCTCATACGATAGTGTGGTTCTAGGGCGCTGCAAAGGCTGCTAGGGCTGTTACACCAATCGTTACACCACTCCCCCATCACATTTTTAATAATTCATCACTAATTTGATACAGGCCTAGTTCATACTCCATACACCACGGCAAAACTCGTCGCCTCACCACAAATTCAGAGTATGCTCGAGGTTACTACAAAGGGCTCATCACCAATCAGTGTAGGTCGACAGCTCGAATACAGTGCCCATACCACCGTATTCGGGTCACGAGTAAAGGTTGCTCACTAGTCACTACGGGGAGGCACGTGGCCCCAGCGTAGGCCGACAGCTCGACCACGGTGTCCCATACCACCATGCCCGACTCATGAGTCTTAGCGGATTGAGGTACCATGGTTAACGGGATTTCACTGGTAAGTTTGGTACCCTAGGTTCAAGCAGTAGCTTCCAAACATGGTGAACATACATTAGACATATCGGGTTACTTGACGAGCCTGACTAGATCGTGCGCACAATCAACTGAACGACATCAAGTGCATAAGCACTTCGTGTGGCCTAACCACTGTCGCCAACGGAAGTACGACTCGGATTCGTCAAACACATCCTACGTGGCGAAATGAATCTCAACCACGAACTCAAGTCTGGTACCGATTGTCTAGACTATAATCATAGTCCTAAACGCAATCAATCCTTATTCAGAGCATGTGGAGTAAAGCATAATAAACAAAGTAATTCAAGCATGTTAACAAACATGTCATAATGCATGTTACAAAGCACAATGTAAACCAGAAATACAAACACATATATTTCATAGTAAGCGATTAAATTAAACACCCAATCATAGAGGAAATCATATACGTTTCTAAGGTAGTTGAGAATCCCATCTCAACACTCACCTAAAGCACCATCATCCAAGCACTTACTCTCACAAGCATTTTCACAAACACTTAGAATACACTATTTCAACATACATAGTGTATATTAGCAAAACATGTATTAGGGCGAGCCCTTTCACTAATCAAGTATTTTACACATATATAATATATTCATACAGCAAATAATCATGGCAAACACATTTCCAAAATTTATACGTATACGATACTTTCTACAAATACTAGGAATACAGTATATTCAACATAGTTATCGTATAACCGAAAAGCGAAACGGACAGCACTTTGTACATGTCCAATTACATACAGATCATGAATCTATCATTGTCTGACATTGAAAGCGTTGAAAACCATAACCTATACACTTAAATTCCGCACCTTTTGTCGTAGAATCGTAACGAATCCGTTAGGTTTGCTAAGCTTTCGTATTCCGCAGTTTGGTAACCTATAGAATGAAATAGGTTAGCTATTTCATAACCTACAACCATCACAACCCCAAAACAGATTAGGGTTAGGGTTTCTTACCTAGAAACGAAGTTGGAATCGCTGGAAAAGCGATTAAACTTGGGTGGTTAAGCGTGTAGAGCGGCAGGGGAAAGTAGTAGGGAGGTTCTCCCACTTCTATCACACTTTCTCTCTCTTTTCTCACTTCTCTATCCTAGGGTTTCTCTCAAATTCGTATGGCTGAATGAGAGAGGGTTTTAAGGTCCTTATATAGCCTAAAACTACTCCAAAATAGAACTGAGGTCAAAGTATACTTAGGTTATATCCAAAGTGAGTCAGTTTCAGCTCAACAGAGGACTTCTGGCGGGCCCCCTTGAGCCAAAGGTTGGACTTAAGCTCACCAACCTTGGATCTAGGTATCAGTAAGTTTTCGTTCCAGTAGGGTTTCCAGATCATAAATGGCGGACCAGTTTCCGTTCAACGGTCACTGAATCACGATCGGGGACTTCAAGTACACTGCCATGTATATGAAATTTTTCCTGATCCGAGGGTGTATTTGGGTCAGATTCTATCGGTTTGATTGCTTATATCAGGCCCGCAAGTAACAAGTCTTATATTACTATTTGAGATTTTTATTTATAAAGAAAATCAAGTGTTCTCACACTCCTCACTCCGGACTCAAGCGAACAGCCGTGGTACACAATCTGGATTTGATCTCCGAGATGGTTATCAAGCCCAGCGAGGCAGTCCTAAATCTATAACCTCGTATCATTCGGACTTTCGATGTGCTATCCAGATCTGATACGGAGTTTCAATGTGCTCCCAAGAGTAGTCGGGTAATGAGTTTGATCCTAGATTTTAGGGTAACCTAGCGTCAATGATTCTACAAGTTTTGGGTCTTACAGATCGTATTTAAAGTGATTCAAATGGATTTCATGGCTAATCTAGTTTAGCACTTAGTTAACTTTCTCAAATTTCTAAAGGATTTGATCCTAAGCGATTTCTGCCTGAGGTGGTACTCGGGCCATTATACGGAATTTTTCGAGTCGTTACAATCTACCCCCCTTAATGAAAAATTTCGTCCTCGAAATTAGTACCTTTTCGTACTCCTTAAGGAGCTGAGGGTAGTTCTTTCGGATCTCAGATTCTGTCTCCTAGGTAGCTTCCTCCTATGTATGATGCATCCCCAATACCTTCACGAGTGGAATCACTTTGCTACACAGTACCTGCTCCTTCCTGTCAAGGATACGTGTCGGGCGCAGCACATATGCAGCATCCTCGCTCAACTGTACCTGCTCCCATCTGATAATGTGTGAAGGATCGGGGTACTTCTTCAGCATAAATACATGAAATACGTTATGTACAGCTGCAAGTGGTGTGGGTAAAGCGAGACGATATGCCACAACACCCACTCAATCAAGTATCTAAAACGGACCGATGAACCTCGGTGCGAGCTTCCCCTTCTTCCCAAACCGAAGGACTCCCTTCATAGGGGAAACTCTGAGGAATACATGATCTCCGACCTCGAACTCAAGCGGTCGCCGCCTCGTATCGTCGTAACTCTTCTGCTTGCTCTGCGCTGTAAGAAGTCGACGCCTGATAATGTCGATCTTCTCTGAGGTCGCCTATACCAACTCCGGCCCAATCAAACTATGTTCGCCAACCTCAGCCCAGCAATGCGGTGCCCTGGAAGAACAACCATACAAAGCCTCATATGGAGCCATGCCAATACTCGCCTGCAAGCTGTTGTTGTACGTGAACTCTGCATAAGGAAGACAATCATCTCAACTGTCCTTGAAGTCCAAGACACAGGCCCACAACATATCCTCCAAAATCTAATTCACCCGCTCTGTCTGCCCGTCGGTCTGAGGGTGAAACGTAATACTGTAACGACCCGTAAATTTCCGTACTTTGGCTCGAGTACCATCTCGACTAGAAATCAATTAGGATTAAATCCTTTAGAAATTTAACAAAGTTAACTAACTGCAAAACTCGATTAGCCCTAAAATCCATTGGGATCGCTTTAAATACGAATTGCAAGACCCAAAACTTACAAAATCATTGACTCTAGGTTACCCTAAAGTTTAGGATCCAACTCATTACCCGGCTACTCTCGGGAATGACTTGAAACTTCGTATTAGGTCTAGACCGTACATCGGAAGTCCGATTAAGGATCTAGGACCGCCTCACTGGGCTTGACAACCATCTCGGAAATCAAGTCCAAACGATGTCCCACGACCATTCGTTTGGATCCGGAGCGAGGGAGTGTGAAAAACACTATTCTCTTTACAAAATAAATATCTGGAATAGTGATCTGGCACCATTCGCTTGCGCATCAGTATTAAGCAACTAGACCATCAGAATCAGACCAAATTACACCCTCAGATAAGGAAAAATTTCAGGAACATTTACATGTACTTGGAGTTTCGGATTGTGACCCACTGACCGTCGAACTGAAACTGGTCCGCCACGAGTGATCTGGGAATCTGATCGAGTCGAAAATGTAATCCCACGTAGATCCATGTGTTGTGAGCTTAAGTCTGACGTTTGGCTCAAGGAGGGCCACCAGAACCCCTCTTTTGAGCTGGCAAAGTGCCGAAATACCTATAATAGACGTACCCCTTGAACAAGAGTCTGTTTCGGTGAGGTTTTTGGCTATATAAGGGCCTTAGAATAGCTCCTCTCACAGCCATACGAATTTGGGATAAAACCCTAGTGAGAGAGAGAGAAAAGAGAGAGAAGACTTAGGATTTGTGGGAGCACCTTCCTACTGCTTTCAATCATTGCACGGCCTACACCGCCTCTTTTCAGGCGCTTTTCCGCCGGTATTCACTCCGTTTTAAGGTGAGAAACCCTAACCCTATGTCTGATTTGAAATGTGTAGGCTGTGGGTTGTGAAATAGCTAACCGATTTCACTCTTTAGGCTAGAAAACTCCTGAATACGGAGGCTCATCCAACCTTGCTGATTTGTGGAGATTCAAAGGTGAAAGGTGAGGACTTTAGGTGTATAGGTTACGGTTTTCAACGTTTTTAATGTCAGATAATGATAGATTCATGACCTGCATGCTATTGCACATGTACAAAGTGCTTTCCGTTTTCTGTTTCGATTAACGTTGTAGAATATGGAATTTCACATACTCTAGGTATACGTAGAAATACCGTATACATATTTTTTTTGGAAAAATGTTTGACATGTTTATTTAATGTATGATTATACAATATATGGATAAAATACTAGTTTGGCGAAAGGAATCGCCGTAATACATGTTTGCTTGTAAATACTACTTATGTTGAAATTGTGTATTCTAGAAATACCGTATATGTGTAAATTTTGGAAATGCAATTGTCATGATTATTTGCTGTATGATTATGGTATACATGGATAAAATACCCGCTTGGCGAAAGGATAGCCCTAATACGTATTTTGCTAACATACGTCATGTATGTTGGAATAGTGCACTCTAAGTGTTTGTGTAAATGCTTGTGAGTGTAAATGCTTAAGTGTTAGTGCCATAGATAGGTGCTGATATGGAATTCCCGACTACCTTAGAGACATGTAGGATACCCTCCATGTGGTGGTTTACTCTAACCACTCACTTGTGATGTATATGCAATTGTATCCCTATTTGTATAGTACTCTACAACATGCTTTACAACATGCTTTACTTCATGCTTTCTAACATGCCTTATGACATGCCTGTTAACATGCTTGTATTACTTTGTTATCATGCTTTACTCCACATGCTATGGATGAAGATTGATTGAGGTTGAGACTATATCTATAGTCCAGACATTCGGTACCAGTATTGAGATTGTGGCTGGGATTCGTGTCGCCGCAAGGGATGTGTCTGACGAACCCGAGTCGTACTTCGGTTGGCGATAGTGGTTGGCCACACGGAGTGCTTCTGCGCTTCATATCACCCAACTGGTTGTGCGCTCGAGCTAGTCTGACTCGTCGAGTAAATCGATATGTTGAATGTGTGTTCACTATGTTTGCTCATTACTGTTTGAACCTAGGATACCAAACTTACCAGTGGCAATCCCGTTAACCATGGTACCTCGATCCGCTAAGACTCATGAGTCGGACATGGTGGTATGGGACACCGTGGCCGAGCTGTCGGCCTATGCTGGGGCCAAGTGCCTCCCCGTAGTGACCATTGAGCAACCCAAACTCGTGAGCCGAATACGGTGGTATGGGACACTGTATTCGAGCTGTCGATACTTACGGTGAGAGCCGAGTACGGTGAGACCTGTGCTCGTGCTGACGGGCGACGAGTCCTCTGTAGTATCTTCGAGTATACTCCAAAGGTCTGTGATTGGCGACGAGCCCTTCACAGCAATTAGAGTATGAGTAGAGCCGATTACGGTGAGACCTGTATTCGAGCTGACGGCTAGCGATTGAGCCGAGTACGGTGAGACCTGTACTCGAGATGACGATCAACAATTGAGCCGCATACGGTGAGATCAGTATCCGTGCTGACGGGTGACGAGCCCTTTGCGATGCCTTTGTGATGCCTCTCAAACCATAATACCGCATGAGATTAACTAGGATTGACGGCCCTAGAATGGATCATGTTTGGGAATGATATAAGAGAGGTACCTTAGTTTCCCAATACTGCCAATTGAAATGGACTAATAATAACTCGGTAATCATGTTCATCATCGCACCGCATGTGCCTAGTAGATGTGGTGCACCGAGGGAATTATGCATTCGCGAACGTAAGATGATGTCGCATGAGGGTGGTTTGGCAAGGGCATACATCATGATTACATTCATACTTGCATTAATAAGAGTATTTAGAATTGTTTGATTTGTGCTGCTTTATCATTACTGCTTGATTGTATTGGTAACATGTTAACCTATGCTTTATTGTTCCACTGAGTTAGCTACTCACATCCACGTTACGGGACGGTGTTTGCAACACCAACCAGACTCTGTTGCAGGTATAGACGGCGCGTCGGTTCAGGAGGCGGAGCCCGATTTCGACGAGGACCAGGATGAGTTCTCATTTATGCAGTACTCTGACGGCTTTGCTTAGGCCGACTGCATCGCGGGGATTTCAGGACTTATTTATGAAGTTGTATTTTGATTTTTGACTTAGAAACCATACATGTATATTGGTACTCAGTTAGTGCTCATACTCTGGTGTTCATAAAATTTTGTTTCTTTACACACCTTAAATATACAATTTCAGTCTTCCGCTTGCCTTTATACAATTGAACTGGAGTATGAAATACTGTTTTGGTATAATCTCATTCATGTTTATTGCTCTAACTCAGACAACATTTAACCATCATTGTGTATGTTGCATAAGTGATGCGTTGGAACTCGGGAGTTGAGTTCATACTCGACCCCTGAATTTCAGGGCGTTACAAGTTGGTATCAGAGCATAATTTTGATTAAACCGGACCTGAGTTATGTTCCCACGACGTCCACTGACGCATTACACTTAGGAGGGTGCGCAAGAATATAGAAACAATCTTAGGGTCTCCCGATTTCGCCGTTCGGCGAAGTTCATTGAAAATGGACATTTTGATCGAGTTCATACTCGATCCCTACCGCACTTATGGATCCAAATCACTTTTAGACCATCTATTGACATGTCTAGATCCCTATCCACCCAATCCAGTTGCTAGGAAAATCAGAAAAATCGGTCCAGATCAGAAATTACTCGGAACCACCCGTTCTGGAGCTGAAATGAGTTGGGGGCCTCCCCACTTAATTCTACTATGACCCAGCATCGAACCAGGGTGCATTTAGCACCTTGGCCATGTGGCAAACAGGGCCCCACCGTGGCGGCGCGGCGCTAACCAAGGCGGACCGCGGTCCGGTGGCCCATCTGAGGTGGGTCCAGGGCTGGGGTTGGTCGGCCCGACCTTCCCTACCCCCTGGCACGTGCGGTTTGGCCTAAGGTTTGGGATTTAAGGGACTAGAGCACCCCACCCTCTCATTTCACCCCTTCCAAACGCCCCAAACCCCCATTTTCGATTTTTCCTCTCAACCCATCCCTCTAAACCTTGCAATCCTCCATTTTCTTCCATAACGCACACACTCCAACCGTCCACAACAGCCCTAGCCTCCTCCTTTTCCCTTTTTCTCATGTTGGAGCTCTCACATCCCCCATTTGGAGCTCAAAATCGGGTAATCTCCTAACCCATTCCATTTTCTTTTTATTCCTCCTCCATTTCCTACCCCTAGTGTCTCTTCTACACCTATTGGAACCGTTGCTTGTGGAAGATCAAAGCAATCAGCCCCTTTTCCCCTATTTTATCATTTTTCCATGGCCCTCTTTGGTGTTGTGGCGGCTATTCTCTCCATTTCTTCCATTCTATCTCTCATGGGAAAGAGGAAGACCCCGGCTGATGACGCCGGCCCAAGTAGGCCAGCCCATTCCCGAAGAAGATCTGACGATGGGGCCGGCACTAGCACCGTTCGGGAGTTTAGGTCGAAGCGAGACCTGGATCCTAACCATCCCGTCAGAAATGCCTATCTGATAGGCGTTGAATATGGGCGTTTTGCAGTTCGCAAGGTCGTGTTTGAAGCTCATGTGGATGAAAGGATGTTCGGGCTACACCCATTGATGGATCACCTGGTGGATATCGGATGGAACTCTATGTTTGACGGTGAGTCTCCTGCATGTGAGAACACGGTTCGTGCTTTCTACGCCCACATCGTGGACTCCTCATTAGAGCCTCCTCAATTCACTGTCTCTGTGAGGGGCATAAGGCGCACAATCACTGTGGAAGAGGTGGCTCGGATCACGAAGCTCCCACTTGGTCAAGTGCATCCTAGTGATGACTTCTCCAGAAGTGCGCGGGAAAGGGATCGCTGCACGTGATACCTTTGTGGTCGCCGAGTTGCTTGGAAGCGAGGAAATTGTATTGTGGCGACAAAGATGGCCGAGGACTTCCGTTTGCTCCATAACATTTTCACCTACAATGTGTACCCACGGTCGGGTAAACGCACGGAATGTACTCGGTTGATGGTGGACTTTTTGTACAAGATGAGACACGGGGACAACATATGCCTGCCCACATTCATCCTCTCTCAGATAGTTCAGGTTGTTTGATCTGCCAGGAACGATCTTTAGCTCCCATTTGGCCATCTGATCTGCAGGATGGCTCGTGATGTCGGCTACAGGTTGAACATGGAGGACCATGCACCAGTCCGAGTCATAAGCGAGACGACACTCAAGAATATGAAGATCGGCCCTCAACAGCGGCAAGCATGACTCGACGAGTCTGGAGATGAGTCGGATAGCGCCGGCGAGGAGAGTGTTGACCCTGAGGTGGAAAGTGATGAGGAAGGCGGTGATGACATACAAGAAGATGAACCTGAGGCTCAAGATACTGAGGAGAGCTCTCCTCCTGGTGCACCTGAGTCGGACGCTGCTCATGCGGCGAGAGAGGCTCATATGGATCGCATTGAGGAGAACCAGGCCGCCCTGCGGCAAGAGATTGGACAGGTTCGGGCTGAGCTTGGTGAGACCCGAGCCAAGCTTGAAGAGACCGAAGCCTACATGAAGAAGAGCTTTAAGAAGGTGTCCCGTACGTTGAAGGCCATTATGTGCTGTGTGCAGGACAAGAATGCTCCTCCTCCATCGCCTGATTCGGATGCTTAGTCATCCACGTTACTGTGTGTTGTTGTTTGTTTTGGTTACCGCGATAGGCAGTTTATGTTTTCATGTAGATGATGTAGTAGATAGTAGCATGTTCTAAGTATTTGATGTTCTGAATGTATTGGCTATCATGTGATTTTCTGTCATGATTCATGTAACTCTGTATTCCATGTATTATGACAATTTTGGGTAAATGAAAGGCATGTAGCCTCTTTTGTTTTGATGATGTGTGGAATGCTTAAAGTGCTTTATGATGCGTGTTGTGCTTTATCTTACAAATGTTGTACCCTATGTTGTATAGGGCATGTCGCGACAGTACACACGGAGCATGGCACATCTCCTTCTGACTGGCTCTATGGACCAGACTCCTTCTAGTAGTAACGGTCCTACGGACCGAGGGTTGGGTTCTGATCAGCCTCCTGCTGGTCCTACTGGTGGACTGCCACCTTATACGCCCCCGGTCCGTGAGCAGTACCGACCGTCTTCTTTTGCGCAGCATGACTCCCAGGCTACTCCGCCGACTGATAGGATCGAGCAGCTGATGTTGATGATGCATCAGCAACAGATGCAGCAGCAGCAGATACAGCAGCAGCAGTAGCAGCAGATACAGCAGCAGCAGCACCAGCAGCACCAGCAGCTTATGGCCACTATCGCTGAGGCCTTATCCCATGGTGGCGGTACGACTCCACATACGACATCCGCACATCCTGATGAGCATTCTGAGCCTCCTGCTCAGTTTGAGGATGTGCCTCTGCCCACATCCATCGCACCTCCTACTGGAGATGTAGGTACACGTGGTTTACTCGAGCGATTCCAGCGCTTGAGGCCTCCCTCATTTATGGGTTCTCACAGACCCGAGGAGGCAGAGTTCTGGCTTGACCGCATCTCCAAGATGCTACGGATGCTACATTGTTCAGAGGTAGAGCAGGTCGAGTTAGCTTCCTTCATGTTTGAGAGGGAGGCCAGTTTATGGTGGGACAGTGTGTTGCGGACGGTCGCAGTGGATTACGTGTGGACCTGGGAGGCTTTCGAGTTCTGGTTCCACAAGAAATACTACCCGCAGACTTATCGGCACGAGTGGGAGGATGAGTTCCTAGTCCTCAGGCAGGGAGGCATGACGGTGACGGAGTATGAGCACCGCTTCACTAAGTTGGGCCGCTTTGTCCCAACTATCCTCGTCAATGAGCAGATGAGGATGCGTCGCTTCTCTGGAGGCTTGCGACCCGACATACGGTCGAAGATATGCTGCCTCAATATCCCCACCTACACGGCATTGGTCCACATGTCTATGACGGCCGAGCAGGATGTGGACCGATTGGCCAGATCGCGTGGTGCTATGGTTGCGAGGCCACGTCAGGATTTAAAGAGCAGGCCTATCTTAGGCAAGAGGCCTCGTGCTGATTCGCCTCCCAGGGCCGCAGCACCAGTTGTTCCTGTCAAAACGCCCGCTTGTGACCTGCACGTATTGCGAAAAACCGGGACATCCTGCTGAGAGTTGCTTCTCGTGCATGAGGGCTAGCGAATTTGCACCACCGCAGAGATTAGATCGCTCTTATCCACAGGCCATATCAGCTCCACCGCTACTGACTGCTCCTGCACACCCTTCCTTCCGATCTCCTGTATCGCGCTTCCGGCCGCCACATCGATCCTTGGCTCCTCAGCTGAACCGTCAGCAGCAGGCTCGAGTACATACGCTTGTTGTCGAGGCACCGGAGACGTCGATTTCGGCACCAACGACTTTTGAGGGTACGACTTACATTCATGGTACTTCCGTTTCCTTATTGGTGGACACTGGGTACACTACTTCTATTATTTCTTGTGGGGCGGTTAAACATCTATCTTTGCGTACTGTTCCCACTAAGGGAACGAGACTCACTATGGCCACTGGGACCTTCTCGGATGTCACACGGTTATGCGAGGGTTGCTCGATAGTTTTGGGTAGCAGCACAGTGCTCGTCGACCTCATTGTTGCTCCACTTTGGCACTACGATGTTATCCTTGGTATGGACTGACTCGCTAAGATGAGGGCGGAAATAGATTGCGATACTCGGATAGTGACTGCCTATGGACCTGATGGAACAGCTTTCACGTTTCCAGTGCAGGTCAGTTGGCCCTGCCGTGTTGATTGTTATGCTGGTTTACTTGTGCTGATTGATGGTCCGACAATGGAGGGTACGCCGGTGGTTCGGGAATTTGTGGGTGTGTTTAAGACTATCCCTGGTTTACCTCCTCGGCGCGAGATTGATTTTACGATTGATCTTACGCCTGGTGCGATGCCCATCTCGTTGCCGACTTATTGTATGCCTCCATGTGAGATGGAGGAGCTGCGGAAACAGATTGACGAGCTTGTAGAGAAGGGTTTTATACGACCTAGTGTGTCTCCTTGGGGAGCACCTGTGCTATTTGTGAAGAAGAAGGACGGGTCGCTACGGTTATGTATTGATTACCGTAGGTTGAACCAGGTCACGGTGAAGAACAAGTACCCTTTGCCCAGGATTGATGATCTGTTTGATCAGTTGAGGGGGGCGAAGTATTTCTCGAAGATTGATCTTCAGTCGGGGTATCATCAGTTGCGCGTGAGAGAGGAGGACGTGCAGAAGACAGCCTTCAGGACGTGCTTTGGGCACTATGAGTTCCTAGTGATGTCGTTCGGCCTTACGAACGCACCAGCCGTGTTCATGGATCTGATGAACCGGGTATTTCGGCCCTTCCTTTACCGATTCGTCATCGTCTTTATTGACGATATTTTGATATACTCTAGGAGTCGGGAGGAGCACGAGGAGCACTTGAGAGCGGCGTTGGGTACATTGGAGAAGAACCAGTTGTTCGCACAATATAAGAAGTGCGACTTCTGGCAGGAGGAAGTCAAGTTCCTGGGACATGTAGTGTCCAAGGATGGGATAGCAATGGACCTTGTTAAGGTAGCCGCGGTTCAGGATTGGCAGCAGCCTGAATCGGTTACCGAGGTGAGGAGTTTCCTTGGGCTGGCTGGGTATTACAGACCCTTCATTCGGGACTTCTCGAAGATTGTCAGGCCATTGTCTCAGTTGACTCGGAAGGACATGAAGTTCGCCTGGAATGAGAAGGCGGAGGCAGCTTTTAAGGAGTTGAAGGACAAGTTGGCGTCCGCCCTTGTGCTAGTATTGCCAGAGCAAGGGGAGAAATACACAATATATACTGACGCGTCTCGCGTTGGTTTGGGTTGTGTCCTGATGCAGAAGGATATGGTGATTTCATATGCCTCGAGACAATTAAGGAAGCACGAGGAGAATTACCCTACACACGACCTGGAGTTGGCAGCTGTCATCTTTGCATTGAAGCTCTGAAGATGTTATCTCTACGGAGAGGAGTTCGAGCTTTTCTGCGACCACAAGAGCCTTAAGTACATATTCACACAGCGAGACTTGAATATGAGACAACGCCGATGGATGGAGACCTTGAAGGACTTCAAGTTCGAGGTTTCCTACCATCCTGGCAAGGTGAACTTTGTGGTAGACGCGTTGAGCCGCAAGAAGGCGATAGCATTTGCGGCACCATTGATGATAACTGAGTGGGACATGGTGGAGTTCGTACGGGACTTCGAGCAGAGACTCACTGTGGAGGAGCCATTTGAGTGTGTTGCGCACGTTCGGGCGCGACTACTTTTTGACGACAGGATTATTGAGGCCCAGGAGGGCGATATACGGCTGTCTGAGCTTCGAGAGCAGGCTAACGACGCTGAGGACTCTGAGTGGAGAGTTGGTTCTGATGGGGGTCTACGATTTCGTGGCCGCCTATGCGTTCCTGATGTGCCCGACTTAAGACGCGAGCTTCTCGAGTCTGCCCATAACTCGAAGCTTGCGATGCATCCTGGTAGCACGAAGATGTACCGGGATATGAGGCAGACGTATTGGTGGGATAACATGAAGGCCCACATTGCTGAGTATGTGTCTCTATGTCTGACGTGCCAGCAGGTCAAGGCAGAACATCGTCAACCTCCTGGACTGCTTCAGCCCATGCCTATAGCGGAGTGGAAGTGGGACTTCATCTCCATGGATTTCATATCAGGGCTGCCGAAGACGAGGAAGGGACACGATTCCATTTGGGTGATTGTGGACCGGTTGACCAAATCGGCCCATTTCCTCCCTATCAGAGTTACGAACTCTGCAGACGAGCTGGCTAGATTATACATCAGATAGATCGTCCGTCGGCATGGAGTTCCTTTAGAGATCATGTCGGACAGAGACACTCGGTTCACGTCTATCTTCTGGACTCGTATCCAGGAGGCGATGGGTGTGAAGTTGAAGTTCAGTACGGCGTTTCATCCTCAGACTGATGGGCAGACAGAGCGGGTGAATCAGATTCTGGAGGATATGTTGCGGGCATGTGTGTTGGACTTCAAGGACAGCTGGGATGACTGTCTTCCGTACGCAGAGTTCGCCTACAACAACAGCTTCCAGGAGACTATTGGCATGGCGCTATATGAGGCCCTATATGGTCGTCCTTGTAGAGCACCGCATTGTTGGGCCGAAGTTGGCGAGCGTAGTCTGATTGGCCTGGAGTTGGTACAGGCGACTACAGAGAAGGTCGACATTATCAGGCGTCGACTACTTACAGCACAGAGCAGGCAGAAGAGTTACGCCGATACGAGGCGGCGACCGCTTGAGTTCGAGGTCGGGGATCATGTGTTCATTCGAGTTTCCCCTATGAAGGGAGTCCTTCGGTTTGGGAAGAAGGGGAAGCTCACACCGAGGTTTATCGGTCCATTTCAGATACTGGATCGAGTGGGTGATGTGGCGTATCGTCTCGCTTTGCCCACGCCACTAGTATCTGTACACAACGTATTTCATGTATCTATGCTGAAGAAGTACGTTCCTGATCCCTCGCATATCATCAAATGGGAGCAGGTACAGCTGAGCGAGGATGCTACGTATGAGTTGCACCCGACGCGTATCCTTGACAGGAAGGAGCATGTACTGCGTAGCAAGGTCATTCCACTTGTGAAGGTACTATGGACACATCATTCCGAGGAGGAAGCTACTTGGGAGACTGAGGCCGAGGTCAGGAAGAACTACCCTCAGATTCTCGAGGAATACGAAAAGGTATAAATTTCAAGGACAAAATTTTTTATTTAAGGGGGGTAGATTGTAACGACCCGTAAATTTCCGTACTTTGGCTCGAGTACCATCTCGACCAGAAATCAATTAGCATTAAATCCTTTAGAAATTTAACAAAGTTAACTAAGTGCAAAACTCGATTAGCCCTGAAATCCGTTGGGATCGCTTTAAATACGATCTGCAAGACCCAAAACTTGCAAAATCATTGACTCTAGGTTACCCTAAAGTTTAGGATCAAACTCATTACCCGGCTAGTCTCGGGAATGACTTGAAACTTCGTATTAGGTCTAGACCGCATATCGGAAGTCCGATTAACACGAACTTAAGGATCTAGGACCGCCTCACTGGGCTTGACAACCATCTCGGAAATCAAGTCCAAACGATGTCCCACGACCATTCGTTTGGATCTGGAGCGAGGGAGTGTGAAAAATACTATTCTCTTTACAAAATAAATATCTGGAATAGTGATCTGGCACCATTCGCTTTCGCATCAGTATTAAGCAACCAGATCGTCTGAATCAGAGCAAATTACACCCTCGAATCAGGAAAAATTTCAGGAACATTTACATGTACTTGGAATTTCGGATCGTGGCCCACTGACCGTCGAACTGAAACTGGTCCGCCACGTGTTATCTGGGAATTCGATCGAGTCGAAAATGTAATCCCACGTAGATTTATGTGTTGTGAGCTTAAGTCTGACGTTTGGCTCAAGGAGGGCCACCAGAACCCCTCTTTTGAGCTGGCAAAGTACCGAAATACCTATAATAGACGTACCCCTTGAACAAGAGTCTATTTCGGTGAGGTTTTTGGCTATATAAGGGCCTTAGAACAGCCCCTCTCACAGCCATACGAATTTGGGATAAAACCCTAGTGAGAGAGAGAGAAAAGAGAGAGAGGACTTAGGATTTGTGGGAGCACCTTCCTCCTACTGCTTTCAATCATTGCACGGCCTACACCGCCTCTTTCCAGGCGCTTTCCCGGCGGTATCCACTCCGTTTTAAGGTGAGAAACCCTAACCCTAGGTCTGATTTGAAGTGTGTAGGCTGTGGGTTGTGAAATAGCTAACCAATTTCACTCTTTAGGCTAGAAAACTCTCGAATACGGAGGCTCATCGAACCTTGCTGATTTATGGAGATTCCAAGGTGAAAGGTGAGGACTTTAGGTGTATAGGTTACGGTTTTCAATGCTTTCAATGTCAGATAATGATAGATTCATGACCTGCATGCTATTGCACATGTACAAAGTGCTTTCCGTTTTCTGTTTCGATTAACGTTGTAGAATATGGAATTTCACATACTCTAGGTATACGTAGAAATACCGTATACGTATTTTTTTTGGAAAAATGTTTGACATGTTTATTTAATGTATGATTATACAATATATGGATAAAATACTAGTTTGGTGAAAGGAATCGCCATAATACATGTTCGCTTGTAAATACTACGTATGTTGAAATTGTGTATTCTAGAAATACCGTATATGTGTAAATTTTGGAAATGCAATTGTCATGATTATTTGCTGTATGATTATGGTATACATGGATAAAATACCCGCTTGGCGAAAGGATAGCCCTAATACGTATTTTGCTAACATACGTCATGTATGTTGGAATAGTGCACTCTAAGTGTTTGTGTAAATGCTTGTGAGTGTAAATGCTTAAGTGTTAGTGCCGTAGATAGGTGCTGATATGGAATTCCCGATTACCTTAGAGACATGTAGGATACCCTCCATGTGGTGGTTTACTCTAACCACTCACTTGTGATGTATATGTAATTGTATCCCTATTTGTATAGTACTCTACAACATGCTTTACTTCATGCTTTCTAACATGCCTTATGACATGCCTATTGACATGCTTGTATTACTTTGTTATCATGCTTTACTCCACATGCTATGGATGAAGATTGATTGAGGTTGGGACTATGTCTATAGTCCAGACATTCGGTACCAGTCTTGAGATTGTGGCTAAGATTCGTGTCGCCACAAGAGATGTGTCTGACGAACCCGAGCCGTACTTCGGTTGGCGATAGTGGTTGGCCACACGGAGTGCTTCTGCGCTTCATATCGCCCAACTCGTTGTGCGCTCGAGCTAGCCTGACTCGTCAAGTAAACCGATATGTTGAATGTGTGTTCACCATGTTTGGTCATTACTGTTTGAACCTAGGGTACCAAACTTACCAGTGGTAATCCCGTTAACCATGGTACCTCGATCCGCTAAGACTCATGAGCCGGACATGGTGGTATGGGACACCGTGGCCGAGCTGTCGGCCTATACTGGGGACAAGTGCCTCCCCGTAGTGACCATTGAGCAACCCAAACTCGTGAGTCGAATACGGTGGTATGGGACACTGTATTCGAGCTGTCGATACTTACGACGGGAGCCGAGTACAGTGAGACCTGTGCTCGTGCTAACGGGCGACGAGTCCTCTATAGTATCTTCGAGTATACTCCAAAGGTCTGTGATTGGTGACGAGCCCTTCACAGCAATTAGAGTATGAGTAGAGCCGATTACGGTGAGACCTGTATTCGAGCTGACGGCCAGCGATTGAGCCGAGTACGGTGAGACCTGTACTCGAGCTGACGGTCAGCAATTGAACCGCATACGGTGAGATCTGTATCTGTGCTGACGGGTGACGAGCCCTTTGCGATGCCTTTGTGATGCCTCTCGAACCATAATACCGTATGAGATTAACTTGGATTGACGGCCCTAGAATGGATCATGTTTGGGAATGATATAAGAGAGGTACCTTTGTTTCCCAATACTGCTGATTCAAATGGACTAATAATAACTCGGTAATCATGTTCATCATCGCACTGCATGTGCCTAGTAGATGTGGTGCACTGAGGGAATTATGCATTCGCGAACGTAAGATGATGTCGCATGAGGGTGGTTTGGCAAGGGCATACATCATGACTACATTCATACTTGCATTAATAAGAGTATTTAGAATTGTTTGATTTATACTGCTTTATCATTACTGCTTGATTGTATTGATAACATGTTAACCTATGCTATATTGTTCCACTGAGTTAGTTACTCACTCCCACGTTACGGGACGATGTTTGTAACACCAACCAGACTCTGTCGCAGGTATAGACGGCGCGTGTGTTCAGGAGCCGGAGCCCGATTTCGAAGAGGACCAGGATGAGTTCTCATTTTGCAGTACTCTGACGGTTTTGCTTAGGCCGACTGCATCGCGGGGATTTCAGGACTTATCTATGAAGTTGTATTTTGATTTTTGACTTAGAAACCGTACATGTATATTGGTACTCAGTTAGTGCTCATACTCTAGTATTCATAAAATTTTGTTTCTTTACACACCTTAAATATACAATTTCAGTCTTCCGCTTGCCTTTATACAATTGAACTGGAGTATGAAATACTGTTTTGGTATAATCTCATTCATGTTTATTGCTCTAACTCAGACAACATTTAACCATCATTGGGTATGTTGCATAAGTGATGCGTTGGAACTCGGGAGTTGAGTTCATACTCGACCCCCGAATTTCAGGGCGTTACAAATACTGAACTTCAATTTCATACCCATCGCTTCCTGGATACGAGTCCAAAAGATAGACGTGAACCGCGTGTCTCTGTCCGACATGATCTCTAGGAGAACTCCATGCAGACGGACTATCTCTCTGATGTACAACCTGGCCAAGTCATTTGCAGAGTTTGTAACTCTGATAGGGAGAAAATGAGCCGATTTGGTCAATCGATCCATGATCACCTAGATGGAATCATGTCCCTTCCTCATCTTCGGCAGCCCCGATATGAAATCCATAGAAATGAAGTCCCACTTCCATTCAGTTATGGGCATGGGCTAAAGCAGTCCAGGAGGTCGGCGATGTTCTGACTTAACCTACTGGCACGTCAGACAACGAGAAACATACTTTGATATGTGGGTCTTCATGTCGTCCCACCAATAAGACCGTCTCATGTCCTGGTACATCTTCATGCTACCAGGGTGCATCGCAAGCTTCAATTTGTGGGCAGTCTCAAGGAGCTCCTGTCGCAAGTCGTGAATATCAGGAACGCATAAGCGGCCACGGTATCGTAAACCCCCATCTGTGCCAACTCTCCACTCAGAGTCCTCGGCGTCGCTAGCTTGCTCTCGAAGCTCAGACAACCGCACGTCGCCCTTCTGGGCCTCGATAATCCTATCATCAATAAGTGGTCGTACCCGAACGTACGTAACACACTCAAATGGCTCCTCCACGGTGAGTTCCTGCTCGAAGTCTCGCATGAACTCTAGCATATCCCACTCTGCTATCATCAGCGGAGCCGCAAATGCAATAGCCTTCTTGCGGCTCAACACATCCGCCATAAGGTTGGCCTTTCCTGGATGGTAGGAGACCTCAAACTTGAAGTCCTTCAAGGTTTCCATCCATCTGCGCTGCCTCATATTCAAGTCCCGCTGAGTGAATATATACTTAAGGCTCTTGTGGTTGCAAAAAAGCTCGAACTCCTCTCCGTAGGGGTAATGTCTCCAGAGCTTCAATGCAAAGATGACAGCTGCTAACTCAAGGTCATGTGTAGGGTAATTCTCCTCGTGCTTCCTTAATTGTCTCGAGGCATACGCAATCACCTTGTCCTTCTGCATAAGGACACAACCCAAGCTAACGCGAGACACGTCAGTGTATATCGTGTACTTAACCCCTTGCTCTAGCAATATTAGCACAGGGGCGGACGTCAGTCTGTCCTTCAGCTCCTGAAAAGCTGCTTCTGCCTTCTCATTCCAGGCGAACTTCAAATCCTTACGCGTCAACTGTGACAACGGCCTGATAATCTTTGAGAAGTCCCGAATGAAGCATCGATAGTACCCTGCCAGGCCAAGGAAACTCCTCACCTCGGTAACCAAGCCAGGCTGCTTCCAATCCTGAACCGCGGCTACCTTAGCAAGGTCCACCGCTATTCCATCCTTGGACACCACAAAATTGACTTCTTCCTGCCAAAAGTCACAGTTCTTATACTACACAAACAACTAGTTCTTCCTCAAAGCATCCAACATTGCTCTCAGGTGCACCTCGTACTCTTTTCGACTCGTGGAATATATCAGGATGTCATCAATGAATACGATGACAAATCAGTATAAGAATGACCGAAATACCCTGTTCATCAAGTCCATGAACACGGCCGGTGGGCTCGTAAGACCGAACGACATCACCAGGAACTTGTAATGCCCAAAACAGGTCCTGAAAGCGGTCTTCTGCACGTTTTCATCTCTGACGCGCAACTAGTGGTACCCTGACTGCAGGTCGATCTTCGAGAAATACTTTGCCCCCTTCAACTGATCAAACAGATCATCTATCCTAGGAAAAGGATACTTGTTCTTCACAGTGACCTGGTTCAACTTACGGTAATTAATACACAACCGTAGTGAGCCATCTTTCTTCTTCACAAACAGTACAGGTGATCCCTAGGGAGACACACTAGGTCGTATAAAGCCCTTCTCTACTAGCCCGTCAATCTTTTTCCGTAGTTCCTCCATCTCACATGGAGTCATGCGATACGTCGGTAAAGAGATGGGTGTCGCACTGGGCGTAAGATCAATGGTGAAGTCGATCTCACGCCGAGGTGGCAACCCAGGAATCGGTTCAAACACTTCCGCAAAAACCTGAACTACAAGCGTATCCTCAAGCATCAGAACATCAATAGCCTCTAATGAAGAAGCGTAACATCGCAACCAAGTAGCGCGACTGACCTGAACAGGAAAAGTAAAGGTCGTGCCATCAAGTCCATAGGTTGTCACCACCTTAGTCTCGCAGTCGATCTCTGCTCGCATCTCAGTGCGCCAATCCATACCGAAGATAACATCGTAATGGAATAGGGGGACGACGATCAGGTCAACTAGTATCACTCTGCCACCCAAGTCTATCGGGTAGCCCTCACACATACAAGTAACTTCAGAGGAAGTCCCTGTGGTAGTGATGACCCTCACTCCTCTAGTATGAGTAGTAACTAAACCCAGTCACTTGAATGTCGTGCATGAAATCATAGAGGTAGTGGACCCAGTTTCCACTAATAAGAAGACGGGAGTACCTTAGATGTGTGCAGTGACCTCGAAGGCCATAGGTGCTGAAGGTGCAGTCTCTGGTTCCTCCGCTGTAAGCGCATGAACACGCGCCTACTGAGATCGGTTAGGCTGAGGTACCATGGGCCGTTGAGGCAGCCTGAAGCGAGGTGCAGGTGGTTTGAAGGACAGATGTGTAGGTGCCATCCGAAGTGGTGGAGCCGATAGAGCCTGTGGGCGAGAGCGATCAATCATCTGCGGCAGAGAGAACCCGCTATCCCTCATCAGCGCAAAACTGCTTCCAGCAGGATGACCCGGTTTCTCGCTATATGTACAAGTCACAACAGGGCGCCTCATCGGAGCCACTGGCGCTGCGATCCTGGGAGGCGAATCAGCACGAGGCCTCTTGACAAGGAAAGGCCTGCTCTTAACATCTGGTCGTGGTCTCGTAACCATAGCACCACGGGATCGTGTCAGTCGATCAACATCCTGCTCCGCCTGAATGGACATATGAATCAACTCCACATAGGATGGTATGCGGACACAACACATCTTCGACCGGATGTCAGGTCGCAAGCCCTCAGAGAAGCGTCAAATCCGCATCGACTCATCAGCAAGTATAGTCGGGACAAAGCGGCCCAACTCTGTAAAGCAATGCTCATACTCAGTGACTGTCATGCCTCCCTGTCTGAGGCGCAGAAACTTATTCTCCCTCTCGTGTCGGTAGGCTTGAGGATAATATTTCTTGTGGAAATGGAACTCAAATGCTGCCCAGGTCCACACATATCCCATTGCGACGGTCCGCAGTATGCTGTCCCACTATAAGCTAGCCTCCTTCTCGAACATGAAGGTGGCCAACTTAACCTGTTCAGCCTCAAAACAATGTAGCATCTTCAGTATCTTCGAGATGCGGTCTAACCAGTACTTAGCCTCCTCAGGTCTGTGAGAACCCATAAAAGTCAGAGACCTCAAGAGCTGGAATCGCTCGAGTAGACCGCGAGTACCCACGTCTCCCATAGGGTACGCAATAGGTGTGGATGGAGGCACATCCTCAGCCTGAGCAGGAGGCTCTGTAGGCTCAGCAAGACGTGTAGATGGCGAAGGTGGAGTCGAACTCCCACCCTGAGATGATAAGACCGCAAGAAGCTACTGGTGCTGCTGCTACATCAGCATCATCATTTGTTCAAACTTGGCAGTAGGTGGAGCAGCCTGCGGCTCATACAGCGTCAAAGAGGATTCCTGGTTCTGCTCGCGAACCGGGGGTGTATAAGGTGGCAGTCCACCAGTAGGACCAACAGAAGGTTGATCTGAGCCAGAACCTGGGTCCGTAGGACCACCTTTGCGGGAATGAGTCTGGTCCATCGAGTTAGTGAGCAAGAGGGGTGCCGTGCTCGTCGTAAACCTCCGTGACATGCCCTATACAACATAGGGTACATCGCATGTGAGATAAAGCATGACAACACAATACATAATCACTTAAGCATTCCACACACTTCATAGCAAAAGAGGTTGTATGTATTTCATTATCAAAATTATCATAATACATGAAATACAGAGTTACATGAATCATGACAGAAGATACAGGGGAGCTAATACGACTAAGCTTCAGCTACTACAAAATCATACTACTAACTACTACATCCATCAACATGAAAACATAAACCGCCTAAAGCGGTAAGCAAAACAAACTACAAACAACAACATGGATGACTAGGCATCCGAGTCAGGCGATGGAGGAGGGGCATCCTTGTCCTGTACACAGCACAAGATAGTCCTCAATGTGCGAGACACCTTCTTAAAACTCTGCTTCATGAATGCTTTGGTCACCTCAAGCTTGGCTCAGATCTCACCAAGCTCGGCCTGCACCTACCCAATCTCTTGCCGCAGGGCGGCTTGGCCCTCCTCAATGGGAACCATACGAGCATCCCTCGCAGCCTGAGTAGCGTTCGGCTCTGGTGCTCCAGGAGGAGAGCTCTCCTCAGTATCCTGAGCTTCTTCTTCTTCTTCATGTATCTCATCACCGCTTCCTTCTTTGCTTCCTACCTCAAGGTCAATACTCTCCTCACCTACGCTATCCGACTCTTATCTAGACTCGTCGAGTCGGGCTTGCCATTGTCGAGGGCCAATCTTCATGTTATTAAGCGTAGCCTCACTTATGACCCGAACTGGTGCAAGGTCTTCCATGTTAAGCCTATAGCCAACATCTCGAGCCATTTTGCATATCAGGCAGCCGAATGAGAGTGAGAGGTCATTCCTGACAGATCAAATGACCTGAACTATCTGAAATAGGATGAACATGGGCTGGCATAAGCTGTCTCCATGTCCAATCCTGTATAGGAAGTCCACCATCAACCGAGTACACTCCGTGCGGTTACCCCACCGTGGATACACATTATATGTGAAAATGTGGTGAAGCAAACGAAAGTCATCTGTCAACTTCGACGACGAAAGACAGTTTCCTCGAGTCCAAGAAACCCGTCGACCACAAAGGTATCGCGTACGCGATCCCTTTATCACACACTCTTGAAGAAGTTGTCATTAGGAAGCACTTCACCAGTGGGATGTTCATGATCCGAGCCATCTCAACCACAGTAATTGTGCGCACTATGCCCCTCACAGAGACAGTGAACTGAAGAGGCTCCAGTGATGGGTCTATGATATGGGCGTAGAAGGCACGAACCGTGTTCTCACTTGCAAGAGACTCACCTTCAAATATATGACCCCATTCAATGTCTACCAAGCGGTCCATCATCAGGTGTAGCCTAAACATCCACTCATCCACATGAGCTTCAAACACAATCTTATGGTCAGTAAAACAACCGTATTCGAAGCCTATCGAAAAAGTATTTCTGATCGAAAGTTGGGGATCTAGGTCTCGCTTCGACCAATTTTCCCGAACTGTGCTAGGGCTGGCTTTAACGTTCACTCCTCTCCTTGAACAGGTTGGACGGCTAGGCCCAGCTTCATCTGCGACAACCTTTCTTTTCCCCATAAGAGAAAGGACGGTGGAGATGGAGAAAATAGCTGAAACAAGGGCGAAGAAAGCCATGGAAAGTGAAGATAAGAGAGAGAAAGGGCTGCTCTCTTTGTTTCTCCATGAACTTGGGTCTTAACAGTGGTTGTAGAGGCCCAAACGACCAGGGTTTAAGAAGAAAAATGAAGAGATGGAGTGGGGTAGGGGGTGTGCACGAATTTAAGACGAAATGGAGAGTGTAGGGGCTGAAGTGAGAGAGAAATGGGGAGGATAAGGAGGTAGGGATGCTGTGAACAAATGAGAGGGATGGGTTGTGATCGAAAACAAGAGTTTTGACGATTAGGAGGGAGGTTGAGAGAGGAGGCAGCAGTTGGAGGGCTTGAAAGAATAGAAATGAAGAAAGGGGGCAGACGAAGTAGAAATAGGGGCCCCCATGAGATTTTGTGGGCCCCACACTTGTCCTGGGGTAGGGCCGACCTTGACCAGACCAGACCCTACCCAACCAGGCCCGACAGACCCGACCGCGGTCAACCGTTGTTCCGCCGCGGTCCGATGGGTCGGGAATGACACCTCCGTGGTAGGGCGGTGTTCACCACCCTCCCAAGGTGCCAAAGACACACTGGGTCTGTCCTGGGTCCCTCTGGATTAGCACGGGCAGGCCCACTACTCCGTTCGTTCCAAATATGGGTAGTTTCGAAAAGTCTCTGATCTAAACTGACATTTACTGAGTTTTAGCAGCTGGGGTTGGGTGGATTGTGATCTAGGCCCGTCAATAGATAGCCTAGAAGTGTTTTGGGATTGACTCGTGCGACCAGGGTTGGGTACAGACTCGATTTCGACGTTCGTTTCAGTGAACTTTGCCGTTGGATGAAACTGGGATGCCTAAGGCTGTTAGTACATTGTTCTCGCACCCTCCTATGTCAAAAGGCGTCAGCGTACGTCGTGGGAACATAACTCAGGTCCGGTTTAATCAAAATCATGCTTTGATACCAACTTGTAATGCTCTGAAATTCGAGGGTCGAGTAGCAACTCAACTCTCGAGTTCCAAAACATCACTTATGCAACATAGATAATGATGATTAAATGTTGTATGTGTTAGTGCATTAAACATGAGTGAGATTATACCAAAACAGTAATTCATACTCCAGATCAATTGTATAAAGGCAAGCGGAAGACTGAAACTGTATATAATTGTATGTAAAAGAAACAAAACCATTACAATCTCCAAAGTATGAACCTAATTGAGTCACCATATACATGTATCTTTTTTACGATGAAAATGTCAAAAGTACAACTAGAGAAGTAAGCCCTGTAAGTCCCGTCGATCCAAGCAGTTTAGGCAAAGCCACCAGCATACTGCATATATGAGAACTCATCCTGGTCCTCGTCGTAGTCCGGCTCAGCCTCCTAAGTCGTCACCTCATCCGCACCTAAGACAGAGTCTGGTTTGTGTGTACAACACCGTCCCGTAA
>JAJHSJ010000019.1:7555405-7911004 GCA_021015155.1 Magnolia officinalis
AAAAGTAGCTTGTTCTACCCCAAAATCATATATTTTATCTTAGATAACTCATTCCGGATTGCGAGATATGGGCGATTTGAGCTCCGATGGTCTAGATCACTTTGTCGTTGACCAGGCCTTTTCTAATCCATCTTGGCGATAGGCTAAAGTAGCTCGTTCTACCCCAAAATCATATATTTTACGTCAGATAACTCATTCGGATTTCGGGACCACGCCCGATTTAAGGTCTGATGGTCTGGATCACTTCTGTCGTCGACCTGGCCTTTTCTAACCCATTTGGCAGTAGGCTAAAGTAGCTCGTTCTACCCCAAATTCATATTATTTACGTCAGATAACTCATTCCGGATTGCGAGATACGCCGGTTAAGGTCCAAGGTCCTAATTAGTTCTATCGTTGAGCAGGCCTTTTCTGATCCATCTTTGGCGGTAGGCTAAACTAGCTCGTTCTACCCCAAAATATATATTTTACGTCAGATAACTCATTCCGGATTGTGAGACACCCGATTTAAGATCCGATGGTCTGGATCACTTCTGTTTTTCGACCGGTCACTTTCTGATCCATCTTTAATGGTATTTCACAAATTTGGCTTGGGAAACCTAGCGTAGTGGGGTTGGTTGGCTAAAGTAGCTCGTTTTACCCAAAAAAATATATTTCATGTCAAATAATTCATTCCGGGTTGTGAGATACACCCGATTTAAGGTCCGATGGTCTGGATCAGTTCTGTCGGTGACTAGGCCTTTTCTGATCCATCTTTAGCGGTAGGCTAAACTAGCTCGTTCTACCCCAATATCATATATTTTACGTCAGATAACTCATTTTGTATTGCGAGATATGCCCGATTTAAGGTCCGATGGTCTGGATCACTTATGTCGTCGACCGGGCCTTTTCTAATCTATCATTGGCAGTAGGCTAAAGTAGCTCGTTCTACCCAAAAAAATCATATATTTTACGTCAGATAACTCATTCCAGATAGCGAGACACGCTCGATTTAAGGTCCGATGGTCTTGATCACTTCTGTCGTCGACACGGCATTTTCTGATCCATCTTTGGCGGTAGGCTAAAGTAGCTCGTTCTACCCCAAAATCATATATTTTAAGTCAGATAACTCATTCCAAATTGTGAGACACGCCCGATTAAAGGTCCGATGGTGTGGATTACTTCTGTTGTCGACCGGCACTTTTGATCCATCTTTGATGGCATTTCGCAAATCGGGCTTGGGGAACCTGCGTAGATGGGTTGGTTGGCTAAAGTAGCTTGTTCTACCCCAAAATAATATATTTTACGTCAAATAATTCATTCCAGATTGGGAGATACGCCCAATTTTATGGTCCGGTTGTCTAGATCACTTCGTTGTTGACTGGGCCTTTTCTAATCCATCTTTCACTGTATTTCACTAATCTGGCTTAGGCAACCCAGCACAGCTGGGTTGGTTAGCTAAAGTAGTTCGTTCTAACCCAAAATCATATTTTTTACGTCAGATAACTGATTACGGATTGCCAGATACGCCTGATTTAAGGTCCTATGGTCTAGATCACTTTTATCGTCAAGCGGGCCTTTTCTGATCCATCTTTGGGGGTATGTTAAACTAGCTCGTTCTACCCCAAAATATTATATTTTATGTCAGATAACTCATCTGGATTGCGAGACGATCCAAATTTAAGGTCTGAGGGTCTGGATGACTTCTGTTGTCGACTGGACATTTCCTGATTCATCTTTGATGGTATTTCGCAAATCTGGCTTGGGTAACCTGCCGTAGCTAGGTTAGTTGGCTAAAGTAGTTCGTTCTACCCCAAAATAATATATTTTACATCAGATAACTCATTCCGGATTGAGAGATATGCCCGATTTATGGTCCGATGAGTTGGATCACTTCTGTGGTCGACCGGGCCTTTTCTAATCCATCTTTGGCGGTAGGCTAAAGTCACTCGTTCTACCCCCAAATCGTATATTTTACATCAGATAACTCATTCCGGATTGCGAGATACGTTCGATTTCAGGTCCGACGGTCTGGATCACTTTTGTCGTTGACCGAGCCTTTTCTGATTCATCTTTAGCAATATTTCGCAAATCCGCCTTGGGTAACCCGGCCTCGCCAGGTTGGTTGGCTAAAGTCGCTCTTTCTACCCCAAAATCATATATTTTATGATAGATAACTCATTTCGGATTGCGAGATACGCCCGATTTAAGTTCCAATGGTCCTGATCAGTTCTGTCGTCGACGGGGTCTTTTCTGATCCATCTTTGGTTGTATACTAAACTAGCTCGTTTTACCCCAAAATCATATATTTTATGTCAGATAACTCATTATGGATTGCGAGACACACCTGATTTAAGGTCTGATTGTCTGTATCACTTCTGTTGTGGACAGGTCACTTTCTGATCCATCTTTAATGGTATTTCACAAATCTGGCTTGGGAAACCTGGCGTAGTGGGGTTGGTTGGCTAAAGTAGCTCGTTTTACGCCAAAATAATATATTTTACGTCAAATAATTCATTCCGGATTGCGAGATACACCCGATTTAAGGTCCGATGGTCTGGATCAATTCTGTCGGTGACTGGGCCTTTTCTGATCCATCTTTAGCGGTAGGTTAAACTAGCTCATTCTACCCCAAAATCATATATTTTACGTCAGATAACTCATTTTGGATTGCGAGACATGCCCGATTTAAGGTCCGATGGTCTGGATCACTTCTATCGTCGACCGGTCCTTTTCTAATCCTTCGTTGGCAGTAGGATAAAGTAGCTTGTTCTACCCCAAAATCATATATTTTACGTCAGATAACTCATTCCGGATAGCGAGACACGCTCGATTTAAGGTCCGATGGTCTTGATCACTTCTGTCATCGACACGGCATTTTCTGATCCATCTTTGGCGGTAGGCTAAAGTAGCTCGTTCTACCCTAAAATCATATATTTACGTCAGATAACTCATTCCAGATTGCGAGACACGCCCGATTAAAGGTCGATGGTTGTGGATTACTTCTGTCGTTAACGGGACCTTTCTAATCCATCTTTGGCAGTATTTCGCAAATCCTGCTTAGGCAACCCGGCTTGCCAGGTTGGTTAGCTAAAGTAGATCGTTCTACCCCAAAATAATATATTTTACGTCAGATAACTCATTCCAGATTGCGAGATACGCCCGATTTAAGGTCCGATGGTCTGGATCACTTCTGTCGTTGACCGGTCCTTTCTAATCCATCATTGGCAGTATTTTGCAAATCCGGCCTGGGCAACCTGGCCTTGTCATGTTGGTTGGCTAAAGTAGCTCGTTCTACCCCAAAATCATATATTTTACATAAGATAACTCATTCCGGAATGTGAGATACGTTCGATTTCGGATCCGATGGTCTGGATCAGTTCTGTCGTTGACCGGGCCTTTTCTGATCCATCTTTCGTGGTAGGCTAAAGTAGCTCGTTCTACCCCAAAATCATACATTTTACGTCAGATAACTCATTTCGGATTGTGAGACATGCCCGATTTAAGGTCCGATGGTCTGTATGACTTCTGTCGTCGACCGGGCCTTTTCTAATCCATCTTTTGCAGTAGGCTAAAGTAGCTCGTTCTACTCCAAAACCGTATACTTTACGTCAGATAACGAATTCCGGATTACGAGACACACTCGATTTAAGGTCTGATGGTCTGGATCACTTCCGTCGTCGACACGGCCTTTTCTGATCCATCTTTATCGGTAGGCTAAAGTAGCTCGTTCTACCCTAAAATCATATATTTTACGTCACATAACTCATTCCGGATTGTGAGACATGCCCGATTTACGGTCTGATGGTCTGGATCACTTCTGTCGTCGACACAGCCTTTTCTAATCCATCTTTGGCAGTAGGCTAAAGTAGCTCGTTCTACCCCAAAATCATTTATTTGACGTCAGATAACTATTTCGGATTGCGAGATATGCCCGATTTAAGGTCTGATGGTGTGGATCACTTCTGTTGTTGACTAGGCATTTTCTAAACCATCATTGGCGGTATTTTGCAAATCTGTCTTGGGCAACCCGGCATAGCCCGGTTGGTGGGCTAAAGTAGCTCGTTCTACCCCAAAATCATATATTTTACATTAGATAACTCATTCCGGATTGCGAGATACGTCCAATTTCTGGTCCGATGGTCTGGATCACTTCTGTCGTTGACTAAGCCTTTTCTTATCCATCTTTGGCGGTATTTCGCAAATCCGGCTTGGGTAACCCGGCATGGCCGGGTTAGTTGGCTAATGTAGCTTGTTCTACCCCAAAATCATTTATTTGACGTCAGAAATTATTCCGGATTGCGAGATATGCCCGATTAAAGGTCTGATGGTGTGGATCACTTCTGTCGTTGACTAGGCATTTTCTAATCCATCATTGCGGTAATTGCAATTCGGCGGGGCCATAGCCGGCATTGGCTGGCACCCTGGCATAGGTTGGCTAAAGTAGCTCGTTCTACCCCAAAATCATATATTTTACGTTAGATAACTCATTCCGGATTGCGAGATACGTCCGATTTCTGGTCCGATGGTCTGGATCACTTCTGTCGTTGACTAAGCCTTTTCTGATCCATCTTTGGTGGTATTTCGCAAATCCGGCTTGGGTAACCTGGCATAGCGGGTTGGTTGGCTAATGTAGCTCGTTTACCCTAAAATCATATATTTTACGTTAGATAACTCATTCCGAATTGCGAGATATGCTTGATATAAGGTCCGATGGTCTAGATCACTTCTGTCGTTGACCGGTCCTTTTCTGATAAATCTTTGGCAGTAGGCTAAACTAGCTCGTTCTACCCCAAAATCTATATTTTATGTCAGATAACTCATTCCGGATTGCGAGCTATGCCCGATTTAAGGTCCGATGGTTTGGATCACTTCTGTCGCTGACTGAGCCTTTTCTAATCCATCTTCGGCGGTATTTCAAAAATCCGGCTTGGCCAAACCGGCATAGCTGGGTTGGCTGGCTAAAGTAGCTCGTTTTACCCCAAAATCATATATTTTGTGTCAGATAACTCATTCCGGATTGCGAGATACGCCCGATTTAAGGTCCAATGGTCTGGATCACTCCTTTCGTTGACCGGGCCTTTTCTAATCCGTGTTTTGCTGTATTTCACAAATTCGGCTTGGGCAACCGGCCTTACCGGGTTGGTTGGCTAAAGTAGCTCGTTTACCCTGAAATTATATATTTTATCTCAGTTAACTCATTCCTTATTTCGAGATACGCCCGATTTAAGGTCCGATGGTCTAGATCACTTCTGTCGTCGACAAGTCCATTTTTTATCCATCTTGGCTACGCTAAACTAGATCGTTCTACCCCAAAATCATATATTTTTACATCAGATAACTCATTCAAGATTTCGAGACACGCCCGATTTAGGTCCGATGGTCTGGATCACTTCTGTCATCGACCTGGCCTTTTCTGATCCATCTTTGGCAGTAGGCTAAAGTAGCTGGTTCGACCACAAAATCATATATTTTACGTTAGATAACTCATTCCGGATACGAGATATGCCCAATTTAAGGTCCGATGGTCTAGATCACTTCTGTCTTTGACCGGGCTTTCTAAATCATCTTTGGTGGTATTTCACAAATCTGGCTTAGGTAACCGGTGTAGCTGGGTTGGTTGGCCAAAGTAGCTCGTTCTACCCCAAAATCATATATTTTATGCAAGATAACTCATTTCGGATTGCAAGATACGCTCGATTTAAGGTCCGATGGTCTAGATCACTTCTGTCGTCGACCGGGCCTTTTCTGATCCATCTTTGGCGGTAGTCTAAACTAGCTCGTTCAACCCCAAAATCATATATTTTACGTCAGATAGCGCATTGCAGATTGCTAGACACACCCAATTTAAGGTCCGATGGTATGGATCACTTCTGTTGTCGACCGGGCATTTTCTGATCCATCTTTGACGGAATTTTGCAATCTGGCTTAGGAAACCCGACATAGCTAGGTTGGTTGGCCAAAGTAGCTCGTTCTACCCGAAAATAATATATTTTATGTCAGATAACTCATTTCGGATTGCGAGATACGCCCGATTTAAGGTCTGATGCATTGGATCAATTCTACCGTTGACCGGGCCTTTTCTAATCCATCTTTGGCAGTATTTCACAAATCCGGCTTGGGCAACCCGACCCCGGGTTGGTTGGCTAAAGTAGTATAACGTCTAAGAAAATTTCATACAAAGACCCGAGTACCACCTCAGGCAGAAATCACTTAGGATCAAATCCTTTAGAAATTAGACAAAGTTAACTAAGTGTTAAACTGGATTAGCCACGAAATCCGTTTGAATCACTTTAAATACGATCTGCAAGACCCAAAACCTGTAGAATCATTGACGCCAGGTTACCCTAAAATCTAAGATCAATCTCATTACCCAGTTGCTCTCGGGAGAACATTGAAACTCCGTATCGGATCTGGACCGCACGTTAAAAGTCCGATGACCACGAGATTAAGCATTTAAGACCGCCTTACTGGGCTTGATAACCATCTCGGAGATCAAATCCAGATTGTGTCCCACGGCTATTCGTTTGAGCCCGGAGCGAGGAGTGTGAGAAAACCTGGTTTTCTTTAGAAATTAAATCAAATTTAATTAATCTGAGACTTGATGTTTACGGGCCAAATATAAGCAATCAGACCGTCGGAATCTGACCCAAATACACCCTCGGATCAGGAAACATTTCCCATAAATGTTTATGTATTTGTAACCCTGATCGAGTTTCTGTAACCGTTGAATTGAAACTGGTCCGCTACGTGCGATCTAGAAACCGACTGGAATGAAAACTTAACTCGACCTAGATCCAAGGTCAAGTCCGACCTTTGGCTCAAGGGGAGGTCCATGCTCCGTTGAGACGGAACACACCTGCTTTGGACATAACCTAAGTATGCCTTGACCCTGAGTCTAATTTAGTGAGTTTTAAGCCTATATAAGGACCTTAAACCTTCTCTCATTCTCACCATACGAATTTGAGAAAACCTAGGATAGAGAAGAGAAGAAAGAGAGAGAAAGTGTGAGAGAAGTGGGAGAATCTTCCTGTTATCCTACCCTCGAGCTATACGTGATTAACCATCACGATCTAATCACTTTTCCGGCGATTCCGACTTCATTTTTAGGTAAGAAAACCCTAACCCTAACCTGTTTTAAGGTTTCTATCGGTGCAAGTAGCGAAGTAGCTGACTTACCTTGTGATATAGGTAGTCGTATCGACGTTGACGAAGGCGTAGAGTTTCTGTTAAGTTCGTTACGTTTCTACGGCATAAGGTGCAGACTTTAGACGTATAGGTTATGGTTTTCAATGCTTTCAATGTCAGATAATGGTAGATTCATGATCTGGGTGTTATTGTACATGCACAATCTGATGTTCGTTTTGCATTTCAGTTGCGTATGCAAATTATGGCAAATTGTGTATTTAGTATATTTGTAGAAAATAGCATATATGTACAAATTTTGAAAGTGTGTTTACCACGATTAATTACTGTATGAACATGATATATATGTGTATAATACTTACTTGGCGAAAGGGTTCACCCTAATACATGTTTTTGCTAGTATACGCTATGTATGTTAAAAGAGTGTATTCTAAGTGTTTGTGAAAATGTTTGTAAGAGTACGTACTTAGATGATTGTGCTTTAGGTAGGTGTTGAGATAGAATTCTCAATTACCTTAGTGATGTGTATGATTTGCTTCATGTACGTTGTTTAAGTTAACTGCTTACTCATGAAATGTATGTGTTGTATTTCCTGTTTGTTTTGTACTTTATAACATGCTTGTTAACATGTTTAAATTACTTTGTTAATTTTGCTTTGTCTATTATACATGCTTTCTGGTTATGACTTGAATGTGATTGGGGATATGTGATAGTCCAGACAATCGATAACAGGCTGAAGTCGTGGTTGAGATTCATTTCACCACGTAGGATGTGTTTGACGAACCCGACTCATACTTCGGTTGGCGACAGTGGTTAGGCCACGCGAAGTGCTCATGCACTTCATGTCGTTCAGTTGGTTGTGCGCTCGTGCTAGTCGAGCTCGTCACGTAACCCGAGCTGTCTAATGTATGTTCACCATGTTTGGACACTACCGCTTGAACCTAGGGTACCAAACTTACCAGTATAACCCTGTTAACCTTAGTACCTCGAACCGCTAAGACTCATGAGCCGGGCATGGTGGTATGGGACACCGTGGCCGAGCTGTCGGCCTACGCTGCGGCCACGAGCCTCCCAGTAGTGACTAGTGAGCAATCCAGACTCGTGACCCGAATACGGTGGTATGGGACACTATATTCGAGCTGTCGGTCTACACTGATTGGTGACAAGCCCTTTATAGTGACCTCGAACATAATCTGAATCTGCGGAGAGGCGACGAGCCTTCCCGTAGTAAAAAGAGTATAAACTAGGCTTATATTGATAAGGTGATGGGGGAGTGGTGTAACGAGTGCGTGTAACAGCCCTGACAGCCCTTTACAACGACCTAGAACTGCATCATCATATGAGATTATCTAGGACTGACGACCCTAAAATGGATCATTGTTTGGGAATGATATAAGGAAGGTACCTTAGTTTCCCAATACTGCTGTATGAAAATAAATAATAATAACTCGGTAATCACGTTCATACCATAACACTGCATGTGCCTGGAAGATGTGGAGTACTGAGGGATGAACGCATGCCGTGGACGTAAGATGGTATCGCATGAGGGAGCATTGGCGAGGGCATACATCATGATTGCATTCATACTTGCATTAATAAGAGTATTTATGAGTGTTTGATTGTACTGCTTTATCATTACTGCTTGACTGAATTGATAACATGTTAACCTATGCTTTATTGTTCCACTGAGTTAGCTACTCACTCCCACGTTACGGGACGATGGTCTGGACACCCACCAGACTCCGTCTTAGATGCAGGTATTGACGAGACACAGGAGGCTGAGCCTAATTACTATGATGATCAGGATGAGTTCTCCTACATGCAGTTCTCTGGAGGCTACGCTTAGGCCATTCAGATGACGGGGTTACAGGGTGTACCATTTTTGACATTTTTATTTTTGAAACAAATACATGTATATGGTGACTCAGTAAAGTGTTCATACTCTGGAGACCGACTGTGACATTTCTGACTTTATATATATCTATATACATCCTTCAGTCTTCCACTTGTGTTTTATAACTTGATCTGGAGTATGAATTACTGTTTTGGTATAATCCCACTCATGATTATTGCACTAACACAGACAACATTCAATCATAAGCATTTATGCTGCATAAGTGATATTTTGTAACTCGGGTGTTGAGTTGCTACTCGACCCCCGATTTTCAGAGCGTTACAAGTTGGTATCAAAGCATGACTTGGATTAAACCGGACCTGGGTTATGGTCACACGACGTACGTTGACACATTTCAACATAGGAGGGTGCGAGGAAATGTAGAAACAGTCCTAGGTATCCCGATTTCGCCAATTGGTGAAGTTCACGGAAATCGGCCGTTTTGTTTTACTCTGTATTCCACTACGATCGCATGAGTAGACCCCAAAACACTTCTAGACCGTCAAACGATGGGTTTACATCACAATTCACCCCATCCCAGCCGTTAGAAATCGGTACATACAGGTATGTATCAGAAACATCCCAAAACTACCCTAAATGACTCAAAACGAAGTCGAGGGCCTATCCACGTAAATCCAGAGGGACCTAGGGTGGACCCCACAACATTTTAGGGCCTAGGGGTCACGAGTACCTCGTCCAAATGGCGAGGCATCGCCTAACAGTCCAGGGAGTGGCGAGGACCTCGCCGAGTTGGTGAGGCCTCGCCGGTTAACGGGCTGGCTCAGGTAGGCAGGCCGGGCCGACGAACTTTGGGGCCTAGGGTGACCCCCTGATACATGGGTCGTGGTTTAAAACCACCCCAAATGCATACCTCATTCACAAAACCCCCCTCCAAGCTCTCCCTTTCCTTCAAAAATTCATTTTTCTCTCTCAAACCTTCCCTCCAATCGTCCACTCTACCATTTTCTGTTAAAACCCACACCCCTCCATCGTTTACAACAATACCTACCCTCCATCCTTTCCGTTTTCTCTCATTTGAGCCCTTACACCCCCTCATTTGGAGCTCGAAGCCATGTAAACTCTCAACCCATCCCATCTCTTTATTTTCTTTCTTCAAACCCTGTCATTTGGGCCTTTACAACCACTGTTGAGGCTCAGATTTATGGAGAACCATAAACTCCAGCCCTATTCCTTCGTTTTCTTCACTTGCCATGGCCTTCTTCGAGTTCATTGCGGCCATTTTCTCGGTTTCCGCCGTCCTTTCTCTCATGGGAAAGAGAAAGGAGGCCGCGGATGAAGCTAGGCCTAGCCGCCCTACGCGTTCGAGGAGGCCGAGAGGCACCGCCGCTAGCACAAGCACCGCTCAGGAGTTTCGGACGAAGAAGGATCTTGATCTCCGGGTTCCTGCGGAAAGGGCTCGGTTGGCGGAGCTGTCTCATGGAGTTCATGAGGACCGTAGGGTCCTTTTTGAAGCTCAAGTGGATGGGCGGCTCTTTGGAGAATATCTGTTGTTCGAGTTCGTGGAAGGGGCCCATTGGGGTCCACTATTTGATGGCGAGTATCGCGCCAATGCGAGCTCTGTCCGAGCTTTCTATGCCAATATTCACGAGACTATGCTTGAACCATTGCAGTTCAAGATCCCATGTGGACGGGATCGGTTGGCCATAGTTGATGTCAGGTTGATATCTCGGCTTCTGAATGTGCCCCTTGGCGAGGTGCATGCTAGCGAGCTGAATCTGAGGACTGTACGTGAAAGGGATCGTCACACACGTTTCCTTTGTGGTGGCCGACTGGTCGAGTGGCAGCTGAACAAAAGTCTTCTAGCGACCGAAATGTCTGACAACTTCCGTTTTCTCCATCACATCTTCACATTCAACGTCTACCCCAGGTGGAGCAATCGCAGTGAATGTACGCGCCTCCTGGTAGATTTCCTGTATCAAGTGGGGCAGAGAGTGAACCTGTGCGTGCCTACGTTCGTGCTGCGACTGATAATTAAGACTGAACGCTCCGCTAGAAGGACTGACTCGCTCCCCTTCGGCCGGCTCATATGCAAGATTGCACATCAGTTTGGCTATAGTCTTGGGGCGGAGATGTCGGTGCCGATTCATCACATCAATGAGGCTACCCTCAACCAGATGGAGATTGGGCCACGGCAATGCCAAGCTCGACTTGAAGAGAGCGATGATGAGACAGAGAGCGAGGAAGAAGAGAGTGAGGAAGAAGATGGAGCTGAGGTAGAACAGGAAGAAGAGGAAGAATAGGCAGAGGATACGGAGGAGAACTCCCCTCCTACTCCACTGGTGCAGGGCGTTGATTGGGCTGCTTGGGATACTCGTATTGCTCGACTGGAGGAGGATCATGTTGAGCTACGACAAGGTCAGGCTGTCCTACGACAGGATGTCATGGATCTTCGGGGCCTTGTGAAGCACAAGTTCAAGAAAGTAACTCACACGTTGAAGGCTATCCTGTGTTGTCTGCAGGATAAGGGTGCCCCTACTCCATCGCCAAACTCGGATGCCTAGTCATCCATGCTGTTGTCTTGTATTTTGCTTTGGTTACCGCCTTAGGATGCTTATGTTTTCATGTTGTTGGGTGTAGTAATTGGTAGAATGTTTTGGATGTTTGAGACTTTGGTTGTATTAGTTCCCATGCATCTCCTGTCATGATTCATGCAACTCTGTATTCCATGTATTATGACAATTTTGGTAATGAAATGCATACAGCCTCTTTTGCTATGAAGTGTGTGGAATGCTTAAGTGATTGTGTATTGTGTTGCTATGCTTCATCTTACATGCGTTGCACCCTATGTTGTATAGGGCATGCCACAGAAATATACGTGGAGCACGATACATCTCGCACTCACTGATACGATGGACCAGGCTCCTTCCCACAGAGGTGGTCGTATGGACCCAGGTTTGGGCCCGGATCGTGAGACTATACCTACGTCTCAGCCTTCCACTGGTCCTACAGCTGGACTACCACCTTATACACCACCGGTTCGTGAGCAGAACCGTGCGTCTTCCTCGACGCAGTATGTGCCTCAGCCTGCCTCACTTATGGATAGGTTGGAGCAGTTATTGATGATGATGCACCAACAACAGGTGCAACACCAACAGCAACAGGTGCAGCTTCAACAGCAGCAGCAACAACTCTTAGCCACTATTGCAAGGGCCTTATCTCAGGGTGGGAGTGCGACTCCACCTTCACCATCTACACCTCCTACTGAGACTGCAGAACCTTCTGCTCAAGCTGAGGATGTGCCTCTGCTTGCACCTACTGCATACCCCAAGGGGCATTTGGGTACTAGTGGCCTTCTCAAGCAATTTCAGCGCTTGAGGCCTCCTACGTTTACAGGTTCTCATAGACCCGAGGAGGCTGAATATTAGCTGGACCGCATCTCTAAGATGCTACGGATGCTACATTGCACCGAGTCAGAGTAGGTTGAGTTGGCCACATTTATGTTTGAGAAGGAGGCCAGTATGTGGTGGGATGGTGTCCTACAGGACAGTGGACCTAGGCAGCTTTGAGTTTCGTTTCCACGAAAAGTACTACCCTCAGACCTACCGACATGAGAGGGAGAATGAGTTATTGTGCCTCAGGCAGGGAGGCATGACAGTTATCGAGTACGAGCATTGATTTACTGAGCTGGGCAGATATATCCCTACGATACTCACTGATGAACAAATGCGGATACGACATTTTTCTGAGGGCTTGCGACCTGATATTCGGTCAAAGATGTGCTGTATCAGCATACCCTCCTATGCCGAGTTGGTTCATATGTCTATGTGCGCAGAGCATGATGTTGAGCGACTGACACGTTCTCGTGGCCCTATGTTTCCTAGGCCACGACCAGATATCCAAAGTAGGCCATTCCTCGGCAAGAGGCCTCGTATTGACTCTCCTCCCAGGATTGTGGCGCTAGTAGTTCCGATGAGGCGTCCAGGTGTGACCAATTCTTACTGCGGGAAATCGGGTCACCCTGCAGAGAGTTGCTTCGCATGGATGAGAGACAGCGGGTTTGCACCACCTCAGCGGATTGATCGTCCTCACCCTCAGGCTTTATCAGCTCCACCACTACTGACAGAACCTGCACATTCATCCTTCAAACCTCCTGCACCTCGTTTTAGGCCGCCACAGCGACCTATGGTGCCTCAACCCAACCGACCTCAGCAGGCACGCATTCATGCACTTACGGCGGAGGAACCAGAGACCGCACCTTCAGCACCTATGGCTGTCGAGGTCACTGCACACATCCAAGGTATTCCTGTCTTCTTGCTGGTGGACACAGGGTCCACTACCTTTATGATCTCATACACGGCAGTCAAGCGACTGGGGTTGATCACTGGTCCTACGAGGGGAGTGAGGGTCATCACTGCCACAGGGACTTTGCTGATGTTACGAGTATGTGTGAGGGCTGCCCGATAGACTTGGGTGACAGAACTATATTAGTCGACCTAATCGTCGTCCCCCTATTCCATTACGATGTCATTTTCGGTATGGACTGGCTTACTGAGATGCAAGTAGAGATCGATTACGAGACTAGGATGATTACAGCCCACGGACCAGAGGGCACGACTTTTACTTTCCCTGTTTAGGTCAGTCACGCTTCTCGGTTGTGGTGTTTCGCTTCTTCATTGGAGGCTACTGATGTTCCGACGCTTGTCGATACGCCTGTAGTTCAAGCTTTTGCGGACGTGTTTGAACCGATTCCTGGGTTGCCTCCTCGGCGCGAGATCGACTTCACCATTGATCTTGTGCCTGGTGCGACACCCATTTCATTACCGATGTATCACATGCCTCCATGTGAGATGAAGGAATTGAGAAAACAGATTGATGGACTGGTAGAGAAGGGCTTTATACGACCCAGTGTGTCTCCTTGGGGAGCACTTGTGTTGTTTGTCAAGAAGAAAGACAGGTCGTTACGATTATGTATTGATTACCGTAGGTTGAACCAGTTGACCGCGAAGAACAAATATCCTTTGCCCAGGATAGACGACTTGTTTGATCAGTTGAGGGTGGCAAAGTATTTTTCGAATATCGATTTACAGTCAGGGTATCATCAGTTGCGCGTCAGGAATGAAGACGTGCATAAGACGTCTTTCATGACCTGTTTTGGGCATTACAAGTTCCTTGTGATGTCATTCGGTCCTACGAATGCACCGGCCGTGTTCATGGACTTGATGAACCGGGTATTTCGGCCATTCCTATACCGATTCGTCATCGTGTTTATCGACGACATCCTGGTATACTCTATGAGTCAGGGAGAACACGAGGAACACTTACAGGCAGTCCTAGATACTCTGAGGAAGAACCAGTTGTTCGCGTAGTATAAGAAGTGCGACTTCTGGCAGGAGGAAGTCAAGTTCCTGGGACATGTGGTGTCCAAGGAAAGGATACCGGTGGACCTTGCTATGGTAACCGTCGTTCAAGACTGGAAGCAGCCTGGGTCAGTTACTGAGGTGAGGAGTTTTCTGGGCCTGGCAGGTTATTACCGACGATTCATTCGAGACAGCTCGAAGATAGCCAGACTGTTGTCATAATTGACATGGAAGGACCTGAAGTTCGCCTGGAATGAGAAGGCGGAGGCTGCTTTTCAGGAGCTAAAGGACAGACTGACATCTGCCCCTCTGCTAGTATTATCAGAGAAAGGGGTCAAGTATACTATATACACTGACGCGTCTCGTGTTGGTTTGGGTTGTGTCCTTATGCAGAAGGACAGGGTGATTACGTATGCCTCGAGACAATTAAGGAAGCACGAGGAGAATTACCCTACGCACGACCTTGAGTTAGCAGCAGTCATATTCGTATTGAAGCTCTGGAGACATTACCTCTACGGAGAGGAGTTTGAGCTTTTCTGCGACCACAAGAGCCTTAAGTATATATTCACTCAGCGGAACTTGAATATGAGGCAGCGCCAATGGATGGAGACCTTGAAGGACTTTAAGTTTGAGGTTTTCTACCATCTTGGCAAGGCTAACCTTGTGGCAGACGCGTTGAGTCGCAAGAAGGCTATAGCATTTGCGACTCCGCTGATGATAGCAGAGTGGGATATGTTGGAGTTCGTGCAGGACTTCGAGCAAAAGCTCACAGTGGAGGAGCCATTCGAGTGTGTCACACACGTTCGGGTGCGACCACTTATTGATGATCGGATTATCGAGGCGCAGAAGGGCGATGAGCGTTTGTCTGAGCTTCGAGAGCAAGCTAGCAATGTTGTGGACTCCGAGTGGAGAGTTGACACACATGGGGGCCTACGATACCATGGCCGCCTATGAGTCCCAGATATTCAGGACTTGAGACAGGAGCTTCTCGTGACTGCCCATAGATCGAAGCTCGCGATGCATCCTAGTAGCACGAAGATGTATCAGGATATGAAGTGGTCGTGTTGGCGGGATAATATGAAGCGATGAGTGTGAAGTTGAAGTTCAGTACTGCGTTTCACCCTCAGACCGACGGGTAAACAGAGCGGGTGAATCAGATTTTGGAGGAATAGCTGCAGGCTTGTGTTTCAGATTTCAAGGACAGTTGGGATGATTGTCTCCCGTACGTAGAGTTCGCCTACAACAACAGTTTTCAGGCAAGTATTGGTATAGCTCCTTACGAGGCCTTGTACAGGCGCCCTTGCCGAGCACCGCATTGCTGGGCAGAGGTTGGCGAACGCAGTTTGGTTGGCCCAGAGTTAGTACAGGCAACCTCGGAGAAGATCGACATTATCAGACGTTGACTTCTGATGCCCCAGAGCACACAGAAGAGTTATGCCGATACGAGGTGGCGACCACTTGAGTTTGAGGTTAGAGATCATGTATTCCTTAGAGTTTTCCCTATGAAGGGAGTCTTTCGGTTTGGGAAGAAGGGGAAGCTTACGCCGTGGTTCATTGGCCCATTTCAGATACTTGACCGAGTAGGAGCGGTGGCATACCGTCTTGCTTTGCCCACTCCACTTGCGGGTGTGCATAACGTATTTCATATATCCATGCTAAAGAAGTACGTCCCTGATCCTTCACATATCATCAACTGGGAGAAGGTACAGTTGAGTGAGGATACTATATATGTATTACATCCGACATGTATCCTAGACAGGAAGGAGCAGGTATTGCGTAACAAGGTCATTCCACTGGTAAAGGTACTGTGAACGCATCATACAGAGGAGGAAGCTACCTGGAAGACAGAAGCCGAGGTCAGAAAGAATTACCCTCAACTTCTTGAGTACGAAAAGGTATTAATTTCGAGGACGAAATTTTTCTTTAAGGGGGGTAGATTGTAACATCTCAAAAAATTCCGTACAAAGACCTGAGTACCACCTCAAGCAGAAATCACTTAGGATCAAATCCTTTAGAAATTAGACAAAGTTAACTAAGTGTTAAACTGGATTAGCCAAGAAATCTGTTTGAATCGCTTTAAATACGATCTACAGGACTGAAAACTTGTAGAATCATTTACGCCAGGTTACCCTAAAATCTAGGATCAATCTCATTACCCAGTTGCTCTCGGGAGCACATTGAAACTCCGTATCGGATCTGAACCGCACGTCGAAAGTCCGATAACCACGAGATTAAGTTTTTAGGACCGCCTTGTTGGGCTTGATAAATATCTCGGAGATCAAATCCAGATAGTGGCCCATGACTATTCGTTTGAGCCCGGAGCAAGGAGTGTGAAAAAACCTGATTTTCTTTAGAAATTAAATCAAATTTAAGTAATCTGAGACTTGATGCTTGCGGGCCAAATATAAGCAATCAGACTGTCGGAATCTGACCCAAATACACCCTCGGATCAGGAAACATTTTCCATACATGTCTGTGTATTTGTAACCCTAATCGAGTTTCTGCGATCTGGAAACCCGACTCGAATGAAAACTTAACTCGACCTAGATCCAAGGTCAGTAAGCTTAAGTCCGACCTTTGGCTCAAGGCGGGCTCCAAAAGTGCTCCGTTGAGATGGAACAGACTCGCTTTGGACATAACCTAAGTATGCCTTGACCCTGAGTCTAATTTAGTGATTTTTAAGCCTACATAAGGACCTTAAACCCTCTCTCATTCTCACCATACGAATTTGAGAAAACCTAGGAGAGAGAAGAGAAGAAAGAGAGAGAAAGTGTGAGAGAAGTGAGAGAATCTTCCTGCAATCCTACCCTGGAGCTATACGTGCTTAACCATCATGATCTAATCACTTTTCCGACGATTCCGACTTCATTTTTAGGTAAGAAAACCCTAACCCTAACCTGTTTTAAGGTTTTTATCAGTGCAAGTAGCGAAGTAGCTGACTTACCTTCTGATATAGGTCGTCGTATCGACGTTGACGAAGGCGTAGAGTTTCTGTTAAGTTCGTTACGTTTCTACGGCGTAAGGTGCGGACTTTTGACGTATAGGTTATGGTTTTCAACCCTTTCAATGTCAGATAATGCTAGATTCATGATCTGGGTGTTATTGTACATGCACAATCTGATGTTCGTTTTGCATTTCAGTTGCGTATGCAAATTATGACAAATTGTGTATTTAGTATATTTGTAGAAAATACCGTATACGTACAAGTTTTGAAAGTGTGTTTGCCAAGATTAATTACTGTATGAACATGCTATATATGTGTATAATACTTACTTGGTGAAAGGGTTCACCCTAATACATGTTTTTGCTAGTATACGCTATGTATGTTAAAAGAGTGTATTCTAAGTGTTTGTGAAAATGTTTGTAAGAGTAAGTACTTAGATGATTGTACTTTAGGTAGGTGTTGAGATAGAATTCTCAATTACCTTAGTGATGTGTATGATTTCCTTCATGTACATTGTTTAAGTTAACCACTTACTCATGAAAGGTATGTATTGTATTTCCTGTTTGTATTGTGCTTTATAACATGCTTGTTAACATGTTTGAATTACTTTGTTAATTCTGCTTTGACTATTATACATGCTTTCTGGTTACGACTTGAATGTGATTGGGGCTATGTGATAGTCCAGACAATCGGTAACAGGCTGAAGCCGTGGCTGAGATTCATTTAGCCACGTAGGATGTGTTTGACGAAGCCGACTCGTACTTCGGTTGGCGACAGTGGTTAGGCCACGCGAAGTGCTCATGCACTTCATGTCGTTCAGTTGGTTGTGTGCTCATGCTAGTCGAGCTCGTCACGTAACCCGATGCTACTACTTGAACCTAGGGTACCAAACTTACCAGTGTAACCCTGTTAACCTTGGTACCTTGATCCGCTAAGACTCATGAGCCGGGCACGGTGGTATGGGATACCGTGACCGAGCTGTCGGCCAACGCTAGGGCCACTAGCCTCCCCGTAGTGACCAGTGAGCAACCCAGACTCGTGAGCCGAATACAGTGGTATGAGACACTGTATTCGAGCTGTCGGCCTACACTGATTGGTGACGAGCCCTTTGTAGTGACCTCGAGCATACTCTAAATCTATGGAAAGGCGACGAGCCTTCCCGTAGTAAACAAAGTATAAACTAGCCCTGTATTGATAAGGTGATGGGGGAGTGGTATAACGAGTGCGTGTAACGGCCCTGACAGCCCTTTACAGTGACGTAGAACCACATCATCGTATGAGATTATCTAGGATTGACGACCCTAGAATGGATCATTGTTTGGGAATGATATAAGGAAGGTTCCTTAGTTTTCCAATACTACTGTATGAAAAGAACTAATAATAACTCGGTAATCACGCTCATACTATAGCACTGCATGTGCCTGGAAGATATAGAACACTGAGGGATGAACGCATGCCGCGGACGTAAGATGGTGTCCCATGAGGGAGCATTGGCAAGGACATGCATCATGACTACATTCATACTTGCATTAATAAGAGTATTTAAGAGTGTTTGATTGTACTGCTTTATCATTACTGCTTGACTGAATTGATAACATGTTAACCTATGCTTTATTGTTCCATTGAGTTAGCTACTCACTCCCACGTTACGGGACGGTATTCTGGACACCCACCAGACTCTGTCTTAGATGCAGGTATTGACGAAACACAGGATGTCACGCCCCAAACTCGGAAACCGGGCTCACAAAATTCCCGATCGCTGAATCCGGCGCCGACAGCCTCCGTAGAACCCCATTCTCGGCTCCCAGCGCCCATACGCCAGGTTCCGATCTTGGGATACCAGAAGGAGGATTTTCAACATCAGTTTAATTTGTAATAAGCATAACTAAAGGCATAACCCACAAACAACAACCAAAAACTCCATCACATTTCCACTATGATAAAAAACTTTACAAGTACAATGAGCATAAAGAGAAATACAATGAGAATGGACAAAAAGCTCTAAAAGATCTGCTCTACGCTCCTGCCTCAGTGCTGCTGCGTCCTCGCGTCACCTGCACTCAATGGTCGTGCATAAGCTTATAGAAAGCTTAGAGGGTGGTGAAAGTGTGTGCACAAGGTAGTAATGTAGACATGCAGTATCAGAGTAATGTGGAACATGCTGATGAACCCATGAATACTACTAGCCGTACCAAGGCTATGCAATGCAAGGCATGAAAGATGTCAGCCATACCAAGGCCATGCGATGCGAAATGCAACTCAAGCATACAAATCCTCATCTAAGTCCACATATCAGTACAGCTCAAAATTTGGGATATCACCAGGGTCTAGTACACTCTAAACCAGATTGTCGCCCCATCGCACGTAATAAGGTAAGTGGAAGAGACCTCACTACCCACCTGCCAATATCGGGCTCGGCTCGTCGATAGCGGACCCATTCCTCGAGCTGGTCAGACTCAGCCTAGCATTGCCCCCTCCTCTCGGGTGGGTAAGGCCGCACCCCCTCCCAACCGACCACGACATAGTAGAAAGCGCAGCCGTCTGGTAATCGGCACTCGGCGCCCCTGCACCCACTCGGTCTAGACGTTGGAGCAACCTCTTGGTACCATAAGGGTTTAGGGACTTTCACCCAGGGATATCTATAGCACCCCATGTAGGACAAGATTTTCGGTATTCAATCCTGCCAACCACGATATGCCTGTGGCGGCTACAACCCTGATGTCGGGAGGGCGTAAAGTGACCATATCACACAATGCAAAATGCATGAATCACACTATCCAGTCATGCAACAATCCTACGCGTCTCGTGCGCTCATGTGGGGCAACACCGCCTAACCGGGAGCCCCTAAACAATTTGCCCGAAGGCATAAACTATGATCAGTCACTCCTCATATCAAGCATACATATGATGCGTATGATCATGAATCATGGAACTATACTAAACATGTTATGTGGTAATGGATGTTGCGTATAACGAAGATGGGCCTAGACGGCCTACAAGTATGGGCCTAACAATGGGCCCTAGGGAGAGTCGTAATGCGGACGTTTAACCAACATTAAACTTGCAATGTGGATGTCAAACCAACATTGCTCCCAAGGTGTAGCCCGTAATGAATATTATTACACGAACCAGGTTGGGGTCACACATTGCAATGGGCCTTAGGTTCATCCCTATTGGGCCTTAAATACATCAAATGGGCCATATCATATGGGCATTTCACTCGTCAAGTGGGCCACATCAATGGGCCATACCAATGGGCCTTATGCGCATTGTAATGGGTCATAACCCGTGGGCCTTAGATTGCACCAAATGGGCCTAGTCTCATGGGTCTTTATAGGTAATAAATGGGCCACACCAGTTGGGCCACATATGTATAACAAATGGGCCTTAACCCATGGGCCCCTAAAACATCAAATGGCCTAATGACATGGGCCTTACATCCACATCAAAGTGGGCCCCAATGATCTACCACAAATACATTAAGATAGACCTCAAAACATGCCAAGGTGGGGTCTACTTGGACTATGGATCTGGCTCATTCTTAAGCTCATGCCCAAAATGAGCTTTCAAAATGGATGGACGGTTTGGATGCAACACATGCATCATGGAGGTGTTACATGTCTCATGGTGGGGTCCACATGTGTGGCCCACCAGATGGAAGGATGGGTGGATATAACATAGACATCAAGGTGGGCCTACTGGTGCCGCACCCAAGTCACGGAGGGGGACCAGGCGAGGATAAAACACATACTTCACGATGGGTCCCACCATCAAAATAGATGGACGGCTGGAGTAGAACACATACATTAAGTGAGGCCTACACCCTGTTGACGCACACAGGGAGAGAGAGATATAGAGAGAGATAGAGAGAACTAGAGAGATAGAGAGATCGTCAGAGAGAGAGAGAGCGTCAAAGAGAGAGAGAGGGAGAGTGAGAGAGGGAGTTAGAGAGAGAGAGAAAGCGTCAGGAGAGAGAGAGTGAGAGAGGGATTTAGAGAGAGAGTGAGAGAGAGTTAGAGAGAGAGGTGTAGAGAGAGAGAGAGGGTGCCACGTGCCCCTCCTTTTACTTTTTCTTTCTTTTCTTTTCTTTTCTTTTTTTTTCCCTTGCTGACACCAAACAGAGGTGGGTCCCACGAGGTCGAACGGCGTGGGTCCCACCATTGGTGTTACCAACATCTGACCCATCAGTTAGATGCACCGTTCCAAGGTGGGCCTAGGTCCCAAAAATCAAGTCAGTCCGTGACTTGTGTGGGCCACGTTAGATACAACAATTGAGAGGGATACCCTCCATTAAAACATTCCTAATCATTTATTTGGGCTCACCGAGATGGGGATCACAAATCCAGCCCACCCATCGTGGGTGTCCCACTTGAATGAGCGGTCAGACCATGTTTCAGCCGCATCTAAGACCAAGGTGGGCCCCACACGCACCACCCTCACAAGGGAATTGAGGCGAGACCTCAGTGCTGAATCGAGGTGTCTCCACTCCGCCTGCCAAATGGGTTTTGGATCTGGGTGTCCAACGAGGGCCCCACACCAACGTGGGTTCCATCGTCCAGAATGGTGGACGGCTGGATGAGACACATACACTATGGTGGGCCCCATCAGAAATGGTGGACGGTGTGGATGGGCCTTGTGGACCCATGCCAGTCCACACCCACTGTTCAGTGCACACCCGCTACCAGTGCACACTCCATGTTAGCCACCACTACAGGGAATTGATGTCCAGACCTTTGTGCTGAAACAAGACATCTTTCACTCGTTTGCCACTTGGACCATGGGGCTAGGTGGGTCCCACATCAGTTGCACTCCACTGGCAGCCACACCCCTGATAACACATTAAGGTGGGCTCCTAATGGAAGGTTGGGATGACATATAAATATCATGGTGCGTCCCACCTGAATGGGGTCCACCGGTAGGTGCAATGGATGAAATACACACACTAGGTGGGCCATAAACATAAAAAGAGAGAGAGAAACACCGGCAAAGATGGAGGGGCCCCGCCACTATGGGCCCTCTTGCAACCAAACATACATTAAGTAGGTCTCATTACACATGGGCCCATTAAATCCAAAATCCAACGGTGGGGATCCCTTCTCCACTAGAGTAGACGGTCTAGATGACCCTTGGTATATAAGGAAATAAACATCATGATGGGGTCCATGGAGGATGGCCCCATCATGGAATGATCATGATGATCAAAGTGGGCCATCGGCCACATCTTAGGGTCCCAAGTGAGATCCAAACCATTGATCGGTTGGCCTCACTTGGTCCATCTCAAAAATATGAAAAACTACTCTTATCAAGCACCCACCGTTCGATCTTCTTGTTCCTATGGGTTCCTTAGCTCCTTAGCTTTGATTCCAATGGGGGAGATGAGGTTTGAATGGTTAGGATGATGGTTCTTAGGGTGGGAAAAGTGGGCCACACTTGTGGCTCTCTTGGAGAGATGGGAGAGGCTTGGACATGTGGAGGGTTCCTCTTGCTTGGGATGAGTTTGAAAATGAAGGGGAGAGAGACTTGTAAAGGGAGAGATGGGTGATGGATGTGGTGGTGATGGGTGTGTAAGAGCCCTTTTTGACTTTTGGGGTAAAAGGTGTAAGAGAGGTATGGGTTTGTAAGAATCTTTTTTACTTTGGGGCTTGCTTGGGAAAGGGTGAAAAGTTGATGTGTACTTGACATGATGGAATTGATTGATGGATAATTGATGTGACATCTCGTTGAGATTCTCTCGGGATTCGTACGCGTGGTGTTTTCCTCGCACTGAACGCTGACCCTCATCTCTTGACCAGAGAATCGGATCGGCGCGCGAGTCGCGGCATCGAAACCGCGGCGACGGTGCGGTCGCGAGGGTACAAGTCTCGGGTTGAGTCGACTCGGGTTGACGACGCGTGAATCAGGGTCGCGCGCAATGCCGGTTAAGGGTCGAAGGTTGCTGGAATTTGACCGGAAAGACTGCGAAAGTCTATGTAATGGTACGGTCAAGGATACAGGTCTTACACAGGAGGCTGAGCCTGATTACTATGATGATCAGGATGAGTTCTCCTACATGTAGTTCTCTGGAGGCTACGCTTAGGCCATTCAGATGACGGGGCTATAGGGTGTACAATTATAGTTGTACCATTTTTGGCATTTTAATTTTTGAAACAAATACATGTATATAGTGACTTAGTAAAGTGTTCATACTCTGGAGACCGATTGTGACATTTCTGGCTTTATATATATCTATATACATCTTTCAGTCTTTCGCTTGTGTTTTATAACTTGATCTAGAGTATGAATTACTGTTTTGGTATAATCCTACTCATGATTATTGCACTAACACAGACAACATTCAATCATAAGCATTTATGTTGCATAAGTGATGTTTTGGAACTCGGGTGTTGAGTTGCTACTCGACCCCCGATTTTCAGGGCGTTATAAGTTGGTATCAAAGCATGATTTGGATTAAACCAGACATGGGTTATGGTCACATGACGTACACTGACGCATTTCAACATAGGAGGGTGCAAGAAAATGTAGAAACAGTCATAGGTATCCCGATTTCGCCAATTGGCGAAGTTCACTGAAATCGGTCGTTTTGTTTGAGTCTGTACTCCACTGCAATCACACGAGTCGACCCCAAAACACTTCTAGACCGTCAAATAATGGGTTTAGATCACAATTCACCCCATCTCAACCGTTAGAAATCGGTACATACAACTATGTATCAGAAACATCCCAAAACTACCTGAAATGACTCAAAACGGAGTCGAGGGCCTATCCATGCAAATCGAGAGGGTCTTTTCTAATCCATCTTTGGCGATATTTCACAAATATGGCTTGGGCAACCTAGCATAGCTGGGTTAGTTGGCTAAAGTAGCTCGTTCTACCACAAAATCATATATTTTACGTCAAATACTCATTCCGGATTGCGAGATACGCCCGGTTTAAGGTCCGATGGTTTGGATCACTTCTGTCATTGACTGGGCCTTTTCTAATGCATCTTTGGTGATATTTCGCAAATCTGGCTTGTGCAACCTGGCGTAGCGGGGTTGGTTGGCTAAGGTAGCTCGTTCTACCCCCAAAATCAAATATTTACGTCAGATAGCTCATTTTGGATTGCGAGATACGTCCAATTTATGGTCCGATGGTCTAGATCACTTCTGTCGTCGACCAGGCCTTTTCTAATACATCTTTGGCGGTAGGTTAAACTAGCTCGTTCTACCCCAAAATCATATATTTTACGTCAGACAACTCTTTCCAGATTGCGAGACACGCCCGATTTAAGGTCCAATGGTCAGGATCACTTCTATCGTTGATCGGGCCTTTTCTAATCCATCTTTGGCGGTAAGATAAAGTAGCTCTTTCTACCCTAAAATCATATATTTTACATCTGATAACTCATTCCGGATTGGGAGATACGCACGATTTAAGGTCCGATCGTATAGATGACTTCTCTTCTAGATGGACCTCATGATGATGTTTACTTTATAGATTTAAAGAGGTCATCTAAAACTTTCATTTTGGTGGAGAGGTAATCTCCACCGTTGATTTTTGATATTTTGGGCCCACATGTATTGTGACCCACTTGATGTATTATTGGATCTCTCTCTCTCTCTCCCCCTCTTTTTCATTTTTTCTTCTTTTATGTGATGATGTGGCCGTGTGGCCCACTAGGATGGACCCCACCTTAGTGTGGCTTATCTACACCATTCAACCATTTGGTGGCCCACTGTAGCATGTTTGTAGGTGGGGCTCACCTTATATATATATATATATATATATATATATATATATATATATATAGGTGCTGCTGCTGCAATGTCTAGATTTACTGCGCTGTGCCCACAGTGATGCACGTGCTGGCCCCACCACGGTGTATGTGTTTTATCCATGCCGTCCACACAATTGGACGGTGGGACCCCACCTTAGTGTATGTGTTATAGCGTACTGGCTGGTCTACCGTACACCAGTTATATAGCTGTTGTGTGCAACATGTGGGTTTGATCCACACCGCCTATCTGTGCAGCCCACCTAAATGATGTATTGTATATCCTCATCGTCCGATCTTTGGACAGTGGGAAGAGGATCAGTTGGTGTACCTCACTCCATTTATATAGTTGTTGTATTAGTTGGGCCGCCTAAACTGTCCGGGCACACCTTGAATTATGTGTTTTAGCCACACCGTCTGGTTCATTGGACGTGCGACCCACAATGATGTATATATTGTAATTCCATGCCATCCAGCCACGTGGACATGAGACCACCTTAATGAACGTGTTTTACTCCACGTTGTCCACTCCCAGATATGAGTCCCATTGTGATATATATATATGGCCCATTAGTGAGGCCCGATATGAAGTTTGTGTGGCCCATATGTGAGGCCCATTATGATGTATTTGAAGTCCATGTACATGCAGCCCATCATGATGAGTATTAGGCCCATGAGATGTGGCCCACCGTGACATGTATTAGGACTATGTGATGCGGCCCATAATGATGTGTATTAGGCCTAGGTATGTGGCCCACCTGTGAAGTATATTTGAGGCCCACTTGCGATGTATTCGAGGCCCAAGGGCGAGGCCCAATGTGATGTATTTGAGGCCCAAGGGCACGGCCTGATGTGTTGTATATGTGGCCCATTGAGATTGTATGAGGCCCATAGGACGTGGCCCATTGTGATATATCCAAGGCCCATGGGCATGACCCATTGAAATGTATCTGAGGCCCAGGGTGTGGCCCATTGTGATACGTTTGAGGCCCTTGTAGGAAGCCCAACGCGATACATGAGAGGCCCATGAATGAGGCCCAATGTGATGTATGTGTGGCCGTTACGTTGTGTATGGATCCCTTATGTAGGCCACTCCTTGGGAGTAATGTTGGTTAGATGTCCACATTGATGTGCAATGATGGTTAGATGTCCTCAATGTGACCTTCCCGTAGTCTTTGTTAGGCCCATTCGCATCATTCTTTAAGTGGGTTAACCCAAATAAGTGGGCCCCATTCGTTATAGACGGATGGCTCCGTGCCATCAGATTTGATATAAACACGGCCGTAGGCCGATCTTTATATTATACTTGATCAGCTGTCCATCTATGGACCCCACCTTATTATATGTTGATTGTCGGTGCCGGTTATCGATGCTGATTATCGGTGCCGATTGTTGAGGCCAATTGTTGAGGCTGATTCTGATTGTCGAGGCCCATTGTGATGTATTCGAGGCCCATGGGACGTGGCCCATTGTGATATATTTTCGGCCCATATGATGAGGCCCAACTTGATGTATATTAGGCCTATGTGAGCGGCCCATTGTGATGTATATTAGACCCGTGAGATGCAACCCACTTGATGTATATGTGGCCCATGAGTGAGGCCCATCGTGATGTGTATTAAGCTCTTGAGTGAGGCCCATGGTGTTGTATATTTGGCCCTTGTGTGAGGCCATGAGTCCACTGTATGTTAGGCTTTATATGGGCCATTCCCTGGGGGCAATGTTTGTTAAATGTCCACATTGTCGAGGTTAATTGTCGATGTCGGTTATTGATACCGATTATGAGTATGTGACCACATAGCATCATGATACATGCCCATACGCATCATCTGCATGTTTGTTATGAGATGTGGTTGACCATTGCATATGTCATTGGGCAGGTTATTATAAGACTCCTTGATAGGCGGAGGTTATCTCACATGAGCGTACGGTATGCGTAGGATTGATGCATGACTGGATTGTATGACCTCATAGCCTGCGATACTACGTACTATCATCCCGACTTCACACTCCAGCATGGTCATTCCATTTGCACCGCGTCTCGCATTACATCCATAGCATATGACATTCTGGGTTACTATGTTTATGCATTTATACGGCCTAGATACGACTGACGGTATTCGTGGACTCATCAGGATTTGCATATTGCATTGCACCATCGGCATCTGATATTTGGCTTGCTGTCTCCGCATTACATATCTGATCAACATTGCATCACATAACCTGGATAAGGTTGATGGTATTATATATACCTATCAGTATATTTTCACATTACTCTGATATCGCATGATTTATGAACTTGCCGGTATTTTTGATATTGTATGATTTATGAGCTTGTCAGTATTTTCGCTTACTCTAATTTCTCTGATATTGCTTACTTAGCACTTACCTTGTAAACACACTTTCACCACCCACTAAGCTTTCTATAAGCTTATGCACGATAAATGCGTGCAGGTGGCGTTAGGTTGCAACAGTGTTGAGCATGGAGCATGCAGTGGTTTTCTAGAGATTTGATTTTGACATATGTATTTTCCTTTCAGCATTATATTCAAATGTTTATATTAGTGGATATGTGATGATGATGTTGCCTTTATGATTTGGGTATACTTGTGGTTATGCTTCGCACGAGATAATTGTATGTTGAAAAATCCTCCTTATAGGATCCCAGGATCGGAACCTGGCGTATGGGCGCTAGGAGCCGAGAATGGGGTACTACGAAGGCTGTCGGCACTGGATTCAGTAATCGGGAATTTTGTGAGCCCGATTTCCGCGTTTGGGGCGTGACAGAAGTTGGTATCAGAGCATAACTTGGGAATACCTAAAGATAACATCACATATTTGCTGATATCTACCCTACACTTTATGATGTTGAGGACTTAAAATGATTAGATCCTCAAGTTCGAATAATTTAGAGATATTTTTATATAGCTTCTTACAGTTGAGACTGTGAGGCTGCATAGTATTTCAGTTTCGATCATTTCCAATCTAGGATCCGAGGTCTAGTAGGATAATCATAGTGCTGATGAGGCGTCTTGAGAGCAAGAATCCGAGATTCGTGGGCGTTATCCCCATTCCTTAGGTATTTAATTATGTCGGTATGGAGTGTTCTGATAGGATTTCTCTCCCTTGGTGAGATTTGTATTGGTTGTATTGTGATTTAAATTTCGAGAACGAAATTTTTATTAGGAGGGGAGAGCTGTAAGACCCGTATCCTAGCCCGTACCATTCCGTAGGCTTCTACAGTTCTCTTGGTCGAATTTCGGCAACCTTCAACCTTTATTCGACATTTGCCCATGACTTATACCATTGCGACCGCACTGCGGCCACGGTTCCAATGCCGTGTCTTGCACACCGATCTGATACCCTGGCTAGGAGATGTGGGCCCGTGCTCAGTTCGAGGAAAATGCCACACATGCGAAACTCAAAATAATCTCTACAACATGTCACCTCAATCAATCCATCAATCACATCAAATGTCAAGTACTCCATCCCATCTCATGTCAAGTACACATCGCCTTTCACCCCATCCCCAAGTAACCCCAAAGTCAAAGCAACCCATCCCTCACATGTCAAAGTACACATCACCCATCACTCCATCACCCATCCCTCTCACTCCTTACAACCTCTCTCACTTTCATTTCTCTCTCGTTTTTCCTCCCAAGCACCCAAACGTCCATGCCTTCCAAGAGGAGAAGCTAGTGTGGCCCACCTTCCTATCATCCAATCCCACCCTCCAAAGACCATCTCAACCGTTGAAATTGTTCCTTTGGAGCTCTAGCATGCATTGGCGGAAGAAGGAAGAAGAGATCTAACGTGGGTGCTTCTATAGGCTTAGATTTAATTTTTGATGATGGGCCAAGTGAGGCCTATGATTAATGGTATGGATCTCACTTTGGACCCTAGGTGTGGCTGATGGCCCCGCCTTGATTCTCACGATCATTCCATGATGGGGCCAATCTCCATGGACCCCATCATGATGTTTACTTTATAGATTTAAAGAGGTCATCTAGACCTTTCATTTTGGTGGAGAGCTAATCTCCACCGTTGATTTTTGATTTGGTGGGCCCACATGTATTGAGAACCACTTGATGTATTATTGGATGTATGGAAGGGAGGGCTCATAGTGGCGGAGCCCTCCATCGCACGTGTCCCTTGCTCTCTCTCTCTCTCTCTCCCCCTCTCTTTTTCATTTTTTTCTTCTTTTATGTGATGATGTGGCCGTGTGGCCCACTTGGATGAACCCCACCTTGGTGTGTGTCTTATTTACACCATTCAACCATTTGGTGGCCCACCTATAGCATGTTTGTAGGTGCGGCCCACCTTATATATATATGTGTGTGTGTGTGTGTGTGTGTGTGTGTTACTGAAACTGTCCAGCGTCCAGGGATGTAACGCCCTGAAATTCGGGGGTCGAGAATGAACTCAACACCCGAGTTCCAACGCATCACTTATGCAACATACACGATGCCAGTTAAATGTTGTCTGAGTTAGCGCAATAAACATGAATGAGATTAAACCAAAACAGTAATTCATACTCCAGTTCAATTGCATTTAAAAATAGCGGAAGACTGAAATTTTATATTCAAGTATGTAAAGTAACAAAATTTTCTGAACTCCAGAGTATGAGTACTAGCTGAGCACCAATATACATGTAATGTTTGTAAATCAAAAACCCAAAATACATCCTCAAAAGAGGCCCCGAGAATCCCGCGATGCAGTCGGCCTAGGCGTAGCCGTCAGAATACTGCATGAAAGAGAACTCCTCCTGGTCCTCATCAACGTCGGGCTCTGGCTCCTGAACCAAGGCGCCCTCTAACCCTGCAACAGAGTCTGGTTGGTGTGTACAACACCGTCCCGTAACGTGGGAGTGAGTAGCTAACTCAGTGGAACAATAATGCATAAGTTAACATGTTATCAAATCAACCAAGCAGTAATGATAAAGCAGTACAAATCAAGCATTTCTAACTACTCTTGTTAAATGCAAAAATGATATGACATGATGCTGTATGCCCTTGCCAAACCACCCTCAAGCGACATCATCTTACGTTCGCGAATGCTTAACTCCCTCAGTGCGCCACATCTACAAAGCACATGCGGTGCGATGATGCTCGTGATTGCCAAGTTATTATTAGTCCATTTCAATCAGCAGTATTGGGAAACTAAGGTACCTCCCTTGTATCATTCCCAACATGATCCATTCTAGGGTCGTCAATCCTAGTTATTCTCATACGATGTTATGGTTTGAGAAGCTTAGTGATGGCATCGCAAAGGGTTCGTCACCCGTCAGCGCGGATACAGATCTCACCGTATGCGGCTCAATTGCTGGCCGTCAGCTCGAGTACAGGTCTCACCGTACTCGGCTCAATCACTAGCCGTCAGCTCAAGTACAGGTCTCACCATACTCGGCTCAACTCACACTCTAGTTGCTGTGAAAGGCTCGTGGCCAATCACAGATACTTAGAGTACACTCGATGATACCACGGAGGACTCGTCGCCCGTCAGCACGAGCACAGATCTCACCGTACTCGGCTCTCGCCGAAGTATCGACAGCTCGAATACAGTGTCCCATACCACCGTATTCGGCTCACGAGATAGTTGCGCAATGGTCACTACGGGGAGGCACATGGCCCCAGCATAGGCCGACAGCTCGACCACGGTGTCCCATACCACCATGCCCGGCTCATGCGTCTTAGCGGATCTAGGTACCATGGTTAAACGGGAATCACCACTGGTAAGTTTGGTACCCTAGGTTCAAGCAGTAGCGACCAAACAAGGTGAACACACAACTACACTTCGGTTTAATTGGCGAGCCTGACTAGCTCGAGCGCACCACAAGTTGAGCGATATGGAGCGCAAAAGCACTCCGCGTGGCCAACCACTATCGCCAACCGAAGTACGACTCGGGTTCGCCGGACCCGTCCTTTGTGGCGACATGAATCTCAGCCACAATCACAAGTCTGGTACCGAGTGTTTGGACTATATTCATAGTCCCAAACTCAAACAGTTTTCATCGTTAGCATGTGAAATAAAGCATGATAAACAAGCAATACAAGCATGTTAGTAGGCATGTTATAAAGCATGAAGTAAAACATGAAGTCAAGCATGTTGCAAAGCATGTTGTAATGCATGTAATAAAGCACTATCCCCATAGGGATACAATTGTGTGTGCAATACAATTAAGTGGTTGCGGTGAACCACCGCATGGAGGGGATCCTACATGTCTCTAAGGGAGTTGGAAAACCCATATCAGCGCCTATCTAAGGCACTAGTACATACACATGTACACATACATGCACTTATACAAACACTTAGAATACACTTTTCCAACATACATGACGTATGTTAGGCAAGTTCGTGATTGGGCTGTCCCTAAGCCTCGAGAGTATTTTTCCCATGTATATCGTAATCATACAGCAAATAATCATCACAATTATATTTCCAAAATCCGCACGTATGCGGGATTTCTAGAATACGCAATTTCAACATACATGACATTTACACATGAACATGTATTTTCGCGATCTCTTTCGCCAAACTAGCATTTTATCCACACATGATATAATCAAACATTAAATAAACATGTCAAACATTTTCTCAACAAAAATACGTATACGGTATTTCTACGTATATCAAGAGTATGTAAAATTCCATAATCTTTATCGCTAATCGAAACAGGAAACGGAAAGCACTTTGTACATGTGCATTTGCATGCAGATCATGAATCTATCATTATCTGACATTGAAAGCGTTGAAAACCGTAACTTATACGCTTAAAGTCCTCACCTCAGCCTTGGAATTCCAATGAATCAGCAAGAGGGTTGGTGCTTCCGTATACGGGAGTTTCTTAGCCTAAAGAGCGCATTCGATTAGTCTTTCCTTAACCTATCACTAATCAGGCTCAAATCAGACCTAGGGTTAGGGTTTCTTACCTTCAAATGGGGTGGAAACCGCCGGGAAATCCCTTGGAATAGAGCGGTGTAGGCCGTGGGAGAAGTGGAAGCAGCAGGAGGAAGATCGGCCTCGATCTCCACAAGTTTCTCTCTCTTTTCTCTCTTTCTCTCTTAGGGTTTGGACCCAAATTCGTATGGCTGTGAGAGGGGCTGTTCTAAGCCCCTTTTATAGCCTAGAACATAACCAAAATAGACTTAGGTTCAAGGGTGGCTGCATATATAGGCAGTTCGCCACTTTCCAAGCTCAAAAGGGGTGTTCTGGTAGCCCTCTTTGAGCCAAACGTCAGACTTAAGCTCACCCTCTGAGGATCTACGTGGGATTACGTTTTCGGCTCGATCGGATTCCCAGATCGCACGTGGCGGACCACTTTCAGTTCAACGGTCCGTGGGCCACGATCAGAATTTCTGAGTACATGTAAATGTTCCTGAAATTTTTCTTAATCCGAGGGTGTAATTTGGTCTGATTCCGACGGTCAGGTTGCTTAATACTGACGCGCAACCGAAAGGTGCCAGATCACTATTCCAGATATTTTCTTTTGGATGGAAATAGTGTTTTTCACACTCCCTCGCTCCGGAGTGAAAATAATGGCCGTGGGACATCGGAATCATCTGATTTTTGAGATGATTGTCAAGCCCAGTGGGGCGGTCCTGGTTCCTTAGCTTCGTGTTAATCGGACTCCCGATGTGCGATCTAGACCTCATACGAAGTTTCGTTTCAGTCCCGAGAGCAGACGGGTAATGAGTTTGGCTCTAGACTTTAGGGTAACCTAGAGTCACCAATTCTGCAAGTTTTGGGTCTTGCAGATCGTATTTAAAGCGATCCCAACGGATTTCATGATTTACCGAGTTTAGTACTTAGTTAACTTTGTTAAATTTCTAAAGGATTTAATCCTATGTGATTTCTGGTCGAGGTGGTACTCGGCCCAATGTACGGAAATTTTCAGGTCGTTACAATCTACCCCCCTTAAACAAAAAATTTCGTCCTCGAAATTTATACCTTTTCGTAGTCCTCGAGAATCTGAGGGTAGTTCTTTCTGACCTCGGCCTCAGTCTCCCAGGTAGCTTCCTCCTCGGAATGATGTGTCCAAAGCACCTTCACAAGTGGGATGACCTTGCTACGTAGTACCTGCTCCTTCCTATCAAGGATACGCGTCGGGCGCAGCTCGTACGTAGCATCCTCACTCAACTGTACCTGCTCCCATCTGATGATATGCGTAGGATCAGGAACGTACTTCTTCAGCATAGAGACATGAAATACGTTGTGTACAGAAGCAAGCGGCGTAGGCAAGGCGAGACGATACGCCACATCACCCACTCGATCCAGTATCTGAAATGGACCGATAAATCTCGGTGTGAGCTTCCCCTTCTTTCCGAACCGAAGGACTCCCTTCATAGGGGAAACTCGAAGGAAGACATGATCCCCGACCTCGAACTCCAGCGGTCGCCGCCTCGTATCGGCGTAACTCTTCTGTCTGCTCTGCGCTGTGAGTAATCGACGCCTGATGATATCAATCTTCTCTGTAGTCGTCTGGACCAACTCCGGGCCAATCAGGCTGCGCTCGCCAACCTCTGCCCAACAGTGCGGTGCCCTACAAGGTCGACCATATAAAGCCTCATAAGGCGCCATGCCAATAGTCGCCTGGAAGCTGTTGTTGTAGGCGAACTCTGCGTACGGAAGACAGTCATCCCAGCTGTCCTTGAAGTCCAACACACATGCTCGCAACATATCCTCCAAAATCTGATTTACCCGCTCTGTCTGCCCATCAGTCTGAGGATGAAACGCTGTACTGAACTTCAACTTCACACCCATCGCCTCCTGGATACGAGTCCAGAAGATGGATGTGAATCGCGTGTCTCTGTCCGACACGATCTCTAAGGGAACTCCATGCAGACGGACGATCTCTCTGATGTACAGTCTAGCCAGCTCGTCTGCAGAGTTCGTAACTCTGATAGGGAGGAAATGGGCCGATTTGGTCAACCGGTCCACAATCACCCAAATAGAATCATGTCCCTTCCTCGTCTTCGGCAGCCCTGATATGAAGTCCATGGAGATGAAGTCCCACTTCCACTCCGCTATAGGCATGGGCTGAAGCAGTCCAGGAGGTCGGCGATGTTCTGCCTTGACCTGCTGGCACGTCAGACACCGAGATACATACTCAGCGATGTGGGCCTTCATGTTGTCCCACCAGTAAGTCCGTCTCATATCCTGGTACATCTTCGTGCTACCAGGATGCATCGCAAGCTTCGAGTTATGGGCAGACTCGAGAAGCTCGCGTCTCAAGTCAGCCACATCAGGAACACATAGGCGGCCACGGAATCGTAAACCCCCATCAGAACCAACTCTCCACTCGGAATCCACGGCGTCGCTAGCCTGCTCTCGAAGCTCAGACAGCCGTATATCGCCCCTTTGGGCCTCAACAATCCTGTCGTCAATAAGTGGCCGCGCCCGAACGTGCGCAACACACTCAAAAGGCTCCTCGACAGTGAGTCTCTGCTCGAAGTCGCGCACAAACTCCATCATGTCCCACTCGGCTATCATCAGCGGTGCCGCAAATGCAATCGCCTTCTTGCGGCTCAACGCGTCTGCCACAAGGTTCGCCTTGCCAGGATGGTAGGAAACCTCGAACTTGAAGTCCTTCAAGGTCTCCATCCATCGGCGCTGTCTCATATTCAAGTCTCGCTGCGTGAATATATACTTAAGGCTCTTGTGGTCGCAGAAAAGCTCGAACTCCTCTCCGTAGAGGTAATGTCTCCAGAGCTTCAATGCAAAGATGACCGCTGCCAACTCCAGGTCATGTGTAGGGTAATTCTCCTCGTGCTTCCTTAATTGTCTCGAGGCATACGAAATCACCCTATCCTTCTGCATCAGCACACAACCCAAACCAACGCGAGACGCGTCAGTATATACCGTGTACTTCACCCCTTGCTCTGGCAATACTAGCACAGGGGCGGACGTCAACTTGTCCTTCAGCTCCTTAAAAGCTGCCTCCGCCTTCTCATTCCAGGCGAACTTCAGGTCCTTCCTAGTCAACTGCGACAATGGCCTGGCGATCTTCGAGAAATCCCGAATGAAACGTCTGTAATACCCAGCCAGACCAAGGAAACTCCTCACCTCAGTAACCGACTCAGGCTGCTGCCAATCCTGAACCGCGGCTACCTTAGCAAGGTCCACTGCTATCCCATCCTTGGACACAACATGTCCCAGGAACTTGACTTCCTCCTGCCAGAAGTCGCACTTCTTGTATTGCGCAAACAACTGGTTCCTCTCCAACGTACCCAACACTGCTCGCAGGTGCTCCTCGTGCTCCTCCCGACTCGTGGAGTATATCAAAATATCATCGATAAAAACGATGACGAATCGGTAAAGGAAGGGCCGAAATACCCGGTTCATCAGATCCATGAACACGGCTGGTGCGTTCGTCAGACCGAACGACATCACCAAAAACTCATAGTGCCCGAAGCACGTCCTGAAGGCTGTCTTCTGTATATCCTCCTCTCTCACGCGCAACTGGTGGTACCCTAACTGAAGGTCAATCTTCGAGAAATACTTCGCCCCCCTCAACTGATCAAACAGATCATCTATCCTGGGCAAAGGATACTTGTTCTTCACCGTGACCTGGTTCAACCTACGGTAATCAATACACAACCGTAGCGACCCGTCCTTCTTCACGAACAACACAGGTGCTCCCCAAGGAGACACACTAGGTTGAATAAAGCCTTTCTCTACAAGTTCGTCAATCTGTTTCCGCAGTTCCTCCATCTCGCATGGAGGCATACGATAGGTCGGCAACGAGATGGGCATCGCACCAGGCGTAAGGTCAATCGTAAAGTCAATCTCGCGCCGAGGAAGTAAACCAGGGATAGTCTTAAAGACTCCAACAAACTCCCTAACCACTGGCGTACCCTCCAGTGTCGGACCATCAATCGGCACAAGTAATGCAGCATAACAATCAACTCGACAGGGCCAACTGACCTGCACTGAGAACGTGAACGCTGTGCCGTCAGGTCCATAGGCGGTCACGATCCGAGCATCGCAATCTATCTCCGCCCTCATCTTGGCGAGCCAATCCATGCCAAGTATAACGTCGTAGTGCCATAGCGGAGCAACAATAAGGTCGACGTGCTCTGTGCTGCTACCCAAATCTATCGCGCAACCCTCGCATAAACGTGTGACATCCGAGAAGGTCCCGGTGGCCGTAGTGAGTCTCGTTCCCTTAGTGGGAACAGTATGCAAAGATAGGCGTTTCACCGCCCCACATGAAATGATAGAGATAGTGGACCCAGTGTCCACCAGTAGAGAAACGGGAGTACCATGGATATGAGCCGTGCCCTCGAAGGCCGTCGGTGCCGATATCGACGTCTCTGGTGCCTCAGCAACAAGGGTATGCACACGGGCCTGCTGCTGGCGATTCGGCTGAGGAGCCAGGGGTCGCTGTGGCGGTCTGAAGAACGGCACAGGAGGTCGGAATGAAGGATGTGCAGGAGCGGTCTGTAGCGGCGGGCTGAAATGGCCTGGGGATAAGGGCGACCCAATCTCTGCGGTGGCGCAAATCCGCTAGCCCTCATGCGCGAGAAGCAGCTCTCGGCAGGGTGTCCTGGTTTCCCGCAAAACGTGCAGGTCACCAACGGGCGTCTCATGGGAAGCACTGGCGCTGCAGCCCTGGGGGGAGAATCGGCTCGAGGCCTCTTGCCTAAAATAGGCCTGCTCTGTGTATCCTGGCGCGGTCTCGCAACCATAGTACCGCGTGATCGGGCCAGACGGTCCACATCCTGCTCGGCCGTCATAGACATGTGGACCAGTGCTGCATAAGTAGGGATAGTGTGGCAGCAAAGCTTCGACCGTATGTCAGGTCGCAAGCCTCCAGTAAATCGTCGCATCCTCATCTGCTCATTGACGAGGATGGTCGGGACAAAGCGGCCCAACTCGGTAAATCGGTGCTCATACTCCGTCACCGTCATGCCTCCCTGCCTGAGGCGCAAAAACTCGTCCTCCCGCTCATGTCGATATGTCTGCGGGTAATATTTCTCGTGGAACCGAGACTCGAAAGCCTCACAAGTCCACACGAAGTCTACTGCGACCGTGCGCAGCACACTGTCCCACCATAAGCTGGCCTCCCTCTCAAACATAAAGGTAGCCAGCTCAACCTGCTATGCCTCAGAGCAATGTAACATCCGTAGCATCTTGGAGATGGATGTGGTCCAGCCAGAACTCTGCCTCCTCGGGTCTGTGAGAACCCGCAAATGAAGGAGGCCTCAAGCGCTGAAATCGCTCGAGTAGACCTCGCGTACCGACATCTCCAGTAGGAGGTGCAACGGGTGCAGGCAGAGGCGCATCCTCACATCGCGCAGGAGGCTCAGAATACTCCTCAGGATGCGCAGACGTAGTAGGTGGAGCCGCACCACCACCGTGGGACAAGGCCTCAGCAATAGTGGCCATCAGATCCTGATGCTGCTGCTGCTGTATCTGCTGCTGCATCTGCTGCTGCTGCTGTATCTGCTCATGCTGCTGCTGCATCTGCTGCTGCTGCTGCTGCATCTGCTGCTGATGCATCATCATCATCAGCTGCTCAAATCTATCAGGCTGTGGAGCAGCCTGGGAATCATGATGTGCAGCAGATGACGGCCGATACTGCTCTCTGACCGGGGGTGTGTAAGGTGGCTGTCCACCACTAGGACCAGCAGAAGGCTGATCAGATCCCAATCCACGGTCTGTAGGACCGCCACTACCAGAAGGAGTCTGGTCCATAGAGCCGGTCAAACGTAGATGTGCCGTGCTCCGCGTATACTGCCGCGGCATGCCCTATACAACATAGGGTAGATCATTTGTGAGATATAGCACAATACACATCATGAGGCACTTACGCATTCCACACATCATCAATACAAAGAGGCTACATGCTTTTCATTTACTCAAAATTGTCATAATACATGGACACAGAGTTACATGAATCACGACAGAAAATCACATGATAGCCATTACATTCATTACATGAAAACATACAAAGCATGCTACTACCTACTACATCAACAACATAAAAAAACATAAACCGCCTATCGCGGTAAACAACCTAAACAACAACACACAACACATGGATGACTAAGCATCCGAAGTAGGCGGTGGAGGAGGAGCATTCTTATCCTGCGCACAGCACAGGATGGCCTTCAACGTACGGGACATCTTCTTGAAACTTCTCTTTATATAGGCGTCAGTCTCTTCAAGCTTGGCTCGAACTTGACCAATTTCTTGCTGCAGGGCGGCTTGCCCTTCCTCAAGACGGGCAAATCGCGCGTCAAAAGCATCCCGATCAATACCAGGCTCCTGAGCCATAGGAGGTGAACTCTCCTCGGTGTCCTGAGCCTCAGGTTCTTCTTCCTGTATGTCATCATCGCCCTCCTCATCACTCTCCTCGCCGGCACTATCCGACTCATCACCAGAGTCGTCGAGTCGGGCTTGCCGCTGTTGAGGGCCGATCTTCATATTCCTGAGTGTCGCTTCACTTATGATTCGGACCGGTGCAAGATCCTCCATATTCAACCTGTAGCCTACATCACGAGCCATCCTGCAGATCAGACGGCCAAATGGGAGCGAAAGATCGTTCCTGGTAGAACGTACGGCATGCACTATCTGAGATAGGATGAACGTGGGCAGGCATATGTCGTCTCCATGTCCCATCTTGTACAAGAAGTCTACCATCACCCGAGTACATTCCGTGCGGTTACCCGTTCGTGGGTACACGTTGTAGGTGAAAATATGATGGAGTAAACGGAGGTCTTCCGCCATTTTTGTCGACGCAATGTTGTTTCCTCTCCTCCAAGTAACCCGGCGACCACAGAGATATCGCGCGCGGCGATCCCTTTCCCGCGCACTTCTGGAAAAGCTATCACTGGGGTGTACTTGACCACGCGGCAGCTTGGTGATCCGAGCCACTTCATCCACTGTAATCGTGCGTCTAATGCCCCTCACAGAAACAGTAAACTGAAGAGGCTCAACAGATGCGTCCACGATGTGAGCATAGAAGGCGCGAACCGTGTTCTCACATGCAGGCGACTGGCCATCAAACATAGAATTCCAACCGATGTCCACCAGGCGGTCCATCAGTGGGTGTAGCCCGAACATCCTTTCATCTACATGAGCTTCAAACACAACTTTGCGGCCCGCAAAGCGCCCATATTCCATGCCAATCGGGTAAGCATTTCTGGCGGGATGGTCGGGATCCAAGTCTCGCTTTGACCTAAACTCCCGCACGGTGCTTGGGCCGGCCCCGACGTCGGATCTTCTTCGGGAATGGGCTGGCCTACTTGGGCCGGCATCATCAGCCGCGGTTTTCCTCTTTCCCATGAGAGATAGGATGGAGGAAAAAGAGAAAATGGTGGCCACCACACCAAGGAGGGCCATGGAAATTTGCCCAAAATGGGATTTAAGGGGCTGATCTCTTTGCTCCACCACAAATAATCAATGCAATGGGTGTGGGAGGAGCCCAAGAGGTAGGAAATGAAGAAGAAACAAGAAGGAAGTGGGATGGGTTTGTATCTTACCCGATTTTGAGCTCCAAGGAGGGATATGAGAGCTCCAACTTGAGAAAATAGGGAAAGGGAGAAGCTAGGGCTGTTGTGGAAGGTTGGGATGTATGTGATATGGAAGAAAAATGGAAGATTTAGAGGTTGGAGGGATGGGTTTTTGGAGAAAATCGAAAATGGGGTGGAGGTGCTTGAAAAGAGGGGTGAAATGGAAAGAGGGGGCTTCCAGCCCTATTTATCCTAACCAAAACCGAAAATGGCACGTGCCATGAGGTAGGGGGGGTCAAACCGACCCAGCCCATGCTCGGACCATCGCCGGAAAATCGACCGGGCGGCGGCGCGCAGCCCGACCCGCGGCGCCGCCGCGGCCTGGCCCACCTTGGCACATGCCCAGGGTGCTGAATGCACCCTGGCTTGGTCAAAAATCGTAATGGGCTGACGTGGGGGGCCCACGAACTCCGTTCGGCTCCCAAACGGGTAGTTTCCAGAAATTTCAGAACCAATCTGATTTTTCCCGATTTTTAACGACTAAAATTTGGTGGGTTGTGATCTTGACACGTCAATAGACGGTCCAGGGGCGATTTGGAGTCCATGTGTGCGGTCATGATCGAGTACAGACTCGATCAACGCGTACGTTTTTAATGAATTTCACCAAACGGTGAAATCGAGGGACCCTAGGACTGTTTCTAAAATTTTGCGCACCCTTCTAAGTATAATGCGTCAGCGTACGCAGTGGGGACATAACTCAGGTCCGGTTTTAATCAAAATCATGCTCTGATACCAACTTGTAACGCCCTGAAATTCGGGGGTCGAGAATGAACTCAACACCCGAGTTCCAACGCATCACTTATGCAACATACACGATGCCGGTTAAATGTTGTCTGAGTTAGCGCAATAAACATGAATGAGATTAAACCAAAACAGTAATTCATACTCCAGTTCAATTGCATTTAAAAACAGCGGAAGACTGAAATTTTATATTCAAGTATGTAAAGTAACAAAATTTTCTGAACTCCAGAGTATGAGTACTAGCTGAGCACCAATATACATGTAATGTTTGTAAATCAAAAACCCAAAATACATCCTCAAAAGAGGCCCCGAGAATCCCGCGATGCAGCCGGCCTAGGCGTAGCCGTCAGAATACTGCATGAAAGAGAACTCCTCCTGGTCCTCATCAACGTCGGGCTCTGGCTCCTGAACCAAGGCGCCCTCTAACCCTGCAACAGAGTCTGGTTGGTGTGTACAACACCGTCCCGTAACGTGGGAGTGAGTAGCTAACTCAGTGGAACAATAATGCATAAGTTAACATGTTATCAAATCAACCAAGCAGTAATGATAAAGCAGTACAAATCAAGCATTTCTAACTACTCTTGTTAAATGCAAAAATGATATGACATGATGCTGTATGCCCTTGCCAAACCACCCTCAAGCGACATCATCTTACGTTCGCGAATGCTTAACTCCCTCAGTGCGCCACATCTACAAAGCACATGCGGTGCGATGATGCTCGTGATTGCCAAGTTATTATTAGTCCATTTCAATCAGCAGTATTGGGAAACTAAGGTACCTCCCTTGTATCATTCCCAACATGATCCATTCTAGGGTCGTCAATCCTAGTTATTCTCATACGATGTTATGGTTTGAGAAGCTTAGTGATGGCATCGCAAAGGGTTCGTCACCCGTCAGCGCGGATACAGATCTCACCGTATGCGGCTCAATTGCTGGCCGTCAGCTCGAGTACAGGTCTCACCGTACTCGGCTCAATCACTAGCCGTCAGCTCAAGTACAGGTCTCACCATACTCGGCTCAACTCACACTCTAGTTGCTGTGAAAGGCTCGTGGCCAATCACAGATACTTAGAGTACACTCGATGATACCACGGAGGACTCGTCGCCCGTCAGCACGAGCACAGATCTCACCGTACTCGGCTCTCGCCGAAGTATCGACAGCTCGAATACAGTGTCCCATACCACCGTATTCGGCTCACGAGATAGTTGCGCAATGGTCACTACGGGGAGGCACATGGCCCCAGCATAGGCCGACAGCTCGACCACGGTGTCCCATACCACCATGCCCGGCTCATGCGTCTTAGCGGATCTAGGTACCATGGTTAAACGGGAATCACCACTGGTAAGTTTGGTACCCTAGGTTCAAGCAGTAGCGACCAAACAAGGTGAACACACAACTACACTTCGGTTTAATTGGCGAGCCTGACTAGCTCGAGCGCACCACAAGTTGAGCGATATGGAGCGCAAAAGCACTCCGCGTGGCCAACCACTATCGCCAACCGAAGTACGACTCGGGTTCGCCGGACCCGTCCTTTGTGGCGACATGAATCTCAGCCACAATCACAAGTCTGGTACCGAGTGTTTGGACTATATTCATAGTCCCAAACTCAAACAGTTTTCATCGTTAGCAGGTGAAATAAAGCATGATAAACAAGCAATACAAGCATGTTAGTAGGCATGTTATAAAGCATGAAGTAAAACATGAAGTCAAGCATGTTGCAAAGCATGTTGTAATGCATGTAATAAAGCACTATCCCCATAGGGATACAATTGTGTGTGCAATACAATCAAGTGGTTGCGGTGAACCACCGCATGGAGGGGATCCTACATGTCTCTAAGGGAGATGGAAAACCCATATCAGCGCCTATCTAAGGCACTAGTACATACACATGTACACATACATGCACTTATACAAACACTTAGAATACACTTTTCCAACATACATGACGTATGTTAGGCAAGTTCGTGATCGGGCTGTCCCTAAGCCTCGAGAGTATTTTTCCCATGTATATCGTAATCATACAGCAAATAATCATCACAATTATATTTCCAAAATCCGCACGTATGCGGGATTTCTAGAATACGTAATTTCAACATACATGACATTTACACATGAACATGTATTTTCGCGATCTCTTTCGCCAAACTAGCATTTTATCCACACATGATATAATCAAACATTAAATAAACATGTCAAGCATTTTCTCAACAAAAATACGTGTACGGTATTTCTACGTATATCAAGAGTATGTAAAATTCCATAATCTTTATCGCTAATCGAAACAGGAAACGGAAAGCACTTTGTACATGTGCATTTGCATGCAGATCATGAATCTATCATTATCTGACATTGAAAGCGTTGAAAACCGTAACTTATACGCTTAAAGTCCTCACCTCAGCCTTTGGAATTCCAATGAATCAGCAAGAGGGTTGGTGCTTCCGTATACGGGAGTTTCTTAGCCTAAAGAGCGCATTCGATTAGTCTTTCCTTAACCTATCACTAATCAGGCTCAAATCAGACCTAGGGTTAGGGTTTCTTACCTTCAAATGGGGTGGAAACCGCCGGGAAATCCCTTGGAATAGAGCGGTGTAGGCCGTGGGAGAAGTGGAAGCAGCAGGAGGAAGATCGGCCTCGATCTCCACAAGTTTCTCTCTCTTTTCTCTCTTTCTCTCTTAGGGTTTGGACCCAAATTCGTATGGCTGTGAGAGGGGCTGTTCTAAGCCCCTTTTATAGCCTAGAACATAACCAAAATAGACTTAGGTTCAAGGGTGGCTGCATATATAGGCAGTTCGCCACTTTCCAAGCTCAAAAGGGGTGTTCTGGTAGCCCTCTTTGAGCCAAACGTCAGACTTAAGCTCACCCTCTGAGGATCTACGTGGGATTACGTTTTCGGCTCGATCGGATTCCCAGATCGCACGTGGCGGACCACTTTCAGTTCAACGGTCCGTGGGCCACGATCAGAATTTCTGAGTACATGTAAATGTTCCTGAAATTTTTCTTAATCCGAGGGTGTAATTTGGTCTGATTCCGACGGTCAGGTTGCTTAATACTGACGCGCAACCGAAAGGTGCCAGATCACTATTCCAGATATTTTCTTTTGGATGGAAATAGTGTTTTTCACACTCCCTCGCTCCGGAGTGAAAATAATGGCCGTGGGACATCGGAATCATCTGATTTTTAGATGATTGTCAAGCCCAGTGGGGCGGTCCTGGTTCCTTAGCTTCGTGTTAATCGGACTCCCGATGTGCGATCTAGACCTCATACGAAGTTTCGTTTCAGTCCCGAGAGCAGACGGGTAATGAGTTTGGCTCTAGACTTTAGGATAACCTAGAGTCACCAATTCTGCAAGTTTTGGGTCTTGCAGATCGTATTTAAAGCGATCCCAACGGATTTCATGATTTACCGAGTTTAGTACTCAGTTAACTTTGTTAAATTTCTAAAGGATTTAATCCTATGTGATTTCTGGTCGAGGTGGTACTCGGCCCAATGTACGGAAATTTTCAGGTCGTTACAAGGAACGCTGGACCTGACTGCTTAGTGAAGTGTGAACTGACGGTTTGGCATACCGTCCAGCAATGAAAATATAAATATCAGTTTGATTCTAAACTTTTGGGTGGACCACCCATGTAGGCCCCACCTTGAAGTATGGGTCTAATCCACGTCGTCCATTCCATACCCCATCTCATTTTAGACGTTGAGCTGAAATATGAAGTCAATCCGATCTTCTGGCAGGCCATAACATAGAAAACGGTGGTTTTTACTGTTAAAATCCACCCTGATCTTTCTACACACCGAAACATATCGAATATTGGGCTTGTTTGGTCGGTCTTGAGCTATAAAATCTAATGGATGGAGTGGATTCACCTGATGCGGACCCCACTTAGGAAAAACCTTCAGAAAATAGTTTTTCAATATATATATATATATATATATATATATATATATATATATATATATATATATATATAAAATAAGCAGTAGCAGGCACTATTGCTGCAACGTCCAGACTTGTTGCGCTGTGCGCTGTCGGACTGGCCCCACCGTGATGCACGTGCTAGCCCCACCACGGTGTGTGTTTTATCCACGCTGTCCACACAATTGGATGGTGGGACACCACCTAGTGTGTATTTATATATATATTATATATTATATATTATAATATATTAATATAATATATATGATGTGGTGGGCCCCACATGGGAACGACCTTGCATATATGCATTTTAACCAGGTCGTCCATCCATCTCTGGATAGTTGGACGCTGGATGCACTTTATGAAATATATATAGATATATAGTTAATTGTTTTTCTCAAGTATCTGAGTACTCTAAAGACAACATTCCAATGATCTAAACTTGGATTACTTGTAAACTTACTCAATTTACCTACTGTAAAAGCAATATCAGGTCGAGTAGAAATCATAGCATACATAAGACTTCAATCACTTTGGAATACTCTAACCGAGATATACTACGACCTTCATTTTTAATTAACTTGATATTAGAATAAAAAAAGAGTAGAAACTGGGTTCTTATCATAGTGATCAAACTTTTTAAGTATATTTTCAATATAATGTAATTGAGATAGAGTTATACCATCATTTTTTATTAATAGCTTGATACCTAAAATCACATTAGCTTCACCCATATCCTTCATGTCAAAACTAGATGATAAGAATCTTTTAGTTTTATTTATAACTTCTAAACATGTACCAAATATTAGCATATCATCTACATAGAGACATATAATACTCATTTATTATCAGAGAATTTCAAATACACACATTTATCAGATTCATTAATTTTAAAGCCATATGAGGTGACTACTTTATCGAATTTTTCATGCCATTGCTTAGGTACCTATTTAAATCCATATAGTGACTTAATTAATTTACACACTTTATTTTCCTATCCCGGAACTATAAAACCTTCTGGTTGCTCCATATAAACCTCTTCATCGAGGTCACCATTTAGAAAAGCTATCTTTACATCCATCTGATGGATTTCTAACTTATGAATGGATGATAGAGCAACTAAAACTTGCATAGTTGATATTCTTGCTACTGGAGCATAGGTTTCGAAAAAATGAATATCTTCTTTTTGTGTAAATCCTCTAGCCACTGATCTGGCCTTAAACCTTTCTGTAGTTCCATTTGGTTTTAATTTTCTTTTGAAAATCCATTTACAACTTATCAGTTTTGATCCTGAGAGCAGATCCACAAGTTTTTATGTTCCATTTTTCAATATAGAATCTATCTCATCATTTATGCCTTCCTTCTAAAAAGAAGCATCTTGATATATAAGGACATCATCTATTGTTACCAGATTATTTTCTATATTATATATTAACATGGTTTCCTTTATTTCCTAGTGTTTTACAAGAGTCTCACTTCTAAATAATGTTTGTAGTTTCAAAAAACATAAAGAAGGACATCTATTCATTAAATAAATAAATAAAATTTTTAAAAAAAATCATGCATTCCTTCAAAAGCCCAAAATATTTGGCTATATACAAACCATCTTACAAGTCCTTAAATTAATAGATCGATAGCTCCACATAATCTTTCCTTAACTAAATCAACATATAAATCTTGTAATAAAGAAAGCTACAAATAAGGAAATCTTAACAACAAAATTCTCCCACTCAAAACTCCTATGTATATGCAATTGTATGGGGTTTACAGTTGCACAAAGGGTCTTTTCTTATTTAATATGGTTTGGATATAGGAGTTGAAAGTGTACCTTTTTTCCTTAATTGTATTGGCAATTGGAGCAACAAAGGGAATCTCAAAATCTATATATGTTCACTTGTTGCAAAATGTTTCAAGTTCAATGCACCTCCCTAATAAAAAAGTGTGATCCAATGAGTGTTTAGAAGTTCTAAAAGAAACTGCATCTTTTTTCTTAAATATTAGCACACATGAATGGGCATTTTGGCCATTGCTTCTTGTTGTTACACTATGAGAAAACAGGCCAGAGCCGATGCTGGAGGGGATCATTTGCCGGTGCTAACTAAAATTGGGCGCCGACAAATAATCCATATAAATACAAGTTACAAAACCCTACATATTCGACAACTCTGTCACTACCCCCGATTCTCTCCCTCTCTCCCTACCCCCATATCTCTTTCCCTACCCCGACTCTCTCTCTTTCTCTCTAATGGCGGTATTTAAATCAATCTCTCATCTCGTGTTGGGATGCCGCGACAAAAGCCATAGCGCTGAAATCCAATCCCTTTCTCACCATCTCATCTTTTCAAGAGGAATCGCTTCCAAGCTATATATTCGTTGGAGCTAAAACCCATCTTCACCAGGTATGAAAATTCTCTCATGTTTTCATTTCTGTTTGGTTGTTTTTCAGATTTCATACTTTCATTGAGTGTTTCATAGAGTTTTAGAAGTTAGTTTTTGTCCTGACATCGTGATTCGATGTTTTGTTCATTGAAATCAAAAGATATATACTAGTTCTAGGTGTAAATCTATATTAATCAGGCCCAAGTCTAACCTGATTAAATTCTTTTGAAGCCCAAGCCCTATCTGTTAATCAATTCTGCATTTATATTAATACCATGTAATACATATACATATTTTTTGGATTGGCTTAATACATATCCATATGGCTAACATACATTACTATCATGACCCAGGCCCATCCCAACATTATCTGATGGACCAATTAGCTTGATTTGAGCTAGGTTGATTACTAATCAGGCCTAAATATTTACACATAACCAAACCTGACGAGCCTGGAGTCTTGGCCCATACCCAATCCATGAGGGAACAGGCCTGAAGACTTGACTCGCTGGCCTGAACTGTTGACATCCAAGCCATTGCTTGTCATGCCAGGACGAAAAGCATGACGAACTGGCTTGGTTCATTTACAGCCTTATATGCTACTAATGAACTTGCATTCGATATAATCTAGCATTTTTTGGTTGCTTCTCTCTTTGAGATAGTATTTTCCAATAAATCTCAAAGTATTGTAGTAAATCTCAAAAGTATACGAGATTAGACTTGAGCTTCATTATTGATTTATCTTTTAAGCATGCGAAGATTGTTAGTTGTACCAACTCTCTTCCCAGGTGCTGCTCCCACTCCTGCTCCGGCCTATGTTTCTTAGCCTTTTCTTTATTTTGTAAGTGTTTTGTAGTTAGTGAGTCCACACATATTTATGTTGAAAGCACTAACAAAATGAGAGTACCAAGCTTCTTTAAGCTACCTTAATAGTATGTAGAAAACGGGGACGTAAAACATGCATATGAAAAAGATTTTGGTCTGTTGGGGTTCTCCCCAATTTAATGAAAGAAAGAAAATTGATGGATTCTTAGCCTTCTTTCAAGCTGCATTTGCAGTTCTACAAACTGTTCTTGGCCTCAGCACAATGATCTGATGCACATTTGCATTGCACGGAGTCTGCAATACTTATCCATTTGTGTTGTAAAGGTATGTAGATTACAAATAGTTTTTTAAGCTACCTCAATAGTATGTAGATCACCTTTTCTTTTTCTTTTTTAAAACCTCTTTACTCCTTTTCTAGTTTTTCTCTATGGTAATGTATGTTTGTCTTAATACCCATTTATTATTAAAAACTACTAAATTATTAGCAGCTATTAATCTTCTAACAGAAGGTTGCTGTAACATCCCAGATTTTTGCCAACCTGGGATTAGACATCCTTAGGCATTGGGTCAATCTTAACACCTGATTAACTTTTCAAACGCTCAATTCAAAGCCTCAAATCCCGTCTTAACCATTTTCTTCACAAATCCCACCCTTCACTACCTTGTGCTTTCAATTTTTCAAAGCACTTTCGTCCTAGACACTATCTTAAACTAGCTAAGTGTAAAACTTGGATCACTTTATATACAAACTGCAAAGGCCTAAGTACCATCTCAACCAGAAAACACATAGGATTAAATCCTTTAGAAATTTAACAAAGTTAACTAAGTACTAAACCCGGTTAGTCATGAAATCCGTTGGGATCGCTTTAAATACGATCTGCAAGACCCAAAACTTGCAGAATTAGTGACTCTAGGTTACCCTAAAGTCTAGAGCCAAACTCATTACCCGTCTGCTCTCGGGACTGAAACAAAACTTCGTATGAGGGCTAGATCGCACATCGGGAGTCCGATTAACACGAAGCTAAGGAACCAGGACCGCCCCACTGGGTTTGACATTCATCTCAAAAATCAGGCGATTCCGATGTCCCACGGCCATTTATTTCGATCCGGAGCGAGGGAGTGTGAAAAACACTATTCCCATCCAAATAAAAATATCTGGATAGTGATCTGGCACCTTTTGGTTGCGCGTCAGTATTAAGCAACCTGACCGTCGGAATCAGACCAAATTACACCCTCGGATTAAGAAAAATTTCAGGAACATTTACATGTACTCAGAATTTTTGATCGTGGCCCACTGACCGTTAAACTGAAAGTGGTCCGCCATGTGCGATCTGGGAATCCGATCGAGTCAAAAACGTAATCTCACGTAGATCCGTAGATGGTGAGCATAAGTCTGACGTTTGGCTCAAAGAGGGCCACCAGAACATACCTTTTGAGCTTGGAAAGTGGCGAACCGCCTACATATGCAGCCACCCTTGAACCTGAGTCTATTTTGGACATGTTCTTGGCTATAAAAGGGGCTTAGAACAGCCCCTCTCACAGCCATACGAATTTGGGTGCAAACCCTTAGAGAGAAAGAGAGAAAAGAGAGAGAAAGTCTTGGAGATCGAAGTCGATCTTCCTCCTGCTGCTTCCACTCCTCCCACGGCCTACACTGCCCTATTCTAGGGGTTTTCCCGGTGGTGTCCATGCCATTTGAAGGTAAGAAACCCTAACCCTAGATCTGATTTAAGGTAGGATCGTTGTAGGATATGAAAAAGCTGATCGGTTCCGCTCTTTAGGTTAGGAAACTCCCGTATACGGAAGCTCCAACACCCTTGCTGATTTGTTGGAATTCCAAGGGCTGAGGTGAGGACTTTGAATGCATAAGTTACATTTTTTAACGCTTTCAATGTCAGATAATGATAGATTCATGATCTGCATGTAAATGCACATGTACAAAGTGCTTTCCGTTTCCTGTTTCGATTAACGTTGTAGAATATGGAATTTCACATACTCTAGATATACGTAGAAATACCGTATACGTATTTTTTTTGAGAAAATATTTGACATGTTTATTTAATGTTTGATTATATAATATGTGGATAAAATGTTAGTTTGGCGAAAGGAATCGCAAATATACATGTTCATGTGTAAATGTCATGTATGTTGAAATTGTGTATTCTAGAAGTACCGTATATGTGTAGTTTTTGGAAATGCAATAGTCATGATTATTTGATGTATGATTATGCTATACATGGATAAAATACTCACTTGGCAAAAGGTTAGCCCTAACACGTATTTTGCTAACATACGTCATCTATGTTGTAATAGTGTATTTTAAGTATTTGTGAAAATGACTGAATGAGTATAGAATTCTCATTCGTGCTTGCCATGACTAGTTGTCATGGATTCATGATTGATGTATTGGCGATACCCCTTTGACGAAAGGATTTGCCCTAAGTCACGCCACGGCCAATATACACTATATATGCTAAAATGTGTGGCCCAAGTGTTTGTGGAAATGACTGAATGAATATGGAATTGGATTCCTGCTTGCCATGACTATCCGTCGTGGGTGTACGCGTGTTATGATTGGGGCAACTCCCTAGTGAAAGGATTTGGCATAATGCCTATGTGATCGACATATGCCGTGTATGTTGATGTATGTTTGTTTAAGTGTTTCTTGAAATGTCTGAATGAGTAGTAGTTAGCAAATTGTAAAGTATAAGGGTGTTGAGATATGATTCTCAACCTCTTTTAACTATGTGTATGATCTCCTTTGATAGTTGTGTGATTAGGATTTGAATATGTGCAAACTCATGCTTGTGTTGTGATTCATAACATGCTCAACTGCTTTATGATTTTAACTATGTAATGCATATGTTTAAATTTATATTTACGTTGTATGATCCGTCATGGGTGATGGGGGAGCAGAGCAACGAGTGCGTGCAACAGCCCTGGCAGCCCTAAACGGATCATACTAGACTTTGATTGTATGATTTGAATCCTGATTCATTACTGCTTTATATATCTGCAATTGATTGCGTTTGGGGCTATGATTATGGCCTAGGCAATCGGTAACGAGATTGAACTCGTGGCTGAGATTCATTTGCCACGTGGGATGTGTTCGACGAACTCGAGTCGTGCGTTGCCTGTCGGCAGTGGCTAGGCCACACGAAGTTGTTTATGCACTTCATGTCGTGCAGCTCAACGGGCGATCGTGCTAGTCGAGCTCGTCAAGTAACCCGATCTGCCTTATGCATGTTCACCCTGTTTGGACGCTACTGCTTGAACCTAGGGTACCAAACTTACCAGTGAAACCCCCTTTTAACCATGGTACCTCGATCCGCTAAGACGCATGAGCCGGGCATGGTGGTATGAGACACCGTGGTCGAGCTGTCGGCCTACGCTGGGGCCATGTGCCTCCCCATAGTGACCATTACGCAACCAACTCGTGAGCCGAATATGGTGGTATGGGACACTGTATTCGAGCTGTCGATACTTACGGCGAGAGCAGAGTACGGTGAGACCTGTACTCGTGCTGACGGGCGACGAGTCCTCCGTAGTATCTTCAAGTATACTCCAAGGGTCTGTGATTGGCGACGAGTCTTTCACAGCAACTAGAGTATGAGTGGAGCCGAGTACGGTGAGACCTGTACTCGAGCTGACGGCTAGTGATTGAGCCGAGTACGGTGAGACCTGTACTCGATCTGACGGTCAGCAATTGAGCCGCATACGGTGAGATCTGTATCCGCGCTGACGAGTGACAAGCCCTTTGCGATGCCTTCACTATGCTTCTCAAACCATAATATCGTATGAGATTAACTAGGATTGACGACCCTAGAATGGATCATGTTTGGGAATGATACAAGGGAGGTACCTTAGTTTCCCAATACTGCTGTTTGAAATGGACTAATAAAAACTTGGTAATCATGAGCATCATCGCACCGCATATGCTTTGTAGATGTGGCGCACTGAGGGAGTAAGCATTCGCGAACGTAAGATGATGTCGCTTGAGGGTGGTTTGGCAAGGGCATACAGCATTATGTCATTTCATTTTCGCACTTAACAAGAGTAGTTAGAAATGTTTGATTTGTACTGCTTTATCATTACTGCTTGATTGAATTTATAACATGTTAACCTATGCTTTACTGTTCCACTGAGTTGATCACTCACTCCCACGTTACGGGACGGTGTTCCGAACACCCACCAGATTTGTTGAGCTTCAGGTGATGGCGATGCTTATGAAGCAGAGCCGGACTTCTATGATGTGGAGGAGGAGTTCTCCTACATGTAACTTTCTGACAGGCCAATGAAGGCCTGGTATTGTATTGACGGGGTTATGGTTCTTGGGATAGAAGGCATTACACTTCCTCATATTTGGTAAATTTTAGAACTGCACTTGTATTTATTTAACCTGGTAATGTTATCACACTCTGGAGACTCATCATAAGTTATATATTTTATCTATCTATCACAGTCTTCCGCTTGCAAACTTAACTGTCTCTGGAGTATGATATGTTGTTTGGCTTAATCTCACTCATGTTCAATGCACAAATACAGTCAACATTCAATCATCATTCATTTTGTTGCATAAGTGATGTTCTGGAACTCGGGAGTTGAGTTTATGCTCGACCCCCGATTTTCAGGGTGTTACAGTTGCATTCTACAAGTACATATTTATTAGCATATTTCATGGTCAAGTAATTAAGGCCATCCATCTTTTCTAACCCACCAAAGTGGATGACTGAGCAGAACCATGAAAGACGGAAAATTATTACAATTGATTTTTCCACTTGAACATGAGATTGTTGGCTTGTTTTTCTCTTGAACTATCCATTTTAAAATTGCTTGTTATACAAATAGGATTGCCCATTTGATACAGTATTCATACAAATGGACACGCCAGATGAACCATCCATTCTTCTACGTGAGCCCAGCCCAGTCTGCTGCCAACCATATATGCAATTAGTACTAACCACTGATTGAATGGTTTGAATAGCCTGATTGGGGATGGCTATAGTTTCCACATGGACATGTAATCTATGGACATGTCACATTGATAGCATGCTTGATATCTTTTCTTTCCTCCATTTTTTTACTGCCAATAATTGCGTATGCACGGATTTCATTCCGTCTAGCTTTGCTAAAATTTACAAGATACAAGTTAATAAATAACATTTCAGATACTGGCAAGGCATTTCTTATTATTCTTGTTACAACATATCCAACCCTAGAACTTTGTTAGCTCTTTATGCACATATAAGGGAGTTATTTAGTTTATGACTTTCTCCTCTTTTTTTTTTTCTTTTTTTTTTTTTTTTTTTTTTTTGTATTTTTAGCAAAGTATTACAAAGTTTATAATAGTTTATCATCTAGGTTTACACACTATTTACATACTATGGCATAAGTGTCATGCAAAATCTCTGTAATTTTCATATCAAACATTTTCTTTATGTAGTCTTCTTTATGAGGCACCCCATGAAACCCCTATGGCTCAACTTTCAACCAGATCCAAAACTCTGGTTGCCATAGTGATCCCATTCCACCTTGTCGCGATTCAGGATTGCTAGTGTCGCCGGTCGGGGCAACATGCAGAAATGGACTGATGATTGGAACCGTCCATCCTCTCTTTGCTATCATATATGAGCTACAATAGATTTTTTTAGTTGAAATTTAGCCGTTGAAAATTTTCTTTTTATCTATAGGCAATGATGGTAGCTTCTTACAGTGGTACATTTAACATAACATCCAGAACATGGATGGTTTAACCATTTTCAATCCTGAGCCATGGCATAGGCTAAACAAACTCTTGAACCACATGCAAAGATGTTGATGATCAGGAGCATTCATCTTCTTAGCTACCATTGATGTGCTTCAGACCGTAGGTGACATTCAATGGATTACTCTGAACATAGACTGTTGTTGAGTGTGATCATTTGGAAACAAAAATTTTCAACAGTTCACCTCACTTAAATGGAACCGTCCTGGAAATGGATGCTGACCAGTCTTGGAGCTTTTTCTTATTCAGTCTGAACCATTTGACATTGAAAAGCTATTCAAACTTGGGTTGATGTGGTAGAAACTTATTGAGAGAGAACAAAATCTTTATTAAAACTCTCTCAAAAGAGAGAAAAGAATACAACCTAATCAAATAAAGCTTAAAATAAGAGACCAGGACTGGGATACCTTTAACTCGATCAAATAAGCTTAAAAAGAGACTAGCAGCTGGGATATCTTTAACATATACAGCCCAACTTGAAACCAAAAATTTTACTTTCTTAATAACATCTTCAACACCCACTCTCTCATTTCAAAAACAAGACCCATTCTTAACACCCCAAATAGTCCAAAGAGCAGCCATGAGAGTTAGCCTCCACACATCTTTACTAGCCTTGCCAACTCCACCCCATGCCATACATGAAATCAGTCACTGACTTCAGCATCACCCAATCAGTGTCAAACAAACATAAAAAGTGCTCCCACACTAGCATTGAATGAAAAGAAAACTCTAAAATAATGCTAGAAGATGTTGTTGCATGCAAAAATGGTTAGATAGGCTGGACCTTTGACATGAATATCAGCATGGGATGCATCAAGCTTTGCTTTCTCTCATGTTTTCATCGGAAAAACAACTTTTACTGACATATCATTTTCTCTCATGTTAAGGATGAATGGGAGTTGGATAGATGGGTTTCTTTTTTTCCTTTTTTAAATGTATTTGGAATCATTCAACTTATTATTGTAAATATTATTTTAATATTCATTTTTAGGGCTAGCTAATGAATGGGTTATGGCCAGGCTTAGGTTTGATGGATCTTTCCTTTGAGGAACCCACAAATCCTCGTTACAGGCTCATTTTACGACCATTATGGGTCATGATAAAGCTTGAATTACAGGCATTGCTAGCTTGACTTCTGCAATTAATGAATAGACAAAAGGCTGCATGGTCGGCAACTGCCTTCCATTAATATTAGTTTTTACGAAGGACTCAACACAATGGATAGGCAAAGTTAACATATTTTATGCAGGTGTAGTTTCAGGAGTTAACAATTGTGACAATGCTGTTTCGAGTGTGGGAACAAAGTTGACAATGAAATTTATGTAATATTTTCTTTTAAGTTTTAAATATGTAAATTTCAAAGAAAAAAGAAAAAAAAATAAAAGAATGCAAGTTCCAATCAAATATAAAGTGGACTGCACATATACTAGCACTTCCGCAGGCCTTTACCGGCGCTTCTGCAGGCCTTTACTGGTGCTTCTCCAAGCCTTTGTCGGCGTTTCAACAAACCTTTACTGGTGCTTATAAAAGTGCCAATAAAAGGTGTAATACCACTGGTAAATCCTACCTATAGGGGCCTCCAACATAACCGCCAGTAAAGGACGCTGACCGCCGGTAAAGCCTTTACTGATGCCACCTTTATCGGTGCTTACCCGACCACTGGAAAAACTTTTACCGGTGGTTTTAACCAACAATAAAGGCCAATTTTCTTGTAGTGTTATGACCCAATTTTCAAATAGGGTCATGGAAGAAAGTTTAGTAACTGGACATTTAATCATGGTGGGCCTTTAAAATTATAGTTAATATTCTCCAAAATAAGGACAATTGTTGCCATGGTTAAAGATGTAAGAAATCCAATTACAAATTGTACAAAGATGGAGGATTCTCACATTTACTAAGAAGGTAATTCAGTTCCAGATCATCTTGTTGATGAGGAATCCTAGGCGCTGTAGTGCACTCAATGAAAAGCAATGATTAGTCCACCTAAGAAGAGGTGTATTTGGTATTGACTGAAATATCCCCAGTGGCATTTCTTAGGTGGGCCAATCTGCACCTGTGCTTGGGTTTTGTTCCCCTAAGAGGACCAGTTTCCTCACTAATTTTAGGGGTCTTGTTTGGAAGTCAGAAAATATAAGATCCTAATATTAGAGGTGGGCATCGAGCCGAGTCGAGACGAGGTGGGCCAAGATCGTCTCGGCTTGTCCATGATGTACTCGAGTTCGAGCTCGAGCTCGAGCTCGGCCTCGAGCTCAACATTGAAGATTGGCTTATTTGCCAAAGCTGTCGAGTCGAGCTAGTGGTTCAAGTCGAGTCGAGTTTACCTCGAGTCGAGCTCGAACTTGTTGGGTGAGAGAGTAATGGATTTTGTTCTTGATCCTCCTCTATTGATGAAAAATTCAAAAATCTTAGGAGAATCAAAGTAAAACCCAATGAAAAAAATAAACAAATCTTTGAATCGGATAAGGAAACTTGTAAGAACCGATCTATTCTTGATCTTTTTCCACTAGCAGAAATCTAAGTACTAGAAAAGAAATAGAGCAGAACGCAGATCAAAAATCCAAGTAAAGAGCTCTAGACAATCAGATCATTGGATTTCCTTGAAGCTTTAACAAATCTGAAAAGAACACATCTCAGATTTCTTGGGTTTCTCGCCCAAGAAGTAGATCTTAAGAGATTGAAATTATACTATTGTGGAGCTAAAATGAAAGCTGGTGGTGGTGGTTCGAGCGGGCATGCGGCTGGTAGTTGGTAGAGAAGGAGAAGAAAGGGAAAGGGAAAGGGGTGCATGCGGTTGGGTAAAGAATTTGGGTTTTTTTTTTTTTTATTTTTTTTATAAATTTTTTTAAGTTAAAACTTAAAACTTATATTAATATATATATATATATATATAATATTTAATATATTTATTAATCAAGCCGAGTCGAGCTCGAGTTCGAGTTTGAGTCGAGTTGAAATGCCACCTGGTCGAACTCAGCTTGAACTCAGCTCGAGCTTCAAATAATTAGCTTGGGTCGACTCGAATCGGCCATTCAAGCCAAGTCAATCCGAGCTGACTCGAGCCGAGTCAAGAGAGTTTTTCGAGCTAGCTCGACTCGTGAACAGCCCTACCTAATATCATGATTCTTTTAGTAAGTGAATGTTATCCTTTCCTATGTGAAGCTATTAGTTTGTAATATGTTGTCTTCTTCACATGGAAAACTGTTATATTCTTTTTAATGATCCTAGTTGAATCTTTGCGCCCCATTTCATCCTTCAATGAAAATTCTGATTGATCCTATTAGGTGGGCCACAAACATGGCATTGTCTACTAGTTTGTTACTGCATGGTTATTCTTATAATGTTAAAGCATTTCGAAGTGATTCTCTCAATGTTCGAAATGTTAAATCCTCAATAGCTCTTATTTTATAGATCTCAATCCTTGATGTTGTTCTTGGGGAAATAACTCTTTTTTTCAATCTTTGTCTGATTTTCCTTTGCCACGATTCCCCATTCCAGTTGTGATGCTTTGAATTATGTTTCCTTTTGATCTTCTACATTCTCTGGTCTTTCATTCTCTCACAATTTTGTCTTTTGGATGTCAACGAGCATGTTGCCAAACTTATGAGATTCCAAGAATTTGCAACTAGGTCCATTTCCCATCAATTTACCATTCAACCTGCAACTTCTGCTACTCAAGAATCCAAACTCAAGATTGCCTTCAGGAACATCTATATTCTCCTAACATCCAACATGCAAGTGAACTATGTGAAGTATGTCCACCAGACAATTAACGCTTGTGCTTGCATGTAGACTTATCATTAGAGGGACACTTCTTAGATTGGCTTTAGCCTGAATACCTTTTGGACTATATGAGCATAACCACTTGATCAATTGTCTAATTGATTGAATACCTTTTGGGCTATATGTGCATAACCACTTGATCAATTGTCTAATTTGATGCCATGTATTTTTATTTTTATTTTTTTATTTTTTTATTTTTTATTTTTTATTTTTTTTTAGGTTTGACAATTAGGATAAAGCAAAATATCATAATAAGTAATATCTTCTATTGAAAATGGAGGCATGCTTTTCATTGTTTATGTACTTCTACAATTTTAGTTTGTGCATATTCTATGTTTGACATGCTTTTTATTGTTTATGTACTTCTACAATTTTAGTCTGTGCATATTCTATGTTCGACATATACTAAGTGATTGCTTTCTATCATTGTCTGTGAATGATCATGCAGAATGGGCTTCTTAATGATCCTATCCATAATGTTTGTCGATGATCTTGCAAGGGTGATGTATCAATTCAATACATTTATTTAATTGCCTCTGTTGTTGATCAAAATTATTAGAATCAATTATAATTTTGAATTTTTCTCCAGATGGTGGGTGGCTGGGGGAAAAGAGCTTTGCCTAATCTGTTGAATTATGTCAGCAAATCCATTGAGGTCGATATTTTCTTTACAATACAATCCCTTCTCCTAAATCTATTTCATTGAATGTCATTGTAGATGTTCAATCTTGTTTGACTTCTTGACATGTATATTATCTTAAACTTGTAGATGGAGACTCTGGCAGTGACCGTTGTAAATGGGTACCAATGTTGTTTGGTTGCAATAATGTGTGGGAAAAGAGTCTGAAGATAGTTAGCTATATTGGCCAAGGAGTGGACGACATGGAGGATTTTTTTAATGTATTTGGTCAATTTTCAACTTATTATTGTAAATATTATATATCTTTTATTGTAAAGTCGTACATACAATATTTGTTTAATATTCATTTTTAATTGTATTGTAACATTCTTTGGATTTCAAATATTTTTTTAAAAATAAAGGTTTCAATTGGAAAAAAAAATAAATTACAAACTTCTGTCAATGGTTGCATGGCTTTTATCGGCGCTTCCTAAATAAGGGTTCAAAACCGTTTTGAAATTGGTGTGGTCCACTTGAGATTTGAATCTGTTGCATTTTTGGGCTTGTATCTTAAAATGTTCTAGTGAAACAAATGGACGGCAAGGATATAAGGCTAAAGCTGTACACGAGTTGAACTGAGTCGAGCTTGGCACAGCTCGACTCGGCTCGGCCACTAGCTGACCCTAGCTCTAACTTGGCTCAATTCGGTCCTCAAGCCTGACTGGCCAACTCGACTCGGTTCGGTGAGTAGCTTGGCCCAGTTCGAGCCGAGTTCAACCAAGATCGAGCTTATGCAGCATTTTCTCAAATACATGGAGTGCACCTTCAATTTCTCACAATATGTAAAACAAGAGCAATACTTTACAAGTATTTCATCAAACACTCAGTAGACAACGTAAAAATCAAGATACAAAGGGTATTTGTTTCATATCCATACCTTCCTCGCCGCTAGCCAACATTTCATTGGGTCATTTCATCAAACACTTGGTGAGCAACATCAATATCAAAATAACCAAGTCACCAAACTGGTTCGATCGAGTTCGATTCGAGTTGGGGTTCATTCCGAGTCGAGTCGAGCTTGGGCAAACTCGACTCCGCTCGAACTCAATTTCAAACTGAGTTGAATCGAACTTTTACAAGTCGAGTCGGCTAGCGAACCAAGCTAACTAGGTTCACGTACAACATTAAGACACATACATTATCGTAGCCCAGAGATTCACCCAAGCAGCGTCCTTCTCTAGTTTGGAAACCGGAGAGTACTATGTGTAACCCGGCCTCAACCAAAAAGTTATGGTGATCGTGGGCCCACCTTGACATATCTATTGAATATCGATGTTTTCCATCCATTTTTCCAATTTTCTAAATATCAGATGGACCACACCGTGGTGATTGATCACTAAAAACTTTTGTGGGCCACAAAAGTTCTGAATCAAGCTGATATTTGTTGTTTCCCTTGATCCAGGTTTGTAAGAATGGATGAAAAATAAACACTACGGTGCGCCAAGAATTTTAATGATGGCCATTCAATTCCTACCGTTTCCTATGGTATGGTTCCCCTCAGATTTAAATATATTTTATTTATTAGAAAATGCCATAAAATCAGTTGAGAAAATGGATGGATGGCGTGGATATACAATGCAGACATCAAGGTGGACCCACGGTCAGGGCCGCAACTGATCGATCTTGGATCCCAAAAGAGACCCGAGTTAACTGTGACCCGTGATCCTGTGGTCGGTAGATGTGTGGGTCCACAGAGACTAACAATAAAATGGAAGCGGATTGGCTGGTGTACCACACATCAGCTATATAGTTGTGTATTGACGTCAGCAAGTTTCGTGGGTCCCATCATGAGGTATGTGTTATATCGAAACCATCCATTTATTTGGTGAGCTCGTAATAAGGCTTGAGCCAAAAAATAAGAGAGATCTGAAGATAAGTGGAACACACTGCGAAAAGCGGTGGGGGATTGAACGTCTACCATTGAAACTATTTTGGGGTTCACGGAAGTTTCAGATCAATATGAAATTTGTTTTTCCTCTCAATCTGGTATTTGTGACCTTATGAACAGATTGGATGGAAAACAAACGTTATGGTGGGCCCTACGAACTTTTTAACGGTGAAAATCATCATCCCGCTGCTATTTTTGATGTGGTCCATTTGAGTTGTGGATATGATTCATTTTCTGTCTAATGATCTAAAATGATCTTGAAAAATTTATGAACAATGTGGATGTAATAAATACATCATTGTGGGGCCATGTAACTTTGATCTCCTTTGAGTGGTTCGTACAACTCGGAGATAGTGAGGCCGCAGAATTTTTATACTAGTGTGATATCTGTTTTTACAGCTTAATCTGGCTGCTAATAGCCTAAGAACGGTTTGGATAGCATATAAACATCCTGGTCTGCTCTAGGAATGTTTTAACGGTGGACGTTTCTGTTATGACTGTTTCCTGTGGTGTGGCCCTTAATACCTAGGGGAATTTTTTTCTTTTTTAAATATGCATCCCTTAATACCCAACGGTACTCTAACAGTTCTCTCAGCTGAAACTTAATATCCAAGGAAGTCCCTTGATACTCAACAGTTCTCTCATACCAAAGGAAAAAAAAAAAGAGTTCAAATCTCTCGTTCGGCTTCACTCGCTGGGCACCAATTTCCCTTTCTTGATCGATCTCAAAACGTCCTCTCTCCCAATGTACCTCTCTCTCTCTCTCGTGGCAGCATTTGTGAGAACAACAGGAAGTAGCGATGGAGATGGTTGTGCCGGGTTGGAAAGGTATGAGTATTTGATGGATGATGATGAGGGTTTTAAGGTTTATGTGTGTTGCTGGTGGGAGTGGGCGTTTTGATGGTTTTTGGGGTTCGGATGTGTTGCCGATGGCGGTGGTAGATGGTAGTGCATGAAGTGTTTTATGGATGGGTGAAGTGAGATTTGGGTTCATGGTAGCGGCAGATGGTGGTTGAGCACCAGATTCTGGTGAAAGTGCTGGATTTTAGGTAGTGGCATATGGTAGTGACAGAGTCGGTCATGGATGGATTTTGGGGGTTTTGGAGTGGAGGAGAAGATGGGTTTGGGGTTTTAGGGGTGTTGGGTTTTTTGGGGATGGGTTCAAGTTTGTTTGCTGCATGGTGTGGCTGAGAAAATGTTAGGTCTTCGGCTCTGAGACATAGGTGCATGCAGGCTGATCAGGGGAAGATATGTTGTGTGGAAACATAGAAGATGATACACCAAACATTGGTGTATAGCTTTAATCCCATGAAAACCTCATAATAAAGAAGAGTACAAAGGAGATGAACTTGTATTCCACTCAAGTTGAGAGGGATCATAACAAGGTATGTATCTTTATCGGAATATTTTGTTATAATTTGAGTTTTCTTACACCAGTTGATGCATTTCCTTCCTTTATTATTGCATCTTTCCCTCTTGATTAGAGATTTAGAGTTTGGTTCTACATTTCATCTTATTTCTGTTGAATTAATGCACTTTTGTGAAAAGGTTCATGTCTCTTTGTTGAAGAGTCGCATGTCCCTTAGTTGAAAAGGTTCATGTCTCTTTGTGAAGAGTCACATGTCCCTTAATTGAAAAGGTTCATGTCTCTTTGTTGAAGAGTCATGTCCCTTAGTTTTTTTCTTATGCTATAAATATGTGTATGGATTTCATTTTCACATATGAAGAAGTACTACAACAAAAATTAGTTTTCTCCTATTCCCTTCTAAGTTATTTTTACTAAGTAAAAAGGTTACAATAGCCTACAAAGTGGTATCAGAGCCACATTTCGGGTCTTGACTGGGTGTTAGAAACTTCTAAAGAAGTAGAATCGATAGCAACGAATGGTGCAATGATTCATCCCACAATTCCCATTTTTGGAGGGGAGAACTTTGATCATTGGAGCATCAAAATGAAGACCTTGTTCCAATCTCAAGGGCTATGGAAGATTGTTGAAACCGGTTATCCAACTACAACCGATCTCACATCTCTCTCAGCCATACAACAAGAACAACTGAAGGAGAATAAGAAGAAAGATGCGAAGGCCCTCTTCTTCATCTAACAAAGTGTCTCTGATTCTATCTTCTCTAGAATAATTCCATCTCAAACTTCAAAGCAAGCTTGGGACACTTTAGTTCAAAGGTAAGTCTAAAGTGATCGCCATCAAGTTATAAACTCTACGGAGGGAGTACGAAAATCTGAAAATGAAAGACTCGGAAAAGATGAAAAATTATCTTTCACAAGTGATTGAAGTAGTGAATCAGATTAGGATCTATGGAGATTCTATTTCTGATGAAATGATGGTTCAGAAGTTTTTAATAAGCCTCTCTGCAAAATATGATGCTATCGTTGCCGCAATAGAGGAATCTAAGGACCTTTCAACCTTATCATTGGTTGAGTTGATGGGCTCTTTAGAATCACATGAACAAAGATTGTTGAGGCGTGAAGAAAAATCAGTTGAAAGTGCGTTTCAAACAAAACTTTCAATTGGTTCACAAAGTTCTTTCGAGAAGACACAAGTTAGTCCCGGAAAGAATCAATGCAATTACAATAAAGGTGGAAAATCGATGTAAGGGAAATGGCAAAATTGAAACGAAGGTAAAAATTTAAATCTTACCTGCGACTTTTGTAAAAAGTTTGGCCATATTGAAAGTGAGTGCTTAAATCGAGGCAAACCTCAGTGTTTTAACTGTAAAAAGTCTAGACACATAAAGAAGGATTGTTGTTTCAAGGACAATCAACATGCTGCAAACTTCTCTGAAGAAAAGTTGAAGAAAACATGTTTTTTGCATGTCAGTACTCACTCATTCAAACTGAAGACATATGGTACTTGGACAGTGGATGTAGCAATAATATGACAGGTGATGATCGGATATTCACAAATATCGATTCATCCGTAAGATCTCAAGTCCGTATGGGAAATGGTGCTATTGTGGAAGAAAATGGAAAGGGGACAATTGCCATAGAAACCAAGAAAGGGGTCAAGTATATAAAAGATGTTTTACTTGTTCCTGACTTCGATCAAAACTTGCTAAGTATTGGGCAACTTGTTCAAAATGGGGACTCTATATTCTTTGAAAATGATTCTTGCATTATCTATGATAAGAATGGCACAAATCAAGTGATTGCTAAAGTGAATATGGAGAAAAATCGTAATTTTCCTATTACGTTGTGATATTCAATCGATTGTGCATGAAAAGTCGAGACACTTGATGAATCTTGGCTTTGGCATAAAAGACTGGGGCATTTGAGCTTTCATCGATTGAAGTTGATGGATCAGAAGAATCTGGTAGATGGTTTACCATCTATCAAAATTAAAAATGACATTTCCTTGGGTTGTGCATTGGGAAAACATCCTAGTGCACCTTTCTCAAGAAGCACGTGGAGAGCAAAGGCATCCTTGGAGTTGATCCACACTGATATTTGTGGAAAAATGTAAACTCCATCACTTAGTGAAAGCTTGCATTTTATCATCTTTGTTGATGATTATACAAGAATGATGTGGGTGTACTTCATAATGCAAAAGTCAGAAGCTCTTTCGATCTTCAAGGGATTCAAATCACAAGTTGAGAGACAAAGTGGTCTCAAAATCAAGACACTGAGAAGTGATCATGGCGGCGAGTATGTCTCTAAGGAATTTGAGACATATTGTGAAGAAGAAGGAATCAAGAGGCAACTGACTGTTGCTTATACACCTTAGCAAAACGGCGTTGCAGAACGGAAGTATAAAATAATTGTCGAAATGGCTCGTTCTATGTTGAAGGAGAAAGGCATCCCAAATACTTTTTGGGCTGAAGTTGTGTTTACAGCTGTTTACTTGCTTAATCGGAGTCTACAAAAGCTGTGGATGGAAAAACAGCGATTGAAGCATGGTCAAGTCACAAGCCTTCTGTAAAACATCTCAAAATTTTCGGTTGCATTTGTTATGTTCATATTCCATCTCAAAAGCGTCAAAAACTTGATGAAAAATCTGAAATTTGCATTTTCATTGGTTATAGTACTTTGTCGAAAGGTTATCGAGTATATAACCTTGAGACGGGGAAGCTAATGATTAGTCGAGATGTTTTGTTCAGTGAAAATATAGGATGGGATTGGAAAAAAGAAAAATATACAAGAACAAACCGTTCTTATACAAGAAGATGAACCAAAAAGCACTCAAGATGTGGAAGAAAAAACGGAAGCAGAAAATGATGAAGAAGATTACGGACCCACAACTCCATTCTCTTCACCAGAAGCTAATCCATCCGCATCATCAAGTTCTCCATCAACAATTCAAGTATTTCATCTGAATCGCCCCCGAGAAAAATGAAGAGTCTGAGAGACACCTACAAGCGTTGCAATTTTTCGGCTGTGGACCGGAAAGCTTTGAAGTTGCAGCTCGAGAAGACAATTGGGTGAAAGTTATGGAAGAGGAAATTTGCATGATCGAGAATAACTCTACTTGGGAGTTAGCTGATTGTCCAAGCGGCAAAGATGTTGTTGGAGTAAAATGGGTTTATAAGTCTAAACTTAATTCAAATGGCTCAATCCAAAAATATAAGGCAAGACTCATTGTAAAAGGTTTTACACAATAACCAGGTATTGATTATAATGAAACCTTTGCATCGGTTGCTCGATTGGAGACTATACGAACCCTCATTGCACTTGCAACTCAAAGGAAGTGGTCCATTTTTCAGCTTGATGTCAAATCAGCCTTCTTGAATGGTGTCCTCGATGAAGAAATTTATGTTGCTCAACCATAAGGATTTGTGGTGGAGGGCAAAGAAGATAGAGTCTATCGGTTGAAGAAAGTGTTGTATGGACTAAAGCAAGCGCCGCATGCTTGGTATAGCCAAATCGATGGTTATTTTGCCAAGAATAAGTTTCATCGGAGCAAGTGTGAGCCTACCTTATATGTCAAGACTGAAGGTACATCTATTCTCATCGTATCATTGTATGTTGACGATTTGATACTCATGGGAAATGATCATAGTATGCTCCATTAGTTCAAACTCGATATGATGAAGACATATGAGATGAATGATCTTGATATGATGCATTATTTTTTGGAAATAGAAGTTTCTGAAGACGAAAATGGAATCTTCATTTCTCAAAAAAGGTATGTTGAATCTATTCTTGCAAAATTCAATATAAAAGGATGCAACCCAGTTAATACTCCTCTTATAGTAAATGAGAAGATGATAAAAGACGATGGTTCAAAAAAGGTGGATGAATCATTGTACAAAAGTATCATTGGAAGCCTCTTGTATCTCACTACTACAAGGCCTGATATTATGTTTGTTGCAAGTTTACTCTCGAGATTCATGAATTGTCCAAAGCAAACTCACTTAGGAGTTGCAAAAAGGGTATTATGATACATCCAAGGATCGTTGGATTATGGAATCATGTATACTCCTATTCTAAACTCAAAATTGGTAGGATATACAGATAGCGATTGGGCAGGATCCATAGATGATATGAAAAGCACATCGGCATACACTTTCTCTCTTGGATCCGGAATAATTTCTTGGGCGTCAAAGAAACAAAGTACCGTTGCTCAATCTACAGCAGAAGTAGAGTATGTGGCGGCATCTCTTGCAGTTTCTCAAGCAATATGGTTACGAAGAATTCTTGAAGATATTGGCGAAAAGCAAAATGAAGGAACTATTATATATTGCGACAACATATTAACCATTTCAATTACAAAAAATCCAGTATATCATAACAAGGCAAAGCATATTACGATCAAGCATCACTTCATCGGTGAAGTTATTGAGAGTGGCGAGATCGAGTTGAAGTATTGCAAGACGAATGAACAAATGGCTGACATGTTCACCGAGGCACTCCCTAAAGAAAGTTTTTTCATCTTTGAGAGATATTGGGAGTAATTCAAAAAGTGCATTAAGGGGGAGTGTAAGACCCGTATCCTAGACTGTACCGTTCCGTAGGCTTCCGCGGTCATTCCGGTCGAATTTCGACAATCCTCGACCCGTCTCCGACGTTTGCGCACGATCCTAAGTCGAGTCCTGTATACCGAAGTCGGCTCGACTCGCGCACTGATCCGATACCCAGGCTAGAAGATGTAGGCCCAGGTTCATTTCGAGGAAAATGCCACGCGTTACGAATTCCAAGAGAATCTCTACAACATGTCCCATCAATCAATCAATCAAGTACACATCACACCTCAAGTCAAGTACAAGCAACCCATACCCTACCCTTACCTCTCTCTTAAACAAGCTACCCCAAAGTCAACCCTTACATCACTTCATCCATCACCCAACCCATCACCCATCCTTATCATCTCATCACCTCTCTCTCTCCCTCATTTCTCAAAATATCTCCTAAGCAACAACATCCCATGTCTAAGCTCTCTCTCTATCCCAAACAACAAGTGTGGCCCACCCTCTCATCTCTCATCCCCACCATTAAAACTCTATCAATCACCATCTAAAGTGAAGGCAAGGAGCATACAAGTCTAAGGGATCAAAGAGGAGTGCAATAGGTGGGTGATCCACCGTTGATTTCAATTTTAGGGCCCACTTGTTGTGGGAACCACATCGATGTATGCAATGTAGAGAGGGACCCATAGTGGCAGGGTCCCTCTATCTCACCGTTTCTCTCTCTCTCTCTCTCTCTCTCTCTCTCTCTCTTCCTCTTTCTCTTCTAAGGATGGTGTGTGTGTGTAGCCCACCATGAAGTATGTATCTTATCCATGCCATCCACCATTGTTGGACCCACCTGATGAATGTGTTAGATCTACACCATTCAGCCCGTTACCGGGCCTGGACGGAAAGGAAAAATACAAATATCAGATCAATCCAACAGGTGGGCCATGTCCATGTGGGACCCACCATGATGCTATATTGTATTCATGCAGTCCAGCGTCCCTAAACGCTGGACGTGGTGGCATTAGTGTGTGGCTAACAGTGTAGAGTGATCTGCCGGTGGAGTGTACTACACAGCTAGTATTTTTTTATATAAAAAAAGAAGAGAGAGATACTAATATTTAAATAATATGTGTGTATATATATAGTGGTAGTGCTTTGAGGTGGGCCACACGAGTGGACCCACCATGATATAAGCCTCATATCCTTACCGTCCAGAACGTCCAGATGGTCTGGAGGTGGACATTTCAGTAGAGATATATATTATATCATATTATATATATATATATATATATATATATATATATATATATATATATGCAGAGATAGAGAGAAGAGGGAAAGGTGGGCCATGTGCGTGAGACCCACCACTGACGCATGTATTTTTTTCACCGTCCAGACTCCTGGACAGTGCTGGATGGGCCACACCTTTCGTGTGAGTCTCATACATACCGTCCAGCAAGCCAGACGGGTGGGACCCACCACATGATGGGAGTGCTGCATCACGTCATCCATCCATTTTGAATCCCCACCGTCCATCTGAATTGACGGTGGGTGGCTAATATCAGCTGCTGCTGAACATGCAGCAGCAGCACTCTGGACAAAAAATGAAGCAGATTCATATCTCTAGTGGACCATGTATGTGGACCCCACCTTGATGTACGTAATTCATCCAACCGTCCATACATTCGGTGAGCTCATCCTTGAGCTTGAGAAGAAAAATAAGATTGATCCAGCTATCAAGTGGACCACATTACCATAATAGTGGGGTGGATTAAGTGTCCAACACTGGAAGTTTTGGGCCAATATGAAATTTGTTTTCCCTCCTATTCAGGTCTTTAGACCGCATGAATAGTCTGGATGGAAAATAAATGTTATGGTGGCCCCTATGAAATTTTCTAACAGTGAAAATCACTATCTCCACTGCTATTTGTGATGCGGTCCAAATGATATTTTGATCATTATCACCACTATTAAGTGTGGTATGGTCCCGATGATCCTTGGATATGATTCATAAATTTTTTTTTTAATAATAATCTATAATGATCCTTAACAAGGGATGTATGGAGTATTTAACTCGACCCATTCGACTCGGCCCATTCGAATCGGCCCATTTAAATTGGCCCATTAATTTGGCCCATTTGAATCGACCCATTCAAATGGACCCATTTGACTCGGTCCATTCGACCCGACCCATTGATTCGGCCCAATCAATTCGGCCCATTTTTAGCGGTCTATTTGATTCGGTTCCTTTGAACGACCCAATTGATTCGACCCATTCATACTGGCCCAATTAATTCGTTCCGTTTCATTTGGCCTATTTGATTCGGCCCATTTGAATCGACCATTTTGATTCGGCTCATTTAAATCAACCCATTTGATGAATTGAGGCCCATGATGATGTATATTAGGCCCCAGTACGAGGTCGTGGGCCCACTGTATGTTTGACCCTATGTGGGCCATTCCTTGGGATTAATGTTGGTTAAAGGTCCACATTGATGGGCAATGATGGTTGGACGTCCACATTGTGACCTTCCCGTAGGCCTTATTAAGCCCATTCTCATCATTCTCTCGTGGGTTAACCTAAACGCTTGGGCCCCATTGATTTTAATTGATCCATCATCGGTCGTCCACCTATGGACCCTGCCTTGCGTCGAGGTTGATTATCGATGCCGATTATCGGTGTCGATTGCCGATACCGGCTACCATTGCCGATTATGACTTTGTGATAGCATAGCATCATGATACATGCCCATACGCATCATCCGTATGTTTGTTATGAGATGTGACTAGCCATTGCATATGTCATAGTGCAGGTGGTTTATGGAGCTCCCTGATAGGCGGAGTTATCTTACATGAGTGCACGGTATGCGCAAGATTGATGCATGATTGGACTGCATGACTCATACACTTTGCATTTGTGTGACTGGGATTACTGTATGCCCTAGCGACATCAGGGCCATAGCCTCCACAGACACATCGTGGATGGTTGGATTGGATACCGAAAATATTATTTCTAGCATCGGGACGCCATAGATGTCCCTGGGTAAAAATCCCTAAACTCGTTGGTACCAGAGGACTCCAACGTCGAGACTGAGTGGATACATGAGCGCGCGAGGGTCGTATACTAGTAGGCCGCGTCTCCCACTGTGTCATGGTCGGTTGGAAAGGGGTGTGACCTTACCCGCCTAAGTGAGGGAGCAATTTCTAGGTTGAGTTTGACCAGCTTGAGGAATCGGTCCGCTATCGATGAGCCGGGCCCAATATTGGCAGGCGGATAGTGAGGTCTCTTACACTCTCCCAGTTGTGCGTTCGGATAGGAGCGGCAAGCTGGCGTAAAGTGTACTAGACCCCGGTGATTATCTAAAATGAGAACTGTACTGATATTTGATGAGTTATATTGATATGTGGATTTGTATTAGGATTGGCATGCTTGAGTTGCATCTCGCATCGCATGGTCTTCATATGGCGGATAACATTCATATCTTGCACCGCATAGCCTTGGTACAGATAATTGCATTCATGTACCCATCAGCATGATTCTGCATTACTCTGACATTGCATTCTAAGCACGTTCATATTACGTACACACTTACACCACCCTCTAAGCTTTCTATAAGCTTATGCAAGATTGATGCATGTAGGTGACGCCAGGACGCAGCCATAGTCTCGCCACAGTTGGAGTGTGTAGCCGAGCTTCTGGAGTTTTGTGTTATCTTAATTATCTTGTATTTCCCTTTGATATGCATTGTACTCAAAGTTTTTTATCATAGTGGATTTTGAGATGGTGTTCTTGTGATTATTGTTCATGGGTTATGCTTATGGTTATGCCTATACTGAATTGAAATCATGTTTGAATTCCTCCTTGTAGCATCTCAGGATCGAAACCTAGTGTATGGGTGCCAAGAGCCGAGAATGGGGTACTGCGGAGGCTGTCAGCTTCGGATTCGGCGATCGGGAATTTTGTGAGCCCGGTTTTCGAGTTTGGGGCGGGACAGAAGTTGGTATCAGAGCATAACTTGGGAATAACTTAGAACAACATCACATATCTAGTATGAGTTTAGGTCAATTAGGTTTCGAGTGCATAACTTTCCAATTTAGGTCCCTAACGTGCTATTCTTAAGGTTGATTGGCGTCCTTATTCTTCCTATAAGACATGTCGCGCAGGAAAGTGACCCGATCGACCCCCGCTCCACCACCTGAGGCTCCATCTTTACCACCTGTGACTCTCGTTCCACCCCTTGAGATCCCTGCTCCCTAGCCTGAGGATGTCGTTCCTCCACCTGATACTGGTACGGATCCGACCGTACCTGTGAGTGTCTCCTAGCAACAGCAGATGTTACAGGCCGTGACGGCTGCGCTTCAGGGACAGGGTAGACGCCCAGTTGTTTCACCAGCACAGGCATAGCAGGAGCGTGTGAGCGCCCTACTTCGAGAGTTTCGACAGCTCGATCCTCTGCGTTTCCACGGCGAGCCAGGTTCGCCTGCAGTCGAGAGATGGCACTCCGATGTGGAGAAGATCTTCGATACTATGGCATGTATGACCCAGCAGTGAGTCCGATTGGCTGTATTTCTTCTCCAGGGAGAGGTCGAGCATTAGTGGACCTCTGTTACCCGTGTTGCAGGACTTGATTATGTCTCGACATGGGAGGATTTCATTGATCGATTTGAGCAGTAGTACTTCCCTGACCACATTCATCGTCAGAGAGCACTGGAGTTCGAGACCTTGGTGCAGGAAGACATGTCAGTAGCACAGTACGCAACTCATTTTGTGGTGATATCGAGGTTTGTACCGTATTTGGTTGATGATGAGGGGCGGAAGGCCCACCATTTCGAGAACGACTTACGTTACAGCCTTTGAGGCCATGTTATTGGGCATGAGCTCTCGAATTTTTAGGCGATAGTATGGAGAGCTCAGATTTATGAGGCCGAGTGGGCCGGCACAAAGGGCGATCGAGATTAAAGGAGAGGACGGAAGAGGCAAACCGCCTCCAGTAGCTCCCAGCAACATTGACGACCGTAGAGGTACAGGAGTCACCCATCCGGTAGAGCACCAGTAGCACCATCGGCGCCTCCGGCGGCATCACCTCAGAGGCAGCTTTTGATATCTGCTATGAATGCGGTGGGATAGGACATCGTAGGTGGGAGTGTCCTCGACCTCAACAGCAGCAGCCGATAGCACCACAACAGCCTCCTCAGCCGCCGAGAGCACCACAACAGCCTCCACAGCAGCAACGATAGTAGATCTCACCACCGAGGCCCCCTCAACAGCAGCATCAGCACCAGCCTCTAAGACCGCAACAAAAGAGGCAGCAGTTTCAAGCACCTCAGGGACATCAGAAGTAGCCGCATCCTCTGAGGGAACAAGCACCTTCCCAGCCAGCACAGGCTAGATTCTATGCAGTTCAGTAGGACCTGCAGTCATCCGGAGGAGTCGTTGAGGGTATACTTCCAGTTTCTGCTTGCATCGTCCGAGTATTATTTGATTCCGGTGCTTCGCACTCATTCATGTCTAAGGATATTTGCCAATCGACTGGATTACAGAGAGTCGGCTAGTTAGGGATTGACCGTATCAACGCCCTTGGGGAAGGCTACAGTATTAGGCCGCTTCTGTTCATCTTGCACCGTGTTAATGGGAGAGGTTTTCTTACCCACCGACTTGTACGTGCTACCGATGTCAGATTTTGACGTTCTCTTGGGCATGGATTGACTTGCCGAGTACCACGCTATCTTGGACTGTTTCACGAGGACAGTTATGTTCTGCATACCAGGCTTGCCGCAGTTTCAGTTCGTTGCCAAGCCCAATGAGAGTCGTTGTCTTGCTTGATGTTTTGTGCCATTGAGGAACCTGTTGCTGCTTATATTGATCGGTTGCCGATTGTTTATGACTTCCCCAACGTGTTTTAGGAGATTCCGGGATTGCCGCCACGCCATCATATTGAGTTCCAGATAGATCTTATGCCCGGTACCCCGCATATCTAGAAGGCCCTGTACAGTATGGCACCGATAGAGTTGTGTGAGCTGCAGCGACAGTTGGACGAGTTACGTGAGTTGGGATTCATCTGTCCTAACAATTTTCCTTCGGGAGCACCGATACTCTTCGTCTGGAAGAAGGATGGCTCATTGAGGCTCTGCGTGGATTACCGCGAGCTCAACTAGGTCACGATTAAGAATAAGTACCCGCTCCCGAGGATAGACGATTTATTTGATCAACTACTGGGTACACAGTTCTTTTTGAAGATTGACCTACGTTCCGGTTATCATCAGATTTGAGTCCGAGAGGAGGACTCCTGAAGACGGCTTTTAGGACGCATTATGATCATTTTGAGTTTCAGATCATGTCCTTCGGACTAATCAATGCACTCGCGGTCTTCATGCAATTGATGAACGAGGTCTTTCGTCCATATCTTGATCAGTTTGTTATGGTCTTCATCGACAATATTCTGATATATTCGAGGACTCGTAAGGACCATATGTAGCATCTAGATATCGTTTTGCAGACCCTTCGTGCCCACCAGCTGTATGCGAAGTTGGAGAAGTGCGAGTTTTGGCAGGAGGAGGTGAAGTTCCTCGGTCATGTGGTGACGAGGGAGGGTGTCGCGGTGGACCCCTGGAAGGTTGAGCAGTGCGTCAGTGGGGCCAGCCCATGACTACGTTCGAGATCTGCAGTTTCCTTGGTTTAGCGGGATAATATTGGCTTTTCATTGAGGGCTTCTCCCATATTGTAGCCCCGTTGACCAGGTTGACTTGGAAGGGTGCATATTTTATTTGGACAGATGCATATGAACAGGCATTCGTGGAGCTGAAGGACCGTTTGACGTCCGTTCCTGTCCTCACTCTTCCCTCTGGGAGTGATGGATTTGTTGTATTTATTGATGCCTCATGTATTGGTTTAGGTGTTGTCCTGATGCAGCATGGCAGGCCTGTACCCTTCGTGTCTCATCAGCTCAAGGTCCATGAGCTAAACTACCCCATGCACGATTTGGAGCTGGCAGCAATTGTCTTTACACTGAAGGTGTGGAGACACTATCTCTATGGGGTCAGGTTCGAGCTTTTCTCTAACTACAAGAGATTGAAGTATCTATTCTCTCAGTCCTAGTTGAACATGACGCATAAACGCTGGATGGAGCTCCTGAAGGACTATGATTTTGATCTCCAGTACCACCCAGGCAAGGCAAACGTGGTAACAGATGCCCTCAGCCGTCAACCACAAGGCCTGGTGGCACACATGATGATTCAAGAGTGGAGGTTGCTGGAGGATATAGCAGAGTATGACTTCGAGTTTGGTCTGCAGTCTTCTATCGTTCAGCTATCGAGCCTGTCGATTCAACCCTCTCTTGTCGCTAGGGTGATCGAGGCTCAGCAGACAGACGAGTCGTTACAGGATTACCAAGCAGAGGTAACATCTCAGAGTCAAGCAGATTGTCAGATTGGTGTTGATGGTGGACTTTGCTTGAGAGGCCGATTATGTGTCCCAGATATTCCTGAGTTACGCAGATATCTTATGACTGAGGCACATTGATTACGGTTTTCTATCCACCCTTGCTTGACGAAGATGTATCTTTATATGAGGAGACAGTATTTTTGGGCGAAGATGAAGCGCCAGATCGCTAGTTTTATGGCCGAGTGTGACACATGCCAGCGTGTCAAGGCCGATCATCAGAGACTCCCTAGTCTATTGCAGCCGTTGAGCGTCCTGATGTGGAAGTGGGAACATGTATCTACTAATTTTATCATGAGTTTGCCGAGAACTCAGCACGGTCATAACGCCATATGGAACATCGTTGATCGTCTAACGAAGTTGGCACATTTTCTTGTGATTTATGCGACTTGTCCTTTGGACCGACTTGCGAGGTTATTCATCGAGGAAATTGTGAGACTACATGGCGTTCCAGTCTCGATCGTTTCTGACCAAGATCCGAGGTTCACGTCTCAGTTCTGGAGTAGCTTTCAGAGAGCGATGGGTACTGATTTGCAGCTCAGCACTACATATCATCCGCAGACCGATGGCTAGGCCAAGAGGGTCAACCAGATCCTTTTGGATATGCTTTGGGCCTGCGTGATTAACTTTGGGGGTAGCTGGGATGAGTATCTGTGATTGACTGAGTTCGCATACAACAACACCTATAAGGTGACCATTGGCATGGATCCTTTTGAGGCATTATATGGCAAACCGTGCAGATGTCCGAGTTATTGGACTGAGGTCGGAGAGCGGCGTCTCCTAGGTCCCAAGCTTGTGCAGCAGACGTCAGAGGCTATCGATATCATCAGGCAGAAGATGCGCACAGCTTAGAGCTGACAGAAGAGTTTCGCTGATCACCGGCGTCGTCCCTTGGAGTTTGATATAGGGGATCATATGTATCTCAAGGTCTCGCCCATGAAGGGCGTAATTCGATTTGGAGCGAAGGACAAGCTTACCTCGAGATTCATTGGACCTTTCGAGATCACTGAGCGCATTGGCGTCGTGGCCTATCGGCTTGCCTTAGCATCTCAGTTGTCTGGCGTTCACAACGTTTTCCATGTATCTATGTTGAGGAAATGTGGGTCAGACATCGTTCCTATTATTGATTTGCAGCCATTATAGGTTCGTGAGGACGCTTCTTATATTCAGCAGCCAGTTTGTATCCTTGATCGGAAGGAGTAGGTCCTTCGGACCAAGGTTATCCCATTGGTGAAGGTTCAGTGGGGTCACCATTTTGTTGATAAGGCATCTTGGGAGTGCGAGACCTAGATTCGAGAGCACTATCCCCATCTCTTTGTTGATTGATCATATGTTGTATCCTGTATGCTGTCTCCGAACTTATATAGCGATGCTTTGTTTCCACTTTCTTTATGAATTACGTCTAGTTGCGATAATTGTGTAAATTTTGAGGATGAAATTTTTATTTGGAGGGAAGAGTTGTAAGACCCGTATACTAGACCGTATCGTTTCGTAGGCTTTCACGGTCCTTCCGGTTGAATTTTGGTAATTCTTGACCCGTATCCGACGCTTACGCACGATACTAAGTCGATTCCTGTATACCGAAGTCGGCTCGACCTGAAACTTGTATCTTAGCAACCACGACGTCGCCGCAGTTCCAACGCCGTGACTCGTGCACTGATCCGATACCCAGGCTAGAAGATGTAGGCCCACGTTCATTTCGAGGAAAACGTCCTGCGTTAAAAAATTTCGAGAGAATCTCTATAACATGTCCCATCAATCAATCAATAAATCCCAACAATCAAGTACACATCACACCTCAAGTCAAGTACAAGCAACCCATACCTTACCCTTACCTCTCTCTTACACAAGCTACCCCAAAGTCAACCCTTACATCACTTCATCCATCACTCAACCCATCACCCGTCCTTATCATCCCATCACTTCTCTCTCTCCCTCATTTCTAAAAATATCTCCCAAGCAACAACATCCCACGTCTAAGATCTCTCTCTCTCCCAAACAACAAGTGTGGCCCACCCTCTCATCTCTCATTCCCACCATCAAAACTCTATCAATCACCATCTAAAGTGAAGGCAAGGAGCATACAAGTCTAAGGGATCAAGGAGGAGTGCAATAGGTGGGTGATCCACCGTTGATTTCAATTTTAGGGCTCACTTGTTGTGGGAACCACATCAATGTATGCAATGTAGAGAGGGGCTCATAATGGCGGGGTCCCTCTATCCCACTGTTTCTCTCTCTCCCTCTCTCTCTCTCTCTTCCTCTCTCTCTTCTAAGGATGGTGTGTGTGTGTGTGGCCTACCATGAAGTATGTATCTTATCCATGCCATCCACCTTTATGGGACCCACCCGATGGATGTGTTAGATCTACACCGTTCAGCCCGTTACCGAGCTTGGACGGAAAGTAAAAATACAAATATCAGATCAATCCAACAGGTGGGCCACGTCCATGTGGGACCCACCATTATGCTATGTTATATTCATGTCGTCCAACTTCCCTGGACGCTGGATGTGGTGGCATTGGTGTGTGGCTAACAGTGTAGAGTGATCTGTCGGTGGAGTGTACTACACAACTAGTATTTTTATATAAAAAAAGAAGAAGAGAGAGATACTAATATTTAAATAATATGTGTGTATATATAGTCGTAGTGCTTTGAGGTGGGCCACACATGTGGACCCACCATGATATAAGCCTCATATCCTTACCGTCTAGAACGTCCAGATGGTCTGGACGGTGGACATTTCAGTAGAGATATATATTATATCATATATATTATATTATATTATATATATATATGCAGAGATAGAGAGAGGAGGGAAAGGTGGGCCACGTGTGTGAGACCCACCACTGACGCATGTATTTTATTCACCGTCCAGACTCCTAGATGGTGCTGGATGGGCCACACCTGATGTATGAGTCTCATACATACCATCCAGCAAGCCGGACGGGTGGGACCCACCACATGATGGGAGTGCTGCATCACGCCGTCCATCCATTTTGAATCCCCACCATCCATCTGATTTGACGGTGGGCCAGCGGTTGATATCAGCTAATGCTGCACGTCCAGCAGCAACACTCTGGACAAAAAAAAATGAAGAAGATTCATATCTCTGGTGGACCACGTATGTGGACCCCACCTTGATGTATGTAATTCATCCAACCGTCCATACATTCGATGAGCTCATCCGTGAGCTTCAGAAGAAAAATAAGACTGATCCAGCTATCAAGTGGACCACACTGCCATAACAGTGAAAGTTTTGGGCCAATATGAAATTTATTTTCCCTCCTATTCAAGTCTTTATGACAGCATGAATAGTCTGGATGGAAAATAAATGTCATGATGGCCCCTATTAAATTTTCTAACAGTGAAAATCACTGTCTCCACTGCTATTTGTGATGTGGTCCAAATGATATTTTGATCATTATCACCACGGTTAAGTGTGGTATGGTGCAGATGATCCTTGGATATGATTCATATTTTTTTTTTATAATGATCTATAATGATCCTTAACAAAGGATGTATGGAGTATTTGACTCGACCCATTCGACTCAGCCCATTTGAATCGGCCCATTTAAATTGGCCGATTAATTTGGCCCATTCGAATCGACCAATTCAAATGGGCCCATTTGACTCGGTCCATTTGACCCAACACATTGATTCGGCCCAATCGATTCGGCCCATTTGTACTGGTCTATTTGATTCGGCTCCTTTAAATGTCCCAATTGATTCGACCCATTCATACTGGCCCAATTAATCTGGCCCATTTAATTCAGCCTATTTAATTCGGCCCATTTGAATCGACCATTTTGATTCGACCCATTTGATTGGCCCATTTAAATCGGCCCATTTGATGCAATTGAGGCCCATGATGAAGTATTTTAGGCTCTAGTGTGAGGCCATGGACCCACTATATGTTTAACCTTATATGGGCCATTCTTTGGGAGCAGTGTTGGTTAAAGGTCCACATTTATGGGCAATGATGGTTGGATGTCCACATTGTGACCTTCCCTTAAGCCTTGTTAGGCCCATTCTCATCATTTTCTCGTGGGTTAACCCAAACGCTTGGGCCCCATTGATTTTAATTGATCCATCATCGGCTGTCCACCTATGGACCCCGCCTTGTGTCGAGGTTGATTATCGATGCCGATTATCGATGCCGATTGCCGATACAGGCTACCGTTGCCGATTATGAGTTTGTGACATCATAACATCATGATACATGCCCATACGCATCATCTGTATATTTGTTATGAGATGCAACTGGCCATTCCATATGCCATAGAGCAGGTGGTTTATGGGACTCCCTGATAGGCAGAGTTATCTTACATGAGCGCACGGTATGCGCAGGATTAATGCATGATTGGACTGCATGACTCATACGCTTTGCATTTATGTGACTGGGATTACTATATGTCATAGCGACATCAGGGCCATAGCCTCCACAGACACATCGTGGATGGCCAGATTGGATACTGAAAATATTGTTTCTAGCATCGGGGCGCCATAGATGTCCCTGGGTGAAAATTTCTAAACCCGATGGTACCAGAGGATGACTCCAACATCGAGATCGAGTGGATAAATGAGCGTGCGAGGGCCGTATACCAGTAGGCCGCGTCTCCCACTATGTCGTGGTCGGTTAGAAAGGAGTGTGACTTACCTGCCTGAGTGAGGGGGTCATTTCTAAGTTGAGTTTGACCAGCTTGAGGAATCGGTCCGCTATTGACGAACCGGGCCCGATATTGGCAGGCGGATAGTGAGGTCTCTTCCACTCTCCCTCTTGTGCGTTCGGATAGGAGCGACAAGCTGGCGTAAAGTGTACTAGACCCCGGTGATTATCCAAAATAAGAACTGTACTGATATTTGATGAGCTGTATTGATATGTGGATTTGGATTAGGATTGACATGCTTGAGTTGCATCTCACATCGCATAGTCTTAATATGGCTGATAGCATTCATATATTGCACCGCATAGCCTTGGTACTGCTGATTGTATTCATGTACTCATCAACATGATTCCGCATTACTCTGACATTGCATTTTGAGCACGTTCACACTACGCATACACTTACACCACCCTCAAAGCTTTCTATAAGCTTATGCACGATTGATGCGTGCAGGTGACGTTAGGACGCAGCCATAGTCTCGTCGCAGTTGGAGTGCAGCCGAGCTTCTGGAGTTTTCTGTTATCTTCATTATCTTGTATTTCCCTTTCATATGCATTTTACTCAAAGTTTTTTATCATAGTGGATTTTGTGATGGTGTTCTTATGGTTATTGTTCGTGGGTTATGCTTATGGTTATGCCTATACTGAATCGAAATCATGTTTGAATTCCTCCTTGTAGCATCCCAGGATCGGAACTTGGTGTATGGGTGCCGGGAGCCGAGAATGGGGTACTGCGGAGGCTGTCAGCGTCGGATTCGGCTATCGAAAATTTTGTGAGCTCGGTTTCTGAGTTTGGGGCGTGAGAGGGAGTGTTGAATTAATGCACTTTTATGAAAAGGTTCATGTCTCTTTGTTGAAGAGTCACATGTCCCTTAGTTGAAAAGGTTCATGTCTCTTTGTGAAGAGTCACATGTCCCTTAGTTGAAAAGGTTCATGTCTCTTTGTTGACGAGTCATGTCTCTTAGTTTTTTTTTTTCTTATGCTATAAATATGTGTATGGATTTCATTTTCACATATGAAGAAGTACTACAACAAAAAATAGTTTTCTCATATTCCCTTCTAAGTTATTTTTACTAAGTAAAAAGGTTACAATAGCCTACAATTTCTATATAATCGCTTGAAATCTCTGCAAATCTTTAGTTTTCTTTGGGTTTTTGTAAATTGGGTTTTGTTTCTATTGTTTGTTTGACATTTTTTAAAATTTTGATCCGTTTTATGGGGATCTTTTGTCTTTGGTTGATGCATTACGATTTAATGCTTTTGTTCAAACAATGCTGTGAAACATGAATTCTCAATTTCACCACAATTGATAGCCTATCACCCATCGTTCAACCTATTCAAAGATGCAGCCCACTTGGTTGCATCGCTAGATGATCAAGACCATCCATCAGGTCACCCAAAAAAACTCACTGATGAGAGAATCCTAGCTACCCAATATTCTCAGTTGAATGTGGACTTTCGGCCTATTTTTATCATCCAATTGATATCATCTTTATACAGTCCCATTAACCATAGGATTCATGAAATTGATGGATTAGATGATCCACCCATGAGATGCGAGGTCCTAGTTAAGAAATAAATAGTCAAGCATAAGGGAAGGCTCCAAATAGAACATGGGCCAATATGCCTCTTAAAATCTATGTCAGGGGGCCATTTGTAGCTCTATCATTTCCTTGCATAGGCGAATGTTTGTCTGAGTAGAGGAAGAAGCAAAGGTTGTATTTATTTCAGAATGCATATTAAGCGGCTACCCAAGTCTTCAGTATTAATTGTTATGCTTATTACAAATAATCAAATCGCTTGGTTTTTTGTGCACTGGTTATTGAAAAATAATCCATCGACCTTTGTATTTACTATTTCCTTCGATATCTCGCTACCAAGATAATTGTTGCTGGTCGTTGATAATCTGTTGCTTGTCATTTGAATTCATTGTTGTTTTTGAGGAGCACATGATGACAAGATGTGTTGGGGGCTTTGCACAAAACCTTTGGATCTAGCCTCCTGAAACAAACCAGAATTATGGATAATAAAGTACTGAAATAAATCAAAGCATCAATCACACACCACACAAGAGATTTTTTACGTGGAAAACCCTCAAAGAGGTAAAAACCACGAGACCTCGTCCAGATCAACAATCCACTCTAAAGTAGAACGTTACAACCTTCGTCACTTACGCGGGAGTGGATGAACAATGAAAGAATAAAGAAAAAAACCAGAGAGATCTCACCGATTACGAGGATGTAGGAGCGCTGAGATATAGATTACATCGTAGATCACCTCCACGAGCATAACCTCCCTTCTAAAAGCTTCCAGTCTCTCTTTCTCTCTTTCTCTCTCACCTTTGATATCCCTAAACCCTTTAGGAAACCCTCTTGTGCTTTTTCATACACCTCATGTCCCTAAGAAAAGCCCTAGGGACCCCTTTTTTTAGTTTAAGGAAACTCCTTTCCACATCCCAATTGCAAAAGGACTTGCGATATGAAATCCGCGTAAAATCGTGGAACGAATCTGCGTAACTTCGACTAGTCGTACTGAGTCCACGACCGGTCGAGAGCCACCTACGACCGGTCGAGCACCCCAGAGAAAAATTACTCAAAGTCGTTGGACTTTGAGTCGTGGCAGGACTCGAACCCACGACTAGTTGAGCACCACCCACGACCGGTCATGCAACGCGGTGAATTACTCCAATTTTGCACCCGCTACACCGTCTCTCCTTTGAACTGAGGAGGAAAAACTCCATCAAATCTCTCCATTTCCGACTCAGGTGAGATTCACCTTCTTCAAGCCATCCTGGTTTCTAAACCTCAAACTTGCCCTTGAGTAAAGCCTTGGTCATCATGTCTGACCCATTATCGTCTGTGTGGACCTTCTCAAGATGTAACACCTTCTGTTATAAAGTATCATTGATCCAGTGATACTGAATCTCTATGTGCTTCGACTTGGAATGCTGACTTGGATTCTTGCTTAAGTGTATAGCACTCTGACTATCGCAATAGACCACGTGCTCCTCCTGCTTCAGGCTAAGTTCCTGTAGGAAACTTTTCATCCAAAGCATCTCTTTACATACCTCTGTGACTGCAATGTACTCGGCCTTTGTCATCAACAATGCTACGACCTTCTGTAGCCTGCTTTGCCAAGAAACTGCTCCCCCTGCAAACGTGAACATGAACCCCGATGTAGACTTCCTGGAGTCTATGTCGCCTGTCATATCTGCATCTACGTAGCCCTCTAACACAGGTTTACCGTCACCATAGCATAGGCTTAACCTGGATAAGCCTCTTGATACTGCAGTATCGACTTAACCGCTGCTCAATGTTCTTTGGCAGGATTGGTAAGATACTGGCTGAAAACACCAACTGCATATGCTATGTTTGGGCTTGTACACACCATAGCATACGTCAAACTCCCTACAGCTGACGCGTAGGGTATCTTCTGCATCTCTTCCACCTCTGCCTTCGTCTTGGGACACTGCCTGTCGCTTAATCTGAAGTTACCATCCAATGAAGTACTGACCGGCTTTACTGCATTCATATTAAACCGCTTTAGGACTTTCTCAATATACCGATCTTGTGACAGCCAAAACTTCGTGCTGCTTCTGTCACAAGTTATCTCCATTCCTAGGATCTGTTTAGCTGGGCCCAAGTCTTTCATCGCAAAAGACTTGCCCAACACCTATTTCAGCCTGTCGATCTTCTTGATGTCTTTTCCCTTGATGAGCATGTCATCAACGTATAATAGCAAAACTAAGAAATCATCATCTAAGAACTTGCGTGTGAACACACAGTGGTCCGACTCCATTCTATCATACCCATGCTTCAACAAAAACGAGTCGAACTTCTTGTACCATTGTCATGGAGCTTGTTTCAGCCCGTACAAGCTCTTCCTCAACCTACACACCATATGCTTCTTGCCATTGACTTCGAACCCCTCTGGTTGGTGCATGTAGATCTCTTCTTCTAGGTCACCATGGAGAAAGGCAATTTTAACATCTAACTGCTCTATCTCCAGATCCATGCTAGTCACCAACCCAAGCAACACCCGTATGGATGTCATCTTCACCACTGGTGGGAATATCTCCTCGAAGTTTATGCCTTTCCTCTAACCAAACCCTTTCACAAGAAGTCCGGCCTTGAACCTCATCTGTGAATTCTTCTGTTCAACCTTCTTTCTGAACACCCACTTGTTGCTCAGTGCTTTCTTGCCCTTAGGAAGTTTCACCATATCATAAATGTGGTTCTTATGCAAGTATTTCATCTCCTCTTGCATAGCTTTCAACCACTCCTCCTTATGCTCGTCGGCTAGGGCCTCAGAATAATCTTCTGGCTCTCCCCCATTAGTCAACATAATGTACTCATGTGGCGAGTACCTCTTGGACAACTGTCTGTCCCTAGATGACCTCCTCACCTATGGCTCAACAGGTGGGTCAAGTGAGGGCTGCTCCCCTGGTCCATCTTCTGAAGGAACTCCCTCATCCTCTGCACCTTTCTGTACTCCCCCGTCATCAGGCACCACGGGAGGAATAACCGGATCCATGTCCTCTAGCTCACCTGAGCTAGGCCGATTCTTCTCTAGCTTACCAATGTCTTTTATACACTAATCTTCAAAGAAAACCACATCTCTGCTCCTGACGAGCTTCTTCTCGGTCGGATCCCATAGCCTGTAACCAAACTTTTCATCACCGTACCTCAAGAACACACACGGTCTGATCTTTATATCGAGCTTGAACCTCGCGTCCTTTGGTACATGAACAGATGCCCTGCATCCAAACACCCTGAGATGACTGTATGACGGATCTTGTCCAGTCCACACCTTCTCAGGTACTTCTCCATTCAACGGGGCTGATGGAGACCTATTTATTAGATATACTGTCGTGTACATTGCTTCTCCCTAGAACGTCTTGGGCAATTTCGCATGGGATAACATGCTTCTGATTCTCTCTACAATGGTGCGATTCATTTGATCAGCTACACCATTATGCTGGGGGGTCTTGAGAACCGTTTGTTCATGCCATATACCTAGGGATTTGCAATACTCATGAAAGTTGCTAATGTATTCACTACCATTGTCAGTGCGGATGCACTTCAATGATCTACCTGTCTCTCTCTCGACCATAGCATGAAATAATTTAAACATACCAAAGACCTCATCCTTGGATTTCAAAGCATAAACCCAAACCCTCCTAGATACATCATCTATAAAAGTAACAAAATACAATGTCCCACCCAAGGTTTTTGTCCTCATAGGACCACAAACATCAGAATAAACCAAATCTAATGCATGTACTTTATTAATATGAGAAGCAGTTTTAACGAATGAAACTCTATGTTGTTTCCCTGATAAACAATCAAGACAGGTTTTGAAAGGCATACCTGTCACGTCTGGAAGGAGCCGCTTCCTCGCTAGTAGCTGAAGCCCTTTTTCACTTATGTGGCCTAGACGCCTGTGCCACATGTCAATAGCTGAATCTTCCACTGCGTTCAACCCACCCTTTCACATACTAATGTTCACTCCCCAAGTATAGGGTTGTGATGTAGTAATAAACTCGGTAAGATCGAGGTCGAATCCACAGGGATTGAAACCTGTACGTTAACTGAAAATAACCAGATCTAGAACTAGGCTAAGATGAAATTTAAACCAATTGTGATTTGAAGAATAATGGTGAAGTATTAATCTAAATTTAGAGAATTCAAAGAAGGGAACTAGGGATTCAGGGGATCCACTTGTAGAGATCAGAAAATTCTATGGCAAAAGATATCAAGATTGAACCTTGGTGAATGCAGTTTCAATAGATCAGACGGTTATAAATCAGAATGGATTCCATCACAAAACCATGCCTATGAGACAAAGCCAACAACAGAGTTCAACCAATCCACAACCGAACTGTATGATGTATGAGCGTCAGGAAGAGTTCCGTCATCCAACCATGCCTAGGAGACGATGGTGAACAACAGGGCTTCCTAACCCCATAATCAGAATTAAACAAAAGGAAATCTCAAGCCATCACAGATCTAATGTAATATTAGTCACAAAAAATCATTAAAAACCAGAAGTATTCCCATTGATCTAGCTGCAATCAATCAAAAATTCAGTCTAATATGAATCATCACCATAAAAACAGACCCATCAAGCTACAAGCTTCACCCCTTAGCCCTAGCTAAGGGGTTTAGCCAACCATGTTGGGCTAAATCTCTTCAACAGCAAAGAAACAGCAAAAAAGACAAAACTAAAAGAAGAGTTCTCTCCCTATCTCTCTTTCTCTCTCTCTCTCTCTCTCTCTCTCTCTCTCTCTCTCTCTCTCTCTCTCCTTTCTCCAGCCGTGGAATGTCCCTCTCTCTCTTCTTTTCTTTCTCTTTTATAGGTGTGTTGATTGGCTGAAAGAGCTTCCGCAGCAAAGATGGTGGATAGCTGTTTTCGCAGTTGTAGCGTCCGGATCTGTTTACTCAACTAGTGCGAAGGGCCTGTAAAACAGGATGGATGAGAACTTTTTGATTCCGCCTTCATGGCTGGAGTTATGCCCACCTGATACAACGAATTGACGGTCTGGATCAGTGATCCGATCTCATCTGTGAATGCACAACAGCTCGGAAAATCCAGGTTTCTCCGGACTGCGTAAACAAGGCTTGCGTAAACAAACGTCACGCTGTGACAGTGGTGGGGTCCATGATCTGCCTCATTGGTGAAATCCAGTCCGTCCATTGGACTCAGCTTGAAAAACCAATCGCATATGGTCAATTTCGAATTGTATTGGATGCAGCCCACAGATTTTCTCTTACACCGTCGGTCTTCCATTCGGACGATCAAAATCCGATCTTTATTGTTGTTTGCAATTCCGTCATCTAGGTGATGGTAAGCATGCCTTTATGAATATGATGGATGGTTTGGATTCTCCATACGGACAATGGATGGGGCCCACAGCATCAACCGACGGTTTCGGTTGCGAAACAGAAAACGGAAATTTCCGTTTTCAAATTTTTTGAGAAGAGAAGTCGGTCAGCGCCGCTGACCGACTTTTGAATGGTTCGGTGCACACCCGATGCACTTGTACACCGTACACATGTGCTGTACATGTGGGTCCCACAGAGAGGTTTTTTGAGACATCTGCTCCGTCCATTCATTCTGCCATAACATTTAAACCGTCAATACCAAAGTTGAAGCAGTTCCAAATATCAGGTGGGCCCCAAATTGGAGATTAATGGGCTGATCTGTCCATTGGACCACTTCCCGAGATCTTCAATGGCTGAAATTTAATATGTACGGTTAATTTACGGCCCCCATCACATGTATGAAGTTTCGAGTCAATCTGATGGCGGAAACCATGTGATCCTGCATTCTGCACCAATTTCAGGCCTCTTTAACATGAACAGCTTGATTTTCTCGGATCCTTGGCATGTAAATTCTTCAATATCGGTCCTCTGGAGGCCGTCCCTTGCTGTGGTGATTTCAGAGCGTCAAATCCACGCTTTTAGTACCCTTCTTCAGTCTACGTTCATAATTGCATCCTACAGCAAAATACCATCAACATATGACATTAAGCACTATCATGTACATAAAATTAGGTACTAATCAGGGTCTAATATGCAATATTCGACCCTCAACACAACCCCCAACCAGCATTTTGCTAGTCCCGAGCAAAACATGCGAAAAATAAGTTGAGAATTTACAGGGCAATTTCCATGAACCCGAGTGATATCTTGAAAAATGATTCAGATACAAGAAATCTAAGATTCCTGAATGTTTGGGCATTATTCTCTTCTAAACTCAAGCACATGGTAAACTTGATAATCAAGTTCAAAGTATTCATCCATCAATTAGAAAAATTCAAAACATTGAGTTCCATGGGTGTATGGTGTAATCTCGGCTTATCGATCATTAAGATTCAATCCGTTATTTCTTGATATCATTGGTAACCAACAAGAGAAATCAGGACCACCAATACCTCACTTAAAACTTTCCTCACCTTGATTTTTCCATCAAAATTATTGCTAATGCAAGGAATCAAATCCTCACTTATAGGGAGCAAACCTATGGTGAAGATCAATCGCCTAAAATTTTTTTTTTTTTTTTTTTCAGTCAACCATGGGGAATTGACTCTACACCTATGGGGAGCAAACCCATGGTGAAGTCCATTCGCCCAATCCTTTCCGCAGGCAGCTATCTTGTAGCTGGGTTTTCTCATTTTCTTTCATTCTTCTTATTGAACATGATGTACAAATTCCCCAGGTTGGTTACTTTCATGCTTACTGATCACCAAGTCAATCCTTCAATATTGAACTGAAACCTCAATGCATAAGAGAGATGTGATATGTGAAATCATGACTCCATCAATGTTTTAAAGCTTCTAATCATGAATTGATAATTCGAACTCAACTGTGAAATCTAATGGGATCCAAGAGTCATAAATTACCAACATCACTTATCTTGTAATTCAAAATCCAAGATGGCCATCAAAATCACTTCGAATTCACAGAAATTCCAGAAAAAATAAAATTTTCACAATTTTTGCTCAAGACCAAGAAAACACTGATTAGGAAACCTAATCTCCCACCCCAAACCTAAAATCTACATTGTCCTCAATGTAAAAGATGTAAGCATGCAATGCACATGGGACAACGAAAGTAAATGAGAAGTGATGGGAAGATAGTACCTGGGTAACAAGTCGAGAGAGACTTTTCCGTAAAGATCTCAACATTAGAGCGGGTCAGCACAAGAGTGAAACCAATCGAAAGTAAAACACAAATAACAAAAATAAACTCCTACCTATACCACTTTCGCAGGTGCTCTCGATTGCATTTAGCGTATGCAACAAGCCTTTAAACCCCTAGGTTGCCCCTAGTGGATGAGTAGTAGTCTCGTGAGGGTTTACAGTAATGTTACCCACAAACATTGAACTAACTAACTAGGAAAATGAAAGAAGTAAAAAGTTGGGTTGCCTCCCAAGAGCGCTAAGTTTAATGTCTTTAGCCAGACCAAAGCAACTACCCTAGTCCTATAAAAGCAATAAACCTACCTATACCTCCATCAGACTAGGAGATCATTCCTAGTAAACAGGATCAGTCAGAGGCATGGACATGTCCTCTGAATCAAATTTCTCGACAAATGGCTTTAAGCGATGTCCATTTACTTTAAACTCTTTGCCATTGTCGGGGTCTCTTATCTCGACGACCCCATGAGGATATGCAGTAACGACGATGTAAGGACCGGTCCAACGAGATTGAAGCTTACCAGGAAAGAGATGTAATCGAGAATTATACAAAAGGACTTTCTGACCTGGCGTGAATGATTTTCGTAGAATGTGTCGGTCATGAAACGCCTTCATCCTGTCCTTGTAAATTCTCGAGTTCTCGTACGCGTCGTTCCGGATTTCTTCAAGTTCATTTAATTGAAGTTTGCTTAGCGAGCCAGCGTTGTTCAGATTGAAATTTAGATTTTTGATCGCCCAGTAAGCTCTATGTTCCAACTCCACAGGCAAGTGGCAAGCCTTCCCATAGACGAGTCTAAAGGGAGACATTCCAATAGGGGTTTTAAAAGCAGTATGGTATGCCCATAAGGCATCGGTCAATCGAATTGACCAATCCTTACGGTCAGGGTTAACCGTTTTCTCCAAAATGTGTTTGATCTCCCTATTGAAAATCTCAACTTGCCCACTTGTCTGTGGGTGGTATGGGGTGCTCACCTTATGAGAGATACCGTATTTCTTCATTAAACTCTCAAATGGTCTATTACAAAAGTGTGAGCCCCCATCACTAATGATGGTTCGAGGTGTTCCGAATCGGGAAATGATGTTTTCTTTCAGGAATTTAATGACCGTGCGATGGTCATTAGTTTGACACGGAATCGTTTCGACCCATTTAGTGACATAGTCTACGGCAAGCAAAATATATAAATTCCTAAAAGATTGGGGTAATGGCCCCATGAAATCGATGCCCCAGCAATCAAATGCCTCTATGATAAGAATGGGATTCAAGGGCATCATATTTCGACGGGACAATGCTCCCAATTTCTGACAAGCTCACAAGCTTTGCAAAACTCATGAGTGTCCCTGAACATAGTGGGCCAATAGAAGCCACACTGCAGAATTTTGGCCGTGGTCTTTTTTGCAGAAAAGTGACCACCACAGGCCTGTGAGTGACAGAAGGAGATGACACTCTGATGCTCGTTGTCTGACACACATCTCCTCAAGATTTGGTCTAGGCAATATTTAAACAAGTATGGATCATCCCAGAAGAATTTGCGCACCTCAGTGAAAAATTTCTTTTTATCTTGCGCAGTCCAATGTGTCGGTATGGAACCTGTGGCATGATAATTAGAGATATCAGCGAACCAAGGTGAATGGGAGACTCTGAACAATTGTTCGTCAGGGAACATATCATTAATCTGTGTCGTCTCAAAGGAATCAGAGGGATTAAGGCGAGAAAGATGGTCAGCCACTACGTTCTTTACTCCCTTTTTATCTTTTATCTCTAGGTCAAATTCCTGGAGTAGGAGGATCCATCTTATCAGGCGGGGCTTAGCATCATTCTTAGACAGAAGATACTTAAGCGCTGCGTGATCAGTGTAAATAATGATCTTAGATCCAATCAAGGAGGACCTAAATTTGTCCAAGGCGAACACTACGGCTAAGAGTTCCTTTTCCGTAGTCGAGTAGTTCACTTGGGCATGATTTAGAGTCTTACTTGCGTAATGATTAACGTAGGGTTTCTTATCTTTTCTCTGGCCTAGAACTGCTCCAAGAGCATAATCAGACGTGTCACACATAAGTTCAAAAGGAATGCTCCAGTCAGGTGGCTGTATGATGGGTGCACTAGTCAATATGCCCTTAAGCTTAGTGAAAGCTTCCTGACATAGTTCAGTCCACTCGTATGGTGCATCCTTTTGAAGTAGATTACATAGAGGACGAGAGATGAGACTAAAGTCCTTTATGAATCTTCTGTAAAACCCGGCGTGTCCTAAGAAGGATCGCACGTCCCTTATGTTCTTGGGTGGAGGTAGGTTAGAGATAAGATCGATCTTTGCCTTATCCACCTCGATTCCTTTGGATGAAATAATGTGTCCAAGGACAATTCCCTTCTGAACCATGAAATGACACTTCTCCCAATTAAGTACCAAGTTCTTTTCTTCACATCTTTTCAGCACACATTTAAGACTTTCCAAGCACTTGCTGAAAGATGCACCGAAGACAGAGAAATCGTCCATGAAGACCTCTAAATATTGCCCTACCATGTCAGAAAATATGCTCATCATACATCCCTGAAAGGTAGCAGGAGCATTACATAGTCCAAACGGCATCCTTCGGTAAGCAAAGGTGCCGTAGGGACATGTAAACGTAGTCTTTTCTTGGTCTTCAGGGGCGATCTCTATCTGATTATAGCCCGAATACCCGTCAAGGAACAGTAATAGGAATGACCAGCTAACCTTTCTAAGATCTGATCAATGAAGGGCAAAGGAAAGTGGTCTTTCCTCGTGACGGTATTTAATTTTCTGTAGTCAATGCACATCCTCCAACCAGTAGTGACTCTAGTCGGCACGAGTTCATTATTGGCATTGGCTACGATGGTGATCCCGGACTTCTTAGGAAACACCTGAGTTGGACTCACCCATTGACTATCGGATATAGGGTATATGATACCCACATCCAATAGTTTAAGAACCTCGACCTTAACCACTTCCTTCATATTTGGATTTAGTCTATGTTGTGGTTGCCGAGCTGTCTTCGAATTATCCTCAAGATATATGCGGTGAGTACAAATCGAGGGGTCGATTCCCTTGAGGTCCGCGATTGTCCATCCAAGGGCTCCCTTATGCTCCAGGAGAGTAGATATAAGCATAATCTCTTGTTCTTTCTCAAGGTGGGCAGAAATCACCACCGGGTATGTCTCATCTTGACCTAAGTATGCATATTTTAAATCAGAGGGCAAAGGTTTTAGGTCAAGCTTCAGTGGCTTGAGGTTAGACGGTAGAGGCACTTCATCAGTGTGGGGTAACTTTTCAAATTGAGGCCTCCACCGGTTAACTTCAAGTACCGGTACCGCATCAAGCATGGCACACGTCTCCCTAATTATGTCATCATCAAACTCATGGGAGTGGGCCAGGCACGTCTCTAGAGGATCAGAGGATAAGGTAAGGGGTGTCCTATCTTCCACGAAAGTATCGATCATGTTAATATCGTGGATATCATCATCTTCCTCTACCCGTCTGCCAGTGTTGAAAAAGATATTCATTTCTAATGTCATATTTCCAAAAGACATACTCATGACACCATTCCTGCAATTGATAATTGCGTTTAAAGTGGCAAGGAATGGGCGACCAAGAATGACGGGAATCTGAGTGCTTGTATTGTTGATGGGTTCGGTATCCAGGATGATGAAATCTACTGGGTAGTAAAATCGATCAACCTGGACCAACACATCCTCAATTATTCCTCTTGGTACACGAACAGAGCGATCAGCAAGTTATAGTGTAGTTAAGGTTGGTTTTAATTCACCTAAACCCAACTGTTTGTATACCGAGTAGGGAATAAGATTAACGCTCGCTCCCAAGTCAAGAAGTGCGTGATCAATTCGATAGTCCCCAATTACACATGATATGGTTGGGCTACCGGGGTCTTTGAATTTTTGTGGCACATCTTGCTTTAGGATGGCACTCACTTTCTGAGTCAGGAAGATTTTCTTTTGGATATTTTGCCTTCTTGTTGGTCATACATAAGTCTTTCAAGAATTTGGCATAGGAAGGTATTTGTTTCAAGGCATCAAGTAGAGGTATGTTGACCTTCACTTGTTTCAACACCTCTAGAATATCCTGAGAGTTAGAGAGCGATTTTGGTGCAACCAATCGTTGGGGAAATGGAGCAACCGGCTTTCCTTGAGGTTCCGGTTCTAACTCTAGTGGGGCATGGCTAGATCCATCTTCTTTATCCACTTCCGGGTCCTTAGACTTTTCAGCCCTAACCGGAATGGTTTTATCAATGATTTTTCCACTCCTAAGAGTGGTGATGGATTTAGCTTGCTCCATCTGATTTGAAGAGCTTGGGTCGCTAATTTCATATTGCGATTTAGGATTGGGAAGAGGTTGAGCTGGGAAGCTCCCCTTGTTCCCAATCACATTTTCAGCCTTAAGTCCTTGTATTGCTTTTGTAAGGTCTTGAAAGGCCTGTAGCATACCCTGATTGAAAAGCTCTTGCTTTTGAAAATGTTTCAGAACCGGATCCTCTTGAGGTTTCTCTTGAGTTGGATTTTGATTTAGGAAACCTTGAGGTGTAGCAGTTTGTCCATTCCTCCAACTGAAGTTTGGATGGTTTCTCCAGCCAGGATTGTATGTGTTAGAGGTGGGCCCACTAAAAGGTCTTTGGTAATTGCTTACAGCATTGGATTGCTCATTCAATACCTCTTGAAAGGCAGATATAGTTGGGCAATTCTCAGTAGTGTGAATGTTGCAACCACAAATACTACAAACAATTTCCTTGGCCTTATCCTTCTTTAATTTCATGGCCTCGAGTTTTCGAGTGAGATTGGCTACCTTGGCGTTAATATCATCATCCTCTTTCAGGAGGTACATTCCACCTTTTTCTTTAGAATGAGTCGGCCTAGGAGTAGTACTCGGTCTAGGGGAGATGTCCCATGTTTGTGTGTTCTCAGCAAGTTTATCAAAGTAGTCCCACACCTCATCGACACCTTTATTCATAAACTCCTCATTACACATTGTCTCAACTAATTGGCGCATGAGAGATGTCAGTCCATCATAGAAAAAATTTGTGATGCGTCACGTTTCAAAACCATGTTGTGGGCATGAACTGACAAGATCTTTGAACCGCTCCCAACATTGGAAGAATGTTTCATCTTCCCTTTGGGCGAAGTTCATGATCGACTTCCTAAGGGTGTTCGTCTTATGATATGGAAAAAACTTTTTAATGAACTCCCTTGTCATGTCATTCCATCTGCCAATAGATTGAGGACGTAATGAATATAACCACGTCTTGGCTTTCTCTTTCAAAGAAAAAGGAAAGAGTTTTAACCTAACCATGTCATCAGACACGTTAGGAAAGTATAGGGTAGTCATGATCTCATCGAATTCTTTCAGATGTAGATATGGATTCTCTGACTCAAGCCCATGAAATTTCGGAAGGAGTTGGATCACCCCTGGCTTGATATCCATATGTCCTACATTCTCTTGAAAAACCATGCATGAGGGCGTACTCACCCCCGCCGGTTGTAAGTAATCTCGTAAGGTACGAGGCGGGGGTGCTTGATGCACCTCATTCTCATCCTGGACATCTTCTACCCTAGGTTGGGGTAGACGAGGTTGATTTCCAGCCATATCCTCAATTAACTCAGGGGAATTCGAGTGGTGTCTAGTCCTGCGATGGACAGTTAACCCCTCAACTAATCCTCCTTCAGTCAAGAGACGTCGAGTGTTGTCACGAGCCCACTTGGGCATGAAACACTCACAGCCCTCAATCAAATTATAAACCTAATCCTAAGAAGGGAAATAAAAATCTAAAAAGAAAGAGAGGGTTGGAAGGAAGTTACCAAATTGGAGTCCCTAAATTAAGAACCTGTAAAAAGAAACCAAAAAAAGAGATTAGTTCCTAAAAATAGAAATTCTAAAGTTAGAAAATTCTAAGGTGGAAACAAAGTTAGTTTCTAGAAAAGAAAAGTTTCCTAAACCTAGAATTAGAAAGTTTATAAAAATAAAGGAAGAATGAGTTAGTTTCTAAAATTAGAAAGAGTCTCTAAAAAGGAAAATAACTAACATAGTTTCTAAAAAACAAAAGAGGAAGGTTCTAAACCTAGAGTTAGAAAGTTCTAAACTAGAAATCTTAATCCTAAAATAGAAAGTAATGTGAGTTTCTAAAAAGGAAAGAATTTCTAAAATAAATGAAAGCCTAGAAATAGAAAAATTCTAAAAATGGAAAGTAGAGAAATTCTAACCTAAAATTAGAAAATCCTAAGAAGAGAAATAGCAGTAAACTAGTTTCTAATTTAGAAAAAGAGAAATTCCTAAGAGAGTATAAAATTTCTAAAACGAAAGAGGAAAGTTCCTAAACTAGAAAGTAAGTTAATAACAGAAATTCTAAAAATAGAATGTAGAATTTAGAAAGAGCTTACCGAATTAGAAATTTCTAAAGGGCCTACAAAACAGGAAAGTTAGTTTCTAAACAGAATAAAATAGGAAACAAAATTAGATTCTAAAAGAGTTAGAATTAGAAACTTACTAAAAAGGAATCCTAATCTAGAAATAGTAAGGAAGAGAGAAATTACCAATTTAGAAACCTATCTCAGAATCCTACAAAATAAGAGAGTTGGGTTAGTTTCTAAAAAGGGAAAACCATCCTAAAATAGAAAGTTACTTAAAATATAAAATTTCTAAAAATTAAAGGAAAACCTGAATTAGGAAATTCTAAAAATAAAACTTAAGAATAAAAAAAAAAAATTCTAATCTTTAAACTAATCCTAAAACCAGTTAATTTCAAAAAACGTAGCCGTCAATTCCCCGGCACCGGCGCCAAAAACTTGTTCACTCCCCAAGTATAGGGTTGTGATGTAGTAATAAACTCGGTAAGATCGAGGTCGAATCCACAGGGATTGAAACCTGTACGTTATCTGAAAATAACCAGATCTAGAACTAGGCTAAGATGAAATTTAAACCAATTGTGATTTGAAGAATAATGGTGAAGTATTAATCTAAATTTAGAGAATTCAGAGAAGGGAACTAGGGATTCAGGGGATCCACTTGTAGAGATCAGAAAATTCTATGGTAAAAGATATCAAGATTTAACCTTGGTGAATGCAGTTTCAATAGATCAGATGGTTATAAATCAGAATGGATTCCATCACAAAACCATGCCTATGAGACAAAGCCAACAACAGAGTTCAACCAATCCACAACCGAACTGTATGATGTATGAGCGTCAGGAAGAGTTCCGTCATCCAACCATGCCTAGGAGACGATGGTGAACAACAGGGCTTCCTAACCCCATAATCAGAATTAAACAAAAGGAAAACTCAAGCCATCACAGATCTAATGTAATATTAGTCACAAAAAATCATTAAAAACCAGAAGTATTCCCATTGATCTAGCTGCAATCAATCAAAAATTCAGTCTAATATGAATCATCACCATAAAAACAGACCCATCAAGCTACAAGCTTCACCCCTTAGCCCTAGCTAAGGGGTTTAGCCAACCATGTTTGGCTAAATCTCTTCAACAGCAAAGAAACAGTAAAAAAGACAAAACTAAAAGAAGAGTTCTCTCCCTGTCTCTCTTTCTCTCTCTCTCTCTCTCTCTCTCTCTCTCTCTCTCTCTCTCCTTTCTCCAGCCGTGGAATGTCCCTCTCTCTCTTCTTTTCTTTCTCTTTTATAGGTGTGTTGATTGGCTGAAAGAGCTTCTGCAGCAAAGTCGGTGGATAGCTATTTTCGCAGCTGTAGCGTCCAGATCTGTTTACTCAACTTGTGCGAAGGGCCTGTGAAACAGGATGGATGAGAACTTTTTGATTCCGCCTTCATGGCTGGAGTTATGCCCACCTGATACAACGAATTGACGGTCCGGATCAGTGATCCGATCTCATCTATGAATGCACAACAGCCCGGAAAATCCAGGTTTCTCCGGACTGCGTAAATAAGGCTTGCATAAACAAACGTCATGCTGTGACAGTGGTGGGGTCCATGATCTGCCTCATTGGTGAAATCCAGTCCGTCCATTGGACTTAGCTTGAAAAACCAATCTCATATGGTCAATTTCGGATTGTATTCGATGCGGCCCACAAATTTTCTCTTACACCGTCGGTCTTACATTCGGACGATCAAAATCCGATCTTTATTGTTGTTTGCAATTCCGTCATCTAGGTGATGGTAAGCAGGCCTTTATGAATATGATGGATTGTTTGGATTCTCCATACGAACAATGGATGGGGCCCACAGCATCAACCGACGGTTTCAGTTGCGAAACAGAAAACGGAAATTTCTGTTTTTGAATTTTTTGAGAAGAGAAGTCGGTCAGCGCCGCTGACCGACTTTTGAATGGTTCGGTGCACACCCGGTGCACTTGTACACCGTACACATGTGCTGTACATGTGGGTCCCACAGAGAGGTTTTTTGAGACATCTGCTCCGTCCATTCATTCTGCCATATCATTTAAGCCGTCAATACCAAAGTTGAAGCAGTTCCAAATATCAGGTGGGCCCCAAATTGAAGATTAATGGGCTGATCTGTCCGTTGGACCACTTCCCGAGATCTTCAATGGCTGAAATTTAATATGTATGGTTAATTTACGGCCCCCATCACATGTATGAAGTTTCGAGTCAATCTGATGGCGGAAACCATGTGATCCTGCATTCTGCACCAATTTCAGGCCTCTTTAACGTGAACAGCTTGATTTTCTCGGATCCTTGGCGTGTAAATTCTTCAATATCGGTCCTCTGGAGTCTGTCCCTTGCTGTGGTGATTTCAGAGCGTCAAATCCATGCTTTTAGTACCCTTCTTCAGTCTACGTTCATAATTGCATCCTACAGCAAAATACCATCAACATATGACATTAAGCACTATCATGTACATAAAATTAGGTACTAATCAGGGTCTAATATGCAATATTCGACCCTCAACAACTAACACTTGCCTTATAAAGGGTGCAACAGTTCTTTCCTCCAGCCACGAACCCTTGATGAGCTTCCAGCAACTCGCTTTCATATCCATCATCATCCAACCATCCCGTCGACATCAAGTTGAGGCGAAGGTCTGTGATATGCCTCACATCCCTGAGAACAAATGTGCAGCCCACATCGGTCTTCACACAAATATCACCGACCGTTATGATCTTCAATACGCCAGAATTGCCCATCTTCAAGGTCCCATAGTCACCTGACTTATAACTTGTGAAGAAGTCCCTGCGTGGAGTCGCCTGAAAAGAAGCTCCTGAGTCAATCACTCAGTCGGTGTCCCGGCTCGTAGCCGTGAGACATACATCATGATCTGCTGAAAGAATAATTACAACGTCGCCATCTGAAGCGACCGCAGTGGAATCTGATTCATCTTCCTTCTCCTTTCCTTTTTCTTCTTACCACGATATTCATGCTTGTAGTGGCCCTTCTTACCACAATTTCAGCAATCAACATCCTTTTTATTACTCGACTTGCCTCTTGATTTATATCAGGCTTTCCCGCCCTTTTTGTTCTTTCCTCTCCCCCGTTCCTGTGTCACAAGGGCCTCTTGCTGAGTGGACCCCTGAGACTTCCTCCTTATTTCCTCATTAAAGAGACAACTAGTTACCTGTTCCATGGATATCTTTTCGTCTGGCACAAAGTTACTTATAGACACCACCAATGTCTCCCAACTGTCAAGCAATGAACTAAGTAATAGTAAAGCCTGCAATTCATCATCAGGACCATCTTCATAGAGGAGAGTTGGTTCACTATATTGCTGACTCATTCATGTGCTCGGCCACAGAACCACCATCCGTGAATTTGAGATTCACAAGTCACCGTATTAAAAAATTTTTATTACCGGCTGTCTTTCTCTCATATAACCCTTCTATTTCAGCCATAGGCTAGTGGCTGAGGTCTCCGTAGACACATGGTGGAACACAGAATCATCCAACCATTGTCTAATAAATCCCACTGCCTTTCGGTCCATCTTCTTCTAATCATCATCAAACATATCCTTGGATTTTACTAATATGCCTAAAATTGGAGAATATAGGTCCTTGCAATAAAGCAAGTCCTTCATCTTAGCCTTCCATATGGTCCAGTTAGAACCATTGAGGTTGATCATCCTTGATGAGCCACCTTCCATAATTCAAAACTCATCCTACCCGTTCAATGAACTTTATTTTAATACCACTTTGTTGGGGGCCTTGCACAAAATCTTAGGATTTAGCCTCCTGAAACAAACCAAAATTATGGATAATAAAGTAATGAAATAAATCAAAGCATCAATCACACACCACACAAGAGATTTTTTATGTGGAAAACCCTCAAAGAGGTAAAAACTACGGGACCTCATCTAGATCAACAATCCACTATGAAGTAGAACGTTACAACCTTCATCACTCACGCAGGAGTGGATGAACAATGAAAGAATAAAGAAAAAAATTAGAGAGATCTCACCGATTACGAGGAAGTAGGAGCGTTGAGATATAGATTGCACCGTAGATCACCTCCACGAGCATAACCTCCCTTCTACAAGCTTCCTCTCTCTCTCTCTCTCTTTCTCTTTCTCTCTCTCACCTTTGATATCCCTAAACCCTTTAGGAAACCCTCTTGTGCTTTTTCATACACCTCATGTCCCTAAGAAAAGCCCTAAGGGCCCCTTTTTATAGTTTTAGGAAACTCCTTTCCCCATTCCAGTTGTGAAAGGACTTACGACACGAAATCCTTACAAAATCGTGGAACGAATCTACATAACTTCAACTGGTCGTACCGAGTCCATGACCGGTTAAGAGCCACCTACGACCGGTCATGGACCACCTACGACCTGTCGAGCACCCCAAAGAAAAATTACTCAAAGTCACCGGGCATGATTATTATCATTGAATCTTTGCCTGACTATCTAAGTTTTTCTCAAAGCATTGTCTTTTGGAAATGGAATTTATTTCTAGAGCTAGTTTTCACTTTTGGCAATATGGAATTCGAGCGGAATCCAATTCTTGATTTTAAGCCATTTATGATTCTTTGTGAAGAGATACTTTTTCAAATTCGTAGAAATCAAATTCAAATTCTAGGTTGCCAAATACAACTGATAAATAGAAAAATTCAATAATCCAATTACTAGAAATGGATTCCTAAGTAATTTTTAAATTCCTAGTTTCCAAACGGCCCATAAATTCCTTTGAAGACATCTCTAACCTCTCTTTTACCACTCTATCTACTTTATGCTCCCTCCCACTTTGAAGACATCTGTAATCTCTCTTCCACCATGTGTTACATACTAGTTCAATTATCAACAACAACAGAAGAAAAAATATCTTTTTGTTCCTTTTCAGTTTTATTCTAATACCCTTGTGGATTAGCTTATATTAAAAACACAATGAATTTGAACCATGGTTTGATCATTTAGTGTGTGTGACCCATGTGGTGTAGTGCATTCATACAATAGCACTTTGAAAGTCCATGAGCTTTCTAAGTGCACTTGTTGTCGCATTGACTGTTGACCATTTGATTATGTTAATGTATTTTAATTCTTTCATAAGTTCTATTTACTAATTTATTGCCTTTAGAGTACTTCTAATTCTTTTTTTCTTTTTTATTTTATATATACACACACATATATATATATATATATATATATATATATATATATATATATATATATATATATATTCTTTTAAGGATGATAGCAAGTTTGACTTTAAGAAACTTGTTAGTGAGAATTGGGTAGAACAATCAAGAAGGGAACAGAAGCGCAAGTAAGGCTGACTTCTTGGTAGAAGCTCCTCAATTGATGATGCATTACCCACATGCCAAGTTGTAAGTATCTTTCGACGCTATGTACTTGTCTGCCCATAGTTGGCAGTTGTTAATGGGAAACAATCTTTCCAAGAAAGAAATACATAAGCTTGGTTTAAGATCATTTATAAGTTTAAAAAAAATTAACTTAAAAAGTTACTTACTCGCTTCGGCATAATAAGTAGAAACCAACTAAGCTACTCAGGCATCAGTAACTTATGATCCAAATGCCCCCTTGTGAAAGAAACAAGTTACAGTTTTCACAATGTAGTTTCCCATGGTTTAACTATATGTACCCTCTTAAAACTTTTCCTCCCTCATATGCACTTGTCAGACCAGTGAGTCTAATTTACAATGGAAAAAAAAAAATATATGATTGAAAAGTTAATCACTTCATCTTAATAAGTAGAAACCAAGATGAGCTACTTGATGCATAAGTAGCTTATCTCAAGTAACTTACGATCCAAACACCCCTTTAGTGAAATATACAAGTTGCAGTTTTGACAATGTAATTTCCTGTGGTTTAACTATATGTACCCTCTTAAAATATGGAAGACAAGTATGGTTGTGCGACATTGATTAGAGTGGTGTTTGTTTGTTTGGTAGATAGGTGATGGAAACTCTGATGGAAAGCTTGATATATCAGAGCAACAAAAATCTATATTCTTAGCATACATTCTAGTGTTTCTTGTAGCCGCGAAACACATTCTCAACGTCATCTCTTACCCTTTTGCCAATCTTCTGATCCATTAGGGCTGGATTCTTAGATTTAATCATGTGCAAGTTGTTTACATATTGGATCAAGTCCGTGCCTTAGATAATGGGATGTTTTTGCAAATACAGAAGTGGACCAAGAAACTACCCAAAGTTTTTTTAAGGAAAAAATTCACCCTTTTGCTTCATTTAGTATTGTCCAAACCCACACGGTATCTCCACCCTGGCGGCTGACCATAATACACTTACAGTAAGCTCCTCTTCTCTAAATGAGAGCAATTGGAAAGTTTGTACAAAATATGTGTTTGCAGTTGTCATTAAAAAAGAATTGAATGACTTTTACCAAGTTTCTAAGGCGCAGATAAATGATATCTAATTTATAACCCCTTCATCCTATAACAGATCATGTAAGCCAATTCCCTTCCATAAGGAATGATTTGAATTGAAGTATTCAACAACAAATTCCTCAAAGGGGCAGAAATAACATCACAAGCAAGAGAGCAAGGTCACGAGAAAGAGATTTAGACCCCTCACCGTGTTCTGTGAAGAATATAGATATTCCAAAGACTACCAATCGTCATCTTGACCGATTTGGCTTCTGCATCTAAAACTGCAGATACCCACAGCTCCTTTCTGCTATCCTAACTCCCAAGCCCACAAATAAATTTAGCCCACAAATGTATTTCTTGCAATATTTCAAAATCTGAATGATATTTGTCACACTACTGACAGTAACATTTTTTTCTAATACGTGCTACCAAAAAATTGGATATCGGCTGCCTTGCAGTTCTATTTGCAATTGAATTGTTTTTACTCCATGTTTTATAATTGATTGGATTTATTGACAGTTTTCTACAATAATTATTGTATTTTTCAAAATTGCGGTACTAATTCCTTATTTAAACGGTAAGGTCTGTATCTTAGTCCGTACTGTTCAGTCAACTCCCGCGATCCTCCCCGACGAATTCTGGCAACCTGCGACTTATAATCGACATTTGCACATGACCTTAAGTCGTATCCTGTAAATCTGAGTCGGCTTAATCAGAGGCTTGTACAATTGCGACCGCGCTGTCACCGCGGTTCTAACACTGGGTATTACGCGTCGAGGGGATACCCTGGTCAGGGGATGTGGGCCCGTGTTTAGTTTAAAGAAAAATGTTGCGCGTTGCAAAACCCAAGAGAATCTCTACAACATGTCACATCCATCAATCAATCTATCCCATCAAGGGTCAAGTACACCATCACCTCACACCCATCTTGAAGCAACCCCTAAAGTCAAAAAACTCTTACACACCCCATGCCTTTCTTACACCAAAAACCACAAAAGTCAAAAAAGCTCTTACACCCATCACTCACCACATCCATCACCCATCACTCTCTCTCTCTTTACAACCCTCTCTCTCTCTCATTCTCAAACCACTTTCCCAAGCAACCAAAATCCCACACGTCCAAGCTCTTCCATGAGATAAAAAGTGTGAGTTGTGTGGCCCAGCTCTTCCTTGTGTGGCCCACTTTTCATAAAATCCTTCATCCTAGCCCTTCAATCCTCATCACCTTCCATCAAAGTGGAATACAAGGAGATCGGCGTTCCATCGGACCAACAAGATCGAACGGTGGGTGCTTCTATAGGCTAGTTTTCATGTTTTTATGATGGGCCAAGTGAGGCCTACCGATCGATGGTATGGATCTCACTTTGGACCCTAAGATGTGTCCGATGGCCCACCTTGATTATCATGATCATTCCATGATGGGGCCATTCTCCATGGATCCCACCATGATGTTTACCTTCTAGCTTGAAACGAGGTCATCTAGACCTTCCATCTTGGTAGAGAGTAATCTCCACCGTGGATTTTTGATTTAGTGGGCGCACATGTATTGGGACCCACTTGATGTATGATTGAATGCATAGAAAGGGAGGGCCCATAGTGTCGGGGTCCCTCCATCATCGTTTCTCTCTCTCTCTCTCCCCCTCTCTCTTTCATTTTCTTGTGATAATGTGGCCGTGTGGCGCACCCGGATAGACCTCACTATGGAGCATGTATTTTATCCAAGTCATTTGTAGGTGGGGCCCACTTTATATATGCATTATACCCACACCATTCACCATTTGGTGGCCAACCTGAGCAGGGCCCACCTTATGTACATGGCTTGCCCAAAATGTCCAGCATCTAGGGACGCTGGACGACAATTGAAAAACACAAAATATCAGCTTGGTTCAAAGCTTTGGGGGTGGGCCACTCATGTAGGCCCCACCTTGATGTATGTTTCTAATCCAAGCCGTCCATTTCATTCCTTAGATCATTTTAGGCGTTGAGCTAAAAAATGAAGCTAATCTGAATTTCTGGTGGGCCATAGCATGACAAACAGTGTGTCTACCATTGAAATTCACCATGATGTTGTGATACACCAAAATATATCGAATATTGGGCTCGTTTGGATGATCTTGAGCTATAGAGTGCAATGGATGGGTTGGATTCAGCTGATGCGGGCCCCACATACGAAAAACCCTAGAATTTCACTTTTTCAAAGAAAAGAAAAAAGAAAAAGATCCAGGCAGCGCCCGCTGGTGCTGACGCTGTAGCAGGATGCTGCTGCGTTTGAGCCAGGGACCACGGGTCCCAATCGTGGGCCCCACCGTGATGTGGTAGAACATCCACACCATGCATTTGATAGGTCCCTTAGGGAAGTGGGCCCCCACCAAAAATCAGCCATATACTAAGCTCAGGTGGCCCACGTCACAGGGAATAGTGTGGGATAGAACGTCTATCATTGAAACCCTTTTTGCGTCCCACAAGTTTTGGATAAATATGAAATCTATTTTTCTTCTTTATTCAGGTCTTTGTGACCTTATGAATAGATGGGCTGGAAAATAAACGTTATGGTGGGCCCCACGTGGGACCCACTTACATGGAAACAGATTGGATAGTGGACCGCCCACAACTATATATAGCTATTGTATTGACGTCAGCACCCATGTGGGTCGACACTCAATACATATGTGTGTATTGTATCCACCATCCAGGCCGTCCAACTGGACACTGGAGTGGTTATATAATATATGTTATGTATATATTAATATATATATATATAAAACATATATTAATATAATTTCTTGGTGGACTACGTGTGTGGGACCCACCTTGACATATGTACTCCTCCCCGTCCATCTGGACGTGAGGACGATCCAAATCTTTGGTGGACCACCTGCTGTGGAGCGCACCATGGTGTATGGGTCTTATCCACACCGTCCAGACCTTGGACGGTGGGACCCACCATGATGTATGTGTTGCATCCAAACCGTCCAACCATTTTGACAGATAATTTTAAGGCTTGAGATCAAAATAAGGCAGATCTAGGATCAGGTGGACCACATTATAGAAAACAGTGGGTTTGAATGTCCACCATTAAACCCCCTTGGGAATTTTTATGGTGGAAATCCTTACCACAACTTATATTTAGTGTGGGCCATTAATATACATATGGCCCATGTGATGTGACCTACTTGCCATATGTATGACCCATTGTTGAGGCCCACCTTGATGTATATGAGGCCCATTATTGAGGCCCACCTTAATATATATGTGGCCTATGTTATGAGGCCCATTGTGATGTATGCAAGGCCCATGGGTTATGGCTCATTGCAATGTATGTAAGGCCCAATTGGTGCGGCCTATTCGATATATATATGAGGCCCATGTAATTAGGCCCATCTGGATGTATTTGTGGCCCGTCCATTGAGGGCCACCTGTTGTATATATTTGAGGCCCATGTGTAGGACACACCTATTGTGTATTTAAAGCTCATGTGATGTTGCCTATAGTGATGTATATTAGGCCCATGTGATGTAGCCCATAGTGATGTGTATTAGGCTTAGGTATGTGGCCCACCTGTGAAGTATATCTGAGGCCCACTTGAGATGTATTCGTGGCCCAATGTGATGTATTCAAGGCCCATGTGTAAGGACTGATGTGATGTATATGTGGCTCATTGAGATTGTATGAGGCCCATGGGACGTGGCCCAATGTGATGCTTCCGAGGCCCATGGGCACGGCCCATCGAGATGTATCTGAGACCCATAGGCGTGGTCCATTGTGATACGTTTGAGGCCATTATAGGAAGCCCAATGCGATATTTGAGAGGCCCATGAATGAGGCCCAATGTGATGTAGGTGTGGTCGTTACGTTGTGTATGAATCCCTTATATATGCCACTCCTTGGGAGCAATGTTGGTTAGATGTCCACATTGATGTGCAATGATGGTTAGATGTCCTCATTGTGACCTTCCCGTAGGCTTTTTTAGACCCATTCGTACCATTCTCTAAGTGGGTTAACCTAAATAAGTGGGCCCCATTCACCATAAACGGATGGCTCTGTGCCATCAGATTTGATATAACCATAGCCTTGGGTCGATCTTTATGTTATGGTTAATCAGTTATTCATCTATGGACCCCGCCTTGTTTATATGCTGATTGTCGGTGGCGATTATCAATGTTGATAATCGGTGTCGATTGTTGAGGCCGATTCCGAATGCCAAGGCCTATTGTGATGTATTCGAGGCCCCTGGGACGTGGCTCATTGTGATATATTTCTGGCTCATATGATGAGGCCCGACTTGATGTATATTAGGCCCGTGTGAGCGGCCCATTGCGATGTAAATTAAACCTGTGAGATGTGACCCACTTGATGTATATGTGGCCCATGAGTGATGCCCATCATGATGTGTGTTAAGCTCTTGAGTGAGGCTCATGGTGTTGTATATTTGGCCCTTGTGTGAGGCTATGAGTCCATTGTAGGTTAAGCTCTATATGGGTCATTCCTTAGGGGCAATGTTGGTTAAATGTCCACATTATCGAGGCTGATCGTCGATGCCGATTATTGATACCGATTATGAGTATGTGACAGCATAGCATCATGATACATGCCCGTACACATCATCTGCATGTTTGTTATGAGATGTGGTTGACCATTGCATATGTCATTGGGCAGGTTGTTATGAGACTCCCTGATAGGCGGAGGTTATCTCACATGAGCGCACGGTATGCGCAGGATTGATGCATGACTGGATTGTATGACTCATGCATCTTGCATTATGTGTTGTGATTACTGTACGCCTTAGTGACATCAGGGTCAAAGCCTCCACAAACATATCATTTGGTTCGAGCATTGGGCTGCCATAGATGGCCCTGGGTGAAATCCCTAAAACCCTCTTGGTACCAGATGATGCCCCAACGTCGAGACCGAGTGGATATATATGAGCGCCCGAGTGCCGAAAACTAGGAGGCCACGTCTCCCACCGTGTCGTGGTCGGTTGGGAGGGGGTGTGGCCTTACCCGCCCGAGGGAGTAGGCATAGCTAGGCTGAGTTTGACCAGCTCGAGGAATAGGTCCGCTATCGACGAGCCGGGTAGGTATTGGCATATTACTGGCCAGGCGGATAGTGAGGTCTCTTCCACTTACCCAGTTGTGCGCTTGATGGGCGGAAGGTGGTGTTGAGTGTACTAGACCCCGGTGATGATCCTAGAGAGGAACCGTATTGATATGTGGACTTATTGAACAGGAGTTGTATATTCATTCATTCATTCATTCACTATCCACTTAAGCTGGTGGTGCGCAACTATTTGTTACGTGTACTTTCGCATGGCCAGAATTTCAGTTGGGCACGCGACTGGCCTGAGATCAGGAGTTTACCACATTGAGTCTGACTATCCAAATTTAGGTATGCGACTGGTTTGGATAGAAGTCCCACGTGATGGACCCCATAGCTTGCGACACTACGTACTATCATCCTGACTTCACTCCAGCTTGGTTATTTCATTCGCACTGCATATCACATTTTCATTTGCAGTACTTAGCATTTTGGGTTGCCATGTTTCTGCATTGATATGGCCGTTAGTACTCATGCCTTGTATCGCATAGCCTTGGTACGGCTGATGACACTCATAGACTTATCAGTATATTTTCTCTTATTTCGATATTGTATGATTAATGGCATTGTATCCTCGACATCTAATATTTGGCTCGCTCTGACACCTCATTTGCATAGCTGATTTGCATTGTGTACCCTGATATTGTGTGACTCATGGACTTATCAGTGCTTCCGCTTACTTCGATTACTCTTATATTGCTTACTTGACACTTATCTTGTGCACACACTTTCACCGCCTACTAAGCTTTCTATAAGCTTATGCACGATAGATGCGTGCAGGTGGTGTTAGGTTGCAGCAGCATTGAGCTTGGAGTGTGCAGCGGACTTATGGAGCTTTAATTTTTGACATATGTATTTCCCTTTCAGCACCGTATTCAATTATTCATATTAGTGGATATATGATGATGGTGTTGCCTTTGTGAATTGGGTAAACTTGTGGTTATGCTTATTACGAGTTAAATGTACATTGGAAAATCCTCCTTGTAGGATCCCAGGATCGGAATCCGGCGTATGGACGCTGGGAGCCGGGAATGGGGTACTGCGGAGGCTGTCGGCACCGGATTCGGCGATCGAGAATTTTGTGAGCCCGGTTTCCGAGTTTGGGGCATGACATGAACTGTTATGATTACCTTCACTCCAACCATCCAACATTATAGCATGGGAACATTTATTGGACTGTGTCTGCGAGTTAAGCTGATGCGTTGTTTCCCTCCACATTTCAAGGTCAGCTAGTGCACTTAATCTTATATTGACAGGGTTACGATTTCATCATCTGCTGCAAGGTTGAACTTAGAAGAAGCTTATTTATACTTTCACTTTCTTTTTGAGGAATAACAAAGCTTAATAACATATACTTATCTATGGTTTATTATGTCATCAATTAATCCATGTTATAATGTTTTTGTCAAGGGTATTCTGTTTTGCCATTTGTATCTAAATGTGAATTCTTTTCTCAATTTCTTTATCACTTTGTCATTTTTTCAGTTCCCGTTTCAATTTCTAAAAAATCATATTTTAGTTGATGGTTCGTAATTACCTTGAATCAACACCATTTATCCTGCTGAGATTTGTTTTTCCTTTCATCATGCTCAATGTATTAAGACTCAAACTGTCCTTGAATGGAATCTGTTTGTAGAATTGAATTCCATCGTGGGGGGCAAAAGCTAATCATTCATGTAAGCTAAATCTCATCATGTGCACCCTGTACTAATTTATCTTTACCTTTCATGATTGCTTAAATGCTATAGAATTAAGTTTGACAATCGGGCTTCTACCCATGTTGCACATGTGGACACATTCATTTGCATCTAAATGTGAATTCTTTTCTTGATTTCTTTATAATTTTGTCATTTTTTCAGTTCCCGTTTCAATTTCTAAAAGATCATCTGTTAGTTAATGGTTCGTAATTACCTTGAATTAGTACCATTTATCCGGGCTGAGATTTTTATATTTTCCTTTCATCATGCTCAATGTATTTAACGTGCTTCGACAATTTAGTGGATTTGAACTTCTTATATGATTCGGCCCATTCAGCCATCCAAATGCATCATATGATTTGGGCTTCTACCCATGTTGCACGTGTGGACACATTCATTTGCATCTAAATGTGAATTCTTTTCTCGATTTCTTTATCATTTTATCATTGTCATTTTTTCAGTTCCCGTTTCAATTTCTAAAAGATCATCTTTTAGTTAATGGTTCGTAATTACCTTGAATTAGCACCATTTATCCGACTGAGATTTCTATTTTCCTTTCATCATGCTCAATGTATTTAACGTGCTTCGACAATTTAGTGGATTTGAACTTCTTATATGATTCGGCCCATTCAGCGATCCAAATGCATCATATGATTTGTGCTGTTGTTAGTGATCTAAGCTCAGCATAAGATTGAAGCCTCTTTTCATGACCCATCCCAATGGGTATGTTAAGTTGAACCATTTATTCGTAATATTTGAGGTTGGTTCTCAGTTATCCACTTCGTTAATTTTGTAGGACCCTCTTCAGTTCTAAACACAATTCAAACAACCAAGTTTCTTTTTACTACGATCCAAATTCATATCATTGAGCCCATTTATAGTGATCCAAACCTTTGACATGGGCCATTTCAATGGATAAAAAAATATTGACATGCTTAGGCCATTCAATGGATACAAATTGTTCATATAATTCGGCTCATTTAGCTATCCAAACTCATCTTACAATTGAAGCTACTTTTCATGATCCAAACTCATCATATGATTGAATCTACTATTCATGATCCAAACTCATCATATGATTAAAGTTGTTCTTCATTATCCTTGGCAATGGATATGCTAAGTTGATCCGTGCCCAAAATTTTTTACGAATCTCTTCAACTTTACTAATGATCTAAATTGTTCATATGATTTGGCCCATTTCTAGTGATCCAATCCTTTGACATGCTTGGGCCATTTTAATGGATCAAAACCTTTAACGTGCTTATTCAATTTAGTGGCCCATTCAGCGATCCAAATGATTAAAGTTGCTTTTCATGATCCTTGGCAATAGATATGCTAGTTGTTCCATGCCCAAACTTTTGTAGGACCCCCTTCAGCTTTACAAATGATCCTAATTGTTCATATGATTTATCCTATTTCTAGTGATCCAAACCTTTGACATGCTTGGGCCATTTCAATGGATCAAAACCTTTAACGTGCTTGGGCCATTCAGCGATCCAAACGCATCATAAGATTCGTGCTGCTATTCATGATCCTTGGCAATGGATATGCTTAGTTGATCCATGCTCAAACATTTGTAGGACCCTCTTCAGCTTTGCAAATGATCCTAATTGTTCATATGATTTGGCCCATTTCTAGTGATCCAAACATTTGACATGCTTGGGCCATTTCAATGTATCTAAAACCTTTAATGTGTTTGGCCATTTAGTGGATTTGAACTTCTTATATGATTCAGTGATCCAAATGCATCATATGATTCGTGTTGTTGTTAGTGATTTAAGCTCATCATAAGATTGAAGCCTCTTTTCATGTTTATCCAAATGGATATGTTAAGTTGAATCATCTATTCGTAATATTTGAGGTTGGTTCTCAGTTATCCACTTTGTTAAATTTGTAGGACCCTCTTCAATTTTAAACACAATTCAAACAATCAAGTTTCTTTTTACTACGATCCAAATTCATATGATTTGGCCCATTTATAGTGATCCAAACCTTTGACATGAGCCATTTCAATGGATAAAAAACATTGACATGCTTGGGCCATTTAGTGGATACAAATTGTTCATATAATTCAGCTCATTCAGTTATCCAAACTCATCCTACGATTGAAGTTGCTTTTCATGATCCAAACTCATCATATGATTGAACCTACTTTTCATGATCCAAACTCATCATATGATTAAAGCAGCTTTTCATTATCCTTGACAATGGATATGCTCATTAGCCATCCAAACTCATCATATGATTAAAGCTGCTTTTCATTATCCTTGGCAATGGATATGCTTCGGCCATTCAGTGGATACAAATTGTTCATATAATTTGGCTCATTCAGCTATCCAAACTTATCATATGATTGAACGTACTTTTCATGATCCAAACTCATCATATGATTAAAGCTGGTTTTCATTATCCTTGGCAAAGGATATGCTAAGTTGATCCATGCCCAAAATTTTTTAGGAACCTCTTCAACTTTACTTATGATTGAAACTGTTCATACGATCTAGCCCATTTCTAGTGATCCAAACCTATAACATGCTTGGGCCATTTCAATGGATTAAAACCTTTAACGTGCTTAGGCAATTTAGCGGATTTGTACCTGTATGTTTCGGCCCATTCAACGATCCAAATTATTAAAGTTGTTGTTCATGATCCTTGGGAATGGATATGCTTAGTTGATCCATGCCCAAACTTTTGTAGGACCCTCTTTAGCTTTACAAATGCTCCTAATTGTTCATATGATTTGGCCCATTTCTAGTTATCCAAACCTTTGACATGCTTGGGCCATTTCAATGGATCAAAACCTTTAACGTGCTTAGGCCATTTAGCGGATTTGAACTTCTTATTTGATTCAGCCCATTCAGTGATCCAAACGCATCATATGATTCATGTTGCTATTAATGATCTAAACTCATTACATGATTGAAGCCTCTTTCCATGACCCATCCTAATTGTTAGGTTAAGTTGAACCATCCATTCCTAATATTTGAGGCTGGTTCTCAGTGATCCACTTCAGTTCTATACACAATTTAAAGAATAAGTTTCTTTTTACAATAATCCAAATTCATATGATTTGGCCCATTTTTAGTGATCCAAACCTTTGACATGGGCCATTTCGATGGATAAAAAACATTGACATGCTTGGGCCATTCAGTGGATACAAATTGTTCATATAATTCGGCTCATTCGGCTATCCAAACTCATCCTACGATTGAAGCTGCTTTTCATGATCCAAACTCATCATATGATTGAAGCTACTTTTCATGATCCAAACTCATCATATGATTAAAGCTGCTTTTCATTATCCTTGGCAATGGATATGCTAAGTTGATCCATGCCCAAAATTTTATTGGACCCTCTTCAACTTTTCTAATGATCGAAACTATTCATATGATGGCCCATTTCTAGTGATCCAAACCTTTATCATGCTTGGACCATTTTAATGGATCAAAACCTTTAACGTGCTTAGGCAATTTAGCGGATTTAAACTTCTTATATGCTTCGGCCCATTCGACGATCCAAATGCATCATATGATTCGTGTTGCAATTAGTGATCTAAACTAATGATACGATTAAAGCCTCTTTCCATGACCCATCCCATTAAATATGTTAAGTTGAACCATATATTCGTAATATTTGAGGCTAGTTCTCAGTGATCCACTTAGTTAATTTTGTATGACCCTCTTCAGTTCTATACACAATTCAAACAATCAAGTTTCTTTTTGCAATGATCCAAATTCATATGATTTAACCCATTAATAGTGATCCAAACCTTTGACATGAGTCATTTCGATGGATAAAAAACATTGACATGCTTTTGGGGCATTCGGTGGATCCAAATTGTTCATATGATTCAACTCATTCAGTGATCCAAACACATCATAGGATTGAAGTTGCTTTTCATGATCCAAACTCATATGATTGAAGCTGCCTTTCTTAATACAAACTCATCATATGATTAAAGCTGCTTTTCATGACCCTTGGCAATGGATATACTAATTTGATCGATGCCCAAAATTTTGTAGGACCCTCTTCAGCTTTACAAATGAACCAAATTATTCATATGATTTGGCCCATTTCTATTGATCCAAACCTTTGACATGCTAGGGCCATTTCAATGGATCAAAACCTTTAACGTGTTTGGCCATTTAGCGGATTTGAACTTCTTATATAATTCGGCCCATTCAGCGATCCAAATGCATCATATGATTTGTGTTGTTGTGAGTGATCTAAACTCATCATAAAATTGAAGCCTCTTTATATGACCCATCTCAATGGATATGTTTAGTTAAACCATCTATTCGTAATATTTGAGGCTGGTTCTCAGTTATCCACTTCGTTAATTTTTTAAGACCCTCTTCAGTTCTAAACACAATTCAAACAATCAAGTTTCTTTTTACTACGATCCAAATTCATAAAATTTGGCCCATTTATAGTGATCCAAACCTTTGACATGAGCCATTTCGATGGATAAAAAACATTGACATGCTTGGGGCATTCAGTGAATCCAAATTGTTCATATGATTTGGCTCATTCAGCGTTCCAAACTCATCATAGGATTGGAGCTGCTTTTCATGATCCAAACTCATCATATGATTAAAGATGTTTTTCATGATCTAAACTCATCGTATGACTAAAGTTTCTTTTCACGATCCTTGGCAATGGATATGCTAAGTTGATCCAAGTTGTTGTTAGTGATCTAAACTCATCATATGATTGAAGCCTCTTTCTGTGATCCATCCCAATGGATATGTTAAGTTGAACCATCTATTCGTAATATTTGAGGCTAGTTCTCAATGATCCATTTCGTTAATTTTGTAGGATCCTCTTTAGTTCTATATACAATTCAAATAATCAAGCTTCTTTAGGTATAGGTTTTAGGTTTAGGTATAGGTTATAGGTTATGGGTTATATATTTAGGTTGAGGTTTAGGAATTCGGGTTCGGGTTTGGGTTTGGGCTCGGGTTTATGTTCGGGTTTAGGTTATAGGTTTTTGGATTTGAGAATAGGTTATAGGTTAAGGTTAAGGTTTAGGTTATAGGTTTTGGGATTTGAGAATAGGTTATAGGTTTAGGTTATAGGTTAAGGTTTAGGTTTAGGTTATAGGTTTAAGTTTAGGTTATAGGTTTAAGTTTAGGTTATAGGTTTAGGTCTAGGTTATAGACATAGGTTTAGGTTTAGGTTTAGGTTATAGGTTACAACTTTAGGGAATTAAGAATAGTGTATATGTTATAGGTTATAGGTTAAGGTTCGGGTTCGGGATCGGGTTTAGGTTTGGGTTTAGGTTTAAGGTTATAGGTTAAGGTTTAGGTTTAGGTTATAAGTGTAGGTTACAAGTTTAAGTTTAGGTTGAAGTTTAGGTTATAGGTTAAGGTTTAGGTTTAGGTTTAGGTTTTGAGATTTGATAATAGGTTTAGGTTAAGGTTATAAGTTTAGGTTTAGGTTATAGGTTAAGGTTTAGGTTTAGGTTTTAAGTATAGGTTTTGAGATTTGAGAATAGGTTTAGGTTAAGGTTATAAGTTTAGGTTAAGGTTATAATTATAGGTTTAGGTTATCGGTTAAGGTTTAGGTTTAGGTTATATGTTTAGGTTTAGGTGTAGGTTTAGGCTATATGTTAAGGTATAGGTTTAGGTTATAGGTTATAGGTTAAGGTTTAGGGAATTGATTTTAGGTTATAGGTTATAGGTTAAGGTTTAGGGAATTGATTTTAGGTTATAGGTTATAGGTTAAAGGTTAAGGTTTAGGGAATTGAGTCTAACCTATAGGTTATAGGTTATAGGTTTAGGTTATAGGTTATAGGTTAAGGTTTAGGGAATTGAGTTTAGGTTATAGGTTATAGGTTATAGGTTAAGGTTTTGGGAATTGAGTTTAGGTTATAAGTTATAGGTTTAAGTTATAGGTTCTAGGTTATAGGTTAAGGTTTAGGGAATTGAGTTTAGGTTATACATTAAGGTTTAGGTTATAGAGGTTTAGGCTTAGGTTATAGGTTATAGGTTACGGTTTGAGTTAGGTTTTAAGTTTAGGTTAAGCTTAAAGGTTAAGGTTTATGTTTAGGTTATAGGTTTAGGTTTAGGTTAGGTTATAGGTTAAGGTTTAGGAAATTGAGAATAGGTTAAGGTTTAAGTTTAGGAAATCATGTTAGGTTATAGGTTTAGGGATTTGAGAATACATTTAGGTTTTAGGTGTAGGTTTAGGTTTAGGTTTACGTTTAGGTTATATGTCATAGGTTTAGGTTTAGGTTTAAGTGATAGGTTTAGGTTTGGGTTTAGGTTATAGGTTTAGTTTAAGGTTATAGGTTTAGGTTTGGGTTTAGGTTATAGGTTATATGTTTAGGGATTTGAGAATACATTTAGGTTTTAGTTTTAGGTTTAGGTTTTAGGTTTAGGTTAAGGTTATAGGTTAAGGTTTAGGGAATTGAGAATAGGTTAAGGTAAAGGTTTAGGAAATCGGGTTCGGGTTCGGGTTTAGGTTTGGGTTTAGGTTTGGGTTTTCAAGTATAGGTTTAGGTTTAGGTTCAGGAGTTGAGATTAGGATTAAGTGTAGGTTTAGGCTTGGGGATTTGAGATTACATTTAGGTTATAGGTTTAAGTTTAGGTTTTAGGTTATAGGTTTAAGTTATAGGTTATAGGTTATCCTTATAGGTTAAGGTTATAGGTTTAGGTTTAACTTTAGGTTATAGGTTATAAGTATAGGTTAGGTTAAGGTTATAAGTGTAGGTTGTAGGTGGTTTAAGTTACAGGTTATAAGTTTAGGTTTAGGTTTAAGTTTAGGCTATAGGTTAAGGTTTAAGTTATAGGTGTCGGTTTAGGTATATGTTATAGGTTATATATTTTGGTTGAGGTTTATGAATTCGGGTTTGGGTTCGGGTTTATGTTCGGGTTTAGGTTATAGGTTTTGGGATTTGCGAATAGGTTATAGGTTTAGGTTAAGATTTAAGTTTAGGTTATTGGTTTTGGGATTTGAGAATAGGTTATAGGTTTAGGTTATAGGTTAAGGTTATATATTTAGGTGTAGATATAGGTTTAGGTTATAGGTTTAGGTTTAGGTTATAGGCTTAAGTTTGGGTTTAGGCTTAGGTTATAGGTTATAGCTTTAGAGAATTGAGAATAGGTTATAGGTTATAGGTTAAGGTTTAGGTTATAGGTTATAGGTTAAGGTTCGGGTTCGGGATTGGGTTTAGGTTTGAGTTTAGGTTTAATGTTATATGTTAAGGTTTAGGTTTAGGTTATAAGTTTAAGTTTAGGTTATAGGTTAAGGTTTAGGTTTAGGTTTTGGGATTTGAGAATAGGTTTAGGTTAAGGTTATAAGTTTAGGTTTAGGTTATAGGTTAAGGTTTAGGTTTAGGTTATAGTTTTAGGTTTAGGTATAGGTTTAGGTTATCGGTTAAGGTATAGGTTTAAGTTATAGGTTATAGGTTATAGGTTATATGTTTAGTTTATAGGTTATAGGTTAAGGTTTAAGGAATTGAGTTTAGGTTATAGGTTTACGTTATGGGTTATAGGTTAAGGTTTAGGGAATTGAGTTTAGGTTATAGGTTATAGGTTATAGGTTACGGTTTTGGGAATTGAGTTTAGGTTATAGGTTATTGGTTATTGGTTAAGGTTTAGGGAATTGAGTATAACCTATAGGTTATAAGTTATATGTTTAGGTTATAGGTTATAGGTTTAGGTTTAGGGAATTGAGTTTAGGTTATAAGTTATAGGTTTAAGGTATAGTTTTTAGGTTAAGGTTTAGGGAATTGAGTTTAGGTTATAGGTTAAGGTTTAGGTTTAGGTTTACGTTATAGAGGTTTTGGTTTAAGTTATAGGTTATAGGTTAAGGTTTGGGTTATGTTTTATGTTTAGGTTAAGGTTAAAGGTTAAGGTTTATGTTTAGGTTATAGGTTTAGGTTTAGGTTAGGTTATAGGTTAAGCTTTAGGGAATTGAGAATAGGTGAAGGTTTAGGTTTAGGAAATCGGGTTCGGGTTTGGGTTTAGGTTATAGGTTATAGGTTTAGGGATTGAGAATACATTTAGGTTTTGGGCTTAGGTTTAGGTTTTTGGTTTAGGTTATAGGTTTAGGTTTAGGCTTAGGTTATAGGCTTAGGTTTGGGTACTCAGCAAGCCAATCCATGCCTAAGATAACGTTAAAGTCTTACATCGGCACAAATACAAGTCGGCGGGTAAAAAGATATCACCGACCAGAACGGTGCAAGATGAACAGAAACGGCTCAATACTGTGGTCTTCCCCAAGGGCGTCGATACCGTCAATCCCTGACTCGCAGGCTCTGTCGGTAATCCAGTCGATCGGCAAAAATCCTCAGACATGAATGAGTGCGAAGCACCGAAATCAAATAGTATTCGGGCGATGCATGAAGAGACTGAAAGTATACCATCAATGACTCCTCCGGAAGTCTGTGGGTCCTGCTGAGCTGTATAGAATCTAGCCTGAGCTGGTTAGGGAGGTGCCTGTCGACTCTGAGGTCCCTGGTGCTGTTGATGCCTCTGTGGCACCCTGTACTGCTGTCTCTCCTACTGCTGGGGCCCCGGCGGGTGAGGTGGCTGTAGTCGCTGTTGATGGGGTCACTACTGCTGTGCTGGAGGCTGTTGTGGCCCTCTCGGCTGCAGCAAATGAGGGCCGGAGCACTCAAGTACGCGGTACCCTGTCCCACCACATCTAAAACAAGTCCATGAAAATGGCTGTTGGGGTGGTGCTAGAGGTGTCAATGGTGCTGTTGGTACTGCTGGTGTTCTAGCGGATGGGTGGCTCCTGTATCTTTGCGGTCGTCGATGCTGCTGGGAGCAACTGGAGGGGGCCTGCCTCTTCCGACCCCTCCTCTGATCTCGATCGCTCTGCCCGCCAGCCCACTCAGTCTCATAAATCTGGGCCCTCCATACTACCGCCTGAAAGGTCGGGAGCTCATGCCCAATAACACGGCCTCGAAGACCGTAACGCAATCCGTTCTTGAAATGGCGGGCCTTCCGTCCCTCATCATCAACTAGATACGGCGTGAACCTCGATAGTGCCACAAAATGAGCCGCGTATGTGCCACAGTCATGTCCCTTTACACCAGAGTCTCGAACTCTAATGCTCTCTGATGACGAATGTGGTCGGGGAAATACTGCTGCTCGAATTGGTCAATGAAATCCTCCCATGTCCAGCATAATCAGGCCCTGCAATAGGGGCAATGGAGGTCCATCAATGCTTGGCCTCTCCCTGAAGAAGAAATACGGCCAACAGGACTCGCTGTTGGGTCGTCATGGCATAATATCAAAAATCTTCTCCACATCAGAACACCACCTCTCAGCTGCTGTCGGATTTGGCTCGCCCTGGAAATGTGGAGGATCGAGCTATTTGAACTCACGAAGAAGAGCGCTCGCGCGCTTCTGCTCAACCTGGGCTGGCGAAACGGCTGGGCACCTGCCCTTTCCATGAAGCGCAGCCGTCACAGCCTGCAACATCTGTTGTAACTGAGAGACACTCACAGGTACGGTCGGATCTGCACCAGTCTCTGGTGGAGGAATGACATCCTCAGGCTGGGGAATAGGGATCTTTGGGGGTAGAACAGGAGCGACAAGTGGTAAAGCTGGAGCCTCAGGTGGTGGAGCGGGAGTTGATCGGGTCACTCTCTAGCGCGGCATGTCCTATAAGAAAGAATAAGGAGGTCGATCAACCTTGAGAATCGCACGTTTAGGGAATTCAATCGGAATGTTACGCACTCGGGACCTAATCGTCCTAAACTCATAGCAAACATGTGATGCTATCCTCGGTTATTCCCAAGTTATGCTCTGATACCAACTTTTGTCACGCCCCAAACTCTGAACCTGGGCTCACAAAATTCCCTATCGCCGAATCCAGCTCTGACAGCCTCCATAGTACCCCATTCTTGGCTCCTGGCACACATACACTAGGTTCCGATCCTGGGATCCTACAGGGAGGATGTAACACCCTGAAATTCGGGGGTCGAGTATGAACTCAACTCCCGAGTTCCAACGCATCACTTATGCAACATACACAATGAAGGTTAAATGTTGTCTGAGTTAGCGCAATAAACATGAATGAGATTATACCAAAACAGTAATTCATACTCCAGTTCAATTGTATAAAGGCAAGCGGAAGACTGAAATTTTATATTCAAAGTATGTAAAGTAACAAAATTTTTATGAACTCCAGAGTATGAGTACTAACTGAGTACCAATATACATGTATTGTTTCTAAGTCAAAAAATCAAAATACAACTCCCAAGAGAAGCCCTGAAAATCCCGCGATGCATCCGGCCTAAGCAAAGCCGTCAGAATACTGCATAAAGGAGAACTCCTGATCCTCATCGAAGTCAAGCTCCGGCTCCTGAACCGAGGCGCCATCTACACCTGCGACAGAGTCTGGTGGGTGTTGCAAACACCGTCCTGTAACGTGGGAGTGAGTAACTAACTCAGTGGAACAATAAATCATAGGTTAACATGTTATCAAATCAATCAAGCAGTAATGATAAAGCAGTACAAATCAAACATTTCTAACTACTCTTGTTAAGTGCAAAAATGGAATGACATGATGCTGTATGCCCTTGCCAAACCACCCTCAAGTGACATCATCTTACGTTCGCGAATTCTTACTCCCTCAGTGCGCCACATCTACAAAGCACATGCGGTGCGATGATGCTCATGATTACCAAGTTTTTATTAGTCCATTTCAACCAGCAGTATTGGGAAACTAAGGTACCTCCCTTGTATCATTCCCAAACATGATCCATTCTAGGGTCGTCAATCCTAGTTAATCTCATACGATATTATGGTTTGAGAAATATAGTGAAGGCATCGCAAAGGGCTCGTCACCCGTCAGCACGGATACAGATCTCATCGTATGCGGCTCAATTGCTGGCCGTCAGCTCGAGTACAGGTCTCACCGTACTCAGCTCAATCACTAGCCGTCAGTTCGAGTACAGGTCTCACCGTACTCGGCTTAACTCATACTCTAGTTGCTGTGAAAGACTCGTTGCCAATCACAGACACTTGGACTACACTCGATGATACTACGGAGGACTCGTCGCCCGTCAGCACGATCACAGGTCTCACCGTACTCGGCTCTCGCCGTAAGTATCGACAGCTCGAATACAGTGTCCCATACCACCGTATTCGGCTCACGAGTTTGGTTGCGCAATGGTCGCTACGGGGAGGTACATGGCCCCAGCGTAGGCCGACAGCTCGACCACGGTGTCCCATACCACCATGCCCGGCTCATGCAACTTAGCGGATCGAGGTACCATGGTTAAACGGGATCGCCACTGGTAAGTTTGGTTGTAACATCCCGGATTTTCGCCAACCTGGAATTAGACGTCCTTGGGCGATGGGTCAATCCTAACACAGGTTTAACTTCTCAAACGCTCAATTAAAGCCTCAAATCCCTTTTTAAACCATTTTCTTCACAAATCCCACCCTTCACTACCTTGTGCTTTCAATTTTTCAAAGCACTTTCGCCCTAGACACTATCTTAAACTAGCTAAGTAGTAAAACTTGGATCACTTTATATACAAACTGCGAAGGCCTAAGTACCATCTCAACCAGAAAACAATTAGGATTAAATCCTTTAGAAATTTAACAAAGTTAACTAAGTGCAACACTCGATTAGCCATGAAATCCGTTGGGATCGCTTTAAATACGATCTGCAAGACCCAAAACTTGTAAAATCAGTGACTCTAAGTTTCCCTAAAGTTTAGAACCAAACTCATTTCCCGTCTGCTCTCGGGAATGAAACGAAACTTCGTATTAGGTCTAGACCGCACATCGGGAGTCCGATTAACACGAAGTTAAGGAACTAGGACCGCCTCACTGGGCTTGACAATCATCTCAAAAATCAGGTCCAGCCGATGTCCCACGGCCATTCGTTTGGATCCGGAGCGAGGGAGTGTGAAAAACACTATTCCCTTTACAAAATAAATATCTGGAATAGTGATCTGGCACCATTCGCTTACACATCAGTATTAAGCAACCTGACCGTCAGAATCAGACCAAATTACACCCTCGGATCAGGAAAAATTTCAGGAACATTTACATGTACTTGGAATTTCGGATCGTGGCCCACTGACTGTTGAACTGAAACTGGTCCGCCACGCGTGATCTAGAAATCCCACTGAAATGAAAACTTAATAGAACGTAGATCCGATGTCTGTGAGCTTAAGTCCGACCTTTGGCTCAAGGAGGCCCGCCAGAAGTCCTCCGTTGAGTAGAAACCAGCCCACTTTGGCTATAACCCAAGTATACCTTGACCTGGAGTCTATTTCGGTGAAGTTTTAGGCTATATAAGGACCTTAAACCCTCTCCCATTTCAGCCATACGAATTTGGATTTGAGAGAGAGAAAAGAGAGAGAAAGTGTGGGAGAAGTCGGAGAATCTCCCTGCCGTCGTTCCCTGCCACCACACGGGCTGCACCATCCCTTTCTTGACGCTTTTCCGGCGTTTCCGGCGTCGTTTCTTGGTAAGAAACCCTAACCCTAATTTGTTTTGAGGTTTAGACTGTTGTAGGTTGTGAAATAGCTAACCTATTTCGTTCTCTAGGTTGCCAAACTACCGAATACGGAAGCTTAGCAAACCTATCGATTCCGTTGCGATTCTACGACAAAAGGTGCGGACTTTAGGTGTATAGGTTAGGGTTTTCAACGCTTTCAATGTCAGATAATGATAGATTCATGATCTGCATGCAATTGCACATGTACAAAGTGCTTTCCGTTTCCTGTTTCGATTAACGTTGTAGAATATGGAATTTCACATACTCTAGGTATACGTAGAAATACCGTATACGTATTTTTTTTGGAGAAATGTTTGACATGTTTATTTAATGTATGATTATACTATATATGGATAAAATACTAGTTTGGCGAAAGGAATCGCCGTAATACATGTTCACTTGTAAATGCTACGTATGTTGAAATTGTGTATTCTAGAAATACCGTATATGTGTAAGTTTTGGAAATGTAATTGTCATGATTATTTGTTGTATGATTATGGTATACATGGATAAAATACTCGTTTGGCTAAAGGATAACCCTAATACATGTTTTACTAACATACACCATGTATGTTGTAATAGTGTATTCTAAGTGTTTGTGGAATGGCTGAATGAGTATAGAATTCTCATTCGTGCTCGCCATGATTAATTGTCATGGATTCATGATTGATGTATTGGCGATACCCCTTTGACGAAAGGATTTGCCGTAAGTCACGCCACGGCCAATATACACTATATATGCTAGAATGTGTGGCCCAAGTGTTTGTGGAAATGAATGAATGAATATGGAACTTGGATTCCTGCTTGCCATGACTATCCGTCGTGGGTGTACGCATGTTATGATTGGGGAAACTCCCTAGTGAAAGGATTTGGTCTAATGCCTATGTGATCGACATATGTCGTGTATGTTGATGTATGTTTGTTTAAGTGTTTCTTGAAATGTTTGAATGAGTAGTAGTTAGCAAATTGTAAAGTATAAGGGTGTTGAGATATGATTCTCAACCTCTTTTAACTATGTGTATGATCTCCTTTGATAGTTGTGTGATTAGGAATTGAACATGTACAAACTCATGCTTGTGTTGTGATTCATAACATGCTCAACTGCTTTATGATTTTAACTATGTAATGCATATGTTTAAATTTATATTTACGTTGTATGATCCGTCATGGGTGATGGGGGAGCGGAGCAACGAGTGCGTGCAACAGCCCTGGCAGCCCTAAACGGATAATACCAGACCTTGACTGTATGAGTTGAATCTTGATCCATTACTGCTTTATCTATCTGCAATTGATTGTGTTTAGGGCTATGATTATGGCCCAGGCAATCGGTAACGGGATTGAACTCGTGGCTGAGATTCATTTGCCACGTGGGATGTGTTCGACGAACTCGAGTCGTGCGTTGCCTGTCGGCAGTGGCTAGGCCACACGAAGTTGTTTATGCACTTCATGTCATGCAGCTCAACGGGCGATCGTGCTAGTCGAGCTCGTTAAGTAACCCGATCTGCCTTATGCATGTTCACCCTGTTTGGACGCTACTGCTTGAACCTAGGGTACCAAACTTACCAGTGAAATCCCTTTTAACCATGGTACCTCGATCCACTAAGACGCATGAGCCGGGCATAGTGGTATGGGACACCGTGGTCGAGCTGTCGGCCTACGCTGGGGCATGTGCCTCCCCGTAGTGACCATTGCGTAACCAAACTCGTGAGCCGAATACGGTGGTATGGGACACTGTATTCTAACTGTCGATACTTACGGCGAGAGCCGAGTACGGTGAGACCTGTGCTCGTGCTGACGGGCGACGAGTCCTCCGTAGTATCTTCGAGTATACTCCAAGGGTCTGTGATTGACGACGAGACTTTCACAGCAACTAGAGTATGAGTTTAGCCGAGTACGGTGAGACCTGTACTCGAGCTGACGGCTAGTGATTGAGCCGAGTACGGTGAGACCTGTACTCGAGCTGACGGCCAGCAATTGAGCCGCATACGGTGAGATCTTTATCCGCGCTTACGGGTGACGAGCCCTTTGCGATGCCTTCACTACGCTTCTCAAACCATAATATCGTATGAGATTAACTAGGATTGACGACCCTAGAATGGATCATGCTTGGGGAATGATACAAGGGAGGTACCTTAGTTTTCCAATATTGCTGTTTGTAATGGACTAATAATAACTTGGTAATCATGAGCATCAATGCAGCGCATGTGCTTAGTAGATGTGGCGCACTGAGGGAGTTAAGCATTCGCGAACGTAAGATGATGTCGCTTGAGGGTGGTTTGGCAAGGGCATACAGCATCATGTCATTTCATTTTCGCACTTAACAAGAGTAGTTAGAAATGTTTGATTTGTACTGCTTTATCATTACTGCTTGATTGAATTGATAACATGTTAACCTATGCTTTACTGTTCCACTAAGTTGATCACTCACTCCCACGTTACGGGACGGTGTTGTACACACCAACCAGATTTGTTGAGTTTCAGGTGATGGCGATGTTTGTGAAGCAGAGCCGGACTACTTCTATGATGATAGGAGGAGTTCTCCTATCTGTATCTCTCTGACGGGTCAATGAAGACCTGATAGTGTATTGACGGGGCTATGGTACTTGGGATAAGAGACATTACACTTCCTCACAATTGGTATATTTTAGAACTGCACTTGTATTTATTTAACCTGGTAATGTTATCACACTCTGGAGACTCATCATAGTTTATATATTTTATCTATCTATCACAGTCTTCCGCTTGCAAATTTAACTGTCTCTGGAGTATGATATGCTGTTTTGGCTTAATCTCACTCATGTTCAATGCACGAATACAGTCAACATTCAATCATCATTCATTTTGTTGCATAAGTGATGTTCTGGAACTCGGGAGTTGAGATTATGCTCGACCCCCGATTTTCAGGGCGTTACAAGATGGTATCAAAGCATGATTTGGATTAAACCGGACCTGGGTTATGGTCACACGACGCACACTGACGCACTCTGACTTAGGAGGGAGCGACGGAACATAGAAACAGTCATAGGTATTCCGATTTCGCCAATCGGCAAAGTTCACTAAAGTCGAACGCCGAAATCAAGTCCGTATTCAACCATGGTCGCACGGGTCGACCTTAAAACATTCCTAGGTCATCTATTAAAGATTCTAGATTACCCTAACCATTGAAAATAGATAGAATACGGGATAAATGTGATGAAGATAACTACTCCGAATCCTCGGAGCTTCTCTATACTCCTCACAGAGACTTCTCAAATCCACGAGGAAAGAAAGCAGAAAATAGAAATAAATTCTAATAAATTCGAAACTGATTAATGAATGACTAAAAATGAGTTCACAACCCTTTAAATAAGGATACCAGGTAATGGGAAAGAAATCAGGAACAAACTACAACTAAAACTTCTAGAATTCACGACTTACTATGGGTCGTGATGTCTACTAGTGGGTAAAGTTTTCGGTCAAAAATAGTAAGTGTCCTAAATGACTTCACCAAACCATTCTCCTAATTATTCTAAGCTCTTTACACGATGATCGCAACTCCTAAAGCCCAACAGATGAAGAGTAATTAAAGTAAAACTACTATTTTTAGCAAAACGAAATTGAAACGGGGAAATGACCATCAATCGGGGGGTTTTCTCGCAATTCCAGGCTGCGCAACCCAGCATAGCAGGGTTGGTTGGCTTCATTAGCTCGTTCTACCCCAAATTCATATATTTTACGTCAGATAACTTGTAACACCCCGTACTTTTCAGTACTCGAGTGTTACCCTTTTATTTAATTTAATATAAATATAAGAAAATAATACAACTTAAATATATATATATACATATACTATAATGCAACATAAACACATACACTATGAAAGCACACTTTATAAAGAGTTTTTATTTTTATTATTATTTTCTTTTCATAATAAATTGAAATATAATTACAATTCATATTATAAAATGAATTTCAATCATAAAAATCCACATTACGTAAATTAATAAAATTTATAATAAATAACACATGTCAAACAATATTATATGGAATTTAATACCTAAAACATATATATCTACACAAATAATATATATTAACCTTTGCTCCTTTCACTGATATTCATATAATCGAAAATCTATAGCAATTATACATACATAACAAAGTACATTATCCCTTAAATAATAATAATAATGAAAAATGAAATAAAATAAATGATAATGATAATGATAATGATAAAGGGTAGTAATAGTAATAAAAATTAGTATATGGCTAGCATTATGTATAAGGGTCCTATAAACGATGTACCAGGAGCTTTTAACCGTTGAAGTTCAATCCCGGGGTGATCCGACCACTAGATCATCGAGAACCCACCATTAGGGTGTGAAATTTAAGAGTACAGCCCACCTGGACCTTTGATCGGCCCCATTTTTGGTTAGAAGACCTGATTGAGGCCCCCAAGTAGAATTGACGGAGTAGATTTCCCAAAATCATCATGATGGACCCCACCTTCGTGCACGTGTACAGCTAGGGCAGTGTAACCGCTGTGCACTGGACGTCACTGCTCGGTCAGACCAGGTCTGACCGAGATTTCCAAAGAAGGAAATTTCCTTCTTCACTCTCTCAGTTTCTGCAGCCGACGGACAGGGTCCGTTTGCATCGATGGTGGCCCCTCACCTGGGCCCCACCTTGATGATCTAAACCGTCCATCGTGTTGGTCAGATTGCCCTGCCCAAAACCATGCTCTCCGTTCCCGTTCATGCAGCCGTACATGCACACAAACGCCAGCGCAAACAGCTCCCATTAGCACTTGTTTCCTAAAACGGAAACTGTTTCCATGTGCCAGCTAGACGATCCGTGTGAGGGGTTTCTCCGCTCATCTCAACCATTCACTGAGAGAGCATCTCAGCCATCCATCTACTTAGGGTTTTCTAAACAAAACCACGTTTGGTTTTGGTTCCCTCCCACGGTTTTGTGAAAACCGGACTGTGGGATGTAATCCTGGCCATCCACTATCCATCCGACGGCTCTAACATGTTAGGGTAGGTGAATAAAAGGCGTGAGGATCGAGGAATAGGATCTGACCCTCCATTGCTGCAGCAGACCAAGAAAAACCATCCGTCTCCCTTGCTCTAGCGAACCCACCACCCAAGTCTCTCCCAAGCTTCGAAAGAACCCTTCCACAAGCTTCTTAGAACCCATACGAGTCTTCTGAAAGGACTGGATCGGAGGGAGAAGCTGTCGTCTTCAAATCGCCATTAACAGCGGAGCTTCTTCCTCGTTTAAGGGACGCCAAACGCCGTCGATTTGGGTCGAATGCGGTGGTCCAGTGACTCCGCTGGACCTGTAGCAAATGAAAGGAGAAGAGAAAGGAGGAATGGAATGGAAAGATAAAGGGAGGGAGAATCAGGAAGCTGGTGCAGCTGTTGCACCAGCCCGACTCCAGCTGAGTTATGGACTCTGTTGGACTCAGCCAGTCGAGGTCTCGACCTTGCTGGTCGCTGCAACAAAGGGAAGAAGAAGAAAGAAAGAAGGTGAAAGAGAGGGAGAAAAGAGAGAGAGAGAGAGAGAGACAGACAGACTGAGAGGGACGGTGCATTACTGCCCCGACTCAACTCGAACCGGGTCGAGCCTGAGTCAGGCCGGGCTCCCAGCCTTGCTGGGTGTTTCCAGTAGCAGAAAGGAAGAAGAAAGGAAGAAGAAAAACTGAAAGAAAAAGAGAGAAAAGAGGAAGAGAAAGTGTTGCGAATCAACTCACTGTTGAGTTGAGTCTGAGTTGAGTTTGGGCTGAGTCGACTCGGCTGGAACCGAGCCCAGCTGGGCTTGGGTCCTGTCCAGGTATGGTTGGACATTCCAGCAAAGGAAAGGAAAAAGATGGGGAAGAAGGAGGAAGGATGACTAGAGAGAAAGAAGGAAGGAGAAAGTGCCGGTGGGTGGTGTGTTGAGACGAGTCAACTCGGCTCGAACCGAGTCGACTAAGGTGAGTCCCCATTTTCCGCCCAGATAAAAATTATTTCAACTATCCTTGTATTATTATTATCATTTATTTTGGATTATTAAATTTAGATATAACAAACCAGTAATAAATTATCCATACCGACATTGGTTAATACATATGGAAGTTGTCATTGTTAAGATATTAACATTTCATTTCGCCGTTCGTAAAATATTAACATTTACATTAGGACATACTAGTTATTTACATCAAAATGATTATTAGTATTACGCTAGCTAATATTAGAGATATTATTAATATTAATAATTGCCTTAGAACTCTTAGCATTAATATTCATCATAGGTTGTTGTTGGGTAATTCTAGTATGATAGTATTCATCGTTAATATTCCTAAAACTAATAACTAATTTATTTGATTTTTTTATTATTCATTTGTTATTCCCTTAAATAATATTATAAATGACCACACAAGATAGAATTCAAATTCCATAATCAAACATAGAATCTAAACCTAGAATTAAACCCTAAAATGAAACTGTAAACTCTACATTAAAATCTTAATTATCTAGCCTAGAACTAAACTCTAGAATAAAATCCTAAAATCCAAGTACGGGGTTAGACTCTAGGATAAAACCCTAATTCCACATTAAAACCCTAAAACATGACCCTAGGCTATGATCTTAAACCCTATGCAGTTTGTAGGGCTTGGATCTAATCGTATAAGTTCCTGATTTATGGTAGGATTTGATTTTAAGGGAACGCGCTTCCTAGCAACATCAGTTGGCGATTCAAGACATAAGGTGATGATTCTTCCCCTTGAGCTTTCCATCTTCTCATTAGCTTAAGTTATAGTTTTTATTTAAATTTATAATTGATATCTCTCTCTTATAATCACATGTGTTAGCTGGTGGAAGTTGAATTGCTGCATTGCCTGCCTAATGTTCATCCTGTATATTTGTTCATGCTTGCGGATCATCTGTGTATTGCTTATGGACTTCAAAACTGGTACATTAGTGGGGATTTCCAACATGTGAATGTACACCCATACTTGGGATGTAACTTGACTGGTTGTGATCGTAATGGACCTTCGACTTGGTGGTTACTGAGTGGTGGTCTAGATGGATCATCGATGTGGGCCTACCATCCAGGGTTGTTGAGCTCAATGGTTTTTAAGGATGGTTTTCATCGTATGGTTTTGATATTCGCCCTATGCGGCATATTTTGATATTCACCCTATGTGGTTTTATTTGACATTTTTCTCATATGGATTTGATGTTTTATACTGTGCAACCATGCGATGGTAAGCCCCATATACAGTAATATGATTGGCTACTAGTCGATGGGGTACCATTAAACATCCTAAGGTGGTAGTCTCATGAGCCGGGGATGGTGGTATGGGACACTATGCCCGAGCTGTCGGCCTACGCTGGGCCATGTGCTCCCCGTAGTGACCTTTGAGCTTATCTAAATTGGCTGGTTGTAAATGGACTAATAATGACATGGCTAATCATGCATACATGGCACGTTCCGACTGGTTGATATTTCCCAGGTTCGATGATCCCGACTGGATGATATTTTTCCAGGTTCGATGACTGCATGGGTGACGGCCCACTGTCCGCACGGATGAGCATCCCCGGGGCGATGATTGCATTCACGCATCCATGCATCTAATAAGACTGCATTTACTCTGTTTTGATTGTTTGGGTGTTTTATACTATTTCTTACCTAATGCGGCGGTGTGTAATCTTGAGGGGAATTCACACTGAGTTGGCCACTCATCCATCAAAAATATAACCGTACAGGTAGCACAGGTGGCTTATGTGATTTCCAGGTTCAGGCTGATGAGGAGCCGAGTCCAAGTGCGAGGGTTACATGACCGTATTTGCCTGGAGGAGTTGTGCGATCTTGCAGCTTATATTTATGTGCTTTCTATTATTCTTCATGTATCTAGATCATGTGGATTCTTGTATTTGTTAAATTCGAAACATTGGTTTGTATAAGTCATTATGGGCGCTCTTTTGTATATTATAAATGATAATGGAACTTTCCTTTATGCTTACTTGTCCACACTACGCTCATTTGCTTACTCTGATAAAAGAAAAATATTATATCTGACCATCCTTTAAGGTTAACACTCGAGTTTTTGGGACACGGGTCGCATACTCGGGTCCCGAAGATTCGGGCTGTTACAGTTGGTATCAGAGCATAGTTTGGACAAACTTGGCCTTGGGAAATGATCTTATACAAGCTTTGAATGTCTCAAGTTGGGATGTTTTGAAATTAGAAATTGAACTTAGGACAATTTCCCCTAGATATAGAAGTATGATTGGAAATGTAGAAATCCAAGATCTTAGGTTCCCCTAGAATTATTAGAACGAATATCTGAACTTATGAGAACCTTCCCTGTAGTTAGGAGAAATTTAGAATATGGGAACTCAAGATCTTAAGCCCCCTAGGAAATTGTATAGATGATTGTGGAAATTAGAAGTGAACTTAGGCCCTTTTGAATGTTTTTAGTCATTTGAACTTAGATGGAATTCCCTTAGAATAAATTGAAAACACAAAGACTTCATACTTTAGGCCTCCTCAGAAACTTTTAGGTTAGACCTTTGAACTTTCACCCATGAAGGAACCCCTTAGAATTGGGAAGAAATTAAAATCTAGAAACCCGAACTTAGGTTCCCTTAGAAATGGTTAAGGTGATCAATTGAATTGAATGTGGAATCTCATTAGAATTAAGAGAAATTGAGAACATAGAGACTCGAAATTTTAGATCCTTAGAAACGCTGTTTGAATGGCCGAAGAACTTAGAAATAAACTTAGGACCCTTGGGACATTTAGCCAATTGAACTCGTGAAAAGTTCCCTTCCAAACATATGTTTTTGAGAACATAGATACTTCAAAATGATGGGATCCCTGAAACATTGTTTTGATAACTCATAGGACTTAGAAATGAGTGTAGGTTCCCTTAAAAGATTTTAGATTTAGACATTCAAACTTAGAAGTGACTTGGATGGCAATATAAGATTCCATCTGAGCAAAGAACAATTTGAGAATGTAGAAATTCAAAACCTAGGTCCCCTTAGAAATTATTAGAACAACTAGTTCGACTTATGAGAAATCCCCTGGTAGCTAGGAGAAATTAAGAACATAGAAAATTCAAACTTTAGACTCCCTTAAGAGTTTTAAGTTAGACCCCCGGACCTTAAACTTACGTAGTTACTCCTTAGAAATGATAAGAATAGCCATTTGAACTTGGGCACATTTCCCCTGGAAAGTTGTTGGATAACCGTAAAACTTAGAAATGTTTTCAGGACCCCTTTGAACATTTGGGTTCAGTCGTTTGAACTTAGAAACAAGAACTTTAGTTCCCTTGAGAACTACCAAAATGGTTGCTTGGACGTAGAAATTAAATGTGCATCAGGTACTCATTATGATGTACACATGTAAGGACATTAATTCTTATACTTGACTTCCGAATGAAAATCTTCAAAAAAAAAATCTAGGATATGAACTTTCCTAAAAAAAAATTCCATGGTTAGGAGTAACACTGTCAAAATAACTAACAAATGAAATGAACTTAGGTATTATGGGGAATTCTTTACTCCCCATCTCGTATATTAGAATAAACTTAAGTATTCACTTAGACTTAGGAAAAGTTATTAGGAGTATAACCTGAATTCCCCAACACATTTCGTTAATTAAGGACAATAATTCTCATCAAATTCCAGTGTTTAGAATTAACTAGAGGTAAAGTTAATACAAATTTTAGGTTAGTCATTCGAAACTTAGAGACAAAAACTCTGGTTCCCCTACAAACAATAGGACCGTTGTTTGAAACTTAGAAATACAATTTTGGTCTCATGAATTACCAGAACAACTATTTGGAAAAAAAAAAAAAAAAAAAACTTAGTTCTCCATTGTAGGATATCAGAGTAACTGCTTAGACTTGGAAGCTAAGCCTCAAAGTTGTGGGTGGACAAACACCATTGCAATATACATAAGACCGAGTGGAATCATCCCCTAAAATTAATTCCCAAAATACAATTCTTAGAGACCTAGATTTTGAACTCTTGTAGAAATTTCCTTAGTTAGAAATAATGTCGTCACAACAATCAACATATGAAGCGAGCTTAGGATTCATAAGAAATTTCTTACCCACCACATTGAACATAAGCACTTCCTAAATCTACAGATTCATAATAGGAGTTGTTACTTAGATACACCTTACTCAGGAATGATAACTCTCACAAGTTTCAGTATGTAGAAGTGGTAAGAGGAGTTTAGAGATTTTTATTTTTATTTATTATTATTATTATTTTTTTTTTGGTAAGTTTGCAACCCTAGCACAAGCATATTGGAACTAGATTTGAATCCTAGATAGATGTAACAAAAATAATAATAATAATAATAATTTTGATTTCATATAGAAACCTTGGTCATAAGATCTTGTGTTTAGACAATCAGAGTGCGCATTGGAAGCGTAATGGGCCACATAGTCTTATTCGTTTTGGAAATAAATGGTCAATTGATATTTCCCATGAGCTTAGAGTAATCAGGGTCACAGATTGATGGAATCATGTTTATGCGATGAATACGCGGTTTGACCTAAATTCCAAGTCCTAGCAAGTCTCAATGATCTCAATGCCCTGATCAAGCAAAGGATCGAGATTTAGTAGGATTATGAATTAATACTAGTAATCCTCTGTTCTACGTAGGCAAAGGATCGATGTATCAGACTCAAGCCCACTACAACCATCTATCCGTGGCAGCTCGAACACTGAAAACCAGAAAATTGTATTGGACTTTGGATAACAGGGAATTAACATTAGGAGTACAGGAGAGTAGAAAAAAAAAAAAAAAAAAGAAGATAAAGTATTATTAGTAGCACCTAGATGAAGTTATAGTCTAAGCCAATACTATGAGAAGTTCTAAGGTTGACGAGCAACGGGATATGCCTTCATGAAAATCAAACCACTTATAACTTTAATAGTTAGACAACCACTGTCGAATCCCAATGGTAAAATCTTCTTTAAGGGGGGTAGACCCGTATATAGCTTGTTGGGTTTCGTACCTAGGCACATCCATCGTCCGACTTATTAAAATGAAGGAATGAAAGAATTCTCCTATGGGCCGTTTAAACCCAAGTTTCGATAGCACGCTTGGACATAGGCGATATAGGGTACACAGATCACTCATCATGCTAATGATCGGGATGCGTTTTACCAAATCTCGGGGACGAGATTTTCTTTAAGGGGGGTAGTTTGTAACACCCCGTACTTTTCAGTACTCGAGGGTTACCCTTTTATTTAATTTAATATAAATATAAGAAAATAATACAACTTAAATATATATATATATACATATACTATAATGCAACATAAACACATACACTACGAAAGCACACTTTATAAAGAGTTTTTATTTTTATTATTATTTTCTTTTCATAATAAATTGAAATATAATTACAATTCATATTATAAAATGAATTTCAATCATAAAAATCCACATTACGTAAATTAATAAAATTTATAATAAATAACACATGTCAAACAATATTATATGGAATTTAATACCTAAAACATATATATCTACACAAATAATATATATTAACCTTTGCTCCTTTCACTGATATTCATATAATCGAAAATCTATAGCAATTATACATACATAACAAAGTACATTATCCCTTAAATAATAATAATAATGAAAAATGAAATAAAATAAATGATAATGATAATGATAATGATAAAGGGTAGTAATAGTAATAAAAATTAGTATATGGCTAGCATTATGTATAAGGGTCCTATAAACGATGTACCAGGAGCTTTTAACCGTTGAAGTTCAATCCCGGGGTGATCCGACCACTAGATCATCGAGAACCCACCATTAGGGTGTGAAATTTAAGAGTACAGCCCACCTGGACCTTTGATCGGCCCCATTTTTGGTTAGAAGACCTGATTGAGGCCCCCAAGTAGAATTGACGGAGTAGATTTCCCAAAATCATCATGATGGACCCCACCTTCGTGCACGTGTACAGCTAGGGCAGTGTAACCGCTGTGCACTGGACGTCACTGCTCGGTCAGACCAGGTCTGACCGAGATTTCCAAAGAAGGAAATTTCCTTCTTCACTCTCTCAGTTTCTGCAGCCGACGGACAGGGTCCGTTTGCATCGATGGTGGCCCCTCACCTGGGCCCCACCTTGATGATCTAAACCGTCCATCGTGTTGGTCAGATTGCCCTGCCCAAAACCATGCTCTCCGTTCCCGTTCATGCAGCCGTACATGCACACAAACGCCAGCGCAAACAGCTCCCATTAGCACTTGTTTCCTAAAACGGAAACTGTTTCCATGTGCCAGCTAGACGATCCGTGTGAGGGGTTTCTCCGCTCATCTCAACCATTCACTGAGAGAGCATCTCAGCCATCCATCTACTTAGGGTTTTCTAAACAAAACCACGTTTGGTTTTGGTTCCCTCCCACGGTTTTGTGAAAACCGGACTGTGGGATGTAATCCTGGCCATCCACTATCCATCCGACGGCTCTAACATGTTAGGGTAGGTGAATAAAAGGCGTGAGGATCGAGGAATAGGATCTGACCCTCCATTGCTGCAGCAGACCAAGAAAAACCATCCGTCTCCCTTGCTCTAGCGAACCCACCACCCAAGTCTCTCCCAAGCTTCGAAAGAACCCTTCCACAAGCTTCTTAGAACCCATACGAGTCTTCTGAAAGGACTGGATCGGAGGGAGAAGCTGTCGTCTTCAAATCGCCATTAACAGCGGAGCTTCTTCCTCGTTTAAGGGACGCCAAACGCCGTCGATTTGGGTCGAATGCGGTGGTCCAGTGACTCCGCTGGACCTGTAGCAAATGAAAGGAGAAGAGAAAGGAGGAATGGAATGGAAAGATAAAGGGAGGGAGAATCAGGAAGCTGGTGCAGCTGTTGCACCAGCCCGACTCCAGCTGAGTTATGGACTCTGTTGGACTCAGCCAGTCGAGGTCTCGACCTTGCTGGTCGCTGCAACAAAGGGAAGAAGAAGAAAGAAAGAAGGTGAAAGAGAGGGAGAAAAGAGAGAGAGAGAGAGAGAGAGAGAGAGAGAGAGAGACAGACAGACTGAGAGGGACGGTGCATTACTGCCCCGACTCAACTCGAACCGGGTCGAGCCTGAGTCAGGCCGGGCTCCCAGCCTTGCTGGGTGTTTCCAGTAGCAGAAAGGAAGAAGAAAGGAAGAAGAAAAACTGAAAGAAAAAGAGAGAAAAGAGGAAGAGAAAGTGTTGCGAGTCAACTCACTGTTGAGTTGAGTCTGAGTTGAGTTTGGGCTGAGTCGACTCGGCTGGAACCGAGCCCAGCTGGGCTTGGGTCCTGTCCAGGTATGGTTGGACATTCCAGCAAAGGAAAGGAAAAAGATGGGGAAGAAGGAGGAAGGATGACTAGAGAGAAAGAAGGAAGGAGAAAGTGCCGGTGGGTGGTGTGTTGAGACGAGTCAACTCGGCTCGAACCGAGTCGACTAAGGTGAGTCCCCATTTTCCGCCCAGATAAAAATTATTTCAACTATCCTTGTATTATTATTATCATTTATTTTGGATTATTAAATTTAGATATAACAAACCAGTAATAAATTATCCATACCGACATTGGTTAATACATATGGAAGTTGTCATTGTTAAGATATTAACATTTCATTTCACCATTCGTAAAATATTAACATTTACATTAGGACATACTAGTTATTTACATCAAAATGATTATTAGTATTACGCTAGCTAATATTAGAGATATTATTAATATTAATAATTGCCTTAGAACTCTTAGCATTAATATTCATCATAGGTTGTTGTTGGGTAATTCTAGTATGATAGTATTCATCGTTAATATTCCTAAAACTAATAACTAATTTATTTGATTTTTTTTTATTATTCATTTGTTATTCCCTTAAATAATATTATAAATGACCACACAAGATAGAATTCAAATTCCATAATCAAACATAGAATCTAAACCTAGAATTAAACCCTAAAATGAAACTGTAAACTCTACATTAAAATCTTAATTATCTAGCCTAGAACTAAACTCTAGAATAAAATCCTAAAATCCAAGTACGGGGTTAGACTCTAGGATAAAACCCTAATTCCACATTAAAACCCTAAAACATGACCCTAGGCTATGATCTTAAACCCTATGCAGTTTGTAGGGCTTGGATCTAATCGTATAAGTTCCTGATTTATGGTAGGATTTGATTTTAAGGGAACGCGCTTCCTAGCAACATCAGTTGGCGATTCAAGACATAAGGTGATGATTCTTCCCCTTGAGCTTTCCATCTTCTCATTAGCTTAAGTTATAGTTTTTATTTAAATTTATAATTGATATCTCTCTCTTATAATCACATGTGTTAGCTGGTGGAAGTTGAATTGCTGCATTGCCTGCCTAATGTTCATCCTGTATATTTGTTCATGCTTGCGGATCATCTGTGTATTGCTTATGGACTTCAAAACTGGTACATTAGTGGGGATTTCCAACATGTGAATGTACACCCATACTTGGGATGTAACTTGACTGGTTGTGATCGTAATGGACCTTCGACTTGGTGGTTACTGAGTGGTGGTCTAGATGGATCATCGATGTGGGCCTACCATCCAGGGTTGTTGAGCTCAATGGTTTTTAAGGATGGTTTTCATCGTATGGTTTTGATATTCGCCCTATGCGGCATATTTTGATATTCACCCTATGTGGTTTTATTTGACATTTTTCTCATATGGATTTGATGTTTTATACTGTGCAACCATGCGATGGTAAGCCCCATATACAGTAATATGATTGGCTACTAGTCGATGGGGTACCATTAAACATCCTAAGGTGGTAGTCTCATGAGCCGGGGATGGTGGTATGGGACACTATGCCCGAGCTGTCGGCCTACGCTGGGCCATGTGCTCCCCGTAGTGACCTTTGAGCTTATCTAAATTGGCTGGTTGTAAATGGACTAATAATGACATGGCTAATCATGCATACATGGCACGTTCCGACTGGTTGATATTTCCCAGGTTCGATGATCCCGACTGGATGATATTTTCCCAGGTTCGATGACTGCATGGGTGACGGCCCACTGTCCGCACGGATGAGCATCCCCGGGGCGATGATTGCATTCACGCATCCATGCATCTAATAAGACTGCATTTACTCTGTTTTGGTTGTTTGGGTGTTTTATACTATTTCTTACCTAATGCGGCGGTGTGTAATCTTGAGGGGAATTCACACTGAGTTGGCCACTCATCCATCAAAAATATAACCGTACAGGTAGCACAGGTGGCTTAAGTGATTTCCAGGTTCAGGCTTATGAGGAGCCGAGTCCAAGTGCGAGGGTTACATGACCGTATTTGCCTGGAGGAGTTGTGCGATCTTGCAGCTTATATTTATGTGCTTTCTATTATTCTTCATGTATCTAGATCATGTGGATTCTTGTATTTGTTAAATTCGAAACATTGGTTTGTATAAGTCATTATGGGCGCTCTTTTGTATATTATAAATGATAATGGAACTTTCCTTTATGCTTACTTGTCCACACTACGCTCATTTGCTTACTCTGATAAAAGAAAAATATTATATCTGACCATCCTTTAAGGTTAACACTCGAGTTTTTGGGACACGGGTCGCATACTCGGGTCCCGAAGATTCGGGCTGTTACAACCCAGCATGGTGTGTGTGTTTTATTCACACCGTTAGGCAAATGGTGGAACCCACCATGCTATATGTGTTGTATACATGCCATCCACCCATTTTGTACGGACGGTGGGTCCCACTCCCGTTGACATCAGCAAGGTCTGTGGGACCCACATATGATATATGTGTTCTCTCCATACCGTCCATTCTTATGGGACCCACCATGATGTATGTGTTGCATCCAAGTCATTCAACCACTTGTAAGCTCATTTTAAAGCTTGAGTTCAAAATTGAGACAGATCTAGGGATAGATGGACCACATTATAAGAAGTAGTGGGTTTGAATGTCCACCATTAAGACCCTTGGGCTATTAATTTTGGGACCAAATATGATATTGGTCTTTCCTTTAAATTCAAGTATGTGAGGCCTTATAATCAGATTGGATGGGAAATAAATATTATGGTGGGCCTTAGGGATTTTAATGGTGGAAATTATTATTACCACTTGTATTCGGGTGTGGCCCATTGTCGTGGCCCATTGTTGTGGCCCACTTGACGTACATAAGGCCCATGTAAGGTGGGCCCATCTTAATGTCTATGTGACCTGTTGTCGAGGCCCACCTTGATGTATATAAGGCCCATGTCATGCGACCCATTGTGATATATTTTCAGCCCATTTAGTAAGGCCCATGGTGATGTATTTAAGGCCTATGGTTGAGGCCCAGTACGATGTATGTATGGCCGTTAAGTAGTGTATGAATTCCTTGTATGGGCCACTCCTTGGGAGCAATGTTGGTTAAATGGCCACATTGTTGGGCAATGATGGTTTAATGTCCACATTATGACCTTCCCTCAGGCTTTGTTAGGCCTATTCTCATCATTCTCTTAGTGGGTTAACCCAAATAAGTGGGCCCCATTTACCATGAACGGATGGCTCTGTGTTACTGGATTTGATATACCCACGGTCGAGGGCCGATCTTTATATTGTGGTTGATCGGTTGCTCATCTATGGACCCCGCCTTGTTTATGTGCTGGTTGTCGGTATCGATTGTTGATACCGATCATTGGTTCCAATTGTCGAGGCCGATTCTATTTTGTCCAGGCCGATTCCGTTTGATCGAGGTCGATCCTGATTGCGGTGGCAGATTGCCAATTCCGATTAACTTGACCGATTTGCCGATTCTGATTATTGATCGAGTCCGATAGTCGTGTCTGATTGACGTGGCCAATTGACCAATTACCGATCGAGGCTGATTAACGTGACCGATTACCGATCGTGGCTGATTATCGATTGACGTGGTTGATTGCCGATTCTGCTTGTCATGGCCAATTGACCGATTACCGATCGAGGCCGATTATTGTGACTGATTACCGATCGTGGCCGAATGCCGATTCTGCTTGTCGTGGCCGATTGACGATTGCCAATCGAGGCCAATTCTCGTGGCCAATTATCGATTGACGTGGTCGATTGTCGATTCTGCTTATCGTGGCCGATTGACCGATTACTGATCGAGGCCGATTATTGTGACCGATTACCAATTGTGGCCGATTATCGATTGACGTGGCTGATTGCTGACTCTGCTTGTCGTGGCCGATTGACCGATTGCCGATCGAGGCCGATTACCGATCGTGGCCGATTATCGATTGACGTGGCCGATTGTCGAATCTGCTTATCGTGGCCGATTGACCGATTATCGATCGAGGCAGATTGTTGATGCCGGTTATTGATACTGATTATGAGTATGTGATAGTATAGCATCATGATACGTGCCCATACGCATCATCTGTATGTTTGTTATGGGATGTGGTTGATCATTGCATATGTCATTGAGTGTATTGTTATGAAACTCCCTGATAGGCGGAGGTTATTTCACATGAGCGCACGGTATGCACAGGATTGATGCATGTCTAGATTGTATGACTCATGCATCTTGCATTGTGATTTTTATACGCCCTAGCGACATCAGGGTTGTAGCCTCCACAGGCATATCGTGGATGGCCAGAGGGGACACCGGAAATATTTGGTTCTAGCATACGGGCGCCATAGATGTCCCTGGGTGAAAATCCCTAAACCTCCGTGGCCAGGAGATGCCTCAACGTCGAGACCAAGTGGATACATGAGCGCCCGAGTGCCGAATACCAGGAGGCCGCGTCTCCCACTGTGTCGTGGTCGGTTGGGAGGGCGTGTGGCCTTACCGCCCAAGCGTAGGTGGCATTGCTAGGCTAAGTCTGACCAGCTCGAGGAATGGGTCCGCTATCGACGTGCCGGATAGGTATTGGCAGACTATTGGCCAGGCGGATAGTGAGGTTTCTTACGCTCACTTGGACTGTGTGGCTGGGAGAGCGGCAGTGGCATTTGGAGTGTACTAAACCCTGGTGATGATCCCAGAGAGGAACCGTACTGATATGTGGACTTATTGAGTAGGAGTTGCATGCTCATTCATTCATTTATTCACTATCCACTTGGGTTGGTGGTGCTCAACTAATTGTTGTGTACCTTCGTTATGGCAAGGATTTCGATTGGGCGCGCGACTAACCTGAGATCAGGAGTTTACCACGTTGAGTATGACTATCCAAATTTAGGTATGAGACTGGTTCGGATAGAAGTCCCTTGTGGTGGACCCCGTAGCCTGCGATACTATGTACTATCATCCCGACTTCATACTCCAGCATGGTCATTTCATTCATCGTATATTGCATTACATCTACAGGCATATAACATTTTGGGTTGCTATGTTTCTGTACTTATATGGCCTAGATAGACTTAGCAGGATTTGTATATTGCATTGCATCTTCGGCATCTGATATTTGGCTCTTTATGACTCCTCATTTGCATAGCTGCTCTATATTGTGTATTCTGGTATTGATCGACTCATGGAATTGTTCGTATTTCTGCTTATTCTATTATCGTATGATTTATGATCTTGTCAGCATTTCTACGCACTCTGATAATTCATGATCTTGTCAGTATTTCTACTTATTCCGATAATGTACGATTTATGGATTACCTGTAATTTCGGTATTGTATGATGATGTATTATATTGAATACTTGACACTTACCTTGTGCACACACTTACACCACCCTCTAAGCTTTCTATAAGCTTATGCACGATAGATGCGTGCAGGTAATGTTAGGTTACAGCAGTGTCGAGCTTGGAGCGTACAACAGTCTTCTGGAGCTTGATTTTCGATATTATGTATTTTCCCTTGCACCATTGTACTCAACTGATTATATTAGTGGATATGTGATGATGATGTTGCCTTTGTGAATTGGGTAATCTTGTGGTTATGCTTATTTTGAGTTAAATGTACATTGGAAAAAAAAATCCTCCTTGTAGGATCCCAGGATCAGAATCTGGCGTATGGGCGCTAGGAGCCGAGAATGGGGTACTACGGAGGCTGTCGGCACCGAATTCAGCGATCGTGATTCCTGCGAATCTGATTTCTAGGTTTGGGGCGTGACAGGAACCCTATGGCATTATAAATTGTATTGATGATCCAGGGATATGGTAGGAGAATGTCCCTAGCCCTATGAAAAGCATAGACCAACTGATACACAATCAGGGTAGGTAGATAGATCTTGACCCCAGCGGCGATTGAATAAATTATCATAGTTATGAACCCGTGAGATCAGCTCTGTTGGAGCCTTTAGAGTAAAAATTCAAAGCAAGAATGTCATGCAGGACTTGATAACGTGGTTCCATGAACTTGACTTTCAAGGCATTCCCTTGGTGCCACTCGACATCACGATTATGACAGAGAAATTTGGTGACCTTGGACCGAACTTCAGAATCTTCCATGTCAATATCAGGGTTTCCTACAGGAGATAAGATAAGATTGAATATCCTTGCAACAGACCCTCGAGTGATCAACACATCATCACCCTCTATAGTTACAGAGATGGATGGAGGATCAGATGTCAGAGAGTGATAGGCAGTAAAGAAATGGTAAATTCGTTCAAGATGATATGGTCCACCAAAGTCGAGAACTGGTAACCAATCTATGGCGGCAAATAGAGGTTCTAGATTATATGGAATCAAGCAGCTTCTGTCGACTTTCCTTTTGGAAATAACCTTTCTCCCTATAAATTTTACTAAGACAGGATTAGTTTGCATAGGTGGAGGAGCGTGCGCCTCAGACTGGGACTCACCACGTCTCGAGCGTTGCCTGGTAAGGGTCCCACGGTTCGGGCCCCTTGCCCTTGCTCTTAAAGCAAGCACCTTTTGTTGGGTGGATCTCGAAGACTCTCCCTGTCCGGACGCCTTTCCTTTGTCTTTACCCATCCGGACAGAAGAAATTTTGAAAACTTGGGAAAGAAGACAAAATCCTTCAACAAGAAGTACCTGACCAAAAAGGTAAGATTCGAAAAGGAAGAGATGAAAAGATAGTACCAGTTTTGAGTACCTTCTGGGACCCACCAAAGAACTTTCAGCCGAGAGTTTGAGCAAAAAAAATGGTAAACCTTTTCTCGAATAAAATTTTAACGTCTCGGAAAGATCCATACAAAGACCCGAGTATCACCTCAGGCAGAAATCATTCAGGACCAGATCCTTTAGAAATTAGATGAGAATTAGCTAGTGCTAAACTGGAGTACCTGTGAAATTAGCACTAATCACTTTAAATGTGATCTGTAAGACCCAAAACGTGCACAATCATTAATGCTACTTTACCCTGAAATCTAGAATCAATCTCTAAATCCGATTGCTCTCGGGAGCACCTTGAAACTCCGTATCGAACCTGGACCGCACGTCGAAAGTCCGATGACCACGAAACTATACGAATATGACTGCTTTACTGGGCTTGACAACCATCTCGGAAATCAAGTCCTAACAGTGTCCAAAAACACACAACTTGAGCCTAGCACGAAGTGTGTGAGAAATGCGAATATCTTTAGAAATTGAACTCAGATTTAAGTGATTTGGGCCGTTCGTTTGCTGGCCAAATTTAAGCTTCTAGACTGTCAGAATTTGACCCAATTACACCCTCAGATCAAGGAAAATTTTCAACTCATGTCAGTGCACTTATGGCCCTGATCGAGTACCGGTGACCATTGAACTGAAACTGGTCCATCACGGTCGATCTGTAAATTCGATCGGACCGAAAACTCATTTTGACCTAGATCTAATGTCAGGGAGCTTAAGTCCGACTGCATGCTGAAGGGAGGCCACCAGAAATGCTCTGTTGAATTGAAACAGATGCCCTTTAGATATAACCTAAGTATACCTTGGCCCTCGGGCCATTTCCATCAGTCTTGGGCCTATATAAAGGCTTAAAACCCCCTCTCTCTCACTCCATACGAATTTGCTAACCTAGGTGAGAGAAGAGAAAAGAAAGAGAAGGAAAGAGAGAGAAAGTGTGAGGGAAGTTAGGGTTTTACTATAGAGATCGTTCTCAGCCGTTCTATGTATCGAAACACCGCTATCGTGTCGCTATTCCGACAATTCTGGTTCTGTTCTTAGGTAAGAAATACTAACCCTAACCAGTTTTAGAGATTTAAATAGAACAGATGATCGAATAGCTAACCTATTCCCTATTATAGGTTGTTGTGGTGCCGTAGACAAAGACTTAGTGTTTAAACTGAGTTCGTTACGAGTCTACTGGTGTAAGGTGCGGACTATGAATGTTTAGGTTATGATTTTCAAGGCTTTCAATGTCAATTAATGATTTATAACTGATTTGGGTGTCATTTCACATGCTAAATGCGATGTTTCCTTCGCTTGACAGTTATATATGAACTATGTTGAGTATAGTGTACTCCATGTGTTAGTTGAAATGATTGAATGTGTATAGAATTTGGATTCATGTTTGACATGATTATCCGTCGTGGATATAGGGTTGTTGTAAGTGCGACAACCCCTTGGTGAAAGGATTTGCCCTAATACATGTTATGGCCAACATACGTCATGTATGTTATATTGTGTAGTCTAAGTGTTTGTTGAAATGACTGAATGAATACGGGATTATGATTTGTGCCTACTGTGTCTATGGAATGGAAATACATGATTGTTGTGTATGTGACAACTCCTTGTTAGAGGGATCTGTCCAAGTATATGTTATAATCAACACATGTTATGCATGCTGATATGTGTAGTTTAAGTGCTTGTAAAAATGTCTGAATGAATATGGAATTTGGATCTGTGCTTGTCATGATTATTAACTATGAATATATGCTTGTTGTGTATGTGGCAACTCCTTTATAAAAGGGCTTGCCAGGATATATGTTATAACTAGTCTAATACATGTATGTTGAAATGTGCAGTCTAAGTGTTTGATAAAATGCCTGAATGAGGAAATGTTTGTTGCAATGTATTTAATGAGGGTGTTGAGATAGAATTCTCAATTCCCTTCTCTATAATTACAGTTCCCTTTATGTAACCTATCTTACTATTATGTGTTGTATGGATGAAATGCCTAATGTAAGATAACATGTGTATTATGTGTTTGTCGAAATGCTCAACTAAGATTTATATTTAGATTTAGTTGTCACATGCTGTCATTGATTATCACTTGTGAATGTTATCATTTGAGTATGATTGGGACTACTACGTAGTTCAGGCAATCGGTAATAATTTTTGGTTAAGTGGCTGAACTAGTCTCGCCACATTGAATGAGTTCGTTGAATCTGAGACATACGATGATTGTCAACAGTGGTACCATGTCGACTAATTCAACGCACGCTCATACCAATCAAATTTGTCAAGTTACCTGATTGGCCTATTGTGTGTTTACCATGTATGAACACTACTGCTTGAATCTAAGGTACCAATTTACCAGTGTAAAGCCCATTTAACCTTGGTACCACGATCCGCTAAGACTCATGAGCCGAGTATGGTGGTATGGGACACCGTAGTCAAGTTGTCGTCCTACGCTGGGGCGACGAGCCTCCCCATAGTGACCAATGAGCAACCCAAACTCGTGAGCCTAATATGGTGGTATGAGACACTGTATTCGAGTTGTCAGCCTACACTGGCGCAGCCTGGCTGTGGTCCCCAGTCGGGTCGGTGACGACCCTTTGAAAATAGATTACCAGTTAGTAGGGCGTTAGTGGAGTGACCTTGAGTATGAAATGGGCCTACCCCAGCATAGCCTTACTGTGGTCCCCAGTCGGGTTGGTGACGAGCCATAAAAATTAGACTGCCAGTTGGTAGGGTGTTGGTGGTAATGACCTGAACTTGCCTATCGTATGTGATGAACTAGGACTGACAACCCTAGATGGATCATTATTTGGGTCAATGATATAAAGGGGGGTACCATAACTTCCCAATCCTGCTATATGAAAAGGTCTAATAAGAACTCAGTAATCACGTTCATGCACCGTATTGCAGGTGCCTTTAGCGTTGGAGTTGAGCACTATGGAAGGGGTGCATGCCGCAACCATGAGATGAAGTTCGCAGAAGGAGTGCAGGCAAGGGCATACATCATTAATACATATCATCCTTACATTAACCAGAGTACTTAGGAATGCTTGATTGTATTGCTTTATCATTATTGCGTGACTGAATTAATAACATGTTAACCTTTGCTTTATAGCTCCACTGAGTTGATCACTCACTCCCATGTTCTACGACGGTGTTTTAAAACACCAACTAGACCTTGTTGTAGTTGTAGATGAAGGTGATGCTTACGTAGCGGAGCCAAACTTTTATGATGATGATGAGGAGTTCTCCTATATGCAACTATTAGGCAGGTCTATGTAGGCCATGTTCTGATCGGTGGGGATTACTGTGATGCTGACTAGAGGATATTGCACATTTTGTATACTTTAGAAGTTTACATGTAATTAATTTACCTGGTAACATGATCATACTCAGGAAACTTACAATCACTTATACGCATTATATACTTATCACAGTCTTCCGCTTGCGTAATTCAATTGTCTCTAGAGTATGATATGTTGTTTTGGTATAATCCCACTCATGTTTAATGCACTGATATGGACAACATTTAATCATCATTATCTATGTTGCATAAGTGATGCGTTGGAACTCGGGAGCTGAGCTTCTGCTCGACCTCCGATTTTCAGGGCGTTACAAGTTGGTATCAGAGCATGATTTAGATTAAACTAGACCTAGGTTATGGTCACACGACGCACATTGACATACTTTGACTTAGGAGGGAGCAACAAAATGTAGAAACAATCATAGGATTCCCAATTTCGTCAATCGACAAAATTGACCGAAAATGACTGTTGAGATCGGGGCCTGTACACATCTGTGATCATGCGTGGTGGCCCCAAATCTTTTTTAGACTGCTAATCGATGGGTTTAGATGAGAATCCAGCCTATTCCACACTCAAACAAATATGAAAATCATGAATATACGTGAGATGGGACACGAAACGACTCAAATGGACTAAGGGGCCCAAATGGAGCAAAACGGGGGGATCCAAAGTGGACCCCGCACACATATGGCACCCCCTGGGGGCGGGGATGCCATCACCCATGGGGCGAGGGCTCGCTCGGATGTCCAGGGGTCAGCAATGGCATCGCCCGATCGGCGAGCCCTCGCCGTCCGGTTGGTCTGGGCCTATCGGGCTACAGCGGGCCGGCGTCGGGCCGGCCTCCCAACACATGTGGGGGCCCCTTTTAATCCCTTCTTTGGCTTTCTTTCTCCCATCCTCACCTTCCCAAGCCTTCCAATCCTTCAAATATTACTTTTTCTTTCTTAAATCACCCCTCCAATCTTATTTTCTTCTTTCTTCTTACACCATCTCTACCCCTCTCTCAAATCCATCTTCTACAACCACCCATCTCCCTAAACCCCTCTCGTTTGGGTGCATCAACCCTCCTTTGTGCCTCAAAAATTTAAAGGTTCAACAACCCATTCTATCTTTCACTTTTATCTCACTTCCATGGCTCTTTTTGAGCTCGTGATGACCATCTTTTCGCTTTCCACGCTTCTTTCCCTCATGGGGAAGAAGAGGGCTTCCATAGGTGAGGTCGGGCCTAGCCTCCCTACTCATCTAAGGAGAAAACCAGGCGCCGCCACAAGTGCAATAGTCAATGTGAAAATGAGGACAAAGCGGGACCTTGATCCCCAAGCTCCTCTCGCAAGAACTCTACTAACAGACCTGTCACATGGAAGATTTCAAGGCCGTAGGGTTCTCTTTAAAGCACATGTAGAGATGAGACTGTTCGGGCTTTATCTGTTGATGGAACGCCTGTCTGATACTGGATGAGGGCCCATATTTAAAGGCAAGTTGCAGGTGACTGCGGACACCGTCCGAGCCTTTTACGCCCATATTCGAGAGCCAACACTGTAGCCCTTGTAATTCAAAATTCCCGTGGGAAGGCGGGAAGCCACAGTTGATGTTGGCTTAATAACCTGACTCATGTGGATACCGATTGGCGAAGTCCATGCCAGTGAGAAGAGTCTTAAGAGTGCACGTGAAAAAGATCACCACACGCGAATCCTTTGTGGCCAACTGGGCCACTGAATCCAAGTAATAGCCTCCTGGCGTCCAATATGACCGACGACTTCTGCCTGCTCCACCACATCTTCACGCATAACGTGAATCCCAGGTGGAGAAATCACAGCGAGTGCATGTGTCCAATGGTAGACTTCCTGTATCGAGTTGGGTAGGGCGACAAGCTGTGCCTGCCTACATATGTACTACTACAGATAGTTCAGACTGCACGCTCTCGTAGGACAACCATTTCCCTCACATTCGGCCAACCCATATGCAAGCTTGCTCGTGAATTCGGCTATAGACTTGGCTCAGAAAGGCTTACGTCAATCCACTTCATTAACAACACTACGCTTAACAACATGGGTATTGGGCCATGACAACGTCGAGCCCGATTTGATGGGTCCGGGGATGAGATAGAAGAGAGCAATGAAGAGGAAGAAAGTAGTGAAGAAGAGGAAGAAAATGGAATAGAAGAAGGAAGTGGGGAAGAAGACGAGGGGTCCCGAGACTCAGGTGGGGAGCCTCCTCCTGCTACAGAGAAAGACCACCATGATTAGACTGCCCTGGAAGCCCGCCTGGCTCAGATTGAAGAGAACCAGGCCGTCCTGAGATAAGTGGTCAATGAGAATCAGACCTCTATGAAACAAAAATTCAAGAAGGTGCCTCGCACCTTGAAGGCTATTCTGTGTTGTCTACAGGACAAGGGTGCTCCTCCTCCATCACCAGATTATGACGAGTAATCTTATGTTGTAGTCACCCTTGAGTTTTCTTTGCTTTCCTGTCTCCTGTGTTATAGCCTAGATAGGCTTAGTAGTAGGGTAGGTTAATAATGTATTTGTTGTTTAAGGCTTTGATTAAACTAACTCACATGCATCTTTTGTCATGGTTCATGTGAAACTATATCTCGTGTACCGTGACAAATTTTGTTACATGGAATGCATGCTACTCCTTTTGCCATGAAATGTGTAGGATGCTTGAGGAATTGAGTGTTGTTATGCTAAATCTTACACGAGTTGCACCCTATGTTGTATAAAGGGAATGCCACTTAAGGCCACTCGGAGTGTGGCACGTCTTACGATTGGCGGATCGAGTGACGAGGTATCTCCCCTGAACGGTAGCCATACAGACCCTAGCTTGGGCCCGGACTTTGAGACGATGCCGGATTCACAACCGACCACTAGCCCCACCAATGGGCCAACACCTTATGCACCACCAGTTCCAAAGAAGAACCGTGCGTCTACCTCGACGTCATACGTGACTCAGTTGACTCCTCCTACTGATAAGTTGGAGCAGATAATACTTTTAATGTGGCAGCAGCAGCAGCAGCAACAGTTTTTCGCCACCATAGCAGGGGCCCTTGCCCAAAATATGAGTATGGTTCCGCCTGCATCACCTACACACCTTGCTGGAAACATGAATACCAGCGGACTTTTTGAGCGCTTTCAGCGTTTTCATCCTCCCACTTTTGCGGGTACTTACAAACCCGAGGAGGCTGAGTACTGGATAGATCTTATCTCTAAGATGTTGAAGCCGCTACACTGCACTAAGGCAGAGCAAATCAAGCTAATCACCTATATGTTCGAGAAGGAGGCTTGTTTATGGTGGGACAGCATCCTACAAACAGTTCCCACAGGACATGTGTGGACCTGGGATGCATTTGAGACTCACTTCCATGAGAAGTACTTCTCCCTCACTTACCGTAATGAAAAGGAGGGTGAGTTTCTTCGCCTCCGACAGGGAGGGATGACCGTGTCAGAATATAAGAACAAATTTTCATAGCTAGCCAAATACGCTCCTTTAATACTGGCAGATGAACCAATTAGAATGCGGCATTTTTCAGATGGGCTGTGGCTCGATATACGCATTAGGATGTGTTGCACTAGCATTTCCAATTACGCTGAGCTAGTCAACATGTCTCTACGATCTGAACAAGATGGAGATAGAGTTTCTCATACACGTATAACATTGGGCCCGAGGCCTCAGCTCGAATCATAGCACCGGCTAGTCCTATGTAAGAGGCCACATGTAGACTCACCTCCCAGGCTCGTGGCTCCGCCGACCCAGCAAAGGCGAGCGAAACATTAGTGTACATATTGCGACAAAGGCGGACACACTGACCTCTTCTATTTCACCAAGATGAAAGACAACGGTGTCACGCCACCTCAGAAGATCAACCGTTAGCAACCACATGATATAACGACTCCACCCCCACGGTCTACACCACCAACGTAGCCATATTGTTGACTGCCTGTACCTCAGAATAGGCCACCTTAACGACCTATGACAGCGCAACCAAATCATCCTCAATAAGCCCGTGTGTATGCACTTGCAGCTGAAGCACCTGAGTCAACAACTGCAGCACTTTTGACCTTTGAGGTCTCTGCCCGCGGTCAAGGTACACCTGTATTCCTATTGGTAGACCTTGGGTCCACTATTTTAATAGTGTCATGCTCCACAGTCAAGCGTTTGGGATTAAACACTACCCTTATGGGTATGTTGAGAGTCCTTACCGTGACAGGGACTTTCTTCGACACTACCAAACTTTATAAGGATTGCCCGATAGGCTTAGGAAGCAGAGCAGTGCGTATTAACTTGATAGTTTACCCGCTCATAAGCGCGACGGAAGCTGGTGGACTAATAGCCCACTAGCCCATGGTCGAAGAAAATTGATTCGGGTTATACGTAAGGTTAGGTCACTAAATAGGAGCTGGATCTTCCTTAAAAGGTCAGTAATGAAGTCGTAGAAGGAAAGAAAGTAGGGTACAAGTATTAAACCAATTCGTATGAAAGAATAGGCCTAACAATGGATTACTACAAGGATTATAAAAATAATATGGTAACTAGAGATGGCAAACATGTTATAAATAATAGAAGGGTCGAAATGGAAAAACTTTTACCACTTTGAGTTGCCAATAGACTAGTCATATCTTTTCATATTAAAGTTTAGTATGTGGTGTCTATTTAGGAATTATTTATAATCATACTAGGAATTATCCTGTGATTAAATTTGATTATACGTAAAGATATATATATATATATATTTAGTTGTTTTGTACAATTAAATTAGGATTGAGTTTCATAGTTTAATACTCCGTAAGCTCATGTTAGAGGCGGACTACAGTAAAATGTTAGTAACTCTTAGGGAGCTTTTTTGACGTAGAAACTATTCACGATTAGAGAATTAATGTTAGGTCAAATCAATACGACCCTTAGAATTGCCTTCTCAAGGACTTAGTACAATCGGGAACACGGAGTGGAGAAACTATCCATAAGCGAGGTATTCGCGGTCTGAATCGAATTCTCAATTCTGGTAGTGACCAATGAACCCTATGCTTCGATCAAGCAGAAGGTCGGGATCGACTAGGATTAAGAAATGATATGGCAACTTTCTGTCTTCGCGAGGCAGAAGATTCATGTATCCGACTCAGACCCACTACACAACATTCCTTCCGTGTTGGCCCGACCACTTACAACTAAAAGTTTATAACTTCGTCTTCGAGAAGCGTTAAGAACATATAGCCAATAGAGATTGTCTTTTAGGCCTAAGGAATTGCCCAAATGGGCAACAAATAGTTAGGAATTAGATCCCAAGTTACATGCCATGTCGGCATACTTTTTGTGCATATGAACGCAGAAAGATAGCCTGCCGCTTAGGCTTGACATGAGTACATAAGGTAGGTCGGGACCGTGATACTCCCTTTCTATAATCCTAGGTACCAAGACAGATATTGTAGGAGACCGCATTTCATTTCATGTCAAGGATAAGACTTAAATTACACCTTGTTCCGACATACGGATCAGGGCATAGATCTTGAGCCTTGAGGGTGAAAATAAAATTTTAGGGGGGGTAGAACATTATGAACCCAATCTAGTTAGGTCACCTAATACGCCTCTTTGATCTGGGTGGCGCAGCGGAAACGCGGTGAACCCTACCCCACTGGCCCAGGATTGAAACGGTGCTCGTTGAATACGAACATTATTGAAGCCCTAGCCTGTCCTACTATGAGGAACCATTTTAGGATCATCTAGTAAGATTTGATTCACCATTTCCTTGGACATAGATAATAATGAGGACTCTCTTAGACTAAGACCTAAAGGGCAACCTTAGAATAAACAATTTGAGCCTTTCAATGATGGGCATTCCCTACTCTTAGAGATTGATCGGACTACGGAGTTACTGAAATATACAACTGCGAAACATTCACGGCTTGACCCAATTCTCAATCCTGGGCGACTACTGATGGACTCTCTGCTGACGAGCGGACGACCAGGATCCACCAGGATTCGGAAGGGATACGATGAGCTTCCTACCCTGGCCCGGTAGATGATAGATGTATCAGGATCGAGCCCACTATTACCGTCTCTCCGTGTTGGTCAAACAATGAAAACAGCTATCTTGCTCTAAATTGTTGGGAATTGTCGTCGAGACCCAAATAGGTAAGGAAATAAATGGTAGCAAACCATCAGGGTATGAGAAATGGATAAAGAATTAAGTTTTAAGGGGGGTAGACTAAAATGAACCAGCTGGTATATACCCTACCACGCGTAGAAACTTAAAATCAATAAGTCATTAGGCAAATGAAATAATAGAAATTTTCCCTTATTACCCTTAGCCAATTTTGGGGATGAAATTTTATTTTAAGGGGGGTAGATTGTAACATCCCGGATTTTTGCCAACCTGGGATTAGATGTCCTTAGGTAATGGGTTGCTCCTAACACCTTATTATTTCGTCAGAACTGAACCCCACAGTCTAAAATCGCTTCTGAACCCATTTCCTTCACAAATCCCACCCCTTTCATACCTTGTGCTTTCAATTTTTCAAAGCACTTTCGCCCTAGACACTAACTTAAACTAGTTAAGTAGTAAAACTTGGATCACTTTATATACAAACTGCAAAGGCCTAAGTACCATCTCAACCAGAAAACAATTAGGATTAAATCCTTTAGAAATTTAACAAAGTTAACTAAGTGCAAACTCGATTAGCCATGAAATCCGTTGGGATCGCTTTAAATACGATCTGCAAGACCCAAAACTTGTAAAACATGTGACTCTAGGTTACCCTAAAGTTTAGAACCGAACTCATTTCCCGTCTGCTCTCGGGAATGAAACGAAACTTCGTATTAGGTTTAGATCGCACATCGGGAGTCTGATTAACTCAAAGCTAAGGAACTAGGACCGCCCCACTGGGCTTGACAATCATCTCAAAAATCAGCTCCGACCGATGTCCCACGGTCATTTATTTCGATCCGGAGCGAGGGAGTGTGAAAAACACTATTCCCTTTCCAAAATAAATATCTGGAATAGTGATCTGACACCATTCGCTTGTGCATCAGTATTAAGCAACCAGACCGTCAGAATCAGACCAAATTACACCCTCGGATTAAGAAAAATTTCAGGAACATTTACATGTACTTGGAATTTCGGATCGTGGCCCACTGACCGTTGAACTGAAAGTGGTCCGCCACGTGCGATCTGGGAATCCGATCGAGTCGAAAACGTAATCCCACGTAGATCCGTAGATGGTGAGCTTAAGTCTGACGTTTGGCTCAAAGAGGGCCACCAGAACATACCTTTTGAGCTTGGAAAGTGGCGAACTGCATACATATGCAGCCACCCTTGAACCTGAGTCTATTTTGGACATGTTCTTGGCTATAAAAGGGGCTTAGAACAGCCCCTCTCACAGCCATACGAATTTGGGTGCAAACCCTTGGAGAGAAAGAGAGAAAAGAGAGAGAAAGTCTTAGAGATCGAAGCCGATCTTCCTCCTGCTGCTTCCACTCCTCCCACAGCCTACACCGCCCTATTCCAGGGGTTTTCCCGGCGGTGTCCATGCCATTTGAAGGTAAGAAACCCTAACCCTAGATCTGATTTAAGGTAGGATCGTTGTAGGATATGAAAAAGCTGATCGGTTCCGCTCTTTAGGTTAGGAAACTCCCGTATACGGAAGCTCCAACACCCTTGCTGATTTGTTGGAATTCCAAGGGCTGAGGTGAGGACTTTAAATGCATAAGTTACGTTTTTCAACGCTTTCAATGTCAGATAATGATAGATTCATGATCTGCGTGTAAATGCACATGTACAAAGTGCTTTCCGTTTCCTGTTTCGATTAACGTTGTAGAATATGGAATTTCACATACTCTAGATATACGTAGAAATACCGTATATGTATTTTTTTTGAGAAAACATTTGACATGTTTATTTAATGTTTGATTATATAATATGTGGATAAAATGTTAGTTTGGCGAAAGGAATCGCAAATATACATGTCCATGTGTAAATGTCATGTATGTTGAAATTGTGTATTCTAGAAGTACCGTATATGTGTAATTTTTGGAAATGCAATAGTCATGATTATTTGATGTATGATTATGCTATACATGTATAAAATACTAGCTTGGCTAAAGGATAACCCTAATACATGTTTTACTAACATACACCATGTATGTTGTAATAGTGTATTCTAAGTGTTTGTGGAAATGGCTGAATGAGTATAGAATTCGCATTCGTGCTCGCCATCACTAATTGTCATGGATTCATGATTGATGTATTGGCGATACCCCCCTTTGACGAAAGGATTTGCCCTAAATCACGCCACGGCCATTATACCCTATATATGCTAAAATGTGTGGCCCAAGTGTTTGTGGAAATGACTGAATGGATATGGAACTTGGATTCCTACTTGCCATGACTATCCGTCGTGGGTGTACGCGTATTATGATTGGGGCAACTCCCTAGTGAAAGGATTTGGCCTAATGCCTATGTGATCGACATATGTCATGTATGTGATGTATGTAAGTTCAAGTATAACTTGAAATGTCTGAGTGAGTAGTAGTTAGCAAATTGTAATGTATAAGGGTGTTGAGACATGATTCTCAACCTCTATAAACTATGTATATGATCTCCTTTGATAGTTGTGTGATTAGGAATTGAACATGTACAAACTCATGCTTGTGTTGTGATTCATAACATGCTCAACTGCTTTATGATTTTAACTATGTGATGCATATGTTTAATCTATATTTACGTTGTATGATCCGTCATGGGTGATGGGGGAGCGGAGCAACGAGTGCGTGCAACAGCCCTGGGAGCCCTAAACGGATAATACCAGACTGATTGTATGATTTGAATCCTGATCCATTACTGCTTTATATCTCTGTAATTGATTGTGTTTGAGACTATGATTGTAGTCCAGGCAATCGGTAACGAGATTGAACTCGTGGCTGAGATTCATTTGCCACGTGGGATGTATTCATCGAACTCGAGTCGTGCGTTGCCTGTCGGCAGTGGCTAGGCCACACGAAGTTGTTTATGCACTTCATGTCGTGCAGCTCAACGGGCGATCGTGCTAGTCGAGCTCATCAAGTAACCCGATCTGCCTTATGCATGTTCACCCTGTTTGGTCGCTACTGCTTGAACCTAGGGTACCAAACTTACCAGTGGCGATCCCCGTTTAACCATGGTACCTAGATCCGCTAAGTCGCATGAGCCGGGCATGGTGGTATGGGACACCGTAGTCGAGCTGTCGGCCTACGCTGGGGCCATGTGCCTCCCCGTAGTGACCATTGCGCAATCAACTCGTGAGCCGAATATGGTGGTATGGGACACTGTATTCGAGCTGTCGATACTTCGGCGAGAGCCGAGTACGGTGAGATCTGTGCTCGTGCTGACGGGCGACGAGTCCTCCGTGGTATCATCGAGTACACTCCAAGGGTCTGTGATTGGCCACGAGTCTTTCACAGCAACTAGAGTGTGAGTTGAGCCGAGTACGGTGAGACCTGTACTTGAGCTGACGGCTAGTGATTGAGCCGAGTACGGTGAGACCTGTACTCGAGCTGACGGCCAGCAATTGAGCCGCATACGGTGAGATCTGTATCCGCGCTGACGGGTGATGAGCCCTTTGCGATGCCTTCACTACGCTTCTCAAACCATAACATCGTATGAGAATAACTAGGATTGACGACCCTAGAATGGATCATGTTTGGGAATGATACAAGGGAGGTACCTTAGTTTCCCAATACTGCTGTTTGAAATGACTAATAAAAACTTGGTAATCATGAGCATCATCGCACCGCATGTGCTTTGTAGATGTGGCGCACTGAGGGAGTAAGCATTCGCGAACGTAAGATGATGTCGCTTGAGGGTGGTTTGGCAAGGGCATACAGCATCATGTCATTTCATTCTTACATTTAATAAGAGTAGTTAGAATTGTTTGATTTGTACTGCTTTATCATTACTGCTTGATTGAATTGATAACATGTTAACCTATGCTTTACTGTTCCACTGAGTTGATCACTCACTCCCACGTTACGGGACGGTGTTGTACACACCAACCAGATTTGTTGAGTTTCAGGTGGTGGCGATGCTTGTGAAGCAGAGCCGGACTACTTCTATGATGATAGGAGGAATTCTCCTATCTGTATCTCTCTGGCAGGTCAATGAAGACCTGATATTGTATTGACGGGGCTATGGTACATGGGATAGGAGGCATTACACTTCCTCACATTTGGTACATTTTAGAACTGCACTTGTATTTATTTAACCTGGTAACGTTATCACACTCTGGAGACTCATCATAAGTTATATATTTTATCTATCTATCACAGTCTTCCGCTTGCAAACTTAACTGTCTCTGGAGTATGATATGCTGTTTTGGCTTAATCTCACTCATGTTCAATGCATGAATACAGTTAACATTCAATCATCATTCATTTTGTTGCATAAGTGATGTTCTGGAACTCGGGAGCTGAGTTTATGCTCGACCCCCGATTTTCAGGGCGTTACAAGATGGTATCAGAGCATGATTTTGATTAAACTGGACCTGGGTTATGGTCACACTACGCACTCTGACGCACTCTGACTTAGGAGGGAGCGACGAAACATAGAAACTAACTTAGGATTTTCCAAATTCACCGAACGGCGAAACCAACCGAAATCGACCGTTGAGATTGGGTCGTACACACCCATGATCAAGCGAAACAATCCCGAATCACTTCTAGGCCATCAGTCGATGGGTTTGAGTCATTCCTTAGAGACGAATGTCCTTAGATTGTGGGTCAACCACAACACCAAAGCCTAAAACCCTTTTTTACCCAATTTCTTCAAAATCTTTCCTTGCACCACTTCATTCTTTAATTTTTTCTAAATCCTATCATACCAGATATAAATTCTAATGTATAAATGACGAAGAATAACACCTAAACAAAAATTTACTATAAATAGTAAATATATGTATAAATTGGACTTTTAACCATTAAAACTTTGGAATCTAACCAAGTAAATGGGTTAGTTGGATAGATTAGCTCCTCCTACCCCAAAATCATATGTCACACGATATATAAAATCATTCTAGTTTGTAAATTGGCCCCGAAAATGCCTCAACTGGAGTCGGGGGCCTCCCCACTTAAATTTACTAAGATCCAGGGTCGAACCCGGGTGCATTTGGCACCTTGGGACCAAGGAGAACACATCCCACCTGCGGCGGCAGCCCACTGACCACTTTGGTCGGCGGTGGAACCGCCACTCTGGCGGTGGACCTCCGCCAAACTTGGCCGTACGGGTCGGGCCGGGGCTGGGATTGGTCGGCCTGACCTCCCCTACCCCCTGGCACGTGCGGTTTTGGCTGGAGTTTGGGATTTTTAGGTCTGGAAGCCCCCTCTCTCTCAAACGCCCCTCCCATCTCTCTTTTCCTCCTATTCTTGCTATTTTCTCTCTCAAACCTCCACTCCAATCGCCCATTTCGTTGTTTCCTGTCCAACCATACATCACTCCATCGTTTACAGCCCTACCTATCCTCCTACCCTCATCATTCTCTCTCATTTGAGCTCCTACACCCCTCATTTGGAGCTCAAAAACGTGTAACCTCTCTACCCAACCCATCTCTCCACTTCCCTTTACAAATCCCTGTTCTTTGGGCCTCTACAACCACTGTTGAGACCCAAGTTCGTGGAGAACCAAAAACTTCAGCCCCTTTTCTCCCTCTAGGGCCCGTTCGGCCAACTGCGTTAGGTGAGTAAGGTGGATTGAATTGTAAAAGTAATAAAAAATGTATGTGTATGGTATGGCCCTAGATTGGTTGTATCCCATGTTTTCTAATACCGTGTTTGGGATGTATGCATTTAAATGTAAACTCCGAGTTGTCCTTCCAAATTTCGCTTAGAAAATCATTATCCTGGGATTTGGAAATCCCATCTCACACTTTCCGACACCAGGCTCATTTTCCAAAGCCTATACCAATAATTTTGATCCCCACCCACCCTCCTACCAACCATGTCACTCCCAATCCCGAGGTAGGATTAGTAATGCGGTCACATTTAATACAACTTAAGACCACTTGCCAAATAGTGTTGAAGTGATAAAGTCCCTTGATATACATTAACCTACTGCACTCTGATAGCTTAAGCTTTCTGAGTAAATGGTTGTTTGACAAATAGACCCTCGGAGTTTTGGACTTGAGCGGTGCTCTTAGACTTAGACAGGCCTGACCGTGTAGGAAATCCAACAAATATGTAATGTGAACCTTAGGACCCTCTTAGTTCGAATGAGCATATGTGTAGTGCTCGAGTATAGTTAAATTTAAGTTCAGGCAACTCAATTCTACTTAGACAACATTTGACCCTAAGCAATAAACAATTTCCTATATTAGAAAGGGTATAAAATCATCTAGTGTATAAGCATAGACTTTGGATTACAACCAGTGGATTACCGCTACTCCTACATTAAGACTAGACTATTGGTTAGGCTAAGGAAAGTAAAAGACTAATTAATTAGGCTAAGCCAATTGAATGATAGAACTAGTTTGGCTGGCTTAAGTTGGTTGGAGCGAGGACCCATTCCTTCGTTAAATCCCCTTAGTACACACAGGCTTCCTTAGTAACTCTTAGGGAGCTTGTTTGACGTAGAAACTATTCACGATTAGAGAATTAATGTTAGGTCAAATCAATACGACCCTTAGAATTGCCTTCTCAAGGACTTAGTACAATCGGGAACACGGAGTAGAGAAACTATCCATAAGCGAGGTATTCGCGGTCTGAATCGAATTCTCAATTCTGGTAGTGACCAATGAACCCTATGCTCCGATCAAGCAGAAGGTCGGGATCGACTAGGATTAAGAAATGATATGGCAACTTTCTGTCTTCGCGAGGCAGAAGATTCATGTATCCGACTCAGACCCACTACACAACATTCCTTCCGTGTTGGCCCGACCACTTACAACTAAAAGTTTATAACTTCGTCTTCGAGAAGCGTTAAGAACATATAGCCAATAGAGATTGTCTTTTAGGCCTAAGGAATTGCCCAAATGGGCAACAAATAGTTAGGAATTAGATCCCAAGTTACATGCCATGTCGGCATACTTTTTGTGCATATGAACGCAGAAAGATAGCCTGCCGCTTAGGCTTGACATGAGTACATAAGGTAGGTCGGGACCGTGATACTCCCTTTCTATAATCCTAGGTACCAAGACAGATATTGTGGGAGACCGCATTTCATTTCATGTCAAGGATAAGACTTAAATTACACCTTGTTCCGACATACGGATCAGGGCATAGCTCTTGAGCCTTGAGGGTGAAAATAAAATTTTAGGGGGGGTAGAACATTATGAACCCAATCTAGTTAGGTCACCTAATACGCCTCTTTGATCTGGGTGGCGCAGCGGAAACGCGGTGAACCCTACCCCACTGGCCCAGGATTGAAACGGTGCTCGTTGAATACGAACATTATTGAAGCCCTAGCCTGTCCTACTATGAGGAACCATTTTAGGATCATCTAGTAAGATTTGATTCACCATTTCCTTGGACATAGATAATAATGAGGACTCTCTTAGACTAAGACCTAAAGGGCAACCTTAGAATAAACAATTTGAGCCTTTCAATGATGGGCATTCCCTACTCTTAGAGATTGATCGGACTACGGAGTTACTGAAATATACAACTGCGAAACATTCGCGGCTTGACCCAATTCTCAATCCTGGGCGACTACTGATGGACTCTCTGCTGACGAGCGGACGACCAGGATCCACCAGGATTCGGAAGGGATACGATGAGCTTCCTACCCTGGCCCGGTAGATGATAGATGTATCGGGATCGAGCCCACTATTACCGTCTCTCCGTGTTGGTCAAACAATGAAACCAGCTATCTTGCTCTAAATTGTTGGGAATTGTCGTCGAGACCCAAATAGGTAAGGAAATAAATGGTAGCAAACCATCAGGGTATGAGAAATGGATAAAGAATTAAGTTTTAAGGGGGGTAGACTAAAATGAACCAGCTGGTATATACCCTACCACGCGTAGAAACTTAAAATCAATAAGTCATTAGGCAAATGAAATAATAGAAATTTTCCCTTATTACCCTTAGCCAATTTCGGGGACGAAATTTTGTTTTAAGGGGGGTAGATTGTAACATCCCGGATTTTTGCCAACCTGGGATTAGATGTCCTTAGGTAATGGGTTGCTCCTAACACCTTATTATTTCGTCAGAACTGAACCCCACAGTCTAAAATCGCTTCTGAACCCATTTCCTTCACAAATCCCACCCCTTTCCTACCTTGTGCTTTCAATTTTTCAAAGCACTTTCGCCCTAGACACTAACTTAAACTAGTTAAGTAGTAAAACTTGGATCACTTTATATACAAACTGCAAAGGCCTAAGTACCATCTCAACCAGAAAACAATTAGGATTAAATCCTTTAGAAATTTAACAAAGTTAACTAAGTGCAAACTCGATTAGCCATGAAATCCGTTGGGATCGCTTTAAATACGATCTGCAAGACCCAAAACTTGTAAAACATGTGACTCTAGGTTACCCTAAAGTTTAGAACCGAACTCATTTCCCGTCTGCTCTCGGAAATGAAACGAAACTTCGTATTAGGTTTAGATCGCACATCGGGAGTCTGATTAACTCAAAGCTAAGGAACTAGGACCGCCCCACTGGGCTTGACAATCATCTCAAAAATCAGCTCCGACCGATGTCCCACGGTCATTTATTTCGATCCGGAGCGAGGGAGTGTGAAAAACACTATTCCCTTTCCAAAATAAATATCTGGAATAGTGATCTGGCACCATTCGCTTGTGCATAGTATTAAGCAACCAGACCGTCAGAATCAGACCAAATTACACCCTCGGATTAAGAAAAATTTCAGGAACATTTACATGTACTTGGAATTTCGGATCGTGGCCCACTGACCGTTGAACTGAAAGTGGTCCGCCACGTGCGATCTGGGAATCCGATCGAGTCGAAAACGTAATCCCACGTAGATCCGTAGATGGTGAGCTTAAGTCTGACGTTTGGCTCAAAGAGGGCCACCAGAACATACCTTTTGAGCTTGGAAAGTGGCGAACTGCCTACATATGCAGCCACCCTTGAACCTGAGTCTATTTTGGACATGTTCTTGGCTATAAAAGGGGCTTAGAACAGCCCCTCTCACAGCCATACGAATTTGGGTGCAAACCCTTGGAGAGAAAGAGAGAAAAGAGAGAGAAAGTCTTGGAGATGGAAGCCGATCTTCCTCCTGCTGCTTCCACTCCTCCCACGGCCTACACCGCCCTATTCCAGGGGTTTTCCCGGCGGTGTCCATGCCATTTGAAGGTAAGAAACCCTAACCCTAGATCTGATTTAAGGTAGGATCGTTGTAGGATATGAAAAAGCTGATCGGTTCCGCTCTTTAGGTTAGGAAACTCCCGTATACGGAAGCTCCAACACCCTTGCTGATTTGTTGGAATTCCAAGGGCTGAGGTGAGGACTTTAAATGCATAAGTTACGTTTTTCAACGCTTTCAATGTCAGATAATGATAGATTCATGATCTGCGTGTAAATGCACATGTACAAAGTGCTTTCCGTTTCCTGTTTCGATTAACGTTGTAGAATATGGAATTTCACATACTCTAGATATACGTAGAAATACCGTATACGTATTTTTTTTGAGAAAACATTTGACATGTTTATTTAATGTTTGATTATATAATATGTGGATAAAATGTTAGTTTGGCGAAAGGAATCGCAAATATACATGTCCATGTGTAAATGTCATGTATGTTGAAATTGTGTATTCTAGAAGTACCGTATATGTGTAATTTTTGGAAATGCAATAGTCATGATTATTTGATGTATGATTATGCTATACATGGATAAAATACTAGCTTGGCTAAAGGATAACCCTAATACATGTTTTACTAACATACACCATGTATGTTGTAATAGTGTATTCTAAGTGTTTGTGGAAATGGCTGAATGAGTATAGAATTCTCATTCGTGCTCGCCATGACTAATTGTCATGGATTCATGATTGATGTATTGGCGATACCCCCCTTTGACGAAAGGATTTGCCCTAAATCACGCCACGGCCATTATACCCTATATATGCTAAAATGTGTGGCCCAAGTGTTTGTGGAAATGACTGAATGGATATGGAACTTGGATTCCTACTTGCCATGACTATCCGTCGTGGGTGTACGCGTATTATGATTGGGGCAACTCCCTAGTGAAAAGATTTGGCCTAATGCCTATGTGATCGACATATGTCATGTATGTGATGTATGTAAGTTCAAGTATAACTTGAAATGTCTGAGTGAGTAGTAGTTAGCAAATTGTAATGTATAAGGGTGTTGAGACATGATTCTCAACCTCTATAAACTATGTGTATGATCTCCTTTGATAGTTGTGTGATTAGGAATTGAACATGTACAAACTCATGCTTGTGTTGTGATTCATAACATGCTCAACTGCTTTATGATTTTAACTATGTGATGTATATGTTTAATCTATATTTACGTTGTATGATCCGTCATGGGTGATGGGGGAGCGGAGCAACGAGTGCGTGCAACAGCCCTGGGAGCCCTAAACGGATAATACCAGACTGATTGTATGATTTGAATCCTGATCCATTACTGCTTTATATCTCTGTAATTGATTGTGTTTGGGACTATGATTGTAGTCCAGGCAATCGGTAACGAGATTGAACTCGTGGCTGAGATTCATTTGCCACGTGGGATGTGTTCAACGAACTCGAGTCGTGCGTTGCCTGTCGGCAGTGGCTAGGCCACACGAAGTTGTTTATGCACTTCATGTCGTGCAGCTCAACGGGCGATCGTGCTAGTCGAGCTCATCAAGTAACCCGATCTGCCTTATGCATGTTCACCCTGTTTGGTCGCTACTACTTGAACCTAGGGTACCAAACTTACCAGTGGCGATCCCCGTTTAACCATGGTACCTAGATCCGCTAAGTCGCATGAGCCGGGCATGGTGGTATGGGACACCGTGGTCGAGCTGTCGGCCTACGCTGGGGCCATGTGCCTCCCCGTAGTGACCATTGCGCAATCAACTCGTGAGCCGAATATGGTGGTATGGGACACTGTATTCGAGCTGTCGATACTTCGGCGAGAGCCGAGTACGGTGAGATCTGTGCTCGTGCTGACGGGCGACGAGTCCTCCGTGGTATCATCGAGTACACTCCAAGGGTCTGTGATTGGCCACGAGTCTTTCACAGTAACTAGAGTGTGAGTTGAGCCGAGTACGGTGAGACCTGTACTTGAGCTGACGGCTAGTGATTGAGCCGAGTACGGTGAGACCTGTACTCGAGCTGACGGCCAGCAATTGAGCCGCATACGGTGAGATCTGTATCCGCGCTGACGGGTGATGAGCCCTTTGCGATGCCTTCACTACGCTTCTCAAACCATAACATCGTATGAGAATAACTAGGATTGACGACCCTAGAATGGATCATGTTTGGGAATGATACAAGGGAGGTACCTTAGTTTCCCAATACTGCTGTTTGAAATGGATTAATAAAAACTTGGTAATCATGAGCATCATCGCACCGCATGTGCTTTGTAGATGTGGCGCACTGAGGGAGTAAGCATTCGCGAACGTAAGATGATGTCGCTTGAGGGTGGTTTGGCAAGGGCATACAGCATCATGTCATTTCATTCTTACATTTAATAAGAGTAGTTAGAATTGTTTGATTTGTACTGCTTTATCATTACTGCTTGATTGAATTGATAACATGTTAACCTATGCTTTACTGTTCCACTGAGTTGATCACTCACTCCCACGTTACGGGACGGTGTTGTACACACCAACCAGATTTGTTGAGTTTCAGGTGGTGGCGATGCTTGTGAAGCAGAGCCGGACTACTTCTATGATGATAGGAGGAATTCTCCTATCTGTATCTCTCTGGCAGGTCAATGAAGACCTGATATTGTATTGACGGGGCTATGGTACATGGGATAGGAGGCATTACACTTCCTCACATTTGGTACATTTTAGAACTGCACTTGTATTTATTTAACCTGGTAACGTTATCACACTCTGGAGACTCATCATAAGTTATATATTTTATCTATCTATCACAGTCTTCCGCTTGCAAACTTAACTGTCTCTGGAGTATGATATGCTGTTTTGGCTTAATCTCACTCATGTTCAATGCATGAATACAGTCAACATTCAATCATCATTCATTTTGTTGCATAAGTGATGTTCTGGAACTCGGGAGCTGAGTTTATGCTCGACCCCCGATTTTCAGGGCGTTACACTCCTGCACCGAGGCGCCATCTACACCTGCGACAGAGTCTGGTGGGTGTTGCAAACACCGTCCCGTAACGTGGGAGTGAGTAGCTAACTCAGTGGAACAATAAAGCATAGGTTAACATGTTATCAATTCAATCAAGCAGTAATGATAAAGCAGTATAAATCAGACAAGTCTAACTACTCTTGTTAAGTGCGGAAATGAAATGACATGATGCTGTATGCCCTTGCCAAGCCACCCTCAATGACATCATCTTACATTCGCGAATGCTTACTCCCTCAGTGCGCCACATCTACAAAGCACATGCGGTGCGATGATGCTCATGATTACCAAGTTTTTATTAGTCCATTTCAACCAGCAGTATTGGGAAACTAAGGTACCTCCCTTGTATCATTCCCAACATGATCCATTCTAGGGTCGTCAATCCTAGTTATTCTCATACGATATTATAGTTTGAGAAGCGTAGTGAAGGCATCGCAAAGGGCTCGTCACCCGTCAGCGCGGATACAGATCTCACCGTATGTGGCTCAATTGCTTGCCGTCAACTCGAGTACAGGTCTCACCGTACTCGGCTCAATCACTAGCCGTCTGCTCGAGTACAGGTCTCACCGTACTCGGCTCAACTCATACTCTAGTTGCTGTGAAAGACTCGTCGCCAATCACAGACACTTGGAGTACACTCGATGATACTACAGATGACTCGTCGCCCGTCAGCACGAGCACAGGTCTCACCGTACTCGGCTCTCGCCGTAAATATCGACAGCTCGAATACAGTGTCCCATACCACCGTATTCGGCTCACGAGTTTGGTTGCGCAATGGTCACTACGGGGAGGCACATGGCCCCAGCGTAGGCCGACAGCTCGACCATGGTGTCCCATACCACCATGCCCGGCTCATGCGACTTAGCGGATCGAGGTACCATGGTTAAACGGGATCGCCACTGGTAAGTTTGGTACCCTAGGTTCAAGCAGTAGCGACCAAACATGGTGAACACACAATACATTTCGGTTTACTTGACGAGCCTGACTAGCTCGAGCGCACCACAAGTTGAGCGATATGGAGCGCAAAAGCACTCCGTGTGGCCAACCACTATCGCCAACTGAAGTACGATTCGGGTTCGCCAGACACGTCCGTTTTGGCGATATGAATCTCAGCCACAACTGCAAGTCCGGTACCGAATGTTTGGACTATAGACATAGTCCCAAACTCAAACAGTTTTCATCAATAGCATGTGAAGTAAAGCATGATAAACAAGCAATACAAGCATGTTAGTAGGCATGTTATAAAGCATGAAGTAAAACATGATGTAAAGCATGTTGTAATGCATGTTGTGAAGCATGTAGTAAAGCACTATCCACATAGGGATACAATTACATACACATTACAAGTGAGTGGTTCTAGCGAACCACCGCATGGAGGGGATCCTACATGTCTCTAAGGGAGTCGAGAATTCCATATCAGCACCTCTCTAAGGCACTAATACACAAGCATTTACACACACAAGCAATTACACAAACACTTAGAGTACGCCATTCCAACATACATGACGCATGTTAGCAAATCGCGTATTAGGGCTATTCTTTCGCCAAGCGGTTATTTTATCCGCGTATACCGTATTCATACAACAAATAATCATGACAATTATATCTCCAAAATTTGCATATACGCGGTATTTATAGAATACACAATTTCAACATACTTGACATTTACAAGGGAACATGTATTTTGGCGATTCCTTTCGCCAAACTAGTAATTTATCCATATATTATATAATCATACATTAAATAATCATGTCAAACATTTTCCCGAAAAAAATACGTATACGGTATTTCTACGTATATCTAGAGTATGTGAAATTCCATATTCTACAACATTAATCGAAACAGGAAACAGAAAGCACTTTGTACATGTGCATTTACATGCAGATCATGAATCTATCATTATCTGACATTGAAAGCGTTGAAAACCGTAACTTATACACTTAAAGTCCTCACCTTGGCCCTTGGAATTCCAACGAATTAGCAAGGGTAGTAGAGCTTCCGTATACGGGAGTTTCCTAGCTTAAAGAGCGGAATCGATTAGCTTTTTCATAACCTACAACGATCCTACCTCAAATCAGACCTAGGGTTAGGGTTTCTTACCTCCAAACGGGATGGATACCGCCGGGAAAACACCTAGAACGGAGCGGTGTAGGCCGTGTGATGAAAGAAAGCAGCAGGAGGAAGATCAGCAACAAACTCCAAGCTCTTCTCTCTCTTTTCTCTCTCTCCCTCTAGGGTTTTTCTCCCAAATTCGTATGGCTGTGAGAGGGGCTGTTCTAAGCCCCTTTTATAGCTAAAAACATCCCTAAAATAGACTCAAGTTCAAGGGTGACTGCATATATAGGCATTTCGCCACTTTTCCAGCTCAAAAGGGAGGTTCTGGTGGCCCTCCTTGAGCCAAACGTCAGACTTAAGCTCATCATCTATGGATCTACGTGGGATTACGTTTTCGACTCGATCGGATTCCCAGATCGCACGTGGCGGACCACTTTCAGTTCAACGGTCAGTGGGCCACGATCAGAAATTCCAAGTACATGTAAATGTTCCTGAAATTTTTCTTAATCCGAGGGTTTAATTTTGTCTGATTCTGACGGTCAGGTTGCTTAATACTGACACGCAAGCGAATGGTGCCAGATCATTATTCCAGATATTTATTTTGGGATGGAAATAGTGTTTTTCACACTCCCTCGCTCCGGATCGAAACGAATGGCCGTGGGACATCGGAATCATCTGATTTTTGAGATGATTGTCAAGCCCAGTGGGGCGGTCCTAGTTCCTTAGCTTCGTGTTAATCGGACTCCCGATGCGTGATCTAGACCCAATACGAAGTTTCGTTTCATTCCCGAGAGCAGACAGGTAATGAGTTTGGTTATAGATTTTAGGGTAACCTAGAGTCACTAATTCTGCAAGTTTTGGGTCTTGCAGATCGTATTTAAAGCGATCCCAACGGATTTCATGGCTAACCGAGTTTAGTACTTAGTTAACTTTGTTAAATTTCTAAAGGATTTAATCCTACGTGATTTCTGGTCGAGGTGGTACTCGACCCAATGTACGGAAATTTACAGGTCGTTACAAGTAATGAATAAAGATTTCATTATTTCTTTTGCCTAAGTTTTATTGACTTCAAGTTTATATGCATGATAGGAGGTATGCTATCAATGCTAATCTGGCTCATTTTAGTATTCAGTTCGTACCCATTGTTAGGCCTCTTCTGTAATATGCATTGGTTTAACACTTAAACCCTAATTGCTTTCCTTTAAAAACTTCATTATTGATATTCTAAGGAAGCGTTAGATCCTATTTAATGACTTAACCTGGATCAATTTTCTTCGATCCTGGGCCAGTGGGGCAGGGGTCCACCATGCTTCTGCTGCGTCACTTTGATCCGATAGATGTATTAACTGACTTAACTAGATTAGGCTCATAATGTTCTACCCCTCTTAAAAATTGTTTCTACTTTCAGAGTTTAAGATCTATGTCCTGATCTGTATGTCGAAATAAGGTGTAATCTAGGACCTATCCTTGACATGAAATGGGATACGATCTCCCAATACATTGGTCTTCCTTCCATCGATGATGTGTATTATGGCATTGGTACCTCTGGTTATAGAAAGGAGCTAAAATGATGTGTGTTGGGGTTGATTTATGGGATGGGTATGAGTTTGTAGTAAGATGTCTAATTCTACCAAAGAATGACTTTTGCCACGGTCCCGACTTACCTTATTTAATCTTGTCTAGCTTAACGGGCAAGCTATCTTTCTAAGTTCCTATGCACAATATGTATGCTAACATGGAATGTGATTTGGGACCTAATTCCTAACTGTCTGTTGCCCATTTGGAAAATTCCTTGGGCCTAAAGAGAAAATCGCTATTGGCTATATATTCTTAACACTTCTCAAAGACGAAGTAATAAACTCTTGGTTGTAATCGGTTGGCCAAGACGGAAGGAAAGTTGTGTAGTGGGTTTGAGTTGGATAAATAGACCTTCTGCCTAGCTATGATAGAAGATTTGTCGTATCAGTTCTTAATCCTAGTTGATCCCGATCTTCTACTTGATCAGAGCATAGAGTTCATTGGTAACTACCAAGATTGAGAATTCAATTCAAACCACGAATACCTCGCTTATATATAGTTCTCTACTCTGTGTTCCCGTTTGTAATAAGTCTTTGGGAATGCAATTCTAAGGGGTGTATTAATTTGACCCAACATTCAATCCAAGGGATATATATAAGTTTTCCCTTTGCGTGAATAGTTCCTAATCAAAACAACCTTCCTAAGAATTATTAAATAAGCATATAAGTATTAAGGCGATTCAACGAAGGAATGAGGTCTCACTCCAACCTAATCAAGTCAACTACTAAATCTATCTTTCAAATATCTTAGCATAATTAGTCTTTTACGTCTCTAACCAGTAACCTAAACTTAACTTATGAGTAGCAGTAATCCAATAGTTGTACTCCCTACAACATCGATGATTCCATACCATTTCTAATACAATAAATTGCTTTATCGGTTAGGGTCAAAGTTGTTTGATTGGAATTGAGTTGCTCGAACTTACATTTAATTGTGCTCGAGTACTTCACATATGCTCATACCAGCTAAGGAGGTCCTAGGGTTCACGTTATCAGTTTATTGGGTTTCCCATACTAACAAAATTTTCAACATCGAAGACTACTAATTTAGGTCCAAAACACCAAGGGACTATTTAGCCAGTGGTCTTCAGTTGTATTAAATGGGACTGCATTGTTGATCCCACCTTGGGATTGGGAGTGACATGTTTGGTAGGAGGGTGGGATGGGATTAAAATCAATTTCATAGGCTTTGGAAAATGAGCCTTGTGTTGGAGAGGAAAGTGTGAGATGAGATTTTCAAATCCCATGATGATGGTATTGGAAACCATGGGATACACATACATTTATTGTTACTTTTACAATTCCATCCACCTTAATCTCACCGAATGCAGTTGGCCGAACCGGCCCTAAATGTCCCAACATTTGGAGGTTTGTGAAGAAGGTGGTGGAGACGGTTATGTAGAGAAGAAGAAGAAGATATGAGAATGGTGGGGAGATTTAAGAGGGAAAAACCAGATTTTCAGAGAGAAAGGAGAGCTTGGAAGGGTGTGTGAGGGAAGAGGGGGGTAAATGACCAGGAAAAGGGGTCCCCATGTGATTTGGTGGGCCCCATATGTGTCTAGGGGTTGGCCCGACGCCGTCCCACGTCAGCCCGACAGGCCCGGCCGAACCCGACCATGGCGCCACCGCGGTCCTCTGGAATGGGCGCGGTGCCGCCGTGGTGGGGGTGGTGGCCACCCCCCTCCCAAGGTGTTGATGATGCATAAGGTCCATTATGGATCCCCCCAAATAGCACCGGTTTGGCCCTGACTCCATTTCGAGTCGTTTCGGGCTCCCATTTGCGTATATTCATGTGCTTTCAATTTGTTGAGTGTGAGACCTGGAAAAGTTTCACCTAAACCTGTCAATTGACGGTCTAGAATGGTGTTGGGATCATTTCACAGGATCGGGAAAGCCTACGGGTCCAATTTCTATAGTCTGTTTCGGTTGATTTCGCCGTTTGGAGAAATGAGAAATCCAAAGTTTGTCTCTATGTTTCGTCGCTCTCTCCTAAGTCAGAGTACATCAGTGTGAGTCATGTGACCATAACCCAGGTCCATTTTAATCCAAATCATGCTCTGATACCATCTTGTAACACCCTGAGAATCGGGGGTCGAGCATAAACTCCACTTCTGAGTTCCAACGCATCACTTATGCAACATAGATAATGATGATTGAATGTTATTCATATTAGTGCATTAAACATGAGTGGGATTATACCAAAACAACATATCATACTCCAGAGACAGTTAAATATTACAAGCGGAAGACTATGATAGATATATAAAATATATAAACTGTTGTAAGTCTCTAGAGTGTGAACATGTTACCAGGTTAAATATATACATGTCTACTCAAAAAATGAACAAAATGAATATACATGGGTGTTTCGAAAGTGCAAAATAACAAGTGTAATGACATTTAATCAGCATCCTTGTAACCCCGTCAATCAGAACATGGTCTACATAGACTCGCCTGATAACAACATATAAGAGAAACCCTCCTCATCATCATAAAAGTCTCCGCTTCGCAAGCATCGCCATCATCTGAAACTACAACAGGGTCTGTTTGGTGTTTAAAAAACCGTCCCGTAACGTGGGAGTGAGTGATCAACTTAGTGGAACTATAAAGCAAAGGTTAGCATGTTATCAATTCAATCAAGCAGTAATGATAAAGCAATAAATCACACATCCCTAAGTGCTCTTGTTAATACAAGAATGGTATGAATGTATGATGCATGCCCTTGCCTACGCTCCCTCAACGACTTCATTGCACATTCGCGCATGAACAACACTGCCTCAGTGCTTGACCTGCTACGCCTGAACGCACGCGTAATGCGGTGCATGCATATGATTACTAAGTTCTCATTAGTTCTTTTCATACAGCAGGGTTGGGAAACTAAGGTACCTCCCATATATCAATACCCCAACATTGATCCATTCTAGGGTCGTCAGTCCTAGATAGTCTCATGCGATGTTGCGGTTATAGGTCGCTGCAAAAGAGCTCGTCGCCAAATTAGTGCAGGCCTAGTTTATACTCTTGTTGCTACAGAAGGGTCGTCGCCTCCAAGTAGACTCAGAGTACGCTCGAGGACATTACAAAGGGCTCGTCACCAAATCAGTGTAGGCCGATAGCTCGAATATAGTATCCTATACCACCGTATTCGGCTCACGAGTCCGGGTTGATCACTGGTCAGTACGGGGAGGCTCGTCGCCCCAGCGTAGGCCGACAGCTCGACCACAGTGTCTCATACCACCATGTCCGGCTCATGACTCTTAGCAGATCGATGTACCAAGGTTAAACAGGGTTTTCACTGGTGAGTTTGGTACCTTAGGTTCAAGCAATAGCGTCCATACATGGTGAACATACATCGGGCCAATCGGGTTACTTGACGAGCTCGACTAGCCCGAACATACTACAAGTGGAACAACATGAAGTGCGTAAGCACTCCGCGTGGCCTAACCACAGTCGCCAACTGAAGTACGGCTCGGATTCGTCAAACACGTCTTACGTGGCGAATGAATCTCAGCCACGACTTCGAGTCTGTTACCAATTGCCTGGACTATATCATAGCCCCAATCACATTCAATCCATAACCAGAAAAACATGTGGAGTAGTCAAAGCAGAATTAACAAAGTAATTCAAACATGTTAACAAGCATGTTATAAAGCACAATGTAAGCAGGAAATACAAATCATAAGTAAGCAATTAAATTAAACAACTTGCATTGAGGAAATCATACACATCTCTAAGGTAGTTGAGAATCCTATCTCAACACCTACCCTAAGCACTATCATTTAAGTACTTACTCATACAAACATTTTCACAAACACTTAGAATACACTTATTAATATACATAACGCATATTGACCAAAACATGTATTAGGGCGAATTCTTTCGCCGAGTAAGTATTACACATATACCTAGCATATACACACAGTAATTAATCATGACAAACACACTTTCATATTTTGTACGTATACGGTATTTTCTACAACTCTACCGAATACGCTAAACACCACAATTTGCATACATAATTGAATCGCAAAATGAATATTGCATTGTCCATTTGAAATAATACCCACATTAGGAATCTATCATTATCTGACATTGAAAGCTTTGAAAACCATAACCTATACATCTATAGTCCGCACCTTACGCCAATAAACATGTAATGGAGTCGTTTTAGACGTTAAGTCTTTGTCAATGGTGGATTTGCAACCTATAGCATGAACTAGGTTAGCTATTTCATCATTTCAACTATTTGAAACCCTAGAATAGGTTAGGGGTTGAATTTCTTACCTAAGAATGGGATCAGAATCGCTAGTAGAACGGTATAGAAGAGCTGATTCAGCTCGTGGAAGGATGTGATTGAATCCTAGGGATGAACTCCAACTCTCTCTCTCTCTCTCTTTCTCTCTCTTTCCTCTCTTCTCTCTCCTAGGGTTTCCCAAATTCGTATGGGATGAGAGAGTGAGGGCTTAAGGCCCTTATATAGGCCTAAAACTAATGGAAACGGCCCTAGGGCCAAGGTATACTTAGGTTATGTCCAAAACCCATCTATTTTGGCTCACCGGAACACTTTCGGAGCCCCCCTTGAGCCAAAGGTCGGACTTAAGCTCACTGACCTTGGATCTTGGTCGAGTTAAGTTTTCGTTCCAGTCGGTTTCTCGATCTCACGTGGTGGACCAGTTTCAGTTCAACGGTCACCGAAACTCGATCAAGGTTACAAGTACGTTGCCATGTATGGGAAATTTCTCCTGATCCGAGGGTGTATTTGGGTCAGATTCTGACGGTCCGAATCCTTATATTCAGCCCGCAAGCGACAAGTCTCAGATTACTTAAATTGGACTTAATTTGCAAAGGAAACCACATTTTCTCACACTCTTCGCTCTGGGCTCAACCGAATGGTTTCAGGACACTATCTGGACTTGATTTTCGAGGTGGTTGTCAAGCCCAGCAAGGCGGTCCTAACTGTTTAACTTCGCGTTAATCGAACTTTCGACGTGCGGTCCAGACCCGATACGGAGTTTCGTGATGCTCCCGAGAGCAACTGGGTAATGAGATTGATCCTAGATTTCAGGGTAACCTAGCGTCAATGATTCTACAAGTTTTGGTTCTTGCAGATCGTATTTAAAGTGATTCAAGCGGATTTCATAACTAATCTAGTTTAGCACTTAGTTAAACTCGTGTAATTTTTAAAGAATTTGGTCCTGAATGATTTCTGCCTGAGGTGGTACTCAAGTCTTTGTACAGATTTTTCAGAGGCGTTACAAAAGGGGATTTGAGGCTTTAGGATTGAGTTATGAGAAGTTAATTAAGGTGGTATGATCGACTCATTGCCTGAGGACGTCTAACTCCAGGTTTGCAAAAATTCGGGGTGTGACACACGATGTGTCTGTGGAGGCTATGGCCCTGATGTCGTTGGGGCATACAATAATCACAATCACACAAATGTAAGTGTATGAATCATACTACCAGTCATGCAACAACCCTGCGCTGGTAAGGTCACACATTGTGAGGTCCCACGTGGGGCCCACCAAAATGCCTATCTGCCATCTAATCCATTGGTAAGGTCACACAGACCCTAGATGGACAGGAAAAAAATTCCATAACGATCCAAAACTGCTGGACACCCAAAAGAGTTCCAATGGTAGACGTTTAATCCCTACTGTTTCCTGCCATGTGGGCCACGTAAGTTATACTTACAGCTGATTTTTGGAGTGGCCCGCTGCCCCAAGGGGTGGCCCACTAAATGCAAGGTGTTGATGTTCAACGCACATCACAGTGGGGCCTACAAGCGGGACCCATTTCCCTGGTCCCCTTCACGTCCCCGGCCACACGAGCAGCAACGTCCTGCTGACGTTGCAGCAGCAGGCGCTGCTGCATATATTTTATTATATTATTTTTTTTTGGTAAACCGTTTCCTCGCGGTTTTTCATAGGTGGGGCCCACATCAGTAGATTTGACCCGACCATCGGCTCCTATGGCTCAATACCAACCCATCAAGCCCAATATTCGATGGGTTTTGGTGTACAGCAACGTGAGGGTGTATTTCAATGGTAGAAAACTTTGTTTGTTATGCTATGGCCCACTAGAAATTCGGATTGAGTTCATTTTTCAGCTATACTCCTAAAATGATCTGAGAAAAAGGATGGATAGCTTGGATTAAGTACATACATCAAGGTGGGGCCTGTAGGAGCGGTCCACTCAAACCTTTTGAACCAAGCTAATATTTGGTTGGTTTTTTTTTTTTTTTGCTGCTGTAGTACACCCCCACCGTCAGCGTATACACTCCAAGGTGGATCCACGTCCAGCGTCCTTGGACGCTGGACGGTCTGCATACAACTCAGGCATCACGGTGGGGCCCACGTGGACGTGGCCCACCATAAATATATATATATATATATATAATATTAATATAATATAAAATACATATAATATAGTGTATGTCAGTGTGGGGATCTCCACAGTCCCAAAAAAAGGGATGGTGTGGATCACCACCTGCAATAGGATGGGCCACACCATTGATGGACATGTATATCTAACACATATTTGTCGGGCCCACTCCAATAATGATAGATAAAGAGAGAGAGAGATAGAGGGAGAGAGACATGAATGGGGAGGACCCCGCCACTAATGGGCCCTCCCTTAAACAATGTGTACATCACGTGGGTCCCATAACAAGTGGCCCTAAAATTTGAGATCAACGGTAGATTATCCACCTTATTGGCCTCCATTTTGTTCCCTTAGGCTTGTATGCTCCTATGCTCGACTTTTAACGGTGGATGATGGAGTTTTGATGGTGGGGATGAGAGATGAGAGGGTGGGCCACAGTTGGCTTTTAGGAGAGCTTGGGGAGGCTTGGACGTATGAAGTTTTGGGTTGCTTGGGAGTGAAGAGATGGAATGAGAGAGAGAATAATAAAAGGGATGGGATGATGTGGTGGTTGTAAGGAAAGGTATGGGTGAGTTTGATTTTTATAAAAGAGGGATGGTGAGGGGGAGAGAGAGTTGACTTAAGGGAAAAGGAGGGATGGGTTATTGTACTTGGGGTATGGCCTGTACTTGATATTGATTGATTGATTGATTGATGGGACATGTCGTAAAGATTCCCTCGAAATTTGCAACGCGCGACATTTCTTCAGAATGAACGCGGACCCACAACTTCTAGTCTGAGTATCGGATCGGTGCGCGAGTAGCGACATTGGAACCACGGCGCCGGTGCGGTTGCCAAGGGACAAGTTTCGGTTCGAGCCGACTTCGGTATGCAGGACTCGGCTAAGGATCGTGTGCAAACGTCGGATGCGGGTCGAAGATTGCTGAAATTCTACCGGAAGGACCGCGGAAACCTACGGAACGGTACGGACTAGGATACGGGTCTAGGTTTGGGTTTTCAAGTATAGGTTTAGGTTTAGGTTAAGGAGTTGAGATTAGGATTAAGTGTAGGTTTAGGTTAAGGAGTTGAGATTAGGATTAAGTGTAGGTTTAGGCTTAGGGATTTGAGAGTACATTTAGGTTATAGGTTTAAGTTTAGGCTCTAGGTTATAGGTTTAAGTTATAGGTTATAGGTTAAGGATATAGATTTAGGTTTAAGTTTAGGTTATAGGTTTAAGTTATAAGTGTAGGTTGTAAGTGTAGGTCATAGGTGGTTTAAGTTATAGGTTATAAGTTTAGGTTTAGGTTTAAGTTTGGGTTATAGGTTTAAGTTATAGGTTATAGGTTAAGGTTTAAGTTATAGGTGTAGGTTTAGGTATAGGTTTTAGGTTTAGATATAGGTTATAAGTTATATATTTAGGTTTAGGTTTAAGTTTAGGTTATAGGTTTAAGTTATAGGTTATAGGATATAGGTTTAGGTTATAAGTGTTGGTTGTAAGTGTAGGTTATATGTGGTTTAAGTTATAGGTTATAAGTTTAGGTTTAGGTTTAAGTTTAGGTTATAGGTTTAAGTTATAGGTTATAAGTTAAGGTTTAAGTTTTAGGTGTAGATTTAGGTATAGGTATAGGTTTAAGTTATAGGGGTAGGTTCAGGTTTAGGTATAGGTTATAGGTTATATATTTAGGTTGAGGTTTAGGAATTCGGGTTCGGGTTCGGGTTTAGGTTTCGGTTTATGTTCGGGTTTAGCTTATAGGTTTCGGGATTTGAGAATCAGTTATAGGTTTAGGTTATAGGTTTTGGGATTTGAGGATAAGTTATAGGTTTAGGTTATAGGTTAAGGTTTAGGTTTAGGTTATAGGTTTTGGGATTTGAGAATAGGTTATAGGTTTAGGTTATTGGTTAAGGTTTAGGTTTAGGTTATAGGTTTAGGTTTAGGTTATAGGTTTAGGTTTAGGTTATAGGCTTAGGTTTGGGTTTAGGTTTAGGTTATAGGTTATAGCTTTAGAGAATTGAGAATAGGTTATAGGTTATAGGTTAAGGTTTAGGTTATAGGTTATAGGTTAAGGTTCGGGTTCAGGATCGGGTTTAGGTTTGGGTTTAGGTTTAAGGTTATAGGTTAAGGTTTAAGTTTAGGTTATAAGTGTAGGTTATAAGTTTAAGTTTAGGTTTACATTTAGGTTATAGGTTAAGGTTTAGGTTTAGGTTTTGGGAGTTGAGAATAGGTTTAGGTTAAGGTTATAAGTTTAGGTTAAGGTTATAAGTTTAGGTTTAGGTTATAGGTTTAGGTTAAGGTTAGAAGTTTAGGTTAAGGTTATAAGTTTAGGTTTAGGTTTATGTTATAGGTTTAGGTTTAGGTATAGGTTTAGGTTATAGGTTAAGGTATAGGTTTAGGTTATAGGTTATAGGTTTACTTTATAGGTTATAAGTTATAGGTTAAGGTCTAGGGAATTGAGTTTAGGTTATAGGTTATAGGTTTACGTTATAGGCTATAGGTTAAGGTTTAGGGAATTGAGTTTAGGTTATAGGTTATAGGTTTAGGTTATAGGTTATAGGTTATAGGTCAAGGTTTAGGGAATTAAGTATAACTTATAGGTTGTAGGTTATTGGTTAAGGTTTAGGGAATTGAGTTTAGGTTATAAGTTATAGGTTTAGGTTATAGGTTATAGGTTAAGGTTTAGGGAATTGGGTTTAGGTTATTGGTTAAGGTTTAGGTTTAGGTTATAGGTTATAGGTTATGGTTTTGGTTAGGTTTTAAGTTTAGGCTAAGGTTAAAGGTTAAGGTTTATGTTTAGGTTATAGGTTTAGGTTTAGGTTAGGTTATAGGTTAAGGTTTAGGGAATTGAGAATAGGTAAAGGTTTAGGTTTAGGAAATTAGGTTTGGGTTTGGGTTTAGGTTATAGGTTATAGGTTTAGGTTTAGGTTTAGGTTATAGGTTTTTTTTTAGGTTTAGGTTATAGGTCATAGGTTTAGGTTTAGGTTTATGTTTAAGTTATAGGTTTAGGTTTGGGTTTAGGTTATAGGTTTAGGTTAAGGTTATTGGATTTAGGTTTAGGTTTAGGTTATAGGTTATAGGTTTAGGGATTTGAGAATACATTAAGGTTTTAGGTTTAGGTTTAGGTTTTAGGTTTATGTTAAGATTATAGGTTAAGGTTTACGGAATTGAGAATAGGTTAAGGTATAGTTTTAGGAAATCGGATTCGGGGGAACATAACTCAGGTCCGGTTTAATCAAAATCATGCTTTGATACCAATTGTAACATCTGGAAAAATCGAGGGTCGAGTAGTAACTCAGCTCTCGAGTTCCAGAACATCACTTATGCAACATAGATAATGATGATTAAATATTGTCTGTATTAGTACAATAAACATGAGTGAGATTCTACCAAAACAGTAATTCATACTCCAGATCCATTTATAAAACGTAAGCGGAAGAGTGAAAGGTGTATATAGATATATATAAAACAAAACATTCTCGATCTCTAGAGTATGAACACTAACTGAGTCACCGTATATATACATGTTAGTTCTGAATCAAATGGTAAAAATAGTATAACTGAAATTATCAACCCTGTAGCCCCGTAGCACTGGACAGCCTATGTGAACCCTCCAGCGAACTGCATGTAGGAGAACTCTTCTTGATCGTCATAGAAGTCGGGCTCAGTCTCCTGTGCTCCAGTGATACCTGCATCTGATATAGGGTTTGGTGGGTGTTTTAAAACACCGTCCCGTAACGTGGGAATGAGTGGCCAACTCAGTGGAACAATAAAGCATAGGTTAACATGTTATCAATTCAGTCAAGCAGTAATGATAAAGCAGTACAATCAAACAATTCTAACTACTCTTATTTAATGCAAGTATGAAATGACATGATGTATGCCCTTGCCAAACCACCCTCATGCGACACCATCTTACGTTCGCGATTTGCGTTCATCGCTCAGTGCTCCACATCTACCAGGCACATGTAGTGCGATGATGAGCATGATTACCGAGTAGTTATTAGTTCATTTCAAATAGCAAGATTGGGAAACTAAGGTACCTCCCTTCTATTATTCCCAAACATGATCCATTCTAGAGTCATCACTCCTAGATAATCTCATACGATATTATGGTTTGAGAGGCATCGTGAAGGCATCACAAAGGGCTCGTCACCCGTCAGCGCGGATACAAATCTCACCGTATGCGGCTCAATTGCTGGCCGTCAGCTCGAATACAGGTCTCACCGTACTCGGCTCAATCGCTGGCCGTCAGCTCGAATACACGTCTCACCGTACTCGGCTCAACTCATGGTCTAGTTACTGCGAAGGGCTCATCGCCAATCACAGATTTTAGAGTATGCTCGAGGTCACTCCACTAACGTCCTACCAACTGACAGTCTATTTTCGAAACCCGACCAGTCCACTTATTGACAATGGGACCCGGATGCAACCCGACTGAGGACCACAGCCAGGCTACGCCAGTGTAGGCCGACAGCTCGAATATAGTGTCCCATACCACCATAATCGGTTCACGAGTCTGGTTGCTCAATGGTTACTACGAAGAGGCACATGGCCCCATCGTAGGCCGACAGCTCAACACGGTGTCCCATACCACCATGCCCGACTCATAAGTCTCAGCGGATCAGGGTACCAAGGTTAACGAAATTTCACTAGTAAGTTTGACACCCTAGGTTCAAGCAGATGCGTCCAAACATGATGAACATACATTAGACAGATCGGGTTACTTGACGAGCTCGACTTGCACAAGCGCCCGTTGAGTTGTATGACATGAAGTGCATAAGCACTTCGTGTGGCCTACTCACTGCCAACAAGCAACACACGACTCAGGTTCATCAAACACGTCTTGCTTGGCGAATAGAAGCCAACCACGAGCTCAAATCTGTTACCGATTACCTGAACTATACAATAGTCCCAATCACATTCAATTGCAGATAGTTAAAACAGTAATGGATCCAGATTCAAATCATACAATCAAACTCTGATACGGTTCGTTTAGGGCTGCCAAGGCTATTGTTCGCACTTGTTACACCACTCCCCCATCACCCTTCATGACCTTAACATGAATTTAAACATATGTATGACATAGATAAAATCATAGATCAGTTGAGCATGTTATGAAGTACAACATAAGCAAGAGTTTATACATATTCAATTTTTAATCACACAGATATCGAAAGAAATCATACACATAGTTAAAGGGATTGAGAATCATATCTCAACACCCTTATACATTACAATTTACTAACCACTACTCATTTAGACATTTCAACAAACACTTTAAATTACATACATCAACATACCTCACATATGTTAATCACATAGGTATTAGGCCAAATCCTTTCACTAGGGAGTTGCCCCAATTATAACACGCGTGCACGCACGACGGATAGTCATGGCAGGCAGGAATCCAAGTTCCATAATCATTCAGTCATTTCCATAAACACTTGGACTACACATTTTAACGTATGTAGCTTATAGTGGTTGTGGCGTGATTTAGGGCAAATTCTTTCGTCAAAAGGGGATCGCCAATACAACAATCATATATCCATGAAAATTAGTCATGGCGAGCACGAATGAGAATTCTATACTCATTCAGTCATTTTCACAAATACTTAGAATACACTATTTTAACATACATAGTGTATATTAGCAAAAACATGTATTAGGGCGAATCCTTTCACCAAACAAGTATTTTATCCATATATAATATATCAATACAGCAAATAATCTTGGCAAACACATTTCTAAAATTTATACGTATACGGTACTTTCTACAAATACCTAGAGTATGTAAAATTCCATATTCTTCATCTTTAATCGAAACGAAAAACAGACAACACTTTGTACATGTGCAATTGCATGCAGATCATGAATCTATCTTTATCTGACATTGAAAGCATTGAAAACCATAACCTATACACCTAAAGTCCGCACCTTTATGCCGTTGGGGCGTAAGAAACTCGATGGATTTGTCTAGCTTCCGTATACGACAACTAGGTAGCCTAGAGAATGAAATAGGTTAGCTATTTCATCACTTGAATCGAATCAAACCCTTAAACAGGTTAGGGTTAGGGTTTTCTTACCTAGAAAAAATGTTGAAATCGCCGGGAAAGTGATTAGATTGCAGTGGTGGAGCTCGTATAGTGGCAGGGTAGAGCAGCCGAGAGATTCTCCCACTTCTCTCTTTCTTTTCTCACTTCTCTCTCTAGGGTTTCTCTCAAATTCGTATGGCTGTGAGAGAGTGTTCTAAGGTCCTTATATAGCCTAAAAATGCACTAAACTAGACTTAAGGTCAAGGTATACTTAGGTTATTACCAAAGCGACACTTTTCCCACTCAATGGAGGACTTCTGGCGGGCCTCGTTAAGCCAAAGGTCTGACTTAAGCTCACCAACCTTGGATGTAGGTGAAATTAGGTTTTCGTTTCAGTCGGATTCCCAGAACACGCGTGGCGGACTAGTTTCAGTTCAACGATCAGCGGATCCAGATCTGAAATTCCAAGTACATGGATATGTTTATGAAAATTTTCCTGATCCGAGGGTGTATTTGGGTCAGATTCTGACGGTCTGGTTGCTTACAAAATGACCGCAAGTAACAAGTCTCAGATTACTATTCAAGATATTTTATTTGGAAAGAAAACAAGTGTTTTCACACTCTCTCGCTCCGGACTCAAGCGAACAGCCGTGGGACACTTGCTAGATTTGATTTCCGAGATGATTGTCAAGCCCAGCGAGGCGGTCCTAAGTCCTTAACCTTGTATTATTCGGACTCCCGATGTGCGGTCCAGACCTAATACGGAGTTTCAATGTGCTCCCGAGAGCAGACGGGTAATGAGTTTGATCCTAGATTTTAGGGTAACCTAGCGTCAATGATTCTACAAGTTTTGGGTCTTGTATATAGTATTTAAAGAGATTAGTGCTAATTTCACAGGCACTCTAGTTTAACACTAGCTAAATCTCGCCTAATTTCTAAAGGATTTAGTCCTGAGTGATTTCGGTCTGAGGTGGTACCTAGACCTTTGTAGCAATGTTTAGTTTAAGTATTGTTCTTCATCACCTAAACTTTAAGATAGTGTCTAATGTGAAAGTACTTAGAAGGATTTAAAGAACGAGGTAGTGAAAGGTGAGATTTGTGAAGAAAATGGTTTGAAAAGGGATTTGAGGCTTTAATTGAGTGTTTGAGAAGTTAAACCGGTGTTAGGATTGACCCATCGCCTAAGGATGTCTAATTCCAAGTTGGAAAAAATCTGGGCTGTTACAATCTACCCCCCTTAAAACAAAATTTCATCCCCGAAATTGGCTAAGGGTAATAAAGAAAGATCTAATTATTTCTTTTGCCTAAGTTTTATTGATTTCGAGTTTCTACGCGTGGTAGGGCATATACTAGTCTGGTTCATTTTAGTCTACCCCCTTAAAACTTATTTCTTTATCCATTTCTCATACCTTGATGGTTTCCTACAATTTATTTCTTTACCTATTTGGAGTCTTGACGATAATTTCCATTTATTTAGAGTAGGATAGTTGTTTTCATTGTTTGACCAGCACGGAGAGACAATTGTAGTGGGCTTGATCCCAATATATTGATCATCTACCTTACCACGGTAGAAGGCTCATCGTATCCCTTCTTAATCCTAATGGATCCTGGTCTTCTGCTCAGCTAAGCAGTGAGTCGGTTGACAGTCACACAGGATTGAGAATTGAGTCAAGTGACGAATGCTTCACAGTTGTATATTTCAGTAACTCCATAGTCCGATCACTTTAAAAGCTTAGGGAATGGCCATCGCTGAAAGGTTCAAATATCCTCTTTCTAAGGCTGCCCTGTAGGTCTTGGTTTAAGAGAGTCCTTATTATAATTTATAGTCAAGGACAAGGTAAATCCATGTCCTAATAGATCATCCTAAAGTGGTTTCCAAGAGTATAGAATTGGCTAAGGTTTCTATTAACATTTGTGAATACACTAACTCTATTTATTGTGACCGAACACTACCAGAAAACAGGGCAAAGGCCACGGGTTTTAACCGTAGCTAAAAGTCAATGGCTACGGTTAAAATCTGTAGCACAACCATAGCCATTGGTCTCGTAGCCATAAGTCTAAAAGTTATGGCTACGGCTCAAGTCCGTAGCCATAAAGATAATAGATATGGATTAAATCCGTAGCCGTTGGTTTTGTAGCGCTAAAGTATTTACAGCTACGGATTATATTTGTAGCTAAAAGTTGAGCAAGAACCGTAGCTATAGGCTAAAATTAGCAACAACAATGGCTTTCAGATACAAGGCTACAGTTAATAGCCGTAGCTAATAAAACTATAGTTACGGATTAAATCCGTAGCAAGATTGTCGTAGTTTAAAATTATATACAACTACGAATTTTATCTGTAGCTAAAAGCCAATTGAGAACCGTAGCAAAAAACTGAATTTAGCAAGAGCTACGGTTTTCAACAAAGGGCTACGGTTAATAGCCATAGCTAAAGCTTATTGTTAATAAAAAATTTAATTATTAATGGCAGCTCTTACCATTGTAGTACACCCTGATAACTCATATAAGCTAATGTAGATAAATACTTCATGGCTAAACCATTCATTCATTCAATCAAACACAATCATTCATTTGAATTCACAAAAGTACAATGCCAACATAATAGTTATATGTCTATTTAAAGTTCTCATTAACAACAAGATCCAATGCCTTCTCGGAGCCAAATAGCTTCTCAACAATCGCAAGCGAAAACTCCATGGATGTGCATCTACTGGTTATCAATTTGCAATCAACAATTGCAAACGAAAGCTCCACCATTTTGTAGTCTTGGATTAGCATGCACAGATGATGCCTGCAACCTTCACAATTCCTTAGAAAGTTGGTGGGAGATGAGCTGGCTAGAATGGGCTTGAAGGACCTGTGAAATATTCATGTAAACTACAATATGCATAATAGTTCTCTATGACGCTATGTATAGGTAATAGAAAAAGAAATTTTGGAAGCAAAAACCTTCAAAAGAGTAGAACTTGTCTCTAGATAAAGATTCATGAAAGAGCTGGAATATTAGAAAGGATTGGCAAATGCATCATTTGTTGCTGCAGAAGGTATTTCTTTTAAGAACTTGAGGCAATCCTGGGAAAAAAGAAAGAAAGACATGTCCATGAGTGGACTCTAAACATTTTCATATTCAAGAAGCTTTAAGAGAAAAAAAAAAAAATGCAGCACATATTGAGGACAAGTTCATTCATACAATGGCAATGAAATAAAGCATGTGAATCACCTCAAAAAAAGTATCCTTGTATGTGCACAGAAGTTTTAGATCAAGCTTATATTTTTGTTTAAATGGACCACACCACATGAAACAGAAAAAATGAACTACTACAGTTGAAAATTTCTTGGGGGGCACAAAAGTTTTGGATCAAGCTCATATTTTTGTTTTCCATTCATCCATGTCTGTATAATCTTATGAACATAGATCTGTATAAAGGGAAAACACAAATATCAGCATTGATCCAGAACTTCTGTGGTCCCTAAGAAGAGTTTTAAACGCTAGATGTTTAATCCTCGGTGTCTGGTCTACTTGTGCCTTCGATCTACCTATTTTTTGGGATTGTATCCTAAAATGATGTGGAAAAATGGATGGACTGTGTGGATAAAACCCATAATCACGGTGGTGGCCCCTAAAAGCCCCTGCTCGTTCCTGGCCAGGGATGGGCAGGGGTAGTACCCAATCCGCCTTTGAATGGATGAGGCATTCTTCGATGCTATATTGGATGAGATTCCACACCTTCCATCAGGTGTGCCACTGTTTTTGACCGGGACCTTATAAATCATATCAATTCAAAGCTTCGGAGAAGCAATTAAATGGGAAGTTCCACCACTAAATTCGTTTAAATTGTGTTTGGGATCCATGCATGAATGAGTAGTTCCACATTAAAATTATTCAACTTGTGTGTGGAATCTGCTGTATCATACCTTCAGTACGAAGGGACCCACTGTTCTTGCTAGTGTGGCCCACCTTAGAATTTATTTTTAGGAGCCATGGTGAAAAATTAGCAGAACAGTCATGGACTAACTACAAAAGGCACTGCTACTACCCAATAAATTAATAATTTTGAAACTTGAATTCAGAGAAAATTTATAACTGGAAAAAATAATAAACATGCATATAGGTCACCTCAACTTCAACTTATGATTTATAGATGCTTTTGTAAATCAATTGGTATTTGAAAAATGTATGAAAAAGAGAAGAAGAAGAAGTGATTCTGGTCATCAAGTGCTGGGAGCCTGGGACTCCTAAATAAATTTAAAAACCCACACACACTAACGTTTAGAGGATTCCACATTTGAAACATAAACAAATCTGGAAGTCTATAATGGTGGTAGTTTTCATTGCTAAATTTGATAAAGCGAGTTGGAATTGGTATCTTTTAAACATATATGAAGCAAAAGCATTCGTAATGGAGAGACGACATTCTCTTAGTGTGAAAAATGAGAATGAAGAGGCGGCAGTTGCCAATTTCAGTTGCAGTTGCCAATAAATGGTGAATTTCAGTTCTCTTAGTTGCAGTTGTCAATTTCTTCTAGGTTGCAGGGCTGAGAAAAATGAGAATGGAGAGGTGGCATTCTCTTAGTGTGCTATTATTACTCTTAATTGTAAGGTTAATGTGGGCCCCATTTATTTAGTTGGGTGCTTTTTTGTTGCCTGTTGCTTGTGTGGCAGTCATCACTTAAGGTGTGGGATTCTACTGTGCCCTGCAACTCAGGAAAGAACCTATTCAAGTGTGGATAAGTAGTAGGAACCTTATAATAATGCTACCACCAGAATTAACTTTGGTGCACTACGTCAAGAAGACAACATCTCCAAGGAGCTATTCAAGAGACTTACCCATTTTCTGCTCATTTTTTACACTAGAGGCTTGTGCATAGTGTATAGAGTTGTGTGCAGAATTTTAGAAATGCTAGAACTGTATAGTGTAGAGATCTCTAAAAATGCTAGTTGGATTATCCTAACCACCAATGGGAGGATTTCGATGATTACAGAAGGGTAGTTGGAAAAATGCCCAGCCCATGGCAGACAATCAAGGCTTGTGCATAGTGCATAGAGTTTTTGCTGAAAGTCCTATCAAATATGACAATAAGGTACTTGAGACGATAGGAAGAAAGTTGAAAAAGAACAGTGTTGCTCTTGATATTGTTGATTTTGGTGAAGAAGATGATGGGAAACCGGAAAAGCTGGAGGCCCTTCTTTCTTCCATAAACAATAATGAGAGCAGTCACATTGTTCATGTTCCTCCTGGTCCCAGTGCACTTTCAGATATTCTTATCAATATGCCCATATTCACTTGAGATGGGGAAGGAGGAAGCGGTTTTGCTGCAGCTTCTGCAGCTGCAGTAGGTGGTGTGTCTGGATTTGATTTTGGCATGGATCCTAACTTGGATCCCAAGCTGGCTCTTGCCCTTCGGGTTTCAATGGAAGAGGAGAGGGCAAGGCAAGAAGCTGCTGCTAAGAAAGCTTCAGAGGATGCTGCTAAACAAGAAAAAGGAGGGGAGCAGGCATCTAGTTCTCAAGATGCAACTATGGTTGAACCTGTAAGTAGTTCAGGTTCTAGGGCTAATAACAAAAGAGTTAATCTCACGGAGGATCAGATTGCCTTGCTTGAGCAAGCCCTAGTAATGTCAATGGACGATCCTAGATCTAGTCAATCTAGTGGTGTGTCTATGGGAGATACAGATATGTCAGAGGCGACTACAAAAGACCAAGAGTTGGCTTTTGCCCTTCAAATGTCTGTGCAGGACAGTGCAAAAGATACATCTAGCTAGAATGACATGAGCAAGGTGCTTGGAGACCAATATTTCGTATCATCTATTCTTTCTTCGCTTCCTGGAGTTGACCCTAATGATCCTTCAGTGAAGGATTTGCTGGCATCTCTCCAAGGTCAAACAAAGCAAAAGAGAGATGAAGATAAGCCACCAAGCAGAGGGCGAAAAGTGATGGTGATCTATAAGCTATCCATGCCTCCACATGCTCTCCAAAGGTCAGGTTCGTGATATACATACAGAAGGCTCCTAGGAAAGTTTGTGAGAACTGAAGTAGACATCTAAGGGCTCTATTAGGTATGACTTTGGCTCGTCAGGGCTCTATTAGGCCGGATATGTATTTCAGAACTTTGGTTCTTTTCTGATGAATCTTATTTTGTGGTTGCTAGATAAGAGAATAAAAGAAAGAAAAAGAAAAGAAAAGAAAAAATCTTATGTTGTTGGCATGTGTTGCTATCAATATAGCTAGTCTTTTAAAAGATGCCATACAAAAATGGCAGAGCTAGTCAAGACGCATTCCAAGGCATTAATGCCCACTTTTTGATGTTTGCTTTGTTACTTATTTTCAATTGTACTTGATGATGGTTGTTGACTGCTGGCTTTTGTTTTTGAAGCCACTGGATCCAGGGTCTTCCCTATGTGACTTACATGCAATATTGAGTAAATACGTGCATAATGATGTTTCTAGCAATTTTTTTTTTTTTGAAAGGTGTTTCTTGGAAAAAAGTTAAACACATAAGAAATTAAGAAAATTCGCAAAAAAGTTGTTGAATCTACTGCTTGTATTGTCTCTAAGGTGTGATTCACTAAAAATTGAAGAGCATAAAAAACTCACCTATGACTTCTCTGTTCACCGGCAACTAACAGCATCGAATCATCTTTTAATCTGAAAGTGAAAAGAAAATTCCAATCAACCCAACTTTTTGAAGCTATAAAAGTCAGAACCATGGATCTCTTAAAAAAACCATGTTCCATAGACTTAACTTGTGAAAATAATCACATAAAACACATTAAAAAATTTGTAAAATTTTCACAATTTTACCATTTGAGACCAGAAGTCAGAAGCAAAGACACCAATTAAAGCCATACACCAATTAAGAAAAGCTAGAGAGGAAAGAAATCAAAATTAATGCATGATTTGGTATCTAAATTTACATTTGCAGGTGCATTTGGATGCTCAAATGAATTTATCTGCAATAACTCAATCCAGTGGAGTAAATGGAAAAAGTGGGTCTACTACTTTGGTGCACTATGGGAGGAAGTTTTCTATTGGAAGCCACATAAGTTTTGGATCAAACTAATATTTATTTATTCCCCCCTTCATCCAATTCTTTGTGAGATTTAATAGAATGTAAGGAATGCATAACATATAAGGAAGCATGCAATATGATTGTTCTTGGATGCATATGTGTGATCCATAGCTCGAACTTTTAGGTTATATGAATCAAAGGACTAACTAGCCAAATGATATGAAGAAGAACCAGTAATAACAGGTAGGCCCCACCATAACTAGCCAAATGATATGAAGAAGAGACTAACTAGCTAAATGCTCCTTCTCGATCTCCTTTCCAATCACCTTAAGGATGAACTTCTGCACCAACTCCTTGAGATCAAATTTTGGGGCCTTCAGGATCTGTTTGGGAAGCAGATAGATCTGTTTAGAAAAAGTTCCAAATACAACTTCACCTTGAACTGCAGGGTACTGTTGATAGCATCACTTATCAGCTCCCAGTTTGGACCCATATCATGCATGAGGACAACAAGTGCCTGAAATAAGAAATTTTAGTTAGGGAGTTCTCCATTGTCCTTGCAATTAGATTTCATATTTATTATATTTACATGGGTTTCAATTTCTCAAAACCATTAAAATGACCAAACATAATTTTCAAAAACAGAGTGCCAACATCAATGAAAATATAGCTTCTAATAGGAACTTCATTTCCATCAATGAAAATATTCCATAAGTGGCCATTAATTTTCTAAATAGATCTATCTGATTCCCAAACAGCTCTAAACATGCACCACTACAAGCCATGCCTGCTAACCTGCCATCGTTATAGGACATCTTAGCCATGCATCAGGTGGACTAGCCTGAAATCTTTGTATAGGGACTCATTTCAACCAGCAACACAGTTCACGCAAGAAAGAAAGAAAGAAATAGTGTCCACAATGGGAGAGAAATATAACTATTTCAATGAAATCCATAAATGTAACTTTCTATGACTTAGAATTAGTGTGTATGATCGGACCTAATGTGCAGACCATAAATGGACAGCGAAATAAAAATGAGTTGAAGTCCACATTAATAGAGAAAACATGTTTAATCGGATAGCTAGGATTCTCTGATTGGGGTGATTTTTGTACCATGGGCCATCCACATGCATGTTGGAGTTGCAATAAATCAAGACTGCTTCATTGTAAAACATAACCATTCCATTGCACTGGCATTACAAAACTTAAGTTGGGAATGCCCATCAATCAGATGGAGAGTTTCTCCCTGAAAGTGAAGTTGTTTCACACCTCAGGTGGTCCTATTTTCAAAACAAATGGATGTCTAAAAATTTGTATTACCCTACTGTGCCCCTTTTGTTCCCCATTAAGGAGCGAAACAACCTATTTTTATGCAAGAAGATCTAATCACCATTGCCCACCTCTGTTCGTGGTGGGAACATCAAAGCTCTGCCTGCATCTTGGGCCTATCAAATTGAATTTCATTATAATGACGCAAGCAACTACACTTCCTTAAATTGCTAAATTGGACTGCCACTAGTTTTTGTAAACGAGAACAGTTCTCATATGGGCAAATAAATAGATGGAGACAAAACGGTTAACTTAAAGACCTGAAAAATATAGATTTTTCCTCTATTCTTTGCCATCCACGTACTACAAATGCCCGGAAAGATACTCCACTAATCATTCCTCAGGAAGCTCCTCAAACCCGCGGGACCAAGACTGCCATATTTAGATACTCACCCTCTAAACTACCTCTGCTCCTAAAGATAAAAGTAGGATACATAGGGTTATGTTCAAATTTTGAAGAAAAATAGATGGCCAAACAACACCTTATATATATATATATATATATATATATATGATGTAAAGATGCCTGATCCATCCCTTCCTTGCTTTCTTCTTATAAGTACTACCATCTATTTCTCATACTACCCAATCCACATCCAATTAATCAGTTCTCCTAGCAACACCAATTTACTTTTGTTACTGTTCTAGTCCATCAGTGTCATTTTCTGGATTCCAAGATAATGATGAAAAACTATGATGAATATTTTGAGAATCTCTGAAAAGAATAGTACTCAACCTTCAACTTTTGAGAAGCCAAAGTACAATGCATTAAAAGATCAATGCCAATAGTGTAATATGAGCCATAAAAAATTTAATCTACTAGCTACTAAGCCAACTGTCTGAGAATTGACAATAAACTTGGAATCGAAGAGAAGTTCGTCAACCTAAGTTTCTTGATTTATCAAGCAAGGTTAACCATTCACCTGCCAATCTAAAATATCCACCAAAATTAAATAAGTAAATAAAAAGAAAAGGAGACATTGGAATTTGCCATTGAGAACTCGCCGACTTCATTTGGATCAAACCAGACCTTGCCCTTGCCACACTTGAGAACACTAGAGGCCAAGTGCTTTTGCAACTTCAGTGACACCATGGTTGCTACTAGAAATTCCGTAAAACCAAAAGAACATAAAATAATTGACTTGTAAAAGCATAAATTTACTAGTGTTTTTTTTAACCAACTTGCTTGATAGGACAAGTATGCTTCACAAGTTCAACCAAAAGTAACAAACAAGATCTTTCATACCACAAAAGGAAAAGAACTCAACAGTTGAAAAAAAAAAAAAAAAAGGAGAGACAGACACACACACACACAGAAAGAGATTTATAATCCCTCCCTACCTACTTCAAAGGTCCTTGTGTATCAGCTTGTATCATGCCTAACCTACAAGCCCTAATGCCAGCCCTATATATCTTGAACAATTAAACTATATCCAATTGGAGCAATAAATTCTTATTTAGCAGTCTTCGAATGCACCAATGACAGGGATTGCAATTGCTAGTTTTTTTTTTTGTTAGCATGTTAGTACACCCACTGTCAGTTCACACTTCACTGTTAGAAACCCCCACTAGGGAATCGATACCAAGACCTCAGTGTTAAAATGAGGTATCTTCACTTAGTCTACCACTTGAGCTATGGATCAGGGTGTCTTGCAATTGCTCGTTACGTAGAAGGGAAATGACAAAATTGTAATTACCTAATTATCATTCATTACGAACTAACCATCAAAGTATTGTTTCATTCTTTTCAAGCTTCAACTTCGAATTGAAAGTAGCATACTCTTAATTCATTGAGTAATCCCTTTAATATGAATACTAAGGCAAGTGTTGGACGTTGTTCATATCAACTTTCTTGAACTAATTACCGCAATTCAATCAATGAATCTAGATCCTCTGCTGCTGGGAAACAGGGATTTCTCATTCCCTGCATTTTCATTGACCCATGTCATCACTGACGACATCATTGCAATAGTGTTGGTGTCATCAGCACTGACATGGCCTAACGAAAATGTAGGGAGCAGGAATTCCCTGCTTCCCTACAGCAAAGGATCCAGACTCTTCAATCAATATCTAGAGCAGGTTTTTCTGAACTATGGGTTAAGCCAAGCAGCAACTACCAGCCTCATATTGAAATATATACACCTGCATATTGAAAAAATGATCTTATGTAGAAAGAAAACACTAAGTAGTTTTCTACAAGAGAAGAAATTTGAGTGGTGAATTTGAACAACAATGAAAAAGTAGAGGAAAAATAGAAAAATAAAAAAGAAGGAAAAAAGGAAATAATTTACATCAAAAGCTTCAAACTAATTTTTCATATATGAGTTTTTCGGATTAGGCCGATAGTAGTTGGCCGCTACCTGCAACCCCCGGTGGTAGAATGCCATGTTGAACCCAAAAGCACTAAACAGTACTTAATAGTTACTAAAGGCAGTATTTGGTAAAATCATATATTATAAAGCAAAGATAAGGTTGAGCAAGAAGTGGTACTTACAATCGAGTGGCCATCCAATCTGAATGTATGAGATGTGTGCAAGCTTATGCCAATCGTCGTCTTTCTCCTTCTCGCACCCCCTCTGCAAATGGAGACAACCATAGATTTTGAGACATTCAAAGTTTGTTAAGTTGCAACCTGGATGGCAAACACTCCACTTACATTGGTTGTGCCACATTTGTAGCACAAAAATGAAAAGTTTGCAAAGAAAATAACTATTGATTGACATTCAATATAAGCTTGTCGTCGCTCACCTGATAAGCAGGCCAGCCTGATTTTTAGTTCAACCACCAGCTGCCCTTTGCTCCTTTTCCTACAACTGTATGAGGATAGCACATGTGCTGCTAGGTCCCTTCTCCATCTCATTTGTTTGAGTCTCACTTGCATTCCTTCATGAAATTGTGGTGTTTAACTGTTCTGTTTGCCAAATAAATCAGCCAACCATAGAAAGCAATCCACTAACAAAAAAGGAGCAGGTTGACAATGCTCAAACATAATATATATGGCATATACAGGTTTTCAATTTGCATAAATACAGGAGGTATTAAACAATGGACTTTTCAGTTGGGTGCAAGTAAAACACAATACACAAAAACTCCTTGTTGAGCCATTCCATCAAACAGTTTGCGTGCATGAAATATAGGAGGTATTACAAAATGGGCTTTTTAGTTTTTACTAGTGGAGCCATTGTTCGGTGACCTAAAATGATGGTCCATGCACCAAAAATCTGAAAAGGGTGTTTGTAAATTAAATTTTATATATATATATATATATATATATATATATATATATATATATATATATATATATATATATATATATATATATTATATATATATATATATAAACACTATTTTTCAAATCCATAAATTCCATACTGATAACAGCAACTCGTAAGATCAAAACACTAATTCCCAAATCCATCGATCTCGCAATAAAGCCATCAAGAAAAGAAATAAATCAAAATAAAATTCTTGTAATTCAATCTGACCTAATTCTTCTTCTTTGTGAAGATCTCACCTGGCACAACCTTAAGGAGCTTCATCCGCTTTGACTTGGTGATCTTCTCCAACCTTGCCTCTGTCCATCTCCACCGTAATCAGCCCCTGTTGCCAATACCCTTCTGACCTTGCCGTCTTCTCTGATCCGATGAAGATGGGCGCTGCCCTGTCTTGTGATGATGGCGGTTCCACTGCCGAAGATGGGAAGAATAAGATGGAGAGAGAGAGAGAGAGAAGGGGCGCGGGGATTGAGAGAGATAGAGAAAAAGGATGCGTGAGATTGAGATTGAGAGAGAGAGAGAGAAGAGGGGCGCGGGAGAGAGAGAGAGAGGGACGGACGTGAGAGGGAATAAGGTTGAGTGGAGGGAAATGAAGTTTCGTGAGAGGGGGAAAAGAAAAAGGCAGCGCGGTTTTCCGCAGTTTTGTCTGCTACGGTCTTGCTACGGTTTTTAACTGTAACTAAAACCCAATATGACCGTAGCTACTGCACAATCCGTAATAAGCCCTCCACGGTTCACATTTGACGGGATCTAGATGGACCGCCTTGTCAAGGGCTTCATGGGGTCCATCTTGATGCAATCGATATATCCACTCCGTCCATTAATTTTTTAATTTTTTTATAGGGGATGAAGCCAACACCTAGGCAAATCGAAGGTCTAATTGAACCACATCATTGATAAATGGATTAATCTCCACTCTTTACTATCGTGTGGTCCACTTGAGCTTTCGATCTACTTCCTTTTATGGGTTCCTGTCTTAAAATACTCTTAAAAAATAGATAAACGTATTAGATGGAGTACACACATTTTAATGGGCCTCGTAGAGTCCCTTATGAGGTATCCAAGGTTGTATGTACGCCTGGTGGAGTAAGCTTTTAGCTACGGTTTGAATAGCTTTAGCTATGGTTTTAAGCCGTAGAAAATAAGCTACGGTTTATAGCCGTAGCCAAAAACTAGAATAGTCCATAGCCTTTGGTCGTTTTTTTGGTAGTGTAACTCATAACTATTGATAAGTCTAGTAGTTTGAATTAATGTAATACCTGAACCCTAATTGTCTTTATTCCAGTAATTTCAACGTTAACAATCTAAGGAAGGTTTAACCCCTAACCAGTGACCATCTAATGACCTACCCTATTGGCAACACGAAGTTGTAGAAATTCTTCATTTCAACCCTCCTATTATTTATAACATAAGTGTCACCTCTAGTTACCGTATTACTTTTGTAGTAATCCAGTGCTAGGCCTTTTTCTTTCATATGATTTGGTTTAATAGACTCAATGTTTACCATTAAGAAAAACAGATGTACCTTAAATGTGGGCAGTGACCTCAAAGGCCAAAGGCGCTGCAGCTGCGGACTCAGGTGTCTTAGCGGCAAGCACATGCACACGGGCTCGTTGAGGATGATTTGGTTGCACTGCCATAGTTCGTTGAGGTGGCCTACTCTGAGGTACAGACGAGCGGTAAAATGGCTGCACTGGTGGTACAAGTCGTATGGGTGGAGCTGATGTATCACGTAGCGGCAGATGGTCGGTCTTCTGAGGCGGCGTAATCCCGTTGTCTTTCATCTTGGTAAAACAAAAGGGGTCAGTGTGTCCCCCTCTGTTACAATACGTACACCGACGTTTCGCTCGCCTTTGCTGGGTGAGCAGAGCCTCAAGCCTGGGAGGCAAATCTTCAGGTGGCCTCTTGCCGAGGATAGGCATGTTCTGCATCTCAGCAGGACATGCAGGTGGTGAAGGTGGAGTCTCACTGCCACGCTGAGATAGGACCGCCAAAAGCTGTTGGTGCTGGTGCTACATCAGCATCATCATCTGCTCAAACCTGTCGGTAGGTAGAGCAGCCTGTGGCTCATACAGTGTCGAAAAGGATGCCCGATTCTGCTCGCGAACCGGTGGTGTATAAGGGGGTAGTCCAACTGTAGTACCAGTGGGAGGCAGAGACTCAGGTATAGTCCTGCGACTAGGGCCCAAACTAAGGTCTCTGCGACCATCACCCTGAGATGGAGCCTGGATCATCTTATCAGTGAGTAGGAGGTGTGCTGTGCTCCGCATATATTTCCGCGGCAGGCCCTATACAACATAGGGTGCAACGCATGTGAGATGAAGCAAATCAACCTAATACACAAGTACTTAAGCATTCTACACACTCCATAGCAAAAGAAGTTGCATGTTTTTCATTTACCCAAAATTGTCACAATACATGGATAACAAAGTTACATGAATCATGACTGAAGATGCATGTGAGCTAATTACAACCAAGCTTCAAATACTTAAAACATACTACCAACTACTACTACATCCATCAACAAGAAAACATAAGCCGCCTAATGCGGTAACTGTATCTGGGGTAGAGGTTGTATGTGAAGATGTGATGTAGTAGACAGAATTCGTCTGTCATATGGGACGCTAGCAGACTCTTGTTTGGCTGCCACGGAACCAGCTGGGAACAAAGGAACCGAGTGCGGCGATCCCTTTCATGAGCAGTCCCCAGATTCTGTTCGCTAGCATGTACGTCACCAAGGGGCATATTCACAAGCTGCGCAATCACCCTCACATCAACAGTGACAAAAAGATCCACCCCAACTAAGAGCAGGAACTGCAAAGGTTCTAGTGTAGGCTCACGAATGTTGGCGTAGTAGGCTCGGACAGTACCAGCATTGACGCGACCTCTAGCCTCAAATAGCGGACCCCATTGGGCCGCCTCCACTTGCTCGAACAAGTAGTATTCACCGAAGAGCCGTCCATCCACCTGGGCTTTAAAGAGAACCCTGCAGTCCTCATAAACTTCATGAGGTAGGCCCACCAACTGAGCTCGTTCAGCAGGGATCTGGGGATCAAGGTCCCGCTTCATTCGAAATTCTCGGGCAAAGCTTGAGCTAGCGGCGGTGCTTCTCGGCCGCCTTGAACGTGTAAGGCGACTAGGCCCAGCCTCATCAGTGGCGCTCTTTCTCTTACCCATAAGAGAGAGGATGGTGGAGATGGAGAAAATGACCGAAACAATTACGAGAAAGGCCATTGAAAGGGAAGAAACAGAAAGAAAGAAGGCTGGAGGATTGGTTCTCCACTGATTTGGGTTTCAACGGAGAGGGAAGGGAGGAAAGGACTGTTATGGACGATGAGAATGGGTGGGTTGTGGTCGAAACTAGCAGAGAGGACGATTGGAAGGGCGATTGGAGAGAGGAGACAACAAGTGTAGAGGGAAAAACAGCTTGGAGGGATGGTTTGTGAAGGAAGTAGGGTTTTGGGAGAGGGAGAATGGACGGGAGCTATGTCAGGGGGTTTATTAGACCCCCAAAGAGGATCGGCCCGAGCCGCGGGCCCGGCCCAGCCCAAAATCTAGCGAGGCCTCGCCGACCGAGCAAGGGCCTCGCTGACCAACTTTTCAGAATTCAAGGGCCTGCCCTATAGGCGAGACCCTCCTGTCCCCTAGGCCCCAAAAAACCGTGGGTCCCACCTTGGGTACCCCTAGATTAATGTAGGTAGGCCCACGACTCCGTTTCGAGTCATTTCGGGTCAAATAGGACGTATCTTGCAATACTAAATGAGTTATCTGACGTATAATATATGATTTTGGGGTAGAACAAGCTAGTGAAGCCAACTAACCTAGCTACACTAGGTTGCGCAGCCCAGAATAGTGAAAAACCCCTCAATCGATGGTCATTTCCCTGTTTCAATTTCGTTTTACTAAAAATAGTAGTTTTAGTTTGATTACTCTTCATCCATTGGGCTTTAGGAGTTATGCCCATTGTGAAAAGAGCTTAAAATAAATAGGAGAACGGTTCGGTGAAGCCAAATAGGACACTTACTATTTTTGGCCGAAAACCTTGCGCACTAGTAGACATCACAACCTTATAGTAAGTCGCGAATTCTAGGAGTTTTAGTTGTAGTTCGATTTTTTGATTTCTTTCCCATTAATTGGTATCCCTATTTAAAGGGTTGTGAACTCGTTTTTTGTCATTCATTAATCAATTTCGAATTTATTAGAATTTATTTCTATTTTTTGCTTTCTTTCCTCATGGATTCGAGAAGTCTCTGTGGGGAGTCTAGAGAAGCTCCGAGGATTCGGAGTAGTTATCATCATCACGCTTATCCCATATTCTACTGATTTTCAACGGTTGGGGTTAGGTGGATTGTAATCTAGACTCATCAATAGATGGCCTAGGAATGTTTTAAGGTTGACCCATGCGACCATGGTTAAATACAGACTCGATTTCGGAGTTCGTTTTCAACGAACTAGCCGTTGGACGAAACAGGGATGCCTAAGACTGTTTCTACATTGTTCACTCACCCTCCTATGTCAAAAGGCGTCATCGTACGTCGTGGGAACATAACCCAGGTCCGGTTGAATCAAAATCATGCTCTGATACCAACTGTAACATCCTGAAAAATCGAGGGTCGAGTAGTAACTCAGCTCTCGAGTTCCAGAATATCACTTATGCAACATAGATAATGATGGTTAAATGTTGTCTGTATTAGTACAATAAACATGAGTGAGATTCTACCAAAACCGTAATTCATACTCTAGATCCATGTTTAAAACGTAAGCGGAAGACTGAAAGGTGTATATAGATATATATAAAATAAAACATTCTCGATCTCCAGAGTATGAATACTAACTGAGTCACCGTATATATACATGTTGGTTCTGAATCAAAATGTAAAAATAGTACAACTGAAATGATCAACCCTCTAGCCCCGTAGCACTGGATAGCCTATGTGAAGCCTCCAGCAAACTGCATGTAGGAGAACTCTTCTTGATCGTCATAGAAGTCGGGCTCAGTCTCCTGTGCTCTAGTGATACCTACATCTGATACAGGGTCTGGTGGGTGTTTTAAAACACCGTCCCGTAACGTGGGAATGAGTGGCCAACTCAGTGGAACAATAAAGCATAGGTTAACATGTTATCAATTCAGTCAAGCAGTAATGATAAAGCAGTACAATCAAACCATTCTAACTACTCTTGTTTAATACAAGTATGAAATGACATGATGTATGCCCTTGCCAAACTACCCTCATGCGACACCATCTTACGTTCGCGATATGCGTTCATTCCTCAATGCTCCACATCTACCAGGCACATGCAGTGCGATGATGAGCATGATTGTCGAGTAGTTATTAGTCCATTTCAAATAGCAGGATTAGGAAGCTAAGGTACCTCCCTTCTATCATTCCCAAACATGATCCATTCTAGGGTCGTCACTCCTAGATAATCTCATACGATATTATGGTTTGAGAGGCATCGCGAAGGCATCACAAAGGGCTCGTCACCCGTCAACGCAGATACAGATCTCACCGTATGCGGTTCAATTGCTGGCCGTCAGCTCGAATACAGGTCTCACCGTATTCGGCTCAATCGCTGGCCCTCAGCTCGAATATAAGTCTCACCGTACTCGACTCAACTCATGCTCTAGTTACTGCGAAGGGCTCATCGCCAATCACAGATTTTAGAGTATGCTCGAGGTCACTCCACTAACGTCCTACCAACTGTCAATCTATTTTTGAAACCCAACCAGTCCACTTATTGACAATGGGACTCGGATGCAACCCACATAAGGACCACAACCAGGATACGCCAGTGTAGGCTGACAGCTCGAATATAGTGTCCCATACCACCATAATCGGCTCACGAGTCTGGTTACTCAATGGTTACTATGGGGAGGCACTTGGCCCCAGCGTAGGCCGACAGCTCGACCACGGTGTCCCAAACCACCATGCCCAGCTCATGAGTCTTAGCGGATCAAGGTACCAAGGTTAACGGAATTCCACTGGTAAGTTTGGCACCCTAGGTTCAAGCAAAGCCGTCCAAACATGGTGAACATACATTAGATAGATCGGGTTACTTGACGAGCTCGACTTGCACAAGCGCCCGTTGAGTTGTACGACACGAAGTGCATAAGCACTTCGTGTGGCCTAACCACTGCTGACAAGCAACGCACGACTCGGGTTCGTCAAACACGTCTTGCGTGGCGAATAGAAGCCAACCACGAGCTCAAATCTGCTACCGATTGCCTGGACTATACAATAGTCCCAATCACATTCAATTGCAGATAGTTAAAGCAGTAATGGATCCATATTCAAATCATATAATCAAAGTCTGATACGGTCCGCTTAGGGCTGCCAGGGCTGTTGCTCGCACTCGTTACACCACTCCCCCAACACCCTTCACGGCCTTAACAATGAATTTAAACATATGTATGACATAGATAAAATCATAGATCAGTTGAGCATGTTATGAAGTACAACATAAGCATGAGTTTACACATATTCAATTTCTAATCACATAGATATCTAAAGAAATCATACACATAGTTAAAGGGATTGAGAATCATATCTCAATACCCTTATACATTACAATTTACTAACCACTACTCATTCAGACATTTCAACAAACACTTTAAACTACATACATCAACATACCTCACGTATGTTGATCACATAGGTATTAGGTTAAATCCTTTCACTAGGGAGTTACCCCAATTATAACGCATGTGCACCCACGATGGATAGTCATGGCAGGCAGGAATCCAAGTTCCATAATCATTCAGTCATTTCCACAAACACTTGGACTACACATTTTAACGTATGTAGCTTATAGTGGTCGTGGCGTGATTTAGGGCAAATTCTTTAGTCAAACGGGGATCGCCAATACAACAATCATATATCCATGACAATTAGTCATGGCGAGCACGAATGAGAATTCTATACTCATTCAGTCATTTTCACAAACACTTAGAATACACTATTTTAACATACATAGTGTATATTAGTAAAAGCATGTATTAGGGCGAATCCTTTCGCCAAACAAGTATTTTATCCATATATAATATATCGATACAGCAAATAATCCTGTCAAACACATTTCCAAAATTTATACATATACGGTACTTTCTACAAATACCTAGAGTATGTAAAATTCCATATTCTTCATCTTTAATTGAAACGGAAAATAGACAGCACTTTGTACATGTACAATTGCATGTAGATCATGAATCTATCTTTATCTGACATTGAAAGTGTTGAAAACCATAACCTATACACCTTAAGTCCGCACCTTTACGCAGTTGGGGCATAAGAAACTCGATGGATTTGTCTAGCTTCCGTATACGGTAACTAGGTAGCCTAGAGAATGAAATAGGTTAGCTATTTCATCACTTGAATCGAATCAAATCCCTTAAAGCTTGTAGGTACCTAGAGGAGCTCTGGGGTTCTCTCAAATTTGTATGGCTGTGAGAGAGAGTGTTCTAAGGTCCTTATATAGCCTAAAAATGCACTAAACTATACTTAAGGTCAAGGTATACTTAGGTTATAACCAAAGCGGCACTTTTCCAGCTCAACGATGGACTTCTGGCGAGCCTCCTCTAGCCAAAGGTCAGACTTAAGCTCACCAACCTTGGATCCAGGTGAAGTTAGGTTTTCGTTTCAGTCGGATTCCCAGATCACGTGTGGCGGACCAGTTTCAGTTCAACTGTCAGCGGATCCCGATCTGAAATTCCAAGTACATGGATATGTTTATGAAAATTTTCCTGATCTGAGGGTGTATTTGGGTCAGATTCTGACGGTCTGGTTACTTACAAAATGAGCGCAAGTAACAAGTCTCAGATTACTATTCAAGATATTTATTTTAGAAAGAAAACAAGTGTTTTCACACTCTCTCGCTCCGGACTCAAGCGAACAGCCGTGGGACACTGGTTGGATTTGATTTTTGAGATGGTTGTCAAGCCCAGCGAGGCGGTCCTAAGTCCTTAACCTCGTATTATTCGGACTCCCGATGTGCGGTCTAGACCTAATACGGAGTTTCAATGTGCTTCCGAGAGCAGACGGGTAATGAGTTTGATCCCAGATTTTAAGGTAACCTAGCGTCAATGATTCTACAAGTTTTAGGTCTTGTAGATCGTATTTAAAGCGATTGATGCTAATTTCACAGGCACTCTAGTTTAACACAAGCTAAATCTCGCCTAATTTCTAAAGGATTTAGTCCTGAGTGATTTCGGTCTGAGGTTGTACTTAGACCTTTGTAGCAATGTTTAGTTTAAGTATTGTTCTTCATCACCTAAACTTTAAGATAGTGTCTAATGTGAAAGTACTTAGAAAGATTTAAAGAATGAGGTAGTGAAAGGTGAGATTTGTGAAGAAAATGGTTTGAAAAAGGGATTTGATGCTTTAGTTGAGTGTTTGAGAAGTTAAACCGGTGTTAGGATTGACCCATCGCCTAAAGACGTCTAATTCCAGGTTGGGAAAAATCCGGGCTGTTACATAGGGATTTGAGAATACATTTAGGTTATAGGTTGTGGGTTTAAGTTTAGGTTTTAGGTTATAGGTTTAAGTTATAGGTTATAGGTTATCCTTATAGGTTAAGGTTATAGGTTTAGGTTTAAGTTTAGGTTATAGGTTTAAGTTATAGGTTATAGGTTATAAGTATAGGTTATAGGTTTAGGTTATAAGTGTAGGTTGTAAGTGTAGGTTATAGGTGGTTTAAGCTATTTGTTTAAGTGTAGGTTTAAGTTTAGGTTATATGTTTAAGTTATAGGTTTTTGGTTTAGGTATTGGTTTTAGGTTTAGGTATAGGTTTTAGGTTATATATTTATGTTGAGGTTTAGGAATTCAGGTTCGGGTTTAGGTTTGGGTTTATGTTTGGGTTTAGGTTATATGTTTTGGAATATGAGAATAGGTTATAGGTTTAGGTTAAGGTTTAGGTTTAGGTTATAGGTTTTCGGATTTGAGAATAGGTTATAGGTTAAGGTTTAGGTTTAGGTTATATATTTAGGTTGTAGGTATAGGTTTAGGTATAGGTTTAGGTTATATGTTTAGGTTTAGGTTATAGGCTTAGGTTTGGGTTTAGGTTTAGGTTTAGGTTATAGCTTTAGGGAATTGAGAATAGGTTATAAGTTATAAGTTAAGTTTTAGCTTATAGGTTATAGGTTAAGGTAAGGGATGGGGATCGAGTTTACGTTTGGGTTTAGGTTTAAGGTTATAGGTTAAGGGTTAGGTTTAGGTTATAAGTTTAAGTTTAGGTTTAAGTTTAGGTTATATGTTAAGGTTTAGGTTTACGTTTTGGGATTTAAGAATAGGTTTAGGTTAAGGTTATAAGTTTAGGTTAAAGTTATAAGTATTGGTTTAGGTTATAGGTTAAGGTTTAGGTTTTGGGATTTGAGAATAGGTTTAGGTTAAGGTTATAAGTATAAGTTTAGGTTTATCGCTTTAGGTTATAGGCTAAGGTTTAGGTTTAGTTTCTTGGTTATAGGTTAAGGTTTAGGGAATTAAGTTTAGGTTATATGCTATAGGTTTATGTTATAGGTTATAGGTTAAGGTTTAGGGAATTGAGTTTAGGTTATAGCTTATAGGTTATAGGTTATAGGTTATAAGTTAAGGTTTAGGGAATTGAGTATAACCTATAGGTTATAGGTTATAGGTTTAGGTTATAGGTTATATGTTAAGGTTTAGGGAATTGGGTTTAAGTTATAAGTTATAGGTTTAGGTTATAGGTTATAGGTTATAGGTTAAGGTTTAGGGAATTGAGATTAGGTTATAGGTTAAGGTTAAGGTTTAGGTTTAGGTTTAGGTTTTTGGTTAAGGTTTGGGTTACGTTTTTAGTTCAGGTTAAGGTTAAAGGTTAAGGTTTATGTTTAGGTTATAGGTTTAGGTTTAGGTTTGTAAGTGATATAGTTATAGCTTCATTATATTGTCAAATTTGTGGTGCCAAAGACACAGTACGTATCTTGATATGAAGTTTGCATACGGGAAGAACAAAGCTCTATATATGATGTGTCAAGTCTCACAAGACCAGCTTTGATAGACAAGCAATGTTCACAAGTTAAGAAGTCTCGAGAATGTGACATTGTTCAACTTTTAAGTCTTAAGATGCTTTCAAGTTCAAGCTACACCAAGATCTCAAGTTTCATTATGCTCAAGGTCACTCATCTTTAAGTTTCAATGTCCTTACTTCACTATTGAGGTATGACTGACCTTAGGTTGACCTTTAGAGTAGGTCATTTTGGATACATATGTCATATCTTTTATATAAATGAGTTTGGTCTGTTCTAAGACCAATTATGGACTTTGTTCGACTAGTCCCAACTCTGCTTTGACCAGTGTTAAAATTTCCTGGACCAGTCGTAAGTTTGTTACAATATTCAGAATTTTTTTGTTAAGCTTCGACTAGTCCTAGGGTCTCTTCGACTAGTCTCGTATGAACAATGTCCACTGATCATTCGACTAGTCGTAGACCTACGACTCAAACTCCAGCGATGAAATTTGACTTGCTTCGACTAGTCGTGAGTAACCTTCAACCAGTCGAAGTTGTCCTTCAACCAGTCGTAAAATATCTTCGACTAGTCGTGAAACAGCCTTATCTTATCGCACTCGAATTTTCAAATATCAGTTGGTCCTACGACTAGTCGTAGCGACTTAATACTAGTCGAAGACGTGTTTTGCTCACCTATAAATAGAGCACGAATCTCAGAATAAAATATGAAATTCAAGCTAATTTAATTTGGCCTTCTGAGAGATGATTCTGTGCTCCATTCAAGCTAAGTGTGCTTATTTAATATTCTCTTTCTTTAGCTTTTTTAATTGATTTTGTTTCTTGCATTCCAGTCAAATCTGTAAAGAGGAAGTTTTATTTTCATTTTACTGGAATCAAAATCAATTCAAGCTAGCCCGTTTGTTTTAATTTAAAATCTATTAGAACCTAGAACCATTATAAAGTGAGTATTGGACATTGATCTTGAACATTCAAATCTCTACTCCAACTTGGTTCTTTTTGGGCTGCTACAACGAAGGAGAAATTCAGGTATTTTACATTTATTGTAAATTCATTTATTTTGGTTTTATTTAAGGTTAAGCCAGAAAAATCTCAAAGTTGTTGGTTATCTGAGGAGAGCCAGAAAACTCAGAAGTGAGGGTTTTTTAATTGTGTAAGCCTTTTGAAAAAGACACAATTGTAAAGGTTTTGGGTGAACCTGTGAAAACCTATTTCATAGAGAACGCTAATATCCCTTGTGTGAGGATATTAGGAGTGGAGTAGCATTCTGTGTGGCTGTTGTTGAACAGTTGGTGTACACACAGGCGAACCACTATAACTCTTTGTGTTGTGTGGATGTGTGCTTCATTTTTCTATCTTTAATTATTCAGTTGTGGAATGTACGTGGATGTGAATGTTGTAATCATTTTATTTCAAACTCAATGGTGAATGTTGTAATAGTTTAGATTTACATTTTCGCAATTTATCTCTTATTATTCCTTTATTTGTTTGAGCTTTAGTTTATCTACTTGTTCTAGTAAGGTTGCCCTGCCCTTTTTATGGTGCATGGTTGTCTGTAGAACAATCAATATTTGAGATTGCATTTTATTCCTTTTTGGTTTGAGCTTTTGATACAAAGACTTTTCTAGAAATCAGGTTGTCCTACCATAAACTTTGGTTTTTGGTGTAAGGTTGTCCTTATAACAACTTTTGTATTAATCTCTCAATACTTGTTTATTGAGGTTGCTTTTCATTTCTGCATTATGAATTGATTTATCTTATTTGGCTATCTCTTTAGTAAATTCCGCTGTAATTATTTAAAATTTTGCGTTGTCCTATTCAACCCCCCCCCCCCCCCCCCCCCCCCCCCCCGAGGACATATAGCTTGGCCTTTTCAAGTGGTATCAAAGCCTAACAGCTTGTTTTAATTGCTTTATTTTTGGATTCATTTCCTAAGCTAACGATCTAAGCTATATATGAGATGCCAAATTTTGATAGCCTTTCAGTCACTAGGCCTCCACCCTTTGATGGTTCCAACAATCAATGGATGAAAAAGTGTGGCTTGCCATAGTGACTGAATGGAGCCCTCCTACCATTGAAGTAACTGGTTTCAATGGATCAAAATCAATGAGAATAACACCTTATACTTCTTGGTCCACACTTCAGAAGAGTGAGAGTAGTGCAAATGCAAAAGCACTAAATGCAATCACTTGCGCACTATCACCGGATGAGTTCAAAAGAATCATATCATGTGATATTGCAAAGCAAGCTTGGGATATATTAGAAATGACACACAAGGGTACTTCAATTGTTAAAAAATCTAAAGTCCAACTCCTCACAACCAAATTTGAAGAAATTCATATGGAGGAAAATGAATTGTTTATGGACTTCTACACTAGATTAAATGACATTGTAAACTCTATGTGGGGTCTTGGTGATAAAATCTCAGAAAGTAAAGTGTGTACAAAGATACTACACTCACTACCTGAATGGTTCAATTCTAAGGTAACCGCGATCCAAGAACTTCGTGATACGAACAACACGAGGGTAGAAGAGTTGGTTGGGTCTTTACAAACCTACGAGTTAACTTTTAAAGCTCCTAAAGGTAAATCAATAGCCCTTAAGTCTTCCAAAAGTATTTCTCAAGAAAATTCTGATGTAGAAAATTCTGAAGACGATATGGCTCTTTTAGTGAAAAAGTTTTACAAGATTTTCAAAGTAAAAAGACGGTCGATTTTCAAAAATAGAATGATAAGAAGAGATCTAAGTCTAGATCTAAATCTTGGAAATCTTTGAAAGATAATCAATGTTACAACTGTCAAGAATATGGGCATCTAGCAAACAAGTGTCCTAAAAAGGACAAACTTAAAAAGAAATGAATGTTGGCTACTTGGGATGAATGTTTTAGCACTGAAGCCTCCTCTGAATCAGAAAATTCTGAAACTGAATCGGGCAATGAAGTTAAGGCCCTTATGACTCTAGCCAAGTTCACTTTTTTCAGATCATGACGATTCAACCAATGAAGAAAATATGAATAGTGATCATGATAATGAAGAAGATCTTCAAGATGCTTATAATGCCCTATACAAGGAAAGTTGTAAAATTGTCGTAAAACTAAAACTTAAAAAAGAAAGGTATTCAGGACTTAGAGAAAGATTTGAGTCTCTTATTTTAGAAAAGTCTCATATTTCAGACTGTTTTGAAAAACAAAGTGCGATTTGGATTTCAAAACCACCCTTATTGAAAATCTGAAATCTGAAAATGATAAACTTAAACTTGAAGTTTCTTCCCTTTTGAGTTTAAAGGATATATGGAGGTATGCCCAAGGTGATCCAAAATTAGAAAAGCTTTTAACTGGATCAAGAAAATGTGGCAACAGATCCGGTTTGGGCTACGACAAAAATATTCCTCTTAAACAAAAGAATATTCCTCCCAAGTTTTTAAAAGGAGAATCCTCTAACTCAAAAGAGAAAAGTTCAAACCAAAAGTTTTATAAAAATGTTAAACCTTTTCAATCTTTCAAAACCAGAGGTAACCATATCAATTATAAAAATCAAAACCAAAACCCTTTAGCTAAAAAAATAATTGATTTGCTTAAGGAGCTCTTAAAATCTAACTCAATTGTTCATTCGTACAAAAATCACAAATACAAGAAGACCGACTATACTCCGAAACCCAAAACAGTAATGAAATGGGTTCCTAAAGTTACTTGCTTGGTTGCCCACACTGCTTTCAAAGCTACAAACCATGCGAAGTGGTACTTAGACAGTGGATGCTCAAGGCATATGACAAGCGACAAGGCTTTATTCACCGATCTTAAAGACATGACTGATGGTTAAGTCACATTTGGTGATGGAAGAAACTGCAAGATTATGGGCCAAGGTACGATTCAACTTCACAACCTCCCTTTGTTCAAAAATGTTTTATATGTTGAAGTCCTAAAACATAACTTGCTTAGCATATCCAAAATATGCGATAATAACCATAGTGTAAGATTTTCTAATCAAAGTTGTGAGATTCTAAATAACAAGGGTTCAGTAATTTTAACTAGACGTAGAACATCTGAAAACTGCTATATTGTAAGTGAATCCAGCTCAACTAGTCAATCTTGTTACATGGTCCATACAGACGATACTGATTTATGGCATAAACGTCTTGGACATGTACAATACCAAAATCTATATAGATTGAGCAAACGAGAACTTATAAGAGATCTACGTAAACTACAAAAAATTTGATAAAATATCTGGTGAATGCCAGATTGGCAAACAAACAAGGAACTCACACAAAAAGGTAAATTCCAATACCACATCAAGACCACTCGAGCTTCTCCATATGGATCTTGTAGGACCCATAAGGATGGAAAGTCGAGGTGACAAAAGATATATCTTGCTAATTGTAGATGATTTTACCAGATATACATGGGTTGTTTTCTTAAGGGACAAATCAGAAACCCTTGAAACAGTGAAAAAGGTTCTCAAATGGATTCAAACTGAAAAGATTTCTCAAGGCAGTAAGATTTGTAGTGATCACGGATCTGAATTTGAGAATAGCGGTTTTGAGAAGTTCTGTAGTGACCAGGGAATATTACATGAATTCTCAGCGCCCAAAACTCCTCAACAAAATGGTATAATGGAAAGGAAAAATAGAGTGCTTCAAGAAATGGCGAATGTCATGTTGAATAGCATGAAACTCTCTAAGAATCTTTGGGCTGAAGCAGTCAATACAGCTTGTTATATCATTAACTGGGTTTACACTAGTAAAGGTAATAATAAAACAGCTTATGAAATGTGGTTCGGTAAAAAGCCTACTGTCAAATACTTTCGAGTTTTTGGCAGCAAGTGCTATATTTTACGAGATCATGAAAATCTGGGAAAGTTTGATACGAAGAGTGATGAAGGGATATTCTTAGGATATTCTTTAAACAGTCGAGCTTATAGGGTTCTGAACAAAAGGATCGGTGTGATTCAAGAGTCCATTAATGTGGTCATCGATGATAACTTAAACACACCAATCTCAAGTCCAGATAATGATGAAGTTCTTGTAATTGATAAACCTGATACTTCATCTAATCAGCCTAATTCTGAATTGAGGACTGTTAAAGATCATCCAACTACACAGATTCTTGGAAACCCGCTCGCTGGTGTTCGTACTCGTAAACAACTTGAGGATATATGTAATTATGTATGTTTTAAGTCTCAGATAGAACCATCTAACGTAAAAGAAACTCTTGCTGATGAAAACTGGATAGTTGCAATGCAAGAAGAACTTAATCAATTTGTTCAAAATGATGTCTGGTATCTTGTTCCTAGACGTAAAGATAAACACATTATCGGGACAAAGTGGAGTTTTAAAAATAAGTCTGATGAGCTTGGAAATATAATTCAAAACAAGGCAAGACTGGTTGTACAAGGATACACTCAAATTAAAGGTATCGATTATGATGAAACCTTTGCTGTAGTTGCTTGCCTTAAATCAATCAAACTTTTTATATCCATTGCATGCTTCAGAAAGTTTAAAATTTATCGAATTGATGTAAAGAGTGGTTTTTTGAATGGTGATCTACATGAAAAAGTATATGTTGAACAACATACAGGGTTTGAAGACCCTAAGCTTACTGATCATGTATATCATCTTAAAAAAGCTCTCTATGGTCTAAAACAAGCTCCCAGAGCATGGTACGAGAAATTGACTAAGTTTTTACTCAGTCATAACATTCAAATGGGAAGTGTTGATAAAACATTGTTTGTTAAGAAACATAACGACGATATCTTAATGGTTCAAATCTATGTCGATGATATTATTTATGGATCTACCTGTACTGACATGACTATTGAGTTTGCAGATTTGATGAAGTCTCAGTTTGAAATGAGCATGGTTGGGGAATTGAATTATTTCCTTGGGTTACAAGTAAAACAATGACCTGATGGAATATTCATCTCTCAATCTAAATATGCTATGAATTTGATTAAGAGATTTGGATTTGAGAATGGTAGGAATTTTGATACTCCTATGAATACAACCTTGAAACTCTCAAAAGATTCTGCAGGTAAGAATGTGGATTTGAAATTATATCGGAGTAAAATTGGTAGCTTATTTTACCTAACTGTTAGTAGACCTGATATTGCTTTAAGTGTTAGTATTTGCGCTAGATATCAATCTGATCCTAAAGAATCACATTTAATTGTTGTTAAACGAATTATGCGATATGTCGCAAGTACTGTTAATCTTGGTCTCTGGTATCCTCATGAGACTAGTGTTCAATTAGCTGGGTACTTGGATGTTGATTGGGCTGGTAATCTTGATGATAAAAAATCTACCAGTGGTGGTTGCTTTTATATTGGAAACTGTTTAGTTTCTTGGCTTAGCAAGAAACAAAGTTCTATATCACTTTCTACTGCTGAAGCTGAATATATCGCAGCTGGTAATGCGTGTACACAGCTTGTTTGGATGAATCGTATGCTAAGTGATTATGAAATTAAACAGGATTCTATGTTATCATATTGTGATAATACCAGTGCCATAAATATTTCGAAAAATCCAATTCAACATTCTCGTACTAAGCACATTGACATTAGATTTCATTATATTCGTGAATTAGTAGAAGAAAAAGTTATATCTATGGAATATATCCCTACCGAGAATCAACATGCTGACATTTTCACTAATCCTCTTGACAAAAGCAGGTTTAACAAAATGAAATTTGATTATGGCATGTGTATTTTAAAATGATTATTTATGGCTATTTGTATCATAGTGTATATATTTGCTATATTAAAATTCAATTTTTTGTGAAATATGCATAAAATCAGATTTTTGGTGTTGTTCGACCAGTCGAGGATTTCCTCGACCTGTCGTGTCACGACCAGTCGAAGTTAACCCACGACCAGTCGTAAATCGCGGTGATTGACTTAAATTGGAGAAAATTTCATTTCTTCCTTATTTCATCTTTCTTCTCCGACTAGCCAACGTTCGACCAGTCGAACCTACCTTCCAAATCCTTCGAGGTTAGTGTTTCATTTGCTTACTTCTTGTGGATTTGTGTCAAGTTTGCTTCTTGAAGTTGTCTATTTCTAGTTTTGTTGAGATTTGGGGTTTTTCTACTCCCAAAATCTGATTTGAGAAAACCCACTTCTCAATCCTTTACAACTCTTTATTTTCTTGAAATCCTTGTACCAAATGGCATCTAAAAGTAAAAAGGCAACGTCCCATGGTCAATCTTCATCCAGATCTACTCCTCTTACTAAGCGTCATCTTCGGGCCCTCGATGATGATCCATCTTATGTTCGGGATATCAGATTGTGTAATGTTATTGTTGAACATCCAGTTGATGTTAATCATGTTGCTCCATTTGATATCCTCCATATTCTTCAAACTATAGGTTGGGATAATGTAACATCCTGGATTTTTGCCAACCTGGGATTAGACGTCCTTAGGCAATGGGTCGATCCTAAGACCTTATGTAATGCCCTGAAATCCAGGGGTCGAGTATGAACTCAACTCCCGAGTTCCAACGCATCACTTATGCAACATACACAATGTTGGTTAAATGTTGTCTGAGTTAGCGCAATAAACATGAATGAGATTATACTAAAACAGTAATTCATACTCCAGTTCAATTGTATAAAGGCAAGCGGAAGACTGAAATTTTATATTCAAAGTATGTAAAGTAACAAAATTTTATGAACTCCAGAGTATGAGTACTAACTGAGTACCAATATACATGTATTGTTTCTAAGTCAAAAATCAAAATACAATCCTCAAGGGAAGCCCTAAAAATCCCGCGATGCAGCCGGCCTAAGCAAAGCCGTCAGAATACTGCATAAAGGAGAACTCCTCCTGATCCTCGTCGAAGTCAGGCTCCGGCTCCTGCAACGAGGCGCCATCTACACCTGCGACAGAGTCTGGTGGGTGTTGCAAAAACCGTCCCGTAACGTGGGAGTGAGTAGCTAACTCAGTGGAACAATAAAGCATAGGTTAACATGTTATCAATTCAATCAAGCAATAATGATAAAGTAGTACAAATCAAACATTTCTAACTACTCTTGTTAAGTGCAAAAATGAAATGACATGATGCTGTATGCCCTTGCCAAACCACCCTCAAGCGACATCATCTTACGTTCGCGAATGCTTACTCCCTCAGTGCGCCACATCTACAAAGCACATGCGGTGCGATGATGCTCATGATTACCAAGTTTTTATTAGTCCATTTCAGCCAGCAGTATTGGGAAACTAAGGTACCTCCCTTGTATCATTCCCAACATGATCCATTCTAGGGTCGTCAATCTTAGTTATTCTCATACGATATTATAGTTTGAGAAACGTACTGAAGGCATCGCAAAGGGCTCGTCACCCGTCAGCGCGGATACAGATCTCACTGTATGCGGCTCAATTGCTGGCCGTCAGCTCGAGTACAAGTCTCACCGTACTCGGCTCAATCACTAGCCGTCAGCTCGAGTACAGGTCTCACCGTACTCGGCTCAACTCATACTCTAGTTGCTGTGAAAGACTCGTCGCCAATCACAGACACTTGGAGTACACTCGATGATACTACGGAGGACTCGTCGCCCGTCAGTACGAGCACAGGTCTCACCGTACTCGGCTCTCGCCGTAAGTATCGACAGCTCGAATACAGTGTCCCATACCACCATATTCGGCTCACGAGTTTGGTTGCGCAATGGTCACTACGGGGAGGCACATGGCCCCAGCGTAGGCCGATAGCTCGACCACAGTGTCTCATACCACCATGCCCGGCTCATGCGACTTAGCGGATCGAGGTACCATGGTTAAACGGGATCGCCACTGGTAAGTTGGGTACCCTAAGTTCAAGCAGTAGCGACCAAACATGGTGAACACACAATACATTTCGGTTTAGTTGACGAGCCTGACTAGCTCGAGCGCACCACAAGTTGAGCGATATAGACCGCAAAAGCACTCCGTGTGGCCAACCACTATCGCTAACTGAAGTACGACTCGGGTTCGCCAGACACGTCCGTTGTGGCGATATGAATCTCAGCCACAACCGCGAGTCTGGTACCGAATGTTTGGACTATAGACATAGTCCCAAACTCAAACAGTTTTCATCAATAGCATGTGGAGTAAAGCATGATAAACAAGCAATACAAGCATGTTAGCAAGCATGTTATAAAGCATGAAGTAAAACATGATGTAAAGCATGTTGTAAAGCATGTTGTGAAGCATGTAGTAAAGCACTATCCACATAGGGATACAATCACATACGCATTACAAGTGAGTGGTTCTAGCGAACCACCGCATGGAGGGGATCCTACATGTCTCTAAGGGAGTCAGAAACCCCATATCAGCACCTCTCTAAGGCACTAATACACAAGCCTTTACACACACAAGCATTTACACAACACTTAAAGTACGCCATTCCAACATACATGACGTATGTTAGCAAATCGCGTGTTAGGGCTATTCTTTCGCCAAGCGGTTATTTTACCCGCGTATACCATATTCATATAACAAATAATCATGACAATTACACTTCCAAATTTTACACATATGCGGTATTTCTAGAATACACAATTTCAACATACTTGACATTTACAAGGGAACATGTATTTTGGCGATTCCTTTCGCCAAACTAGTATTTTATCCATATATTATATAATCATACATTAAATAAACATATCAAACAATTTCCTAAAAAAAATACGTATACGGTATTTCTACGTATACCAAGAGTATGTGAAATTCCATATTCTACAACGCTAATCGAAACAGGAAACGGAAAGCACTTTGTACATGTGCATTTACATACAGATCATGAATCTATCATTATCTGACATTGAAAGTGTTGAAAAATGTAACTTATACACTTAAATTCCTCACCTTTGCCCTTGGAATTCCAACGAATCAGCAGGGGTAGTAGAGCTTCCGTATACGGGAGTTTCCTAGCCTAAAGAGCGGAATCGATTAACCTTTTCATTACCTACAACGATCCCACCTCAAATCAGACCTAGGGTTAGGGTTTCTTACCTTCAAACGGGATGGATACCGCCGGGAAAACACCTAGAACGGAGCGGTGTAGGCCGTGTGATGAATGGAAGCAGCAGGAGGAAGATCGCCTACAAACTCCAAGCTCTTCTCTCTCTTTTCTCTCTCTCTCTCTCTAGGGTTTTTCTCCCAAATTCGTATGGCTGTGAGAGGGGCTGTTCTAAGCTCCTTTTATAGCCAAAAACCTCCCTAAAACAGACTCAGGTTCAAGGGTGACTGCTTATATAAGCATTTCGCCACTTTTCCAGCTCAAAAGGGAGGTTCTGGTAGCCCTCCTTGAGCCAAACGTCAGACTTAAGCTCACCATCTATGGATCCACGTGGGATTACGTTTTCGACTCGATCGGATTCCCAGATCGCACGTGGTGGACCACTTTCAGTTCAACGGTCAGTGGGCCACGATCAGAAATTCCAAGTACATGTAAATGTTCCTGAAATTTTTCTTAATCCGAGGGTGTAATTTGGTCTGATTCTGACGGTCAGGTTACTTAATACTGACGCGCAACCGAATGATGCCAGATCACTATTCCAGATATTTTATTTTCAAAGGGAATAGTGTTTTTCACACTCCCTCGCTCCGGATCGAAACGAATGGCCGTGGGACATCGGCCGGAGCTGATTTTTGAGATGATTGTCAAGCCCAGTGGGGCGGTCCTAGTTCCTTAGCTTCGTGTTAATCGGACTCCCGATGTGCGATCTAGACCTAATACGAAGTTTCGTTTCATTCCCGAGAGCAGATAGGAAATGAGTTTGGTTCTAAACTTTAGGGTAACCTAGAGTCACTAATTCTGTAAGTTTTGGGTCTTGCAGATCGTATTTAAAGCGATCCCAACGGATTTCGTGGCTAACCGAGTTTAGTACTTAGTTAACTTTGTTAAATTTCTAAAGGATTTAATCCTACGTGATTTCTGGTCGAGGTGGTACTCGAGCCAATGTACGAAAATTTATGGGTCGTTACACCTTATCAACTTGTCAAAACTCAATCCCACAGTCTAAAATCGCTCCTTAATCCATTTCCTTCACAAATCCCACCCTTCACCACCTTGCTCCTTAAATTTTCAAAGTACTTTCACCCTAGACACTATCTTAAACTAGCTAAGTAGTATACCTTGGATCACTTTATATACAAACTACAAAGGCCCAGGTACCACCTCAGACAGAGATCTTACAGGACTAAACCCTTTAGAAATTAAGTGAGATTTAGCTAGTGTTAAACTAAAGTGCCTGTGAAATTAGCACCAATCACTTTAAATATGATCTGCAAGACCCAAAACTTGCAAAAACATTGACTCTAGGTTACGCTAAAGTTTAGGATCAAACTCATTACCCGGCTACTCTTGGGAATGACTTGAAACTTCGTATTAGGTCTAGACCGCACATCGGAAGTCCGATTAACACGAAGTTAAGGAACTAGGACCGCCTCACTGGGCTTGACAACCACCTCAGAAATCAAGTTCAGTCGATGTCCCACGGCCATTCGCTTGAGTCCGGAGCGAGGGAGTGTGAAAATCACTCTTTCCTTTACAAAATAAATATTTGGAATAGTGATCTGGCACCATTCGCTTGCGGATCAGTATTAAGCAACCAGACCGTCAGAATCAGACCAGATTACACCCTCGGATCAGGAAAAATTTCAGGAACATTTACATGTACTCGGAATTTCGGATCGTGGCCCACCGACCGTTGAATTGAAAATGGTCCGCCACGTGCGATCTGGGAATCCGATCTAGTCGAAAGCGTAATCCCATGTAGATCCATGTGTTGAGAGCTTAAGTCTGACGTTTGGCTCAAGGAGGGCCACCAGAAACCCTCTTTTGAGCTGGAAAAGTGTCGAAATACCTATAATAGTCGTACCCCTTGAACAGGAGTCTATTTTGGTAAGTTTTGAGACTATATAAGGACCTTAAACCCTCTCTCATGGCAGCCATACGAATTTGAGATTTGAGAGAGGGAAAAGAAGGAGAAAGTGTTGGAGTTGTGGGAAGATCTCCCCGCCGCTCTACCCTACTGCTATCGGTGCTTAACCACCTCATTCTTGTCGCTTTCCCGGCGATTCCGGCGTCATTTCTAGGCAATAAACCCTAACCCTAACCTGTTTGGGGGATTTGATAGTTGTAGGTTATGAAATAGCTAACCTATTTCCTTCTCTAGGTTGCCTAGTTGCCGTATACGGAAGCTAGACAAACCTATCGATTCCGTTGCGATTCTACGACAAAAGGTGCGGACTTTAGGTGTATAGGTTATGGTTTTCAACGCTTTCAATGTCAGATAATGATAGATTCATGATCTGCATGCAATTGCACATGTACAAAGTGTTGTCTGTTTTCTGTTTCGATTAAAGATGAAACATATGGAATTCTACATACTCTAGGTATTTGTAGAAAGTACGGTATACGTATATTTTTTGGAAATGTGTTTGACATGTTTATTTGTTATATGGATATACGATATATGGATAAAATACTTATTTGGTAAAAGGATTCGCCTAAATACATGTTTTACTTGCACACACTATGTATGTTGAAATTGCGTATTCTAGAAAATACTGTATACGTATAAATTTTGGAGATGTATTTATCATGATTATTTGTTGTAGTAATATATTATACATGGATAAAATACTCGTTTGGCTAAAGGATAGCCCTAATACATGTTTTGCTAATATACACCATGTATGTTGTAATAGTGTATTCTAAGTGTTTGTGAAAATGATTGAATGAGTATAGAATTCTCATTCGTGCTCGCCATGACTAATTGTCATGGATTCATGATTGGTGTATTGGCGATACCCCTTTGACGAAAGGATTTGCCCTAAATCACGCCACGGCCAATATACACTATATATGCTAAAATGTGTGGCCCAAGTGTTTATGGAAATGACTGAATGAATATGGAACTTGGATTCCTGCTTGCCATGACTATCCGTCATGGGTGTACGCGTGTTATGATTGGGGCAACTTCCTAGTGAAAGGATTTGGCCTAATGCCTATGTGATCGACATATGTCATGTATGTTGATGTATGTTTGTTTAAGTGTTTCTTGAAATGTCTAAATGAGTAGTAGTTAGCAAATTGTAATGTATAAGGGTGTTGAGATATGATTCTCAACCTCTTTTAACTATGTCTATGATCTCCTTTGATAGTTGTGTGATTAGGAATTGAACATGTACAAACTCATGCTTGTGTTGTGATTCATAACATGCTCAACTGCTTTATGATTTTTACTATGTAATGCATATGTTTAAATTTATATTTACGTTGTATGATCCGTCATGGGTGATGGGGGAGCGGAGCAACGAGTGCGTGCAACAGCCCTGGCAGTCCTAAACGGATAATACCAGACTTAGATTGTATGAGTTGAATCTTGATCCATTACTGCTTTACCTATCTGCAATTGATTGTGTTTGGGGCTATGATTATAGTCCAGACAATCGGTACCAGAATTGAATTGGTGGCTGTGATTCATTTGCCACGTGAGATGTGTTTGACGAACCCTAGTTGTACTTTGGTTGACGATAGTGGTTGGCCACGCGAAGTGCTTATGCACTTCATGTCGTTCAACTTGTTGTGCGCTCGAGCTAGCCGAGCTCGTCAAGTAACCCGATTTGTCTTATGTATGCTCACCATGTTTGGACGCTACTGCTTGAACCTAGGGTACCAAACTTACCAGTGAAATCCCTTTTAACCATGGTACCTCGATCCGCTAAGACTCATGAGCCGGGCATGGTGGTATGGGACACCGTGGTCGAGCTGTCGGCCTACGCTGGGGTTACGTGCCTCCCCGTAGTGACCATTGAGCAACCAACTCGTGAGCCGAATACGGTGGTATGGGACACTGTATTCGAGCTGTCGATACTTACGGCGAGAGTCGAGTACGGTGATGTAACATCCCAGATTTTTTGCCAACCTGGGATTAGATGTTCTTAAGCAATGGGTTGCTCCTAACACCTTATTATTTCGTCAGAACTGAACCCCACAGTCTAAAATCGCTTCGGAACCCATTTCCTTCACAAATCCCACCCTTCACTACCTTGTGCTTTCAATTTTTCAAAGCACTTTCGCTCTAGACACTAACTTAAACTAGCTAAGTAGTAAAACTTGGATCACTTTATATACAAACTACAAAGGCCTAAGTACCATCTCAACCAGAAAACAATTAGGATTAAATCCTTTAGAAATTTAACAAAGTTAACTAAGTGCAAAACTCGATTAGCCATGAAATCCGTTGGGATCGCTTTAAATACGATCTGCAAGACCCAAAACTTGCAGCATCATTGACGCTAGGTTACCCTAAAGTTTAGAACCAAACTCTTTTCCCGGCTACTCTCGGGAATGACTTGAAACTTCGTATTAGGTCTAGACCGTACATCGGAAGTCCGATTAACACAAAGTTAAGGAACTAGGACCGCCTCGCTGGGCTTGACAATCATCTCAAAAATCAAGTCCAGCCGATGTCCCACGGCCATTCATTTGGATCCGAAGTGAGGGAGTGTGAAAAACACTATTCCCATTCCAAAATAAATATCAGGAATAGTGATCTGGCACCATTCGCTTGCGCATCAGTATTAAGCAACCAGACCGTCAGAATCAGACCAAATTACACCCTCGGATTAGGAAAAATTTCAGGAACATTTACATGTACTTGGAATTTTGGATCGTGGCCCACTGACCATTGAACTGAAAGTGGTCCGCCATGTGCGATCTGGGAATCCGATCGAGTCGAAAATGTAATCCCACATAGATCCATGTGTGGTGAGCTTAAGTCTGACGTTTGGCTCAAGGAGGGCCACCAGAACCTCTCTTTTGAGCTGGAAAAGTGACGAAATACCTATATTAGCAGTAACCCTTGAACAGGAGTCTATTTCGGTGAGTTTTGAGACTATATAAGGACCTTAAACCCTCTCTCATGGCAGCCATACGAATTTGGGTTTTGAGAGAGGGAAAAGAGAGAGGAAGTGAGGGAGAAGTGGGAGAATCTCCCTGCCGTCGTTCCCTGCCACTACACGGGCTGCACCATCCCTTTCTTGACGCTTTTCCAGCGTTTCTGGCGTCGTTTCTAGGTAAGAAACCCTAACCCTAATCTGTTTTGGGGTTTAGACTGTTGTAGGTTGTGAAATAGCTAACCTATTTCGTTCTCTAGGTTGTCGAACTGCCGAATATGGAAGCTTAGCAAACCTATCGATTCCGTTGTGATTCTACGACAAAAGGTGCGGACTTTAGGTGTATAGGTTAGGGTTTTCAACGCTTTCAATGTCAGATAATGATAGATTCATGATCTGCATGCAATTGCACATGTACAAAGTGCTTTCCGTTTCCTGTTTCGATTAACGTTGTAGAATATGGAATTTCACATACTCTAGGTATACGTAGAAATACCGTATACGTATTTTTTTTTTGGAGAAATGTTTGACATGTTTATTTAATGTATGATTATACTATATATGGATAAAATACTAGTCTGGCAAAAGGAATCGCCGTAATACATGTTCACTTGTAAATGCTACGTATGTTGAAATTGTGTATTCTAGAAATACCGTATATGTGTAAGTTTTGGAAATGTAATTGTCATGATTATTTGTAGTATGATTACGGTATACATGGATAAAATACTCGTTTGGCTAAAGGATAACCCCTAATACATGTTTTACTAACATACACCATGTATGTTGTAATAGTGTATTCTAAGTGTTTGTGGAAATGGCTGAATGAGTATAGAATTCTCATTCGTGCTCGCCATGACTAATTGTCATGGATTCATGATTGATGTATTGGCGATACCCCCTTTGACGAAAGGATTTGCCCTAAGTCACGCCACGGCCAATATACACTATATATGCTAAAATGTGTGGCCCAAGTGTTTGTGGAAATGACTAAATGAATAAGGAACTTGGATTCCTGCTTGCCATGACTATCCGTCGTGGGTGTATGTGTGTTATGATTGGGGCAACTCCCTAGTGAAAGGATTTGGCCTAATGCCTATGCGATCGACATATGTCATGTATGTTGATGTATGTTTGTTTAAGTGTTTCTTGAAATGTCTGAATGAGTAGTAGTTAGCAAATTGTAAAGTATAAGGGTGTTGAGATATGATTCTCAACCTCTTTTAACTATGTGTATGATCTCCTTTGATAGTTGTGTGATTAGGAATTGAACATGTACAAACTCATACTTGTGTTGTGATTCATAACATGCTCAACTGCTTTATGATTTTAACTATGTAATGCATATGTTTAAATTTATATTTACGTTGTATGATCCGTCATGGGTGATGGGGGAGCGGAGCAACGAGTGCGTGCAACAGTCCTGGCAGTCCTAAACGGATAATACCAGACCTTGATTGTATGAGTTGGATCTTGATCCATTACTGCTTTATCTATCTGTAATTGATTGTGTTTGGGGCTATGATTATGGCCCAGGCAATCGGTAATGGGATTGAACTCGTGGCTGAGATTCATTTGCCACGTGGGATGTGTTCGATGAACTCGAGTCGTGCGTTGCTTGTCGGCAGTGGCTAGGCCACACGAAGTTGTTTATGCACTTCATGTCGTGCAGCTCAACGGGCGATCGTGCTAGTCGAGCTCGTCAAGTAACCCGATCTGCCTTATGCATGTTCACCCTGTTTGGACGCTACTGCTTGAACCTAGGGTACCAAACTTACCAGTGAAACCCCTTTTAACCATGGTACCTCGATCCGCTAAGACGATGAGCCGGGCATGGTGGTATGGAACACCGTGGTCGAGCTGTCGGCCTACGCTGGGGCCATGTGCCTCCCCGTAGTGACCATTGCGCAACCAAACTCGTGAGCCGAATACGGTGGTATGGGACACTGTATTCGAGCTGTTGATACTTACGGCGAGAGCCGAGTACGGTGAGACCTGTGCTCGTGCTGACGGGCGACGAGTCCTCCGTAGTATTTTCGAGTATACTCCAAGGGTCTGTGATTGGCGACGAGTCTTTCACAGCAACTAGAGTATGAGTTGAGCCGAGTACGGTGAGACCTGTACTCGAGCTGACGGCTAGTGATTGAGCCGAGTACGGTGAGACCTGTACTCGAGCTGACGGCCAGCAATTGAGCCGCATACGGTGAGATCTGCATCCGCGCTGACGGGTGACGAGCCCTTTGTGATGCCTTCACTACGCTTCTCAAACCATAATATCGTATGAGATTAACTAGGATTGACGACCCTAAAATGGATCATGTTTGGGGAATGATACAAGGGAGGTGCCTTAGTTTCCCAATATTGTTGTTTGAAATGGACTAATAATAACTTGGTAATCATGAGCATCATTGCACCGCATGTGCTTAGTAGATGTGGAGCACTGAGGGAGTTAAGCATTCGCGAACGTAAGATGATGTCGCTTGAGGGTGGTTTGGCAAGGGCATACAGCATCATGTCATTTCATTTTCGCACTTAACAAGAGTAGTTAGAAATGTTTGATTTGTACTGCTTTATCATTACTGCTTGATTGAATTGATAACATGTTAACCTATGCTTTACTGTTCCACTGAGTTGATCACTCACTCCCACGTTACGGGACGGTGTTGTACACACCAACCAGATTTGTTGAGTTTCAGGTGATGGCGATGCTTGTGAAGCAGAGCCGGACTACTTCTATGATGATAGGAGGAGTTCTCCTATCTGTATCTCTCTGGCGGGTCAATGAAGACCTGATATTGTATTGACGGGGCTATGGTACTTAGGATAGGAGACATTACATTTCCTCACATTTGGTATATTTTAGAACTGTACTTGTAATTATTTAACTTGGTAATATTATCACACTCTGGAGACTCATCATAGTTTATATATTTTATCTATCTATCACAGTCTTCCGTTTGTAAATTTAACTGTCTCTGGAGTATGATATGTTGTTTTGGCTTAATCTCACTCATGTTCAATGCACGAATACAGTCAACATTCAATCATCATTCATTTTGTTGCATAAGTGATGTTCTGGAACTCGGGAGTTGAATTTATGCTCGACCCCGATTTTCAGGGCGTTACTGATAACTTATTGCATTGGGGTGGACCTGCATACCGGTCCATTGCCCAATCCATGTTCGCATGCATAAGTGCTTTTTCTCTTGAAATTTTAACTTTTAATATTGCCACAAGAGAAAGATTATTTGATGTTGATCGTCATTTGATTTTAGCTCTTATAGAAATACCTGTGAATGATGAGGGCATTTCTATCCATACCTTATCTGACAAACCCTGAGTAACTAAAAAACGCATGCTTACTAGAGACTGATGTAATTTGGATGCTCAATGGACACATAAAGGGAATGTGCTCCCTTCAAAGTTTCTGTTACCCAAATACAGAATTCTTCACAAGATTTTTGTATCTAACTTGTATCCTCGGTCTGGCAATAAATCTAAGTTGACATCCTTCATGATTCGTGTTCTTCATACCCTGATGGTTGTTTCTTTTGCCGAAATTGGCTAAGGGTAATAAGGGAAGATTTAATTATTTCTTTTGCCGAAGTTTTATTGATTTTGAGTTTCTACGCGTGGTAGGGTATATACAAGCCTGGTTCATTTTAGTCTACCCCCCTTAAAACTTGTTTCTTTATCCATTTCTCATACCCTGATGGTTCGCTACAATTTATTTCTTTACCTATTTGGAGTCTCGACGACAAATCCCAATTATCTAGAGTAAGATAGTTGTTTTCATTGTTTGACCAACACGGAGAGACGTTTATGGTGGGCTTAATCCCGATACATCGACCATCTACCGGGCCAGGGTAGAAAGCTCATCGTATCCCTTCCAAATCCTGGTGGATCCTGGTCTTCTACTCGGCCAAGCAGTGAGTCCATTGGTAGTCACCCAGGATTGAGAATTGGGTCAAGCCGCGAATGTTTCGCAGTTGTATATTTCAGTAACTAGGTAGTTCGATCACTCTAGAAACGTAGGGAGTGTCCATCATTGAAAGGCTCAAATGGTCTATGTCTAAGGTTGCACTTTAAGTCTTAGTCTAAGAGAGTCCTCGTTATTATCTATGTCAAAGGAAATGATGAATCAAATCTTACTATATCATCCTAAAACGGTTTCTCATAGTAGAACTTACTAGGGCTTCTATAATGTTCGTATTTAACGAGCACAGTTTCGATCCTGGGCCAGTGGGGTAGGGTCCACCACGCTTTCATTGCGCTACCCAGATCAAAGAGGTGTATAAACTGACTTAACTAGATTGGGCTTATAATTTTCTACCCCCCTTAAAAACTTATTTCTACCTCCAGGGTTCAAGATCTATGTCCTGATCCGTATGTCGGAACAAGGTGAAATGTAGGACCTATCCTTGATACGAAATAGAAAATAATCCCTCAATACAATGGTCTTCCTTCCATCGATGTTGTGTACTATGACATTGGTACCTATGGTCATAGAAAGAAGTTAAAGATGATGGTATCGTGGTTGATTTCAGGGACAGGTGTGAGTCTGTGGCAAGATGCCTAATCTTACCAAGGAGTTTTGTCACGGTCCAGACTGATCCTATTTAATCATGCATAGCTTAACAGGCAGGTTATCTTTCTTCATTCATATGTACAAAATGTATGCCGACATGGCATGTAATTTAGGACCTAATTCCTAACTATTTGTTGCCCATTTGGGTAATTCCTTGGGCCTAAAAGACAAAGTCGCTATCGGCTATATACTCCTAATACTTTTCAAAGACGAAGTTATAAACTTTTTGTTGCAAGTGGTTCGGCCAACACGGAAGAAATGTTGTGTAGTGGGTCTGAGTCGGATACATGGACCTCCTGCCTAGCTAGGACAGAAAATTGTCATATCAGTTCTTAATCCTAGTTGATCCCGACCTTCTGCTTGACCAGAGCATAGAGTTCATTGGTCACTACCAGGATTGAGAATTCAATTCAAACCGCGAATACCTCGCTTATATGTAGTTTCTCTGCTCCGTGGTCCCGATGGTACTAAGTCTTTGAGAAGGCGATTCTAAGGGGTGTATTGATTTGATCTATCATTAAATCCAAGGGATATATAAGTTTTCTCTAAGCGTGAATAGTTACTAATCAAACAAGCCTCCTAAGAGTCGTTAAATAAGCCTATGAGTACCGAGGGGATTCAACAAAGGAATGGGGTCTCGTTCCAACCTAATCAAGTCAACTAACTAAGTCTATCACTCAATTATCTTAGCATTTTTAGTCGTTTACATTTCTTAGTCTAATCAGCAGCTTAGGCTCAACTTATGAGCAGCGGTAATCCACTAGTTGTAATCTAAAGCCTATGCTTATACACCAGATGATTTTATACCCTTTCTAATAAAAGAAATGGTTTTATCGCCTAGGGTCAAAGTTGTCTGATTGGAATTGGGTTGCCTGAACTCGAATTTAACTACGCATGAGCATTTCACACATGTTCATACTAGCTAAGAAGATCCTAGGGTTTACATTATTAATTTGTTGAATTTCCTATACGGTCAGGTCTGTCAAAAACTAGGAGTACCACCCTAGGTCTAAAACTCTAAGGGTCATTAAATGGGATTGCACTGCTAATCCTACCTAGGGATTAGGAGTGGCTTGTTTGGTAGGAGGGTGGGAGGGAATTAAAATTAATGGTATAAGCTTTGGAAAATGAGCCTTGTGTCAGAAAGTGTGAGATGGGATTTCCAAATCCCTGGAATCGGAATTTCTAAGTGTAAGAGGAAAACCCGGGATATACTCTTTATTGCATACATTCCAAACATGGCATTGGAAAACATGGGATACACCCAATCTAGGGACCATACCTACACATACATTTATTATTACTTATACAATTCTATCCACCTAACTCACCTAATGCAGTTTGGCCGAACGGACCCTAAAGGGAGAAAAGGGGCTGGAGTTTTGGTTCTCCACTGATTTGGTTCTCATGAGGGGTTGTAGGGGCCTAACTGACAAGGAGTAAAGAAAGGAAAATGAAGAATTGGATGGGTTAGAGGGCTTGCCCGATTTTGAGCTTCAAATGGGGGGTGTGGGAGTCCAAATGAGGGAAACGGAAAGGGTAGAAGGTAGGTGTGGCTGTAAACGATGGAAGGGAGTGGGTGATGACCGAAAATGGGAAATGAGACGATTGAAGTGGCGATTTGAAGAGAAAACAGCAAGAATAGGAGGAAAAGAGAGATTGGGGGGCGTTTGAGAGAGAGGGGGCAAAACGACGTGAAATAGGGGTTCCCCTACAATTTCGCACGCACCACACCTACCTAGGGGTCAGGCCGACCACGACCAGCACCGGACCAACCCGAGTGGGCCAACCTGACCGCGGTGACCGCGGTTCCACCGTGGACCGCTTTGCCCGGTGCGCTGCCGCCGCGGTTGGGTGATGTTCTCCAACCCCCCAAGGTGCCAAATGCACCTTGGGTCAACTTGATTCCCCCCCCCCCCCCGGATTGACGCGTGTGGCCCCCCGACTCCATTTCGAGTTGTTTCGGGTCAAATCGGACGTATCTTACAATCCGGAATGAGTTATCTGACGTAAAATATATGAATTTGGGGTAGAATGAGCTAATGAAGCCAACCAACTTGCTATGCTGGGTTGCGCAGCCCGGAATTACGAAAAAACCCTCCGATTGATGGTCATTTCCCTGTTTCAATTTCGTTTTACTAAAATACTAGTTTTTTTTGTTTGTTTGATTACTCTTCATCTGTCGAGCTTTAGGAGTTACGCTCATTGTGAAAAGAGCCTGGAATAATTAGGAGGACGGTTTGGTGAAGCCAAATAGGACACTTACTATTTTTGGCTGAGAACCTTGCACACTAGTAGACATCATAACCTAGGAGTTTTAGTTGTAGTTTGTTTCTGATTTCTTTCCCATTACTTGGTATCCCTATTCAAAGGGTTGTGAACTCATTTTTTTCTTTTGTCATTCATTAATCAATTTTGAATTTATTAGAATTTATTTCTATTTTCTGCTTTCCTTTCTCGTAGACTCGAGAAGTCTCTGTGAGGAGTCCAGTGAAGCTCCGGGGATTCGGAGTAGTTATCATCATCACGCTTATTCCGTATTCTACCGATTTTCAATGGTTGGGATGAGGTGGATTGTAATCTAGAACCATCTATAGACGGCCTGGGAATGTTTTAAGGTCGACCCGTGTGACCATGGTTGAATACAGACTCGATTTCGGCGTTCGTTTTCAGTGAAATCGAACTACAACTTCGCCAATTGGTGAAATCGGGATACCTATAATTGTTTCTATGTTCCGTCACTCCCTCCTAAGTCAGAGTGCGTCAGAGTGCGTCGTGTGACCATAACTCAGGTTCGGTTTAATCCAAATCATGCTCTGATTCCATCTGTAACATCCCAAAAAATAGAGGGTCGAGTAGTAACTCAACGCTCGAGTTTCCAGAACATCACTTATGCAACATAGATAATGATGATTAAATGTTGACTGTATTAGAGTAGTGAACATGAGTGAGATTAAGCCAAACAACATATCATACTCCAGAGACAGTTAAATTTGCAAGCGGAAGACTGTGATAGATAGATAAAATATATAAACTAAGATGAGTCTCCAGAGTGTGATAACATTACCAGGTTAAATAATTACAAGTACAATCCTTAAATATACCAAATGTATAAGGTCCTCTAGTCAATATCCTAGAAAGCCCCGCCGATCAGGACACGGCCCACTGGAAGTCGTCAGAAGACAACCAATACAAGCAGGCATCGTAGTCATTGCAGAGGTCCGGGTCCGCCTCAAAAGTAGCGTCGCCATCTGAAATCAGACAATGTCTGGTGGGTGTTCGAAACACCATCCCGTAACGTGGGAATGAGTAGCTAGCTCAGTGCAACAATAAAGCATAGGTTAACATGTTATCAATACAGTCAAGCAGTAATGATAAAGTAGTAAAATCAAACACTCCTAACTACTCTTATTAATGCAAGTATGGATGCGGGTATGATGGATACCCTCACCACACCCTCCCTCGTGCGACACCATCTCACGTTCGTGGCATGCTTTCATCCCTCAGTGCTCCACATCTTCCAGGCACATGCAATGCATGATGAGCATGATTACCGAGTTTTTAATTAGTCCATTTCAAACAGCAGGATTGGGAAACTAAGGTACCTCCCTTGTATCATTCCCAAACATGATCCATTCTATGGTCGTCAGTCCTAGTTAATATCAGACGACGGTGTGTTTTCTAGGTCACTGCAAAGGCTGCCAGGGCTGTTACGCGCAAAGGTTACACCATTCCCCCATCGCCTCTTAAACGATTCATCATAATACAGAAACAGGCCTAGTTCATACTCGATATACCACGGAAAACTCTAAGGCTCACCGCGATTTCAGAGTATGCTCGAGGTCACTACAAAGGGCTGTCAGGGTTGTTGCTCGCATTCGTGCACCACTCCCCCATCACCTTATCAATGTAGGCCGACAGCACGAATATAGTGTCTCATACCACCATAATCGGCTCACGAGTTTCATTGCTCACTGGTCACTACGGGGAGGCACGTGGCCCCAGCGTAGGCCGACAGCTCGACCACGGTGTCCCATACCACCATGCATGGCTTATGAGTCTTAGCGGATCGAGGTACCATGGTTAAAAGGGATTTCACTGGTAAGTTTGGTACCCTAGGTTCAAGCAGTAGCATCCAAACATGGTGAACATACATAAGACATATCGGGTTTCCTAATGAGCTCGGCTAGCTCGAGCGCACAATAAGTTGAACGACAAGAAGTGTATAAGCACTTCGCGTGGCCAACCACTATCGCCAACCGAAGTACCACTCGAGTTCGTCGAACACATCACATGTGGCAAATGAATCACAACCATGAATTCAATTCTGGTACCGATTGTCTGGACTATAATCATAGCCCCAAACACAATCAATTTCAAATAGTAAAGTAGTAATGGATCAAGGTTCAAATCATACAATCAAAGTCTGATATTATCCGTTTAGGGCTGCCAGGGCTGTTGCATGCATTCATTGCTCCACTCCCCCATCACCCATGACAGATCATACAACGTAAACATGAATTTAACATATGCATTACATAGATAAAATCATAAAAGCAGTTGAGCATGTTATGAAGCACAACACAAGCATGAGTTTGTACATATTCAATTCCTAATCACACAACTATCCAAGGAGATCATACACATAGTTAAAAGAGGTTGAGAATCATATCTCAACACCCTTATACATTACAAGTTGCTAACTACTACTCATTCAAACATTTCAAGAAACACTTTAAAAGACATACATCAACATACATGACATATGTTGATCAAATAGGCATTAGGCCAAATCCTTTCACTAGGGAGTTACCCCAATCATAACACGCGTACACCCACGACGGATAGTCATGATAGTCATGGCAAGCAGGAATCCAAGTTTCATATTCATTCAGTCATTTCCATAAACACTTGGGCCACACATTTTAGCATATATAGTGTATATTAGCCGTGGCGTGATTTAAGGCAAATCCTTTCGTCAAAGGGGTATCGCCAATACAACAATCATGAATCCATGACAATTAGTCATGGCGAGCACGAATGAGAATTCTATACTCATTCAGTCATTTTCACAAACACTTAGAATACACTATTACAACATACATGATGTATGTTAGCAAAACATGTATTAGGGCTACCCTTCTGCCAAGCAAGTATTTTATTCATATATATTATATTCATACAGCAAATAATCATGGCAAACACATCTCCAAGATTTATACGTATACGAAACTTTCTAGAATACACAATTTCAACATACATAGTGTATATGAGCAAAACATGTATAGGGCGAGTCCTTTCGCCAAACAAGTAATTTATCCACATATAATATATTCATACAACAATTAATCATGTCAAACACATTTTCGAAATTTGTACGTATACCGTACCTTCTACAATTACCTAGAGTATGTAGAATTCCATATTTTTCATCTTTAATCGAAACGGAAAACGGACAGCACTTTGTACATGTGCAATTGCATGCAGATCATGAATCTATCATTATCTGACATTGAAAGCGTTGAAAACTATAACCTATACACCTAAAGTCCGCACCTTTTGTCGTAGAATCGTAACGGAGTCGATAGGTTTGCTAAGCTTCCGTATTCGGCAGTTTGGCAACCTATAGAACGAAATAGGTTAGCTATTTCATAACCTACAACCACCCAAGCCCTAAATCAGATTAGGGTTAGGGTTTCTTACCTAAAAATATGGCTGGAATCGCCGGGAAAGCGATTAGAACGGACGATGTAGCTCGTGAAGCGGCAGGGAAGAGTGGCAGGGAGGTTCTCCCACTGCTCCCACACTTTCTCTCTCTTTTCTCTCCTTTCTCTAGGTTTTCTCTCAAATTCGTATGGCTACAATGAGAGAGGGTTTAAGGTCCTTATATAGCCTAAAAACTCACCGAAACAGACTCCAGGTCAAAGTATACTTAGGTTATAACCAAAGCGGGTCAGTTTCAGCTCAACGGAGGACTTTTGGCGGGCCTCCTTGAGCCAAAGGTCGGACTTAAGCTCACCGGCAATGGATCTAGGTTCTATTAAGTTTTCGTTCCAGTAGGGTTCTCAGATTACGCGTGGCGGACCAGTTTCATTTCAACGGTCAGCGGATCTCAATCGGAGATTCTGAGTACATGTAAATGTGTATGAAATTTCTCCTAATCCGAGGGTGTAATTTGGTCTGATTCTGACGGTCTGGTTGCTTAAAACTGATCCGCAAGCGAGAGGTGCTAGATTACTATTCAAGATATTTTATTTTGAATTAATTTCACATTTCTCACACTCTTCACTCCGAGCTCAAGCGAATAGCGCTGGGACACTATCTGGATTTGATTTTCGAGATGGTTGTCAAGCCCAGCGAGGCGATCCTAAGTTCCTTAACTTCGTGTTAATCGGACTTTCGACGTGCGGTCTAGATCTGATACGGAGTTTCAGGATGCTCCCGAGAGCAGTCGGGTAATGAGATTGATCCTAGATTTTAGTGTAACCCAGCGTCAATGATTCTACAAGTTTTGGGTCTTGCAGATCGTATTTAAAGCGATTGGTGCTAATTTCACAGGCACTCTAGTTTAACACTAGCTAATTCTCGCCTAATTTCTAAAGGATTTTGTAACGCCCTGAAATTCGGGGGTCGAGAATGAACTCAACACCCGAGTTCCAACGCATCACTTATGCAACATACACAATGCCGGTTAAATGTTGTCTGAGTTAGCGCAATAAACATGAATGAGATTAAACCAAAACAGTAATTCATACTCCAGTTCAATTGCATTTAAAAACAGCGGAGACTGAAATTTTATATTCAAGTATGTAAAGTAACAAAATTTTCTGAACTCCAGAGTATGAGTACTAGCTGAGCACCAATATACATGTAATGTCTGTAAGTCAAAAACCCAAAATACATCCTCAAAAGAGGCCCCGAGAATCCTGCGATGCAGCCGGCCTAAGCGTAGCCGTCAGAGTACTGCATGAAAGAGAACTCCTCCTGGTCCTCATCAACGTCGGGCTCTGGCTCCTGAATCAAGGCGCCCTCTAACCCTGCAACAGAGTCTGGTTGGTGTGTACAACACCGTCCCGTAACGTGGGAGTGAGTAGCTAACTCAGTGGAACAATAATGCATAAGTTAACATGTTATCAAATCAACCAAGCAGTAATGATAAAGCAATACAAATCAAGCATTTCTAACTACTCTTGTTAAATGCAAAATGACATGACATGATGCGGTATGCCCTTGCCAAACCACCCTCAAGCGACATCATCTTACGTTCGCGAATGCTTAACTCCCTCAGTGTGCCACATCTACAAAGCACATGCGGTGCGATGATGCTCGTGATTACCAAGTTATTATTAGTCCATTTCAATCAGCAGTATTGGGAAACTAAGGTACCTCCCTTGTATCATTCCCAACATGATCCATTCTAGGGTCGTCAATCCTAGTTATTCTCATACGATGTTATGGTTTGAGAAGCTTAGTGATGGCATCGCAAAGGGCTCGTCACCCGTCAGCGCGGATACAGATCTCACCGTATGCGGCTCAATTGCTGGCCGTCAGCTCGAGTACAGGTCTCACCGTACTCGGCTCAATCACTAGCCGTCAGCTCAAGTACAGGTCTCACCATACTCGGCTCAACTCACACTCTAGTTGCTGTGAAAGGCTCGTGGCCAATCACAGATACTTAGAGTACACTCGATGATACCACGGAGGACTCGTCGCCCGTCAGCACGAGCACAGATCTCACCGTACTCGGCTCTCGCCGAAGTATCGACAGCTCGAATACAGTGTCCCATACCACCGTATTCGGCTCACGAGATAGTTGCGCAATGGTCATTACGGGGAGGCACATGGCCCCAGCATAGGCCGACAGCTCGACCACGGTGTCCCATACCACCATGCCCGGCTCATGCGTCTTAGCGGATCTAGGTACCATGGTTAAACGGGAATCACCACTGGTAAGTTTGGTACCCTAGGTTCAAGCAGTAGCGACCAAACAGGGTGAACACACAACTACACTTCGGTTTAATTGGCGAGCCTGACTAGCTCGAGCGCACCACAAGTTGAGCGATATGGAGTGCAAAAGCACTCCGCGTGGCCAACCACTATCGCCGACCGAAGTACGACTCGGGTTCGCCGGACCCGTCCTTTGTGGCGACATGAATCTCAGCCACAATCACAAGTCTGGTACCGAGTGTTTGGACTATATACACAGTCCCAAACTCAAACAGTTTCATCATTAACATGTGAAGTAAAGCATGATAAACAAGCAATACAAGCATGTTAGTAGGCATGTTATAAAGCATGAAGTAAAACATGAAGTCAAGCATGTTGCAAAGCATGTTGTAATGCATGTAATAAAGCACTATCCCCATAGGGATACAATTGTGTGTGCAATACAATTAAGTGGTTGCGGTGAACCACCGCATGGAGGGGATCCTACATGTCTCTAAGGGAGTTGGAAAACCCATATCAGCGCCTATCTAAGGCTCTAGTACATACACATGTGCACATACATGCACTTATACAAACACTTAGAATACACTTTTCCAACATACATGACGTATGTTAGGCAAGTTCGTGATTGGGCTGTCCCTAAGCCTCGAGAGTATTTTTCCCGTGTATATCATAGTCATACGGCAAATAATCATCACAATTATATTTCCAAAATCCGCACGTATGCGGAATTTCTGGAATACACAATTTCCACATATATGACATTTACACATGAACATGTATTTTTTGCGATCCCTTTCGCCAAACTAGCATTTTATCCACACATGATATAATCAAACATTAAATAAACATGTTAAACATTTTCTCAACAAAAATACGTATACGGCATTTCTACGTATATCAAGAGTATGTAAAATTCCATAATCTTTATCGCTAATCGAAACAGGAAACGGAAAGCACTTTGTACATGTGCATTTGCATGCAGATCATGAATCTATCATTATCTGACATTGAAAGCGTTGAAAACCGTAACTTATACGCTTAAAGTCCTCACCTCAGCCCTTGGAATTCCAATGAATCAGCAAGAGGGTTGGTGCTTCCGTATACGGGAGTTTCTTAGCCTAAAGAGCGCATTCAATTAGTCTTTCCTTAACCTATCACTAATCAGGCTCAAATCAGACCTAGGGTTAGGGTTTCTTACCTTCAAATGGGGTGGAAACCACCGGAAAATCCCCTGGAATAGAGCGGTGTAGGCCGTGGGAGAAGTGGAAGCAGTAGGAGGAAGATCGGCCTCGATCTCCACAAGTTTCTCTCTCTTTTCTCTCTTTCTCACTTAGGGTTTGGATCCAAATTCGTATGGCTGTGAGAGGGGCTGTTCTAAGCCCCTTTTATAGCCTAGAACATAACTAAAATAGACTTAGGTTCAAGGGTGGCTGCATATATAGGCGGTTCGCCACTTTCCAAGCTCAAAAGGGGTGTTCTGGTAGCCCTCTTTGAGCCAAACGTCAGACTTAAGCTCACCCTCGTAGGATCTACGTGGGATTACGTTTTCGGCTCGATCGGATTCCCAGATCGCACGTGGCGGACCACTTTCAGTTCAACGGTCCGTGGGCCACGATCAAAATTTCTGAGTACATGTAAATGTTCCTGAAATTTTTCTTAATCCGAGGGTGTAATTTGGTCTGATTCCGACGGTCAGGTTGCTTAATACTGACGCGCAACCGAAAGGTGCCAGATCACTATTCCAGATATTTTCTCTTGGATGGAAATAGTGTTTTTCACACTCCCTCGCTCCGGAGTGAAAATAATGGCCGTGGGACATCGGAATCATCTGATTTTTGAGATGATTGTCAAGCCCAGTGGGGCGGTCCTGGTTCCTTAGCTTCGTGTTAATCGGACTCCCGATGTGCGATCTAGACCTCATACGAAGTTTCGTTTTTGTCCCGAGAGCAGACGGGTAATGAGTTTGGCTCTAGACTTTAGGATAACCTAGAGTCACCAATTCTGCAAGTTTTGGGTCTTGCAGATCGTATTTAAAGCGATCCCAACGGATTTCATGATTTACCGAGTTTAGTACTTAGTTAACTTTGTTAAATTTCTAAAGGATTCAACCCTATGTGATTTCTGGTCAAGGTGGTACTCGGCCCAATGTACGGAAATTTTCAGGTCGTTACAGATTTAGTCCTGGGTGATTTCGGTCTGAGGTGGTACTTAGTCTTTTGTAGCAATGTTTAGTTTAAGTATTGTTCTTCATCACCTGAACTTTCAGATAGTGTCTAATGTAAAGTACTTAGAAAATTTAAAGAACAAGGTGGTGAAGGGTGGGATTTGTGAAGGAAATGGGTTCAAAAGCGGGTTTAGACTTTGGGATTCAGTTCTGACAGGTTAATAAGGTGTTAGGAGCGACTCATCGCCTAAGGACGTCTAATCCCAGGTTGGCAAAAATCCAGGATGTTACATATTATCTTTCAGTTTTTGAGCTGGTTACTACTGAAATGGCCAAGCTATATGTCCTAGAGGGGGGGGGGGGGTGAATAGGACTATGCCAAATTTAAAATAAAATAAGCAGAATTTAAATAAAAAGATAGCCAAATAAAGTAAATCAATCCACAATGCTTAAATGAATAGCAACTTCAATGAATAAGTATTGAGAGATTGATACAAAAGTTGTTCTAAGGACAACCTTACACCAAAAACCAAAGTTTATGGTAGGACAGCCTCATTTTTAGAAAAGTCTTTGTATCAAGAACTCAAACTTTAGAGGAATAAACAAATTGATACTATACTGAGAAATAGAATGCGATCTCAAATATTGATTGTTCTAGGGACAACCATGCACCATAAAAATGGCAGGGCAACCTTACTAGAACAATTAGAGAACTAAAGCTCAAAATAAATAAAGGAATAGATTGCAGAAATATAACTCTAATTTATTATAACATTCCCCACACTTGCTTGAAATGTAAATATTTATAGCATTCACATCCACACATACATTCCACAACTTTGAATGATAATAGGTAAAAAATTAAGCACGCATTCAATCCATAAGACAAAGACTTATAGTGGTTTGCCTGTGTGTTCACCAACTGTTAAACAACAACCACACAAAATGCTACTCAACTCCTAATATCCTCACATAGGGGATATTAGCGTTCACTATCAAAATAGGTTTTCACAGGTTCACCCAAAACCTTTACAATTGTGTCTTTTTAACTTGGGCTTACACAATTCAAAAACTGACACTTCTGAGTTTTCTGGCTCTCCTCAGACAACCACACAAATTGAGATTTTTCTGGCGAATCTCAAACAAAAACCAAAATAGAATGGAATTTATAAAATTGTAAAATCCCTGTATTTCTCCTTTATGTAGGAGCACGGTAGAACCAATCGGAGTAGTTGTTCGAGTATAGAAGTTCAATGTCCACTACTCACTTTAATATGGTTCTAAGTTCTAATTGATTTTAGATTTAAACCAGTTGGATGTAGCTATATTTGATTTTGATTCCATGAATAAGGAATAAGGCAATTCCTCTTTTCAAATGAGATTGGAATACATGAACAAAATCAAATTAAATAAGCTAGCAAAAAGAGAAAGCAATTATGCACAAAATTGCTTAAAAACAACACAAACTTATCTCGGAGTGGAGGCTTGGATTCACTTAATATTCAAATGAAAAACTCTGAAATTCGTGTGCTATTATTTATAGCTGAAGAAATTCGTCTTCGACTGGTCTTAGGGTCACCACGACTAGTCCTGGAATAAACTGATTTTTGAATTTTTGAGCGCGATCGCATCAGACCGTTGTACGACCAGTCGTAGGCAGTCCATGACTGGTCGAAGGCAGTTCACGTCTGGTCGAGATCCCTCTACGACTGGTGATGCGACACTTGATTTAGTCGCTGGAGTTTGAGTCATAGCTTTACGATTGGTCGAAGGTCGAGTCAAGACCATTTCAGGACCGGTCGAGCAGACTTCAGGACTGGTCGAAGCCAAACAGAAAAATCTGATAAATTGCAACAATTCTAGAACTGGTCTTGGAACTTCTTAGACTGGTCGAACCAGTGCTAAGACTGGTCGAACAATGTCTAGGACTAGTCTTAGAATAGACCAAAATCATGTACCAATATTCAATTGAATTATGTAGCCAAAGTGACCTACCCTAAGGTCAATCTAAGGTTTATCATACCTGAGACTTGATGTATGGACATTGAACACTTCATTTGCTTAAGCTTTGATCGTTACGAAGTTTGAGTCTTGAGCTTGAATTCTTCTACTTCACAAGCTTTGAAATTATTGTCACAAGCTTCTTTCTGAGCTTTCACTTGTACTTGAACTTGAGGCTTGAGCTTGAGTACTTCACAAGCTTTGAAATTAACGTCACAAGCTTCTTTCTGAGCTTTAACTTGTACTTGAACTTGAGTCTTGACCTTGAGCTCTTCTTTAATATCTTCTATATTGTAGCTTGAACTATCATGAAGCTTGAAGAATTCTTTGAACTAGACTTCAAGTGTTGACGTGGTGTCTCAAACAGATTTATTAAGATATAAACACAAGTCATACGAAGATGTTTTGACACATACACAAAATTTGACAATCAAAGAGGAATCAAATCATAGCACTAGCACTTACAATCTCCCCCTTTGTCAAATTTGTGACAAAACACCTCTCATAATTCAATAAGATAAGCATCACATTTTATAATAATGAATCATGCACCAGTTGTCATACGATAAGCATAATTCAACTCCCCTTGAGTTAGTACATCTCAACTCCCCCTGAGTTGTGTACCCACATTATATTAATCATAATCCATAGAATTCACAAATTCTCCCCCTTTTTGTCAAAATATGACAAAGGAAGAAACAAGGATAGGATAAGAAAGACAGAACTAGAGATAGCAACTCAAAAAAAAAAAGAGTTAAGAACATTACATAAGAAGTGATCAAGATGAGTTAGAGTACACATCAATGGAAGTATAAAATAGGCATCCACACAACCAAAGTAGTGAAAATAGTAAAATAATTACAGACCGAAGATTTAATAGTCTCAATCTGATCCAGAAGATGGAGTAGGTATGTTAGGATCATTTTGATGAAGGCTCTTCTGTAAGCGCCTAAACTACTTACGCATAATTTTAAATTGTTGATTGTGGCCAACATTCATCTGTTCTACCTTTTCCTCTAATGCACGCAGACATGCATTGAAATCAGATGGTTTAAAGTCTGGATCATTTCCAGAGTCAGAATCAATTTCATTAAAAATATCATCCATGTTAATGTCATCTGGCGGCAACTCATCACCTTCAATACCAATCACAGCTTCAGCAGCAGCTGAGATTAAATGTCCATAAGGCTTGAAATTAAATGTCAATCAATAGTAAAAGGCCCTTCTCTAGTAGTAATAGTAAAAGTCAGTTGCTCATAGGAAAAGTCAAATATGCATGCAACCATGGCCTGTGCTATGGACTAATATGCCGGCTCGCCCCAGCGTAAAATGTTTTCCCAACCTACAGATTGAAGGAGAGGAAGGAGACCGAAAGGAGCGATATGGTCTAAACTGACAGCATTTTCAACAATCACATTGCGCATACACAAATCACGCACATGTGGTGGATCATCTTCAGGATCTCTAAGATGACATCTAGTGATAACATTCGATCTAGAAGAGGAAGCACCTCTAGGAGTTTTCTTTTTACCTCTAGAGTCCATTTTCTTGAAGAAATACAAGAAATATCAAGAAAATAGAGATGAGTTTCTCTTGATTCAGCAAATGAGAAGAAAAACCCAAAAATTTGAAGAACGAGATGAAATGAACAACTACAATCAAGAAATTTAAGAGAAAAGACTAAGATTATTCAAGAAATCAAGAGAAAACACTCTAACCTGAGTGAATCGAACAGTTGGGTTCAACTAGTTGAAGCTCGGCTTGTTGGTGAGGAGGGTTAGAATGAGAAAGAAGAGAGTTTTTCCCAAATTAAAGAGCTCAACGCGCTGCACGACCGGTCTTGGGACATACTCGACCGGTCGTAGTAAGACTGGTCGAGCACGTCCTCGACCGGTCTTAGACTAGAAAAAATATGCAATTTTCACAGAATTTCGAAATTCAAATTGATAACATATTAACATTATACACAATATGATACAAAGATGCATGATCAATCATTTAAAATTACACATACCAAGATCAAATTTCAATTTATTAAACCTGTTTTTGTCGAGCGGTTTAGTGAAAATGTCAGCAAGCTGAGTCTCAATAGGAATATATTCTAAAGATACTATTTTCCTTCCACTAATTCACGAATATAATGAAACCGAATGTCAACGTGCTTAGTACGTGAATGCTGGATTGGGTTTTTCGAGATGTTTATCGCACTGAAATTATCATAGTATAAAACCATCGAGTCTTGTGCGATTTCATAATCACTCAACATTCGTTTCATCCAAACTAACTGAATACGTGCATTTCCTACTGCAATGTATTCGACCTCAACGGTTGAGAGTGATATGAAACTTTGCTTCTTACTAAACCAAGAAACCAAACAGTTTCCAATGTAAAAACAACCACCGATGGTTGATTTTCTGTCATCTATATTTCCTACCCAATCAGCATCCGAATACTCAGCCAACTGAACACTAATATCATAGGGATACCAAAGACCCAGATTAACTGAACTTGCAACATATCGAATAATTCGCTTAACAGCAGTTAAGTGAGATTCTTTAGGATTAGACTGATATCTAGCGCAAATTCCAACACTTAAAGCAATATCAGGTCTACTTGCAGTTAAGTAAAGTAAGCTACCTATCATGCTATGATACAATTTAGGATCTACATCTTTACCTGTAGAGTCTTTTGAGAGTCTTAGAGTTGTACTCATAGGAGTATCAAAATTCTTACCATTCTCAAATCTGAACCTCTTAATCAAGTTCAATGCATACTTTGTGAAATAAAAATTCCATCAGATTGTTGTTTTACTTGCAATCCTAAGAAATAATTTAATTCCCCAACCATGCTCATTTCGAATTTAGATTTCATCAAATCTGCAAACTCAACAGTCATGTCAGTACAAGTTGATCCATAAATAATATCATCAACATAGATTTGAACCATTAAAATATCATCATTATGTTTCTTAACAAAGAGAGTCTTATCGACACTACCCATTTGAAAATTATGACTTAGTAAAAACTTAGTCAATTTTTCATACCGTGCTATGGGAGCTTGTTTCAAACCATAGAGAGCCTTTTTAAGGCAGTATACATGATTAGTAAACTTAGGGTCTTCAAACCCAGTTGGTTGTTGAACATATACGTCTTCATGCAAGTCGTCATTCAAAAAGGTACTCTTCACATCCATTTGAAAATTTTTAAACTTTCTAAAACATGCAATAGATATGAAAAGTCTGATTGATTCAAGGCGAGCAACAGGGTTAAAAGTTTCATCATAATCAATCCCTTCAATTTGCGTGTACTCTTGCACAACCAATCTTGCCTTGTTTTGTATTATATTTCCAAGTTCATCAGACTTATTTTTGAAAATCCACTTAGTTCCTATAATGTGTTTATCTTTAGGTCTAAGAACAAGATACCAAACATCATTTTGAACAAACTGATTAAGTTCTTCCTACATCGCTACTATCCAGTTTTCATCAGAAAGTGCTTCTTTTATGTTTGTTGGTTCAATTTGAGAAGTAAAGCACACGTAATTACATGTGTCTTCTAGTTGTCTACGAGTGCGCACACCAGTGAGAGGGTTTCCAAGAATTTGATCAGTTGAATGATCTTTGACAATCCTTAATTCAGAATTAGTTTCACTTGATGAAGTATCTGGTTTTTCAAATATAAGAGCTTCATCATTATCTGAACTAGGGGTAGGTGTATTCAAGTGATTGTCAATTACAACATTTATTGACTCTTGAATCACACCGGTCCTGTTGTTCAGAACACGATATGCACGACTATTTAAAGAGTATTTTAAAAAGATCCATTCATCACTTTTAGTGTCGAACTTTCCCAAATTCTCGCAGTTAGAGAATTCATGTGATATTCCCTTCATCACTTCAGATCTTACTGACTTGAAACGTTTTTCAGTTTGGATCCATTTGATAATCTTTTTCACTTCATCAAGGGTTTCTGATTTGTCTCTTAAAAATGAAACCCAAGTGTATCTTGAATAATCATCTACGATGACCAAAATGTATTTTTTGCACCTTGACTTTCCGTTTTAGTAGGTCGTATAAGATCCATGTGGAGAAGCTCGAGTGGTCTAGATGTGGTATTGGAGTTCACCTTTTTATGAGAGCTCCTAGTTTGTTTACCATACTGGCATTCACCACATATTTTGTCTACTTTTTGCACTTTAGGTAGACCTCTAATTAGTTCTCCTTTGCTCAACCTGTATAAATTTCGGTAGCGTACATGTCCAAGGTGTTTATGCCATAATTCTGTCTCATCAGTATGGACCATGTAACACATTTGATTAGATGAGCTTCCATTGCTTACTATATAGCAGTTTTCAGAAGTTCTGCGACCAGTTAATATTACAGAACCCTTTTTGTTTAAAATTTCACAACCTTGATTGGAAAATTGTACACTATGGTTGTTATCGCAAATTTGAGATATGCTCAATAAGTTGTGTTTTAAACCCTCAACATATAAAACATCTTTAAATAAAGGGAGGTTATAGAGTTGGACCGTACTTTTGCCAATAATTTTGCAATTGCTACCATCACCAAATGTGACTGACCCATCAGTCATATCTTTTAGATCGGTGAATAAAGCCTTGTCACCTGTCATATGCATGTAACATCCACTGTATAGGTACCATTTTGAATGGCTTGTTGCTTTGAAAGCAGTGTGGGCAACCAAGCAAGCAACTTTAGGAACCCATTTCAGATCTGTTCTGGGTTTAGGAACATAGTTGGTCTTCTTCTGTTTATAGTTGTGGGAATGACCAACTGAGTTTGATTTTAAGATCTCCTTAAGTAAATAAACTATTTTTTTAGCTAGTGGATTTCTTATATAAGTTTTAAAATAGCTGCTTTTAGGTTTTTGAAATGTTTTTGTGTTTTTAGAAAAACCATGACAAGTACCTTTTTCCTTTTGAGTTAGAAGCCTCTCCTTTCACAAAGTTGGGAGGAGTATTCTTCTGTTTAGGAGATGCATTTTTATCATAGCCCAACCCGGATCGATCGCCACATTTTCTTGATCTAGATAATAATTTTTCTAACTTTGGATCACCTTGGGCATATCTCCATGTATCCTTCAAATTCAGAAGAGAAAATACTTCATTTTTAAGTTCCTCATTTTCAGATTTCAAATCATTAATCAGGGAGGTTTTGAGTTCCAAATCACATTTTGATTTTCGAAACAATCAAAAATTTGTGATTTTTCTAAAACAAGAGTTTCAAAACATTCTTTGAGTTTAGAAAACTTTTCTTTTTAAAGTTTAAGTTTGACAGCAATTTTACAACTTTTCTTATATAAGGCATTATAAGCATCTTGAGGATCTTCTTCATTTTCATGATCACTACTCAAATTTTCTTCACTTGTTGAATCATCGTGATCTAAAAAAGTAAACTTGGCTAGAGTCATGAGGGCCTTAACTTCACTGCTCGACTCGGTTTCAGAATTTTCTGATTCAGAAGAGGCTTCAAAATCAGGTGATTCATCCCAAGTAGCCAACATACCCTTCTTTTTGGGTCTGTCCTTTTTAGGACATTTGTTTGCTAGATGCCCATACTCTTAGCAGTTGTAACACTGATTATCTTTCAAAGACTTCCAAATTTTGGACTTAGGTTTAGATCGTTTCTTTTCATTTATCTTTTGAAAATTGACCATTTTCTTACTTTTGAAAATCTTATAGAACTTTTTCGCTAAAAGAGCCATATCATCTTCAGAATTTCTAAATCTGAGTTTTCTTGAGAGATATCTTTAGATGATTTCAAAGTGATAGATTTGCCTTTAGGAGCTTTAAAATTCAATTCATAGGTTTGTAATGAACCAACTAGTTCTTCTACCCTCCTATTATCCGTATCACGAAGTTCCTGGATCGCAGTTACTTTAGAGTTGAACGAGCGTAGTATCTTTGCACACACTTTACTTTCTGGGATTTTATCGTCAATACCCCACGTTGAGTTTACATTGTCATTTAATCTAGTGTAAAAGTCCATAAACATTTCATTTTCCTCCATATGAATTTCTTTAAATTTGGTTGTGAGGAGTTGGACTTTAGATTTGTTGACAATTGATGTACCCTCGTGTGTCATTTCTAATATGTCCCAAGCTTGTTTTGCATAATCACAGGATATAATTCTCTTGAATTCGTCCGGTGATAGTGCACATGTAATTGCATTTAGTGCTTTCGCATTTGCACTACTCTCACTTTTCTTAAGTGTGGTCCAAGAAAAATAAGCAGTTATTTTTGTGGTTTTTGAACCATCAACACTAGTCACTTCAGTGGTAGGAGGGGTCCATTCATTCACTGTGGCTAGTCACACATTTTCATCCATGGATTTGAGGAAGATACTCATCCTGGCTTTCCAATAAGCATAATTGGTGCCATCAAAAGGTGGAGGCCTAGTGACTGAAAGCTATCAAAACTTGACATCTTTTTATATAGCTTAGATCGTTAGTTCAGGAAATAAATCCAAATAAAAAGCAATAAGAACGAGCTATTAGGCTCTGATACCACTTGAAATAGCAAAGCTATATGTCCTAAAGGGGGGAAGGGGGGGGGGTGAATAGGACTATGCCAAATTTAAAATAAAATCAACGGAATTTAAATAAAAAGGTATCCAAATAAAGTAAATCAATCCATAATGCTTAAATGAATAGCAACTTCAATGAATAAGTATTGAGAGATTGATACAAAAGTTGTTCTAAGGACAACCTTACACCAAAAACCAAAGTTTATGGTAGGAGAACCTGATTTCTAGAAAAGTCTTTGTATCAAGAACTCAAACTTTAGAGGAATAAACAAATTGATACTATACTGAGAAATAGAATGCGATCTCAAATATTGATTGTTCTAGGGACAACCATGCACCATAAAAATGGCAGGGCAACCTTACTAGAACAATTAGAGAATCTAAAGCTCAAAACAAATAAAGGAATAGATTGCAAAAATATAACTCTAATTTATTACAACATTCCCCACACTTGCTTGAAATGTAAATATTTACAGCATTCACATCCACACATACATTCCATAACTTTGAATGATAATAGGTAAAAAATTAAGCACGCATTCAATCCACAAGACAAAGACTTATAGTGGTTCGCCTGTGTGTTCACCAACTATTAAACAACAGCCATACAGAATGCTACTCCACTCCTGATATCCTCACACAGGGGATATTAGCGTTCACTATCAAAATAGGTTTTCACAGGTTCACCCAAAACCTTTACAATTGTGTCTTTTTAACTTGGGCTTACACAATTCAAAAACCGACACTTTTGAGTTTTCTGGCTCTCCTCAGACAACCACACAAATTGAGATTTTTCTGGCGAATCTCAGACAAAAACCAAAATAGAATGGAATTTACAAAATTATAAAATCCCTGGATTTCTCCTTTACGTAGCAGCCCGGTAGAACCAATCAGAGTAGATGTTCGAGTATAGAAGTTCAATGTCCACTATTCACTTTAATATGGTTCTAAGTTCTAATTGATTTTAGATTTAAACCAGTTGGACGTAGCTATATTTGATTTTGATTCCAAGAAGAAGGAATAAGGTAATTCCTCTTTTCAAATGAGATTGGAAAACAGAAACGAAATCAAATTCAATAAGCAAGCAAAAAGAGAAAGCAATTATGCACAAAATAGCTTAAAAACAACACAAACTTATCTCAGAGTGGAGGCTTGGATTCACTTAATATTCAAATAAAAAACTCTGAAATTCGTGTGCTATTTATAGCTGCAGAAATTCGTCTTCGACTAGTCCTAGGGTCACCACGACTGGTCCTGGAATAAACTGATTTTTAAATTTTTGAGCGCGATCGCATCAGACCGTTGTACGACCGGTTGTAGGCAGTCCAAGACTGGTCGAAGGCAGTTACGACCGGTCGAGACCCCTCCACGACTAGTCATGTGACACTTGATTTAGTCGCTGAAGTTTGAGTCGTAGCTTTACAACTGGTTGAAGGTCGAGTCGAGACCATTCCACGACCGGTCGAGCAGACTTCAGAACTGGTCGAAGCCGAACAGGAAAATCCTATAAATTGCAACAATTCTAGGACTGGTCTTGGAACTTCTTAGACTGATCGAACCAGTGCTAGGACTGGTCGAACAAGGTCTAGGACTAGTCTTAGAATAGACCAAAATCATGTAATAATATTCAATTGAATTATGTAGCCAAAGTGACCTACCCTAAGGTCAATCTAAGGTTTATCATACCTGAGACTTGAATTATGGACATTGAACACTTCATTTGCTTAAGCTTTAATCGTTACGAAGTTTGAGTCTTGAGCTTGAGTTCTTCTACTTCACAAGCTTTGAAATTTAATGTCACAAGCTTCTTTCTGAGCTTTCACTTGTACTTGAACTTGAGGCTTGAGCTTAGTACTTCACAAGCTTTGAAATAATGTCACAAGTTTCTTTCTGAGCTTTCACTTGTACGTGAACTGAGTCTTGACCCTGAGCTGCTCTTTAATATCTTCTACATTGTAGCTTGAACTATCATGAAGCTTGAAGAATTCTTTGAACTAGACTTCAAGTGTTGATCAAACAGATTTATCAAGATATATAAACACAAGTCATACAAAGATGTTTTGACACATACACAAAATTTGACAATCAAAGAGGAATCAAATCATAGCACTAGCACTTACAACTACTGATTAACTAAACTCTGTATTTGAATTATATGTCTTGAATTATTCTTTCTCACATATAACATCTCTTTTTAACTCTTCATCTACTTGCTCACTGCTACCTTTGTCCTCTTGTGACAAAAAGGGGGAGAATGTTGGATATTTAATAGATGTATGTTACTCAGGGGGAGTACTCAAGGGGAGTATGGAGAGTATGTGTTGAGATGTATTGAGGTGGATAACTATAGATATATTGAAGTGACTTGCAGGTTGTTCATGCTATTATGTTCATGCTTGTATGACGGTTGATATTAACTGGTGCATGATTCGTTAACCAGATATTCTGTTTTATGAAATATATTGTAGATGTGTGTTTGTCACTAATTTGATAAAGGGGGAGATTGTAAGTGCTATAGTTGATAGCCTCATTATATTGTCAAATTTGTGGTGCCAAAGACACTGTATGTATCTTGTTATAAAGTTTGCATACAGGAAGAACAAAGCTCTATATATGATGTGCCAAGTCTCACGAGATCAGCTTCGATAGACAAGCAATGTTCACAAGTCAATAAGTCTCGAGAATGTGAGATTGTTCAACTTTCAAGTCTCAAGATGCTTTCAAGTTCAAGCTACACCAAGATCTCAAGTTCCATTATGCTCAAGGTCACTCATATTTAAGTTTCAATGTCCTTACTTCACTATTGAGGTATGACTGACCTTAGGTTGACCTTTAGAGTAGGCCATTTTAGATACATAAGTCATATCTTTTATACAAATGAGTCTAGTCTGTTCTAAGACTAGTCCTAGCTCTGCTTCGACCAGTCTTAAAATTTTCTGGACCAGTCGTAAGTTTGCAACAATATTCAGAAATTTTTTATTAAGCTTCGACTAGTCGTATGAACAGTGTCGAATGATCCTTCGACCAGTCGTAGACCTGCGACTCAAACTCCAGCGATGAAATTTGACTTGCTTCAACTAGTCGTGAGCAACCTTCGACCAGTTGAAGGTGTCCTTCGACCAGTCGTGAAACGATCTTATCTTATCGTGCTCGAATTTTCAAATATCAGTTGGTCCTACGACCAGTCGTAGTGACTTAAGACCAGTCGAAGACGTGTTTTGCTCACCTATAAATAGAGCACGAATCTCAGAATAAAATATGAAATTCAAGCTAATTTAATTCGGCCTTCTGAGAGATAGTTTTATGCTCCATTCAAGCTAAGTGTGCTTATTTAATATTATCTTTCTTTAGCTTTGTTAATTGATTTTGTTTCTTGCATTCCAATCTAATCTATAAAGAGGAAGTTTTATTTTCCTTTTACTGGAATCAAAATCAATTCAAGTTAGCCCGTTTGTTTTAATTTAAAATCTATTAGAACCTAGAACCATTATAAAGTGAGAATTGGACATTGATCTTGAACATTCAAATCTCTACTCCAACTTGGTTCTTTGTGGGTTGCTACAACGAAGGAGAAATTCAGGTATTTTACATTTATTGTAAATTCATTTATTTTGGTTTTATTTGAGGTTAAGCCAGAAAAATCTCAAAGTTGTTTGTTATCCGAGGAGAGCCAGATTGAACACTTCATTTGCTTAAGCTTTGATCGTTACGAAGTTTGAGTCTTGAGCTTGAGTTCTTCTACTTCACAAGCTTTGAAATTAATGTCACAAGCTTCTTTCTGAGCTTTCACTTGTACTTGAACTTGAGGTTGAGCTTAAGTACTTCACAAGCTTTGAAATTAATGTCACAAGCTTCTTCTGAGCTTTCACTTGTACGTGAACTTGAGTCTGACCCTAAGCTCCTCTTAAATATCTTCTACATTGTAGCTTGAACTATCATGAAGCTTGAAGAATTCTTTGAACTAGACTTCAAGTGTTGATGTGGTGTCTCAAACAGATTTATCAAGATATAAAACACAAGTCATACAAAGATGTTTTGACACATACACAAAGTTTGACAATCAAAGAGGAATCAAATCATAGCACTAGCACTTACAACTACTGATTAACTAAACTCTATATTTGAATTATATGTCTTGAATTATTCTTTCTCACATATAACATCTCTTTTTAACTCCTCATCTACTTGTTCACTGCTTCCTTTGTCCTCTTGTGACAAAAAGGGGGAGAATGTTGGATATTTAATAGATGTATGTTACTCAGGGGGAGTACTCAAGGGGAGTATGGAGAGTATGTGTTGAGATGTATGAGGTGGATAGCTATAGATATATTGAAGTGACTTGCAGGTTGTTCATGCTATTATGTTCATGCTTGTATGACGGTTGATATTAACTGGTGCATGATTCGTTAACCAGATATTCTGTTTTATGAAATATATCTTGTAGATGTGTGTTTTGTCACTAATTTGACAAAGGGGAGATTGTTAAGTGCTATAGTTGATAGCCTCATTATATTGTCAAATTGTGGTGCCAAAGACACTGTATGTATCTTGTTATAAAGTTTGCATACAGGAAGAACAAAGCTCTATATATGATGTGCCAAGTCTCACAAGATCAGCTTCGATAGACAAGCAATGTTCACAAGTCAATAAGTCTCGAGAATGTGAGATTGTTCAACTTTCAAGTCTCAAGATGCTTTCAAGTTCAAGCTACACCAAGATCTCAAGTTCCATTATGCTCAAGGTCACTCATATTAAGTTTCAATGTCCTTACTTCACTATTGAGGTATGACTGACCTTAGGTTGACCTTTAGAGTAGGCCATTTTGGATACATAAGTCATATCTTTTATATAAATGAGTCTAGTCTGTTCTAAGACTAGTCCTAGCTCTGCTTCGACCAGTCTTAAAATTTTCTGGACCAGTCGTAAGTTTGCAACAATATTCAGAAATTTTTTATTAAGCTTCGACTAGTCGTTTGAACAGTGTCGAATGATCCTTCGACCAGTCGTAGACCTGCGACTCAAACTCCAGCGATGAAATTTGACTTGCTTCGACTAGTCCGTGAGCAACCTTCGACCAGTCGTAAGCTATCTTCGACCAGTCGTGAAACGATCTTATCTTATCATGCTCGAATTTTCAAATATCAGTTGGTCCTACGACCAGTCGTAGTGACTTAAGATCAGTCGAAGACGTGTTTTGCTCACCTATAAATAGAGCACGAATCTCAGAATAAAATATGAAATTCAAGCTAATTTAATTCGGCCTTCTGAGAGATAGTTTGTGCTCCATTCAAGCTAAGTGTGCTTATTTAATATTATCTTTCTTTAGCTTTGTTAATTGATTTTGTTTCTTGCATTCCAATCTAATCTATAAAGAGGAAGTTTTATTTTCCTTTTACTGGAATCAAAATCAATTCAAGCTAGCCCGTTTGTTTTAATTTAAAATCTATTAGAACCTAGAACCATTATAAAGTGAGAATTGGACATTGATCTTGAACATTCAAATCTCTACTCCAACTTGGTTCTTTGTGGGTTGCTACAACGAAGGAGAAATTCAGGTATTTTACATTTATTATAAATTCATTTATTTTGGTTTTATTTTAGGTTAAGCCAGAAAAATCTCAAAGTTGTTGGTTAACTGAGGAGAGCCAGAAAACTCAGAAGTGAGGGTTTTTGAATTGTGTAAGCCCTTTGAAAAAGACACAATTGTAAAGGTTTTGGGTGAACCTGCGAAAACCTATTTGATAGTGAACGCTAATATCCCCTGTGTGAGGATATTAGGAGTGGAGTAGCATTCTATGTAGCTGTTGTTGAACAGTTGGTGTACACACAAGCGAACCACTATAACTCTTTGTGTGTGGATGTGTGCTTCATTTTTGTATTTTTAATTATTCAGTTGTGGAATATACGTGGATGTGAATGTTGTAATCATTTTATTTCAAGCTCAGTGGTGAATGTTGTAATAGTTTAAATTTACATTTTCGCAATTTATCTCTTGCTATTCCTTATTTGTTTGAGCTTCAGTTTATCTACTTGTTCTAGTAAGGTTACCCTGCCATTTTTATGGTGCATGGTTGTCCTTAGAACAATCAATATTTGTGATTGCATTTTATTCTTCTTCGGTTTGAGTTTTTGATACAAAGACTTTTCTGGAAATCAGGTTGTCCTACCATAAACTTTGTTTTTGGTTGTAAGGTTGTCCTTAGAACAACTTTTGTATCAATCTCTCAATACTTGTTTATTGAGGTTGCTTTTCATTTCTGCATTGTGAATTGATTTATCTTATTTAGCTATCTATTTAGTAAATTTCGCGCTGTAATTATTTTAAATTTGGCAGTTGTCCTACCCCCCCTCTAGGACATATAGCTTGGCCTTTTCAAGGTTAGGTTATAGGTAAAGGTTTAGGGAATTGAAAATAGGTTAAAGTTTAGGTTTAGGAAATCGGGTCCAGGTTTGGGTAGGTTATAGGTTTAGGAATTTGAGAATACATTTAGGTTTTAGGTTTAGGTTATATTGGCTTAGGTTTAGGTTTAGGTTTAGATTATAGGTTTAGGTTTTGGTTTTAGGTCATAGGTTTAGGATTAAGTTATCGGTTTAGGTTTGTGTTTAGGTTAAGGTTATAGGTTTAGGTTTAGGTTTAGGTTATAGTGTAACAGCCCGTATTTTTCCCAACCTGGAATTAGACGTCCATAGGCAATGGGTCGATCCTAACACCTGATTAACTTGTCAGAACTCAACCCCAAAGTCTAAAAACGCTTTTGAACCCGTTTCCTTCACAAATCCCACCCTTCACCACTTTGATCTTTCAATTTTTCTAAGTACTTTCACCCTAGACACTATCTTAAACTAGCTAAGTATTATAACTTAGATCACCTTATATACAAACTATAAAGACCCTAATGCCACCTCAGACAGAAATTGCTCAAGACTAAATCCTTTAGAAATTGACAAAGTTAACTGAGTGCTAAACTAGATTAGCCATGAAATCCGTTTGATCCACTTTAAATACGATCTGCAAGACCCAAAACTTATAGAATCATTGACGCTAGGTTACCCTAAAATCTAGGATCAAACTCATTACCTGACTGCTCTCGGGAGCACATTAAAACTCCGTATCAAGTCTGGACCGCACATCGGGAGTTCGAATAATACGAGGTTAAGGACTTAGGACCGCCTCGCTGGGCTTGACAACCATCTCGGAAATCAAATCCAACCAGTGTCCCACGGCTGTTCGCTTGAGTCCGGAGCGAGAGAGAGTGAAAAAACTTCTTTTCGTTCCAAAATAAATATCTTGAATAGTAATCTGAGACTTGTCGCTTGCGGGTCAGTATTAGGGAACCAGACCTTCAGAATCTGACCCAAATACACCCTCGGATCAGGAAAAAATTCATAAACATATCCATGTACTCGGAATCTCCGATCGAGATCCACTAACCGTTGAACTGAAGCTGGTCCACCACGCGTGATCTGGAATCCCGAATGAAACGAAAACTGACTAAACATAGATCTAGCGTTAGTGAGCTTAAGTCTGACCGTACACAGAAAAGGGGCCGCCAGAAGTCCTTCGTTGAGCTGAAACAAATGCCTTTAGACAAAACCCAAGTATACCTTGACCTTAAGTCTAATTTGGTGAGTTTTTAGCCTATATAAGGACCTTAGAACCCTCTCTCTCATAGCCATATGAATTTGAGATTTGAGAGAGAGAAAAGAGAGAGAAAGTGTGGGAGATGTGGGAGAGTCTTCCTGCCCTTCTTCCCTGCTGCTATCCATGCTCCACCACTCCGTTCTAATCACTTCCCGACGATTCCAACTCTGTTTCTAGGTAAGAAACCCTAACCCTAATCTGATTGGGGTATTGATAGTTGTAGGTTATGAAATATCTAACCTATTTCATTCTATAGGTTGCCAAACTACCGTATACGGAAGCTTAGAAAACCTATCGACTCCGTTACGATTCTATGACAAAAGGTGCGGACTTTAGGTGTATAGGTTATGGTTTTCAATGCTTTCAATGTCAGATAATGATAGATTCATGATTTGCATGCAATTGTACATGTACAAAGTGCTTTCTGTTTTCTGTTTCGATTAAAGACGTAGAATATGGAATTTTTCATATTCTAGTATTCGTAGAAAATACTGTATACGTATACATTTTGGAAATGTGTTTGACAAGATTATTGTTGTATGAATGTATGATTATGGATAAAAAATACTTATTTGGCGAAAGGATTCGCCCTAATACATGTTTTGCTAATATACACTATGTATGTAGAAATACTGTATTGTAGAAAGTACCGTATACGTATATATTTTAGAGATGTGTTTGCCATGATTATTTGTTGTATAAATATATTACATATGCGTAAAATACTTGCTTGGCGAAAGGACTCGCCCTAATACATGTTTGCTTGCAAACACTAAGTATGTTGAAATAGTGTATGCAAAGTGTTTGTGAAAATGCTTGAGAGAGTAAGTGTTTAGATGATGATGCCTTAGGTAGGTTGAGATGGGATTCTCAACTACCTTGGAGACATGTTTGATTTGCTCCATGAGATTGTTTACTTAAACCGCTTACTTGTGAAATATATGTGTTTGCATTCTTGTTATATGCTTATGATATGCTTTATAACATGCTTTATACATGCATATGACATGTTTGTTAGCATGCTTGAATTACTTTGTTATTATGTTTTACTCCACATGCTTTGAATATGGATTAATTGTGATTGGGACTATATTTATAGTCCAGACAATCGGTACCAGACTTGAGATCGTGGTTGAGATTCATTTCGTCACGTAGGATGTGTTTGACGAACCCGAGTCGTACTTCAGTTGGCGACAGTGGTTAGGCCACACGAAGTGCTTATGTACTTCATGTCGTTCAGTTGATCGTGCGCTCGAGCTAGTCAGGCTCGTCAAGTAACCCGATCTGTCTAACGTTTGTTCACCATGTTTGGTCGCAACTGCTTGGACCTAGGGTACCAAACTTATCAGTGGAATCCCGTTAACCATGGTACCTCGATCCGCTAAGACTCATGAGCCGGGCATGGTGGTATGGGACACCGTGGTCGAGCTGTCAGCCTAAGCTGGCACCACGTGCCTCCCCGTAGTGACCAGTGAGCAACCGGACTCGTGAGCCGATTATGGTGGTATGGGACACTATATTCGTGCTGTCGGCCTACATTGATAAGGTGATGGGGGAGTGGTGCGACGATTCCATGTAACAACCCTGGCAGCCCTTTGTAGTGACCCTCGAGCATACTCTGAATTTGCGGTGAGGGGACGAGTTTTGCCGCAGTATATAGAGTATGAACTAGGCCTGTATCTGTGTAGTGATGAATCGTTAAAGAGGTGATGGAGGAGTGGTGCAACGATTCCTTGTAACAGCCCTGGCAGCCTCTGCAGTGACCTAGAAACACACCATCGTATGAGATTAACTAGGATTGATGACCCTAGAATGGATCATGTTTGGGAATGATACAAGGGAGGTACCTTAGTTTCTCAATACTGCTATTTGAAATGGACTAATAACTACTCGGTAATCATGCTCATCATCGCACTGCATGTGCCTGGTAGATGTGGAGCACTGAGGGATGAACGCATTCGCGAACCTAAGATGATGTCGCATGAGGGTGGTTTGGCAAGGGCATACATCATGTCATTTCATACTTATTAAATAAGAGTAGTTAGAATTATTTGATTGTACTGTTTTATCATTACTGCTTGACTGAATTGATAACATGTTAACTTATGTTTTATTGTTCCACTGAGTTGGCCACTCATTCCCACGTTACGGGACGGTGTTTTTAAAACACCCACCAGACCCTATATCAGATGCAGATGTCCCTGGAACACAAGAGACTGAGACTGACTTCTATGATGATCAAGAGGAGTTCTCCTACATGCAGTTCACTGGAGGCTTCGCATAGGTGATCCAATGCTGCGGGGCTACAGGGTTGATAATTTCAGTTGTACTATTTTGACATTTTGATTCAGAACCAACATGTATATATACGGTGACTCAGTTAGTGTTCATACTCTGGAGATCGAGAATGTTTGTTTATATATATATATCTATATACACCTTTCAGTCTTTCGCTTACGTTTTATACATGGATCTGGAGTTTGAATTACTGTTTTAGTAGAATCTCACTCATGTTATTGTACTAACACAGGCAACATTTAATCATCATTATCTATGTTGCATAAGTGATGTTCTGGAACTCGAGAGTTGAGTTACTACTTGACCCTCGATTTTTCGGGATGTTACAGTTGGTATCAGAGCATGATTTTGATTAACCGGACCTGAGTTATGTTCCCACGATGCACTTTGACGCACTCTGACTTAGGTGGGAGCGACGGAACGTAGAAACCAATCGAGAGTAACATTTCGAGACGGAAGAGAAACGGACAAAGGCCGTGATAGCGACACACGATGAAACGATCACGAAACGAGTAGGGTGACTAAAAAGGACGAGTTGTGTGGTCAAACAGCCTTACGAGAAGGGTAAAATTACACCAAATCTCATTTTACATCTAAATTTTCTACGAAATCCTATTCATGATACCGAAACGATAAATAGTCATAAATGTACTAAATGTATGTAACACCTATCATCTCAAAGCCTAAAAATTTATAATTCCTTCAAAACTTGAAATTCATTTCTAAATCCTTTATCCAGATATAAAGTCTAATGTATAAATGATGCAAATAATACTTAAACAAAAATTGACTATAAATAGTAAATATATGTATAAATTGGACTTTTGACCATTCAAAATTAGAATCTAACCAAATAAATGGGTTAGTTGGATAGATTTGCTCGTCCTACCCCAAAATAATTTGCCACGTGTCATATAAACCCTTTTCGGTTTACAAATTGGCCCCGAAAATGCCTCAAACGGAGTCGGGGGGCTACATGAGTCATTCTGGGGGGACTCGAGACAGACCCGGGATACCATTGGCCCCTTGGGAGGGTGGAGAAACCACCCAGCTGCGGTGGCGCGGCGCCGGGCAAGGCGGACCACGGCGGAACCACGGTCACCATGGTGGACCGCGGTCCAGCGGGCCCGGGCGGGCCGCAGTTCATTGGCTGGCCCTTTTTCGGCCACATTTTTCTTCGATTTTGGTCCGACTTCAAAAAGTCATATCTCCCTCATTATAACTCCGATTTAAGTGATTCAAAAGCTAGATTAAAGCTTGATAAATCTAGTTTGCATAAAAATAAGTGAAAAATATAATAAAATCATACACACACGCCCTGCACACTCCCACATACAGGGCCCCACCGTCCACTGGACGGTGGAACAACACATCATCAGGGTGGGTTCCACCGTCCGCCTGGACGGTGGATGCAAAATACATACATCATCAGTGTGGGTCCCATGTGGGGCCCACTGTAACGTTTATTTCCTCCACCCGTTCATAAGGTCACGTGGACCTGGATAAAGGGTGAAAACAATTTTCACCTTGATCGAAACTTCTGTAATGCCAAAAGGGCTTCAATGTAGAGTTCAATTTACACTGTTTCATGTGGTGTGGGCCACCTGAGTCTTGGATGTGGCTCAAATTCGGAGGGGGCCTACTTCAGGGAGTGGCCCACTAAATGAGCGGCGTGGATTTCAAATAAACATCAAGGTGGGGCCCACGGCTGAGGGCCGTGGGACCAGCCCGTCCGCCCGCAGGCACGCGCAGGCAGCGCTGCGCCTCTGGCGCTGTCAGCGGCGGCAGCGCTGCTGCCCTGTTTTCATTTTTTTTTTTTTTTTTTATTATTTTTTTTTTTGAAATCACCCTGTTGTGTGGTTTTTCCAGTGTAGGGCCCGCATCAGGCAAATCTGACTCACCCAATGGCGTCTACAGTTCAATACCAACCCATCAAGCCCAATATGGGTATATTTTGGTGCGTGGAAAGATTTAAATGAATTTAAACGGAAAGATTTAAATGAATTTAAACGGTGAGAATTAGTATTTGCTAAGGTACGGCCCACCAGAAAGTCAGATCATCCTCAATTTTCTCAACGTCTAAAATGAATTGTGGAAAAGGGTAGGCTTGGATTAACTACATACATCAAAAGGTGGAGCCTACATGGGACACCTTTCCCAAGGCTTTGAAACAAGCCAAAAATTGGTTTTCCCATACACGTCCAGCGTCTGGACGGTTTGAGTGTAACACATGCATTGAGGTGGGCCTGTTTAGGTGGGCCACCACTTGAGGATGGTGTGGATCAACACATATAAGGTAGGCCCCACTTATAAGGGCTTAGATAAAACCATGCCTCATGGTGGGGTCCATCCAAGTGGGCCACACAATCACACCAACATCACATGAATGGAGAATAAAAGGAAAGAGAGGGAGAGAGAGAAAGAGAAAGTGGGACACACGTGGGATGGAGGGACCCCGATACTAGATGGGCCCCCCTTGCATTCCATCATACATAAAAAGTAATCAAAGTGGGCCATTGGCCAATCATAGGGTCCCAAGTGAGATCCATACCATTGATCGGTAGGTCTCACTTGGCCCACCTAAGAAAGCATGAAAACTACCCTATCAAAGCACCCACCGTTCGATTTTCTCGGTCCGTTGGAATGCCTATCTCCTTGTGCTCCTCTTTGACGGTGGAGATGGGAAATCAAGGGCTAGGATGGAGGGTTTTGGGAAGGGAAAGGTGGGCCACACATTCATTCTTTGCACTTGGGAGAGCTTGGACGTGAGCTCTCTCTTTGGTTGTTTGGAAATGTGTTGGAAATGAGAGGAGGAGAGAGATAAGGAGAGAGAGATGGGAGGTGGAGTGATGGATGTGAGTGATGGGTGATGTGAGGTGAGTGATGGATGTGGGTAGGTGGTGTTGTTAAGAGAGAGGATGGAAGAAAGTTGACTTGATGGTTGCTTACTTGTGGAGAAAGGTGATGTGTACTTGACATTGATTGATTGATGTGATTGATTTGATTGATGGATTGATTTGACATGTTGTAGAGATTCTCTCGGGATCGTAAAAGCGCGCGTTTCTTCGAACTGAACGCCGGCTCTCATCTTCTGGTCAGGGTTCGGATCGAGCGTGAGTCGCGGCGTTGGAACTGCGGGACGGTGCGATCGCAATGATACAGGTCTCGGATTAAACCGACTCGAATCTAAAGGATGCGACTTACGGTCGATGCAATGTCGGTTATACGTCGAGGTTTGCCGGAGTTGACGGTAAGGATCGCGGCAGTTGACGGAACAGTAGGACCAGAACACGGGTCTTACAGTCACCACGGTGGACCGCGGTCCAGCGGGCCCGGCCATGGCGTAGTTCATTGGCTGGCCCTTTTTCGGCCACATTTTTCTACGATTTTGGTCTGACTTCAAAAAGTCATATCTCCCTCATTATAACTCCGATTTAAGTGATTGAAAAGCTAGATTAAATCTTGATAAATCTAGTTTACATAAAAATAAGTGAAAAATATAATAAAATATTTAATATAGTTAAATATGAGTCATTGTGTCAACTATCCAAAAATTATTAGTTTGCACAACTGCTGCTTCTAGAATTTTTAGAATTTTTCTATAAGAAGAAATCTAATGAAATTAAGTGGATATGAAATATACTTGATGATGAACTACTAGAAAAATAATTAAAATAATAGGCCAACTATAAATGCCAGAAAAAGGCGTAGAACTTCCCTAGGCACGTGTGGTGCCTACCAAATTTTGTGGGGCCCCTGTTTCATTTCCGTTTTACCCCCTCTCTCTCAACTACACCTCCAAGCTCTTCGTTTCTCCAAAAATTATTGGTTTTGCTCTCAAATCTCTCTCCCAATCGCCCAATTCTTCATTTTCGGCCACAACCCATCCACGTTCGTCATTCACAGTAACACCTACCCCCTACCCTCTCCATTCTCTCTCATTAAAGCACTTACATGCCTCATTTGGAGCTCAAATTCGGGTAAGCTCTCAATCCATCCCATCTACTCATTTTTCTCCTTCAATCCCTATCAGTTGGGGCCTTTGCAATCTCTGTTGAGGCTTAAGTTCGTGGGGAACCAGAGAAATCAGCCCTTTCTCTCCCCTTTTCTTCACTTTTCCATAGCCTTCACAACCTCCAAATGATGGGACATTTGAGGCCCGTTTGATCAACTACATTAAGTGAGATTAGGTGGATGGAATTGTAAAAGTAATAATAAATATATGTGTAAGGTATGGTCCATAGATTGAGTGTATCCCATGGTTTCCGATACTATGTTTGGAATGTATGCAATTAAACGTAAACTCTGAGTTGTCCTTCCAAATTTCACTTAGAAATTCATTATCCTGGGATTTGGAAATCCCATCCCACACTTTCCAACATAAGAATCATTTTCCAAAGCCTATAAAATTAATTTTAATTCTCACCCACCCTCCTAACAACCATGCCACTCCCAATACCAAGGAGGGTTTAGCAATGCAAGCCCATAAAATAAACTCAAGACCACTGGCCAAATAGTGTTGAAGTGATAAAGTCCCTTGATATACATTAACCCACCACACTCTGATAGTTTAAGCTTTTAGAGTAAATGGTTGTTTGACAAATAGGCCATAGAGTTTTGGACCTAGAGCGGTGCTCCTAGATTTCGACAGACCTGACCGTATAGGAAATCCAACAAGTAATAATGTGAACCTTATGACCTCCTTAGATAGTACGAGCATGTGTTTAGTGCTCGAGCATAGTTAAATTTAAGTTCGGGCAACTCAATCCCAATCAGCCAACTTTGACCCTAAGTGATAAAACTCTTCCTTGTATTAGAAATGATATGAAATCATCTAGCGTATGAGTGTGGACTTTGGACTACACCTATGGATTTTTCACTACTCCTAAATTAAGACTAGACTATCGATTACATTAGGGAATGTTAGAGACCGATAAACTCTGTTAGTCGGCTTGATTAGGTTGTAACGAGACGTCGTTCCTTCGTGGAATCCCCTTGGTACTCATAGGCTTCTTTAACAACTCTTAGGAGGCGTGTTTAATTGGTAACTATTCACGCTCAGAGGAAACTTATATATCCATTAGATTTAATGATAGGTCAAATCAATCCACCCTTTAGAATCGCCTTCTCAAGGACTTAGTACAATCGGGAACATGGAGCAGAGAAACTATATATAAGCGAGGTATTCGCGGTTTGAGTTGAATTCTCAATCCTGGTCGTTACCAATGAACCCTATGCTCTGATCAAGTAGAAGGTCGGGATCAACTAGGATTAAGAAATGACAAGACAATTTTCTGTCCTAACTAGGCAGAAAGTCCATGTATTCGACTCAGACCCATTACACAACATTCCTTTCATGTTGGCCCAACCACTTACAACTAAACATTTATAACTTTGTCTTTAAGAAGTATTAGGAGTATATAGCCGATAAAGATTTTCTTTTAGGCCCAAGGAAATTCCCAAATGGGCAACAGACAGTATTCATAGGTCCCAGATTACATGTCATGTCGGCATACATATTGTGCATATGAACGTAGAAAGATAGCCTGCCTGTTAAGCTAGACATGATTAAAGAGGATAAGTCTGGACCGTGACAAAAACTCCTTGGTAGGATTAGGCATCTTGCCACAGACTCACACCTGCCCCTGAAATCAACCACGATACCCATCATCTTTAGCTCCTTACTATGACCATAGGTACCAATGTCATAGTACACATCATCGATGGCAGGAAGACCATTGTATTGAGAGATTGTTTCCCATTTCGTGTCAAGGATAGGTCCTACATTACACCTTGCTCCGACATACGGAACAGGACATAGATCTTGAAGCCTGGAGGTAGAAATAAGTTTTAAGGGAGGTAGAACATTATGAACCCACTCTAGCTAGGTCACCTAATACATGTAACATCCTGGATTTTTGCCAACCTGGGATTAGACGTCCTTAGCCAATGGGTCGACCCTAACACCTTATCAACTTGTCAAAACTCAGTCCCAAAGGCTAAAATCGCTTGTGAACCATTTTCTTCACAAATTCCACAATTCACACCACCTTGATTTTTTCAATTTTTCAAAGTACTTTCACCCTAGACACTATCTTAAACTAGCTAAGTAGTATAACTTGGATCACTTTATATACAAACTACAAAGGCCCAGGTACCACCTCAGACAGAAATCTTATAGGACTAAATCCTTCAGAAATGAGACAAAGTAACTAAGTGCAAAACTAGATTAGATATGAAATCTACTAGAATCGCCTTAAATACGATCTGCAAGACCCAAAACTTGTAGAATCATTGACGCTAGCTTACCCTAAAACCTAGGATCAATCTCATTACCCGGCTGCTCTCGGGAGCATCTCGAAACTCTGTATCAGATCTGGACCGCACGTTGGAAGTCCGATTAACACGAAGTTAAGGACTTAGGACCGCCTCGCTGGGCTTGACAGCGATCTCAAAAAATCAAATCCAAATAATGTCCCACCGCTATTCGCTTGAGCTCGGAGTGAAGAGTGTGAGAAATGTGAAATTAATTTAAAATAAAATATCTTGAATAGTAATCTGACACCTCTCGCTTGCGGATCAGTATTAAGCAACCAGACCGTGAGAATCAGGCCAAATTACACCCTCGGATCAGGAGAAATTTCATACACATTTACATGTACTCGGAATCTCCGATCGAGATCCACTGACCGTTGAACTGAAACTGATCCGACAAGCGTGATCTGGAAATTCCACTGAAACGAAAACTTAATAGAATGTAGATCCAGTGTTAGTGAGCTTAAGTCCGACCTTTGGCTCAAGGAGGGCCGCCAGAAACCCTCTTTTGAGCTGAAACAATGCCGATTTGATTATAATGTAAGTATACCTTGAACATAAGTCTATTTCAGTGAATTTTTAGGCTATATAAGGACCTTAAACCCTCTCTCATGGCAGCCATACGAATTTGAGATTGAGAGAGAGAAAAGAGAGAGAAAGTGTGGGAGTAGTGGGAGAATCTCCCTGCCACTCTTCCCTGCCGCTATTCGGGCTCCACCGCCTGATTCTCATCCCTTTTCCGGTGTTTTCGGCGTCATTTCTAGGTAAGAAACCATAACCCTAATCTGATTTGGGGCTTGGGTGGTTGTAGGTTATGAAATAGCTAACCTATTTCGTTCTATAGGTTGCCAAACTGCCGAATACGGAGCTTAGCAAACCTATCGACTCCGTTGCGATTCTACGACAAAAGGTGCGGACTTTAGGTGTATAGGTTATGGTTTTCAACGCTTTCAATGTCAGATAATGATAAATTCATGATCTGCATGCAATTGCACATGTACAAAGTGCTGTCTGTTTCCGTTTCGATTAAAGATGAAAAACATGGAATTCTACATACTCTAGGTATTCGTAGAAAGTACGGTATACGTATATTTTTTGGAAATGTGTTTGACATGTTTATTTGTTATATGGATATACGATATATGGATAAAATACTTATTTGGCAAAAGGATTCGCCTAAATACATGTTTTACTTATATACACTATGTATGTTGAAATTGCGTATTCTAGAAAATATTGTATACGTATAAATTTGGAGATGTATTTATCATGATTATTTGTTTTGTAGTAATATATTATACATGGAGAAAATACTTGCTTGGCTAAAGGATAGCCCTAATACATGTTTTGCTAACATACACCATGTATGTTGTAATAGTGTATTCTAAGTGTTTGTGAAAATGACTGAATGAGTATAGAATTCTCATTCGTGCACGCCATGACTAAGTGTCATGGATTCATGATTGTTGTATTGGCGATACCCCTTTGACGAAAGGATTTGCCCTTAAATCACGCCACGGCCAATATACACTATATATGCTAAAATGTGTGGCCCAAGGTTTGTGGAAATTACTGAATGAATATGGAACTTGGATTCCTGCTTGCCATGACTATCCGTCGTGGGTGTATGCGTGTTATGATTGGGGCAACTCCCTAGTGAAAGGATTTGGCCTAATGCCTATGTGATCGACATATGTCATGTATGTTGATGTACGTTTGTTTAAGTATTTCTTGAAATGTCTGAATGAGTAGTAGTTAGCAAATTGTAATGTATAAGGGTGTTGAGATATGATTCTCAACCTCTTTTAACTATGTGTATGATCTCCTTGGATAGTTGCGTGATTAGGAATTGAACATGTACAAACTCATGCTTGTGTTGTGATTCATAACATGCTCAACTGCTTTATGATTTTAACTATGTAATGCATATGTTTAGATTTATATTTACATTGTATGATCCGTCATGGGTGATGGGGGAGTGGAGCAACGAGTGCGTGCAACAGCCCTGACAGCCCTAAACGGATAATACCAGACTTTGATTGTATGAGTTGAATCTTGATCTACTACTGTTTTATTTATCTGCACTTGATTATGTTTGGGGTTATGATTATAGTCCAGACAATCGGTACCGGAATTGAATTCGTGGCTGTGATTCATTTGCCACGTGAGATGTGTTCGACGAACCCGAGTCGTACTTCGATGGACGATAGTGGTTGGCCACACGAAGTACTTATGCGCTTCATATCGTCCAACTTGTTATGCGCTCGAGCTAGCCGAGCTCGTCAAGTAACCCGATATGTCGAATGTGTGTTCACCATGTTTGGTCATTACTGCTTGAACCTAGGGCACCAAACTTACCAGTGGAAATCCCGTTAACCATGGTACCTCGATCCGCTAAGACTCATGATGGTATGGGACACCGTGGCGGAGCTGTTGGCCTACGCTGGGGCCACGTGCCTCCCCGTAGTGACCATTGAGCAACCAAACTCGTGAACCGAATATGGTGGTATGGGACACTGTATTCGAGCTGTCGACACTTACGGCGAGAGCCGAGTACGGTGAGACCTGTACTCGTACAGACGGGCGACGAGTCCTCTGTAGTGTCTTCGAGTATACTCTAAGGTCTGTGATTGGCGACGAGCCCTTCACAGCATCTAGAGTACGAGTTGAGCCGAGTACGGTGAGACCTGTATTCGAGCTGACGGCCAGCGATTGAGCCGAGTACGGTGAGACCTGTACTCGAGCTGACGATCAGCAATTGAGCCGCATACGGTGAGATCTGTATCCGTGCTGACGGGTGACGAGCCCTTTGCGATGCCTTCGCGATGCATCTTGAACCATAATACCGTATGAGATTAACTAGGATTGACGACCCTAGGATGGATCATGTTTGGGAATGATACAAGGGAGGTACCTTAGTTTCCCAATACTGCTGTTTGAAATGAACTAATAATTACTCGGTAATCATGCTCATCCTCGCACTGCATGTGCCTGGTAGATGTGGAGCACTGAGGGATGGACGCATTCGCGAACGTAAGATGATGTCGCATGAGGGTGGTTTGGCAAGGGCATACATCATGTTTCATACTTGCATTAAATAAGAGTAGTTAAAAATTGTTTGGCTGTACTGCTTTATCATTACTGCTTGACTGAATTGATAACATGTTAACCTATGCTTTATTGTTCCACTGAGTTGATCACTCACTCCCACGTTACGGGACGGTGTTTGCAACACCAACCAGATTTGTTGAGTTTCAGGTGATGGCGATGCTTATGAAGCAGAGCCGAACTACTACTATGATGTTGAGGAGGAGTTCTCCTACATGTAATCTCTGACAGGTCTATGAAGACCTGGTATTGTATTGACGGGGCTACGATACTTGGGATAGGAGACATTACACTTCCTCACATTTGGTATATTTTAGAACTGCACTTGTAATTATTTAACCTGGTAATGTTATCACACTCTGGAGACTCATCATAGTTTATATATTTTATCTATCTATCACAGTCTTCCGCTTACAAATTTAACTGTCTCTAGAGTATGATATGCTGTTTTGGCATAATCTCACTCATGTTCAATGCACGAATACAGTCAACATTCAATCATCATTCATTTTGTTGCATAAGTGATGTTCTGGAACTCGGGAGTTGAGTTTATGCTCGACCCCCGATTTTCAGGGCGTTACAATACACCTCTTTGATCTGGGTGGCGCAGCGGAAGCGTGATGGACCCTATCCCACTGGCCCAGGATCGAATGGAATTGATCCAGACTGTACGTAAAGATAGGTCACTAAATAGAATCTGAATCTTCCTTAGAATATAAAGCAATTAGGGTTCAAGTGTTAAACAATTTTATATTACATAATAGGCCTAACAATGGGTATGAACCGAATTACAATAGCCAAGGTTAACGCATCTACAACTGTGCTCGTTAAATACGAACATTATAGAAGCCCTAGCAAGTTCTACGATGAGAAATAGTTTTAGGATGATCTAGTAAAATTTGATTCATCATTTCCTTGGACATAAACAATAACAAGGACTCTCTTAGACCAATGGACAACTTTAGTAATAAGACAAGTTGAGCCTTTCAATAATGGATATTTCCTACATTTTTAGAGTGATCGGACTACGGAGTTACCGAAATATACAACTGCGAAACCTTCGCGGCTTGACCCAATTCATAATCATGGGCGACTACCAATGGACTCACTGCTTGGCCGAGCAGAAGACCAGGATCCATCAAGATTAGGAAGGGATACAATGAGCCTTCTACCCTGGCCTGGTAGATGATCGATGTATCGGGATCAAGCCCACTATAACCATCTCTTCGTGTGGATCAAACAATGAAAACAGTTATCTTACTCTAAATAGTTGGGGATTGTAGTTAAGACTCCAAATAGGTAAAGAAATAAATTGTAGAAAACCATCAGGATATGGGAAATGGATAAATAAATAAGTTTTAAGGGGGGTAAACTAAAATGAACCAGTCTAGTATATACCCTACCACGCGTAGAAACTTGAAATCAATAAGTCTTAGGCAAATGAAATAATAGAAATCTTTCCTTATGACCCTTAGGCAATTTCGGGGAAGAAATTTGTTTTAAGGGGGGTAGATTGTAACAGCCCCGATTTTTCCCAACCTGGAATTAGACGTCCTTAGGCAATGGGTTGATCCTAACACCTAATTAACTTGTCAGAACTCAACCCCAAAGTCTAAAAATGCTTTTGAACCCATTTCCTTCACAAATCCCACCCTTCATCACATTGATCTTTCAATTTTTCTAAGTACTTTCACCCTAGACACTATCTTAAACTAGCTAAGTATTATAACTTGGATCACCTTATATACAAACTACAAAGACCCGAGTGCCACCTCAGACAGAAATTGCTTAGGACTAAATCCTTTAGAAATTTGACAAAGTTAACTAAGTGCTAAACTAGATTAGCCATGAAATCCATTTGATCCACTTTAAATATGATCTGCAAGACCCAAAACTTGTAGAATCATTGACACTAGGTTACCCTAAAATCTAGGATCAAACTCATTACCCGACTGCTCTCTGGAGCACATTGAAATTCCGTATTAGGTCTAGACCGCACATCGGGAGTCCGAATAATACGAGGTTAAGGACTTAGGACCGCCTCGCTGGGCTTGACAACCATCACGGAAATCAAATCCAGCCAGTGTCCCACGGTTGTTCGCTTGAGTCTGGAGTGAGAGAGTGTGAAAACACTTATTTTCTTTCCAAAATAAATATCTTGAATAGTAATCTGAGACTTGTCGCTTGCGGATCAGTATTAGGCAACCAGACCGTCAAAATCTGACCCAAATACACCCTCGGATCAGGAAAAATTTCATAAACAAATCCATGTACTCGAAATCTCCGATCGAGATCCACTGACTGTTGAACTGAAACTGGTCTGCCACGCGTGATCTGGAATCCTGAATGAAACAAAAACTTGACTAAACATAGATCCAACGTTAGTGACCTTAAGTTTGACCGCACACAGAAAAGGGGCCGCCAGAAGTCCTCCGTTGAGCCGAAACAGATGCCCTTTGGACAAAACCCAAGTATACCTTGACCTTAAGTCTAATTTGGTGAGTTTTTAAGCTATATAAGCACCTTAGAACCCTCTCTCTCTCAAAGCCATACGAATTTGAGATTTGAGAGAGAGAAAAGAGAGAGAAAGTGTGGGAGATGTGGGAGAGTCTTCCTGCCCTTCTTCCCTGCTGCTATCCATGCTCCACCACTCCGTTCTAATCGCTTTTCCGGCGATTCCAGCTCCGTTTCTAGGTAAGAAACCCTAACCCTAATCTGATTTGGGGTATTGATAGTTGTAGGTTATGAAATAGCTAACCTATTTCATTCTATAGGTTGCCAAACTGCCGTATACGGAAGCTTAACAAACCTATCGACTTCGCTACGATTCTACACAAAAGGAGCGGACTTTAGGTGTATAGTTTATGGTTTTCAACGCTTTTAATGTCAGATAATGATAGATTCATGATCTGCATGCAATTGCACATATATAAAGTGCTTTCTGTTTTCTGTTTCGATTAAAGACGTAGAATATGAAAATTTTCATATTCTAAGTATTCGTAGAAAATACCGTATACGTATATATTTTGGAAATGTGTTTGACATGATTATTTGTTATATGAATGTATGATATATGGATAAAATACTTATTCGGCGAAAGGATTCACCCTAATGCATGTTTTGCTAATATACACTATATATGTAGAAATACTGTATTGTAGAAAGTACCGTATACGTATATATTTTAGAGATGTGTTTGCCATAAATATATTACATGTGCGTAAAATACTTGCTTGGTGAAAGGACTCGCCCTAATACATGTTTGCTTGCATACGCTAAGTATGTTGAAATAGTGTATGCAAAGTGTTTGTGAAAATCCTTGAGAGAGTAAGTGTTTGGATGATGATGCCTTAGGTAGGTGTTGAGATGGGATTCTCAACTACCTTAGAGACATGTATGATTTGCTCCATGAGATTGTTTACTTAATCCGCTTACTTGTGAAATATATGTGTTTGCATTCTTGTATATATGATGCTTTATGATATGCTTTATAACATGCTTTATACATGCTTATGACATGTTTGTTAGCATGCTTGAATTACTTTGTTTATTATGCTTTACTCCACATGCTTGAATATGGATTAATTGCGATTGCGACTATATTATAGTCCAGACAATCGGTACCAGACTTGAGATCGTGGTTGAGATTCATTTCGTCACGTAGGATGTGTTTGACGAACCCGAGTCGTACTTCAGTTGGCGACAGTGGTTAGGCCACACGAAGTGCTTATGTACTTCATGTCGTTCAGTTGATCGTGCGCTCGAGCTAGTCAGGCTCGTCAAGTAACCCGATCTGTCTAACGTTTGTTCACCATGTTTGGTGCAACTGCTTGGACCTAGGGTACCAAACTTATCAGTGGAATCCTGTTAACCATGGTACCTCGATCCGCTAAGACTCATGAGCGGGCATGGTGGTATGGGACACCGTGGTCGAGCTGTCAGCCTAATCTGGCACCACGTGCCTCCCGTAGTGACCAGTGAGCAACCGGACTCGTGAGTCGATATGGTGGTATGGGATACTATATTCATGCCGTCGGCTTACATTGATAAGGTAATGGGGGAGTGGTGCAACGATTCCATGTAACAGACCTGGAAGCCCTTTATAGTGACCCTCGAGCATACTCTGAATTTGCGGTGAGGGGACAGTTTTGCCGCAGTGTATAGAGTATGAACTAGGCCTGTATCTGTGTATGATGAATCTTGAAGAGGTGATGGGGGAGTGGTGCAACGATTCCGTTGTAACAGCCCTGACAACGCCTCTGCAGGACCTATAAACACACCATCGTATGAGATTAACTAGGATTGACGACCCTAGAATGGATCATGTTTGGGAATGATACAAGGGAGGTACCTTAGTTTCCCAATACTGTATTTGAAATGGACTAATAACTACTTGGTAATCATGCTCATCATCGCACGCATGTGTCTAGGTAGATGTGGAGCACTGAGGGATGAGCACATTCGCGAACCTAAGACGATGTCGCATGAGGGTGGTTTGGCAAGGGCATACATCATGTCATTTCATACTTGCATTAATAAGAGTAGTTAGAATTTTTGATTGTACTGCTTTATCATTACTCTTGACTGAATTGATACATGTTAACCTATTTTTATTGTTCCACTGAGTTGGCCACTCATTCCCACACGTTACGGGACGGGTTTTTAAAACACCCCCAACCCTGTATCAGATGCAGGTATCACTGGAGCACAGGAGACTGAGCCTGACTACTATGATGATCAAGAGGAGTTCTCCTACATGCAGTTCGCTGGAGGCTTTGCATAGCTGTCCAGTGCTACGGGGCTACAGGGTTTATAATTTCAGTTGTACTATTTTGACATTTTGATTCAGAACCCAACATGTATATATCCGGTGACTCAGTTAGTGTTCATACTCTGGAGATCGAGAATGTTTTTGTTTTATATATATATATCTATATACCCTTCAGTCTTCCGCTTACGTTTTATACATGGATCTGGAGTATGAATTACTGTTTTGGTAGAATCTCACTCATGTTATTGTACTAACACAGGAAACATTAATCATCATTATCTATGTTGCATAAGTGATGTTAAAACTCGAGAGTTGAGTTACTACTTGACCCTCGATTTTTCGGGATGTTACAGTTGGTATTAGAGCATGATTTATTTAAACTGGACCTGAGTTATGTTCCCACGATCCACTTTGATGCACTCTGACTTAGGTGGGAGCGACGGAACGTAGAAAACCAACTTCGGATTTTCCAATTTTTCGCCGAACGGCGAAACCGACCAAAATCGGCCGTTGAGATTGGACCCGTACACACCATGATCACGCGAAACGAACCGAATCACTTCTAGGCCGTCAGTCGAGGGTTTGAGTCGTCCCCTAGAAACGAGTGTCCTTAGGTTGTGGGTCAACCACAACACCTTACACTTCATCTCAAAGCCTAAAACCCCCTTTTATCCAATTCCTTCAAAATCTCTCCTTGCACCACTTCATTCTTTAATTTTTTTTCTAAATCCTTTCATACCAGATATAAATTCTAATGTATAAATGATTGCCAGAATAATACTTAAACAAAAATGACTATAAATAGTAAATATATGTATAAATTGGAACTTTTGACCATTCAAAATTTAGAATCTAACCAAATAAATGCGTTAGTTGGATAGATTTGCTCGTAAACCCAAAATCATTTGCCACATGTCATATAAACCCTTTTCGGTTTAACAATTGGCCGCGAAAATGCCTCAAACGGAGCGGAGTCGGGGGGCTACATGAGTCATTCCGGGGGGCCTCGAGACAGACCCGGGATACCATTGGCCCCTTGGGAGGGTGGAGAAACCACCCAGCTGCAGTGACGTGGCGCGGGCAAGGCGGACCACGGCGGAACACGGTCACCACGGTGGACCGCGGTCCAGCGGGCCCGGGCGGGCCGCAGTTCATTGGCTGGCCCTTTTTCGGCTTCGTTTTTCTACGATTTTGGTCCGACTTCAAAAAGTCATATCTCCCTCATTATAACTCTGATTTAGGTGATTCAAAAGCTAGATTAAGCTTGATAAGTCTAGTTTATAAAAATAGTGTGAAAAATATAATAAAATATTTAATATAGTTAAATATGGGTCTTGTGTCAACTATCCAAAAATTATTAGTTTGGACAACTGCTGCTTCTAGAATTTTAGAATTTTTCTATAAGAAGAAATCTAATGAAATTAAGTGGATATGAAGTATACTTGATGATGAACTACTAGAAAAATAATTAAAATAATAGACCAACTATAAATGACAGAAAAAGGCGTAACTTCCCTAGGCACGTGTGGTGCCTGCCAAATTTTGTGGGGGCCCCTGTTTCATGTCCGTTTTACCCCCTCTCTCTCAACTACACCTCCAGCTCCTCAGCTCTCCTTTTTTTCTTCCTCCAAAAATTGTTGTTTTTGCCCTCTCAAATCTCTCTCCCAATCACCAATTCTTCATTTTTCGGCCACAATTCACATAACGCCTACCCCCTACCCTCTCCATTCTCTCTCATTGGAGCACTTACATGCCTCATTTGGATCTCAAATTCGGGTAAGCTCTCAATCCATCCCATCTATTCATTTTCCTCCTTCAAACCCTGTTAGTTCGGGGCCTTTGTAATCTCTGTTGAGGCTTAAGTTCGTGGGGAACCAGAGAAATCAACCCTTTTTCTCCCCTTTTCTTCACTTTTCCATAGCCTTCACAACCTCCAAATGATGGGACATTTGAGTCCCGTTCGATCAACTACATTAAGTGAGATTAGGTGGATGGAATTGTAAAAGTAATAATAAATATATGTGTAAGGTATGGTCCTTAGATTGAGTGTATCCCATGGTTTCCGATACTATGTTTGAAATGTATGTAATTAAACGTAAACTCTGAGTTGTCCTTCCAAATTTCACATAGAAATTCATTATCCTGGGATTTAGAAAACCCATCCACACTTTCCAACATAAGAATCATTTTCCAAAGCCTATAAAATTAATTTTAATTCCCACCCACCCTCCTACCAACCATGCCACTCCTAATACCGAGGAGGGATTAGCAATGCAAGACCATTAAATACAACTTAAGACCACTGGCCAAATAGTGTTGAAGTGATAAAGTCCCTTGATATACATTAATCCACCACACTCTGACAGTTTAAGCTTTAGAGTAAATGGTTGTTTGACAAATAGGCCATAGAGTTTTGGACCTAGAGCGGTGCTCCTAGATTTCGACAGACCTGACCGTATAGGAAATCTAATAAGTAATAATGTGAACCTTATGACCTCCTTAGATAATACGAGCATGTGTGTAGTGCTCGAGCGTAGTTAAATTTAAGTTCGGGCAACTCAATCCCAATCAGCCAACTTTGACCCTAAGTGATAAAACTCTTCCTTGTATTGGAAATGATATGAAATCATCTAGCATATGAGTGTGGACTTTGGGCTACACCTATGGATTTTTCACTACTCCTAAATTAAGACTAGACTACCGATTACATTAGGGAATGTTAGAGACCGATAAACTCTGTTAGTCGGCTGATTAGGTTGATTAGGTTGAGCGAGACCCCGTTCCTTCGTGGAATCCCCTTGGTACTCATAGGCTTCTTTAACAACTCTTAGGAAGCGTGTTTAATTGGTAACTATTCACGCTCAGAGGAAACTTATATATCCTTAGATTTAATGATAGGTCAAATCAATCCACCCTTTAGAATCGCCTTCTCAAGGACTTAGTACAATCGGGAACACGGAGCAGAGAAACTATATATAAGCGAGGTATTCGCGTTTGAGTTGAATTCTCAATCCTGGTCGTTACCAATGAACCCTATGCTCTGATCAAGCAGAAGGTCGGGATCAACTAGGATTAAGAATGATATGACAAATTTCTGTCCTAACTAGGCAGAAAGTCCATGTATTCGACTCAGAACCATTACACAACATTCCGTTCGTGTTGGCCCGACCACTTACAACTAAAATTTATAACTTTGTCTTTAAGAAATATTAGGAGTATATAGCCGATAAAGATTTTCTTTTAGGCCCAAGGAAATTCCCAAATGGGAAACAGACAGTATTCCTAGGTCCCAGATTACATGCCATGTCGGCATACATATTGTGCATATGAACGTAGAAAGATAGCCTGCCTGTTAAGCTAGACATGATTAAGGAGGATAAGTCTGGACCGTGACAAAAACTCCTTGGTAGGATTAGGCATCTTGCCACAGACTCACACCTGCCCCTGAAATCAACCACGATACCCATCATCTTTAGCTCCTTACCATAGGTACCAATGTCATAGTACACATCATCGATGGCAGGAAGACCATTGTATTGAGAGATTGTTTCCCATTTCGTGTCAAGGATAGGTCCTACATTACACCTTGCTCCGACATACGGAACAGGACATAGATCTTGAAGCCTGGAGGTAGAAATAAGTTTTAAGGGAGGTAGAACATTATGAACCCCTCTAGCTAGGTCACCTAATACACCTCTTTGATCTGGGTGGCGCAGCGGAAGAGTGATGGACCCTATCCCACTGGCCCATGATCGAATGGAATTGATCCAGACTGTACGTAAAGATAGGTCACTAAATAGGATCTGAATCTTCCTTAGAATATAAAGCAATTAGGGTTCAAGTGTTAAACAATTTTATATTACATAATAGGCCTAATAATGGGTATGAACCGAATTACAATAGCCAAGGTTAACGCATCTACAACTGTGCTCGTTAAATACGCACATTATAGAAGCCCTAGCAAGTTCTACAATGAGAAATAGTTTTAGGATGATCTAGTAAAATTTGATTCACCATTTCCTTGGACATAAACAATAACAAGGACTCTCTTAGACCAATGGGCAACTTTAGCAATAAGACAAGTTGAGCCTTTCAATGATGGACATTTCCTACATTTTTAGAGTGATCGGACTACAAAGTTACCGAAATATATAACTGCGAAACCTTCGCGGCTTGACCCAATTCTTAATCATGGGCGACTACCAATGGACTCACTGCTTGGCCGAGCAAAAGGCCAGGATCCATCAGGATTAGGAAGGGATACGATGAGCCTTCTACCCTGACCCTGGCCTGGTAATGATCGATGTATCGGGATCAAGCCCACTATACCATCTCTCCGTGTGGATCAAACAATGAAATCAACTATCTTACTCTAAATAATGGGGATTGTCGTTAAGACTCCAAATAGGTAAAGAAATAAATTGTAGAAAACCATCAGGATATGGGAAATGATAAATAAATAAGTTTTAATGGGGGGTAGACTAAAATGAACCAGGCTAGTATATACCCAACCACGCGTATAAACTTGAAATCAATAAGTCTTAGGCAAATGAAATAATAGAAATCTTTCCTTATGACCCTTAGGCAATTTCGGGGAAGAAATTTTGTTTTAAAGGGGGTAGATTGTAACAGCCCCGATTTTTCCCAACCTGGAATTAAACGTCCTTAGGCAATGGGTCCATCCTAACACCTGATTAACTTGTCAGAACTCAACCCCAAAGTCTAAAAACGCTTTTGAACCCATTTCCTTCACAAATCCCACCCTTCACCACATTGATCTTTCAATTTTTCTAAGTACTTTCACCCTAGACACTATCTTAAACTAGCTAAGTATTATAACTTGGATCACCTTATATACAAACTACAAAGACCCGAGTGCCACCTCAGACAGAAATTGCTTAGGACTAAATCCTTTAGAAATTTGTTAACTAAGTGCTAAACTAGATTAGCCATGAAATCCGTTTGATCCACTTTAAATACGATCTGCAAGACCCAAAACTTGTAGAATCATTGACGTTAGGTTACCCTAAAATCTAGGATCAAACTCATTACCCAACTGCTCTCGGGAGCACATTGAAATTCCGTATCAGGTCTGGACCGCACATCGGGAGTCCGAATAATACGAGGTTAAGGACTTAGGACCGCCTCGCTGGGCTTGACAGCCATCTAGAAAATCAAATCCAGCCAGTGTCCCACGGCTGTTCGCTTGAGTCCGGAGTGGAGAGAGTGTGAAAACACTTATTTTCTTTCCAAAATAAATATCTTGAATAGTAATCTGAGACTTGTCGCTTGCGGGTCAATATTAGGCAACCAGACCGTCGGAATCTGACCCAAATACACCACCTCGGATCAGGAAAATTTCATAAACATATCCATGTACTACGGAATCTCCGATCGAGATCCACTGACCGTTGAACTAAATCCGGTCTGTCACGCGCGTGATCTGGAATCCCGAATGAAACGAAAACTTGACTAAACATAGATCCAACGTTAGTGAGCTTAAGTCTGACCGCACACAAAAAGGGGCCCGCCAGAAGTCCTCCGTTGAGCGAAACAGATGCCCTTTGGACAAAACTCAAGTATACCTTGACCTTAAGTCTAATTTGGTGAGTTTTTAAGCTATATAAGGACCTTAGAACCCTCTCTCTCATAGCCATACGAATTTGAGATTTGAGAGAGAGAAAAGAGAGAGAAAGTGTGGGAGATGTGGGAGAGTCTTCCTGCCCTTCTCCCTGCTGCTATCCATGCTCCACCACTCCGTTCTAATCGCTTTCCCGGCGATTCCAGCTCCGTTTCTAGGTAAGAAACCCTAACCCTAATCTGATTTGGGGTATTGATAGTTGTAGGTTATTAAATAACTAACCTATTTCATTCTATGGTTGCTAAACTGTCGTATACGGAAGCTTAGCAAACCTATCGACTCCGCTACGATTCTACGACAAGGCTCGGACTTTAGGTGTATAGGTTGGTTTTCACGCTTTAATGTCAGATAATGAAGATTCATGATCTGCTATTGCACATGTACGAAGCTTTCTGTTTTCTGTATTCGATATAAAGACATAGAATATGGAATTTTTCATATTCTAAGTATTCGTAGAAAATACCGTATACGTATATATTTTGGAAATGTGCTTGACATGGTTATTTGTTGTATGAATGTACGATATGTGGATAAAATACTTATTCGGCGAAAGGATTCGCCCTAATGCATGTTTTGCTAATATACACTATGTATGTAGAAATACTGTATTGTAGAAAGTACCGTATACGTATATATTTTAGAGATGTGTTTGCCATAATTATTTGTTGTATAAATATATTACATATGCGTAAAATACTTGCTTGGCGAAAGGACTCGCCCTAATACATGTTTATTTGCATACACTAAGTATGTTGAAATAGTGTATGCAAAGTGTTTGTGAAAATGCTTGAGAGAGTAAGTGTTTGGATGATGATTCCTTAGGTAGGTGTTGAGATGGGATTCTCAACTACATTAGAGACATGTATGATTTGCTCCATGAGATTGTTTACTTAAACCGCTTACTTGTGAAATATATGTGTTTGCATTCTTGTATATATGGTGCTTTAGGATATGCTTTATAACATGCTTTATACATGCTTATGACATGTTTGTTAGCATGCTTGAATTACTTTGTTTATTATGCTTTACTCCACATGCTTTGCATATGGATTAATTGCGATTAGGACTATGTTTATAGTCCAGACAATCGGTACCAGACTTGAGATCGTGGTTGAGATTCATTTCGCCACGTAGGATGTGTTTGACGAACCGAAGTCGTACTTCTGTTGGCGACAGTGGTTAGGCCACACGAAGTGCTTATGCACTTCATGTCGTTCAGTTGATCGTGCGCTCGAGCTAGTCAGGCTCGTCAAGTAACCCGATCTGTCTAATGTATGTTCACCATGTTTGGTCGCTACTGCTTGAATATAGGGTACCAAACTTACCAGTGGAATCCCGTTAACCATGGTACCTCGATCCGCTAAGACTCATGAGCCGGGCATGGTGGTATAGGACACCGTGGTCGAGCTGTCGGCCTACGCTGGGGCCACGTGCCTCCCCGTAGTGACCAGTGAGCAACCAGACTTGTGAGTCGATTATGGTGGTATGGGACACTATATTCGTGCTGTCGGCCTACATTGATAAGGTGATGAGGGAGTGGTGCAATGATTCCGTGTAACAGCCCTGACAGCCCTTTATAGTGACCTCGAGCATACTCTGAATTTGCAGTGAGGCGATGAGTTTTGCTGCAGTGTATAGAGTATGAACTACGCCTGTATCTGTATAGTGATGAATCGTTAAAGAGGTGATGGGGAAGTGGTGCAACGATTCCGTGTAACAGCCCTGGTAGCCTCTGTAGTGACCTAGAAACACACCATCTTATGAGATTAACTAGGATTGACGACCCTGGAATGGATCATGTTTGGGAATGATACAAGGGAGGTACCTTAGTTTCCCAATACTGCTGTTTGAAATGGACTAATAACTACTCAGTAATCATGCTCATCATCGCACTGTATGTGCCTGGTAAATGTGGAGCACTGAGGGATGAACTCATTCACGAACGTAAGATGATGTCGCATGTGGGTGGTTTGGCAAGGGCATACATCATGTCATCTCATACTTGTATTAATTAAGAGTAATTAGAATTGTTTGATTGTACTGCTTTATCATTACTGCTTGACTGAATTGATAACATGTTAACATATGCTTTATTGTTCCACTAAGTTGGCCACTCATTCCCACGTTACGGGACGGTGTTTTTAAAACACCCACCAGACCCTGTATCAGATGTAGGTATCAGTGGAGCATAGGAGATTGAGCCCGACTTCTATGACGATCAGGAGGAGTTCTCCTACATACAGTTCGCTGGAGGCTTCACATAGGCTATCTAGTGCTACGGGGCTACAGGGTTGATAATTTCAGTTGTACTATTTTGACATTTTGATTCAGAACCAACATGTATATATACGGTGACTCAGTTAGTGTTCATACTCTGGAGATCGAGAATATTTTGTTTTATATATATCTATATACACATTTCAGTCTTCTGCTTACCTTTTATACATGGATCTGGAGTATGAATTACTGTTTTGGTAGAATCTCACTCATGTTATTGTACTAACACAGACAACATTTAATCATCATTATCTATGTTGCATAAGTGATGTTCTGGAACTCGAGAGTTGAGTTACTACTTGACCCTCTATTTTTCGGGATGTTACATATAGGTTATAGGTTTAGAGATTTAAGAATACATTTAGGTTTTAGGTTTATGTTTATATTTTAGGTTTAGGTTAAGGTTATAGGTTAAGGTTTAGGGAATTGAGAATAGGTTAAGGTTTAGGTTTAGGAAATCGGTTTGGGTTTGGGTTTAGGTTTGGGTTTTCAAGTAGAAGTTTAGGTTTAGGTTAAGGAGTTGAGATTAGGATTAAGTGTAGGTTTAGGCTTAGGGATTTGAGAATACATTTAGGTTATAGGTTTAAGTTTAGGTTTTAGGTTTTAGGTTTAAGTTATAGGTTATAGGTTATCCTTATAGGTTAAGGTTATAGGTTTAGGTTTAAGTTGAGGTTATAGGTTATAGGTTTATGTTATAAGTGTAGGTTGTAAGTGTAGGTTATAGGTGGTTTAAGTTATAGGTTATAAGTTTAGGTTTAGGTTTAAGTTTAGGTTGTAGGTTTAAGTTATAGGTTATAGGTTAAGGTTTAAGTTATAGGTATAGGTTTAAGTATAGGTTTTGGGTTTAGGTATAGGTTATAGGTTATATATTTAGGTTGAGGTTTAGGAATTTGGGTTCGGGTTCGGGTTTGGGTTTAGGTTTATGTTCGGGTTTAGGTTATAGGTTTTGGGATTTGAGAATAGGTTATAAGTTTAGGTTATAGGTTAAGGTTTAGGTTTAGGTTATAGGTTTAGGTTTAGGTTAGAGGCTAAGGTTTGGGTTTGGGTTTAGGTTTAGGTTATTGGTTATAGCTTTAGGGAATTGAGAATAGGTTATAGGTTATAGGTTAAGGTTTAAGTTATAGGTTATAGGTTCAAGTTCAGGTTCGGGATCGGGTTTAGGTTTGGGTTTAGGTTTAAGGTTATAGGTTAAGGTTTAGGTTATAGGTCAAGGTTTAGGTTTAGGTTATAGGTTTAGGTTATAAGTGTAGGTTTTAAGTTTAAGTTTTAAGTTATAGGTTAAGGTTAAGGTTTAGGTTTTGGGATTTGAGAATAGGTTTAGGTTAAGGTTATAGGTTTAGTTTAAGGTTATAAGTTTAGGTTTAGGTTATAGGTTAAGGTTTAGGTTTAGGTTATAAGTATAGGTTTTGGGATTTGAGAATTGGTTTAGGTTAAGGTTATAAGTATAGGTTTTGAGATTTGAGAATTGGTTTAGGTTAAGGTTATAAGTTTAGGTTAAGGTTATAAGTATAGGTTTAGGTTACAGGTTACGGTTTAGGTTTAGGTTATAGGTTTAGGTTTAGGTTATCGGTTTAGGTTTAGGTTATAGGTTTAGGTTATAGGTTATAGGTTATAGGTTTAGGGAATTAAGTTTAGGTTATAGGTTAAGGTTTACGGAATTAAGTTTAGGTTATAGGTTATCGATTATAGGTTATAGGTTAAGGTTTAGGGAATTGAGTATAACCTATAGGTTTAGGTTATAGGTTTAGGTTTAGGTTATAGGCTTAGGTTTGGGTTTAGGTTCAAGTTATAGGTTATAGCTTTAGGGAATTGAGAATAGGTTATAGGTTATAGGTTAAGGTTTAGGTAAGTTATAGGTTAAGGTTCGGGTTTGGGATCGGGTTTAGGTTTGGGTTTAGGTTTAAGGTTATAGGTTACGGTTTAGGTTATAGGTTAAGGTTTAAGTTTAGGTTATAGGTTTAAGTTTAGGTTATAGGTTAAGGTTTAGGTTTAGGTTTTGGGATTTGGGAATAGGTTTTGGTTAAGGTTATAAGTTTAGGTTATATGTTATAGTTTAGGTTATAGGTTATAGGTTATAAGTTAAGGTTTAGGGAATTGAGTTTAGGTTATAAGTTATTAGATTGGGTTATAGGTTATTGGTTATAAGTTTAGGTTTAGGTTTAGGTTATAGGTTAAGGTTTAGGTTTAGGTTATAGAGGTTTAAGTTTAGGTTATAGGCTATAAGTTAAGGTTTGGGTTAGGTTTTAAGTTCAGGTTAAGGTTAAAGGTTAAGGTTTATGTTTAGGTTAGGTTATAGGTTGAGGTTTAGGGGATTGAGAATAGGTTAAGGTTTAGGTTTAGGAAATTGGGTTCGGGTTTGGGTTTAGGTTATAGGTTATAGGTTTAGGGATTTGAGAATACATTTAGGTTATAGGTTTAGGTTTAGATTATAGGTTTAGGTTTAGGTTATAGGTTTAGGTTTAGGTTTAGGTTATAGGTCATAGGTTTAGGTTTAGGTTTAGGTTTAGGTTTTAGGTTTAGGTTTAGGTTTGGGTTTAGGTTATAGGTTTGGGTTAAGGTTATAGGTTTAGGTTTGGGTTTAAATTATACGTTATAGGTTTAGGGATTTGAGAATACATTTAGGTTTTAAGTTTAGGTTTAGGTTTTAGGTTTATGTTAAGGTTATAGGTTAAGGTTTAGGGAATTGAGAATAGGTTAAGGTTTGGGTTTAGGAAATCGGGTTGAGGTTCGGGTCGAGGTTTGGGTATAGGTTTGGGCTTTGAAGTATAGGTTTAGGTTTATGTTTAGGTTTAAGTTTAGGTTAAGGAGTTGAGGTTAGGATTAAGTGCAGGTTTAGGCTTAGGGATTTGAGAGTACATTTAGGTTATAGGTTTAAGTTTAGGTTTTAGCTTATATGTTTAAGTAATAGGTTAGGACTTTGAAGTATAGGTTTAGGTTTAGGTTAAGGAGTTAAGGTTAGGATTAAGTGTAGGTTTAGGCTTAGGGATTTGAGAGTACATTTAGGTTATATGTTTAAGTTTAGGTTTTAGCTTATATGTTTAAGTGATAGGTTATAGGTTATCCTTATAGGTTAAGGTTATATGTTTAGGTTTAAGTTTAGGTTATAGGTTTAAGTTATAGGTTATAGGTTATAAGTATAGGTTATAGGTTTAGGTTATAAGTGTAGGTTGTAAGTGTAGGTTATAGGTGGTTTAAGATATAGGTTATAACTTTAGCTTTAGGTTTAAGTTTAGGTTATAGGTTTAAGCTATAGGTTATAGGTTAAGGTTTAAGTTATAGGTGTAGGTTTAGGTATAGGTTATAGGTTTTATATTTAGTTTGAGGTTTAGGAATTTGGGTTTAGGTTCAGGTTTATGTTCAGGTTTAGGTTATAGGTTTTGGGATTTGAGAATAGGTTATAGGTTTAGGTTAAGGTTATAGGTTTTGAGATTTGAGAATAAGTTATAGGTCTAGGTTTAGGTTTAGGTTTAGGTTATATGTTTAGGTTTAGGTATAGGTTTATGTAACATCCCGGATTTTTTGTCAACCTGGGATTAGACATCCTTAGGCGATGGGTCGATCCTAACACCTTATTAACTTGTCAAAACTAAATCCCACAGTCTAAAATCGCTCCTTAACCATTTTCTTCACAAATTTCACCCTTTACCACCTTTTTCTTTAAAATTTTCAAAGTACTTTCACCCTAAACACTATCTTAAACTAGCTAAGTAGTATACCTTGGATCACTTTATATACAAACTACAAAGGCCCAGGTACCACCTCAGACTGAAATCTTACAGGACTAAACCCTTTAGAAATTAAGTGAGATTTAGCTAGTGTTAAACTAGAGTGCCTGTGAAATTAGCACCAATCACTTTAAATACAATCTATAAGACCCAAAACTTGTAGAATCATTGACACTAGGTTACCCTAAAATCTAGGATCAATCTCATTACCCGGCTGCTCTCGGGAGCATCTCGAAACTCCGTATCAGATCTGGACTGCACGTCGAAAGTCCGATTAACACGAAGTTAAGGACTTAGGACCGCCTCGCTGGGCTTGACAACCATCTCGGAAATCAAATCCAGATAATGTCCCAGCGCTATTCGCTTGAGCTCGGAGTGAAGAGTGTGAGAAATGCGAAATAATTTCAAAATAAAATATCTTGAATAGTAATCTGGCACCTCTCGCTTGCGGATCAGTGTTAAGCAATCAGACCGTCAGAATCAGACCAAATTACACCCTCGGATCAGGAGAAGTTTTATACACATTTACATGTACTCGGAATCTCCGATCGAGATCCGCTGACCGTTGAACTGAAACTGGTCCGCCACGCGTGATCTGAAAATCCCACTGAAACAAAAACTTAATAGAACGTAGATCCAGTGTTAGTGAGCTTAAGTCCGACCTTTGGCTCAAGGAGGCCCGCCAGAAACCCTCTTTTGAGCTGAAACAATGTCGTTTGGTTATAATGTAAGTATACTTTGAACATAAGTCTTTTTCGGTGAATTTTTAGGCTATATAAGGACCTTAAACCCTCTCTCATGGCAGCCATATGAATTTGAGATTGAGAGAGAGAAAATAGAGAGAAAGTGTGGGATCAGTGGGAGAATCTCCCTGCCACTCTTCTCTGCCGCTATTCGGGCTCCACCGCCTGATTCTCATCGCTTTCTTGGCATTTTCGGCGTCATTTCTAGGTAAGGAATCCTAACCCTTATCTGTTTTGGAGTTTAGATAGTTGTAGGTTGTGAAATAGCTAACCTATTTCGTTCTACAGGTTGCCAAACTGCCGAATACGGAAGCTTAGCAAACCCATCGACTCTGTTACGATTCTACGACAAAAGGTGCGGACTTTAGGTGTATAGGTTATGGTTTTCAACGCTTTCAATGTCAGATAATGATAGATTCATGATCAGCATTCAATTGCACATGTACAAAGTGCTGTCTGTTTTCCGTTTCGTTTAAAGATGAAAAATTTAGAATTCTACATACTCTAGGTATTTGTAGAAAGTACGGCATACGTATATTTTTTGGAAATGTGTTTGATATGTTTATTTGTTATATGGATATACGATATATGGATAAAATACTTATTTGGCAAAAGGATTCGCCTAAATACATGTTTTACTTATATACACTATGTATGTTGAAATTGCGTATTCTAGAAAATACTGTATATGTATAAATTTTGGAGATGTATTTATCATGATTATTTGTTGTAGTAATATATTATACATGGATAAAATACTCGCTTGGCTAAAGGATAGCCCTAATACATGTTTTGCTAACATACACCATGTATGTTGTAATAGTGTATTCTAAGTGTTTGTGAAGATGACTGAATGAGTATAGAATTCTCATTCGTGGTCGCCATGACTAATTGTCATGGATTCATGATTGTTGTATTGGCGATACCCCTTTGACGAAAGGATTTGCCCTAAATCACGCCACGGCCAGTATACACTATATATGCTAAAATGTGTGGCCCAAGTGTTTGTGGAAATGACTGAATGAATATAGAACTTGGATTTCTGCTTGCCATGACTATCCATCGTGGGTGTACGCGTGTTATGATTGGGGCAACTCCCTAGTGAAAGGATTTGGCCTAATGCCTATGTGATCGACATATGTCATGTATGTTGATGTATGTTTGTTTAAGTGTTTCTTGAAATGTCTGAATGAGTAGTAGTTAGTAAATTGTAATGTATAAGGGTGTTGAGATATGATTCTCAACCTCTTTTAACTATGTGTATGATCTCCTTGGATAGTTGTGTGATTAGGAATTGAACATGTACAAACTCATGCTTGTGTTGTGCTTCATAACATGCTCAACTGCTTTATGATTTTAATTATGTAATGCATATGTTTAAATTTATATTTACGTTGTATGATCCGTCATGGGTGATGGGGGAGGGGAGCAACGAGTGCGTGCAACAGCCCTGACAGCCCTAAACGGATAATACCAGACCTTGATTGTATGAGTTGAATCTTGATCCACTACTGCTTTATCTATCTGCACTTGATTGTGTTTGGGGCTATGATTATAGTCCAGACAGTCGGTACCAGAATTGCATTCGTGGCTGTGATTCATTTGCCACGTGAGATGTGTTCGACGAACCCGAGTCGTACTTCGGTTGACGATAGTGGTTGGCCACGCGAAGTGCTTATGCACTTCATGTCGTTCAACTTGTTGTGCGCTCGAGCTAGCCGAGCTCTAAGGTCTGTGATTGGCGATGAGCCCTTCACAGCAACTATAGCATGAGTTGAGCCGAGTACGGTGAGATCTGTATTCGAGCTGACGGCCAGCGATTGAGCCGAGTACGGTGAGACCTGTATTCGAGCTGACAGCCAGCAATCGAGCCGCATATGGTGAGATCTGTATCCGTGCTGACGGGTGACAAGCCCTTTGTGATGCCTTCTCTATGCCTCTCAAACCATAATATCGTATGAGATTAACTAGGACTGACGACCCTAGAATGGATCATGTCTGGGAATGATACAAGGGAGGTACCTTAGTTTCCCAATACTGCTGTTTGAAATGGACTAATAACTACTCGGTAATCATGCTCATCATCGCACCGCATGTGCCTGGTAGATGTGGAGCACTGAGGGAGGTATGCATCCGCGAACGTAAGATGATGTCGCATGAGGGTGGTTTGGCAAGGGCATACATCATGTCATTTCATACTTACATTAAATAAGAGTAGTTAAAAATTGTTCGGCTGTACTGCTTTATCATTACTGCTTGACTGAATTGATAACATGTTAACCTATGCTTTATTGTTCCATTGAGTTGATCACTCACTCCCACGTTACGGGACGGTGTTTGCAACACCAACCAGATTTGTTGAGTTTCAGGTGATGGCGATGCTTATGAAGCAGAGCCGAACTACTACTATGATGTTGAGGAGGAGTTCTCCTACATGTAATCTCTGACAGGTCTATGAAGACCTGGTATTGTATTGACGGGGCTACGGTACTTGGGATAAGAGACATTACACTTCCTCACATTTGGTATATTTTAGAACTGTACTTGTAATTATTTAACCTGGTAATGTTATCACACTCTGGAGACTCATCATAGTTTATATATTTTATCTATCTACACAGTTTTCCGCTTGCAAATTTAACTGTCTCTGGAGTATGATATGTTGTTTTGGCTTAATCTCACTCATGTTCAATGCACGAATACAGTCAACATTCAATCATCATTCATTTTGTTGCATAAGTGATGTTTTGGAACTCGGGAGTTGAGTTTATGCTCGACCCCCGATTTTCAGGGCGTTACAGTTTAGGTTATAGGTTTAGGTTTAAGTTATAGGCTTAGGTTTGGGTTTAGGTTTAGGTTATAGGTAATAGCTTTAGGGAATTGAGAATAGGTTATAGGTTATAGGTTAAGGTTTAGGTTATAGGTTATAGTTTAAGGTTCGGGTTCAGGATCGGGTTTAGGTTTGGGTTAAGGTTTTGGTTATAGGTTAAGGTTTAGGTTTAGGTTATACGTTTAAGTTATAAGTGTAGGTTATAAGTTTAAGTTTAGGTTTAAGTTTAGGTTATAAGTTAAGGTTTAGGTTTAGGTTTTGGGATTTGAGAATAGGTTTAGGTTAAGGTTATAAGTTTAGGTTTAGGTTATAGGTTTAGGTTATAAGTATAGGTTTTGGGATTTGAGAATAGGTGTAGGTTATGGTTATAAGTGTAACATCCTGAATTTTTGCCAACCTGGAATTAGACGTCCTTAGGCAATGGGTCGATCCTAACAGCTTATTAACTTGTCAGAACTTAATCCCACAGTCTAAAATCACTTCTTAACCCATTTCCTTCACAAATCTCACTTTCACTACCTTATCCTTCACAAAGTACCTAAGTACTTTTATGTTAGACACTAATCTTAAGGTTTAGGCGATGAAGAACAATACTTAAACTATAAATTGATGTAATTAGTAAATACAGAAATAAAATGGGCTTTTAACCAATACCCTTATGGAATTTCACAAAACGAATAGGTTATTTAGAACATCCGTTTGTCCTACCCCAAGATTTCCTTCTGTTGTAATTAGGGCGTGCTTTAGTAAGTATTGATAACTTGAATCACTGTATGTACCAACTACAAAGGCCCAAGTACTACCTCAGATAGAAATCTTACAGCACTAAATCCTTTATAAATTTGACAAAGTTAACTAAGTACTAACCTAGATTAGCTACGAAATCTACTTGATCTATTTTAAATACGATCTACAGGACCCAAAACTTGTAGAATCATTGACGCTAGGTTACCTTAAAATCTAGGATCAAACTCATTACCCGACTGCTCTCGGGAGCACATTGAAACTCCGTATCAAGTCTGGACCGCACATCGGGAGTCCGAATAATACAAAGGACTTAGGACCGCCTCACTGGGCTTGAAAACCATCTCGGAAATCAAATCCAGACAGTGTCCCACGGCTGTTCGCTTGAGTCCGGAGCGAGGAGTGTGAAAACACTTGTTTTCTTTACAAAATAAATATCTCAAATAGTAATCTGAGACTTGTTACTTGTTGTAACATCCCGGATTTTTACCAACCTGGGATTAGACGTCCTTAGGCAATGGGTTGCTCCTAACACCTTATTAATTCGTCAGAACTGAACCCCACAGTCTAAAATCGCTTCTGAACCCATTTCCTTCACAAATCCCACCCTTCACTACCTTGTTCTTTCAATTTTTCTAAGCACTTTCATCCTAGACACTATCCTAAACTAGCTAAGTAGTATAACTTGGATCACCTTATATACAAACTACAAAGGCCCAGGTACCACCTCAGACAGAAGTCATACAGGACTAAGTCCTTTAGAAATTAGGCGAGAATTAGCTAGTGCTAAACTAGAGTACCTGTGAAATTAGCACCAATCACTTTAAATACGATCTGCAAGACCCAAAACTTGCAGAATCATTGACGCTAGGTTACCCTAAAATCTAGGATCAATCTCATTACCCGATTGCTCTCGGGAGCATCTCGAAACTCCATATCGGATCTGGACCGCACGTCGGAAGTCCGATTAACACGAAGTTAAGGAACTAGGATTGCCTCGCTGGGCTTGACAACCATCTCGGAAATCAAATCCAGATAGTGTCCCAGCGCTATTCGCTTGAGCTCGGAGTGAAGAGTGTGAGAAATGTGAAATTAATTCAAAATAAAATATCTTGAATAGTAATCTGGCACCACTCGCTTGCGGATCAGTATTAAGCAACCAGACCGTCAGAATCAGACCAAATTACACCCTCGGATCGGGAGAAATTTCATACACATTTACATGTACTCGGAATCTTCGATCGAGATCCGCTGACCGTTGAACTGAAACTGGTCCGCCACGCGTGATCTGGAAATCCCACTGAAACGAAAAGTTAATAGAACGTAGATCCAGTGTTAATGAGCTTAAGTCCGACCTTTGGCTCAAGAAGGCCAGCCAGAAACCCTCTTTTGAGCTGAAACAATGCCGATTTGATTATAATGTAAGTATACCTTGAACATAAGTCTATTTCGGTGAATTTTTAGGCTATATAAGGACCTTAAACCCTCTCTCATGGCAGCCATATGAATTTGAGATTGAGAGAGAGAAAAGAGAGAGAAAAGAGAGAGAAAGTGTGGGAGCAGTGAGAGAATCTCCCTGTCACTCTTCCCAGCCGCTATTCGGGCTCCACCGCCTGATTCTCATCATTTTCCCGACGTTTCCGGCGTCATTTCTAGGTATGAAACCCTAACCCTAATCTGTTTTGGGGTTTAGACAGTTGTAGGTTGTGAAATATCTAACCTATTTCGTTCTATAGGTTGCCAAACTGCCGAATACGGAAGCTTAGCAAACCTATCGACTCCGTTACGATTCTACGACAAAAGGTGCGGACTTTAGGTGTATAGGTTATGGTTTTCAACGCTTTCAATGTCAGATAATGATAGATTCATGATCAGTATGCAATTGCACATGTACAAAGTGCTGTCTGTTTTCCGTTTCGATTAAAGATGAAAAATATGGAATTCTACATACTCTAGGTATTTGTAGAAAGTATGATATACGTATATTTTTTGGAAATGTGTTTGACATGTTTATTTGTTATATGGATATACGATATATGGATAAAATACTTATTTGGCAAAAGGATTCGCCTAAATACATGTTTTACTTATATACACTATGTATGTTGAAATTGTGTATTCTAGAAAATACTGTATATGTATAAATTTTGGAGATGTATTTATCATGATTATTTGTTGTAGTAATATATTATACATGGATAAAATACTCGCTTGGCTAAAGGATAGCCCTAATACATGTTTTGCTAACATACACCATGTATGTTGTAATAGTGTATTCTAAGTGTTTGTGAAAATGACTGAATGAGTATAGAATTCTCATTCGTGCTCGCCATGACTAATTGTCATGGATTCATGATTGATGTATTGGCGATACCCCTTTGACGAAAGGATTTGCCCTAAGTCACGCCACGGCCAATATACACTATATATGCTAAAATGTGTGGCCCAAGTGTTTGTGGAAATGACTGAATGAATATGGAACTTGGATTCCTGCTTGCCATGACTATCCGTCGTGGGTGTACGCGTGTTATCATTGGGGCAACTCCCTAGTGAAAGGATTTGGCCTAATGCCTATGTGATCGACATATGTCATGTATGTTGATGTATGTTTGTTTAAGTGTTTTTGAAATGTCTGAATGAGTAGTAGTTAGTAAATTGTAATGTATAAGGGTGTTGAGATATGATTCTCAACCTCTTTTAACTATGTGTATGATCTCCTTGGATAGTTGTGTGATTAGGAATTGAACAGGTACAAACTCATGCTTGTGTTGTGCTTCATAACATGCTCAACTGCTTTATGATTTTAACTATGTAATGCATATGTTTAAATTTATATTTACGTTGTATGATCCGTCATGGGTGATGGGGGAGTGGAGCAACGAGTGCGTGCAACAGCCCTGGCAGCCCTAAACGGATAATACCAGACCTTGATTGTATGAGTTGAATCTTGATCTACTACTGTTTTATTTATCTGTACTTGATTATGTTTGGGGCTATGATTATAGTCCAGACAATCGGTACCAGAATTGCATTCGTGGCTGTGATTCATTTGCCACGTGAGATGTGTTCGACGAACCCGAGTCGTACTTCGGTTGATGATAGTGGTTGGCCACGCGAAGTGCTTATGCACTTCATGTCGTTCAACTTGTTGTGCGCTCGAGCTAGCCGAGCTCGTCAAGTAACCCGATCTGTCTTATGTATGTTCACCATGTTTGGACGCTACTGCTTGAACCTAGGGTACCAAACTTACCAGTGAAATCCCTTTTAACCATGGTACCTCGATCCGCTAAGACTCATGAGCCGGGCATGGTAATATGGGACACCGTGGTCGAGCTGTCGGCCTATGCTGGGGCCACGTGCCTCCCCGTAGTGACCATTGAGCAACCAAACCCGTGAGCCGAATACGGTGGTATGGGACACTGTATTCGAGCTGTCGACACTTACGGTGAGAGCCGAGTACGGTGAGACCTGTACTCGTGCTGACGGGCGACGAGTCCTCTGTAGTGTCTTCGAGTATACTCCAAGGTCTGTGATTGGCGACGAGCCCTTCACAACAACTAGAGTATGAGTTGAGCCGAGTACGGTGAGACCTGTATTCGAGCTGACGGCCAGCGATTGAGCCGAGTACGGTGAGACCTGTACTCGAGTTGACGGTCAGCAATTGAGCTGCATACGGTGAGATCTGTATCCGTGCTAACCGGTGATGAGCCCTTTGCGATGCCTTCGCGATGCCTCTCGAACCATAATACCGTATGAGATTAACTAGGATTGACGACCCTAGGATGGATCATGTTTGGGAATGATACAAGGGAGGTACCTTAGTTTTCCAATACTGCTGTTTGAAATGAACTAATAGTTACTTGGTAATCATGCTCATCATTGCACTGCATGTGCCTGGTAGATGTGGAGCATTAAGGGATGGACGCATTCGCGAACGTAAGATGATGTCGCATGAGGGTGGTTTAGCAAGGGCATACATCATGTCATTTCATACTTGCATTAAATAAGAGTAGTTAGAATTGTTTGATTGTACTGCTTTATCATTATTGCTTGACTGAGTTGATAACATGTTAACCTATGCTTTACTGTTCCACAGAGTTGATCACTCACTCCCACGTTACGGGATGGTGTTGTACACACCAACCAGATTTGTTGAGTTTCAGGTGATGGCGATGCTTGTGAAGCAGAGCCGGACTACTTCTATGATGATAGGAGGAGTTCTCCTATCTGTATCTCTCTAGTAGGTCAATGAAGACCTGATATTGTATTGACGGGGCTATGGTACTTGGGACAGGAGACATTACACTTCCTCACATTTGGTATATTTTAGAACTGTACTTGTAATTATTTAACCTGGTAATGTTATCACACTCTGGAGACTCATCATAGTTTATATATTTTATCTATCTATTACAGTCTTCCGCTTGCAAATTTAACTGTCTCTGGAGTATGATATGTTGTTTTGGCTTAATCTCACTCATGTTCAATGCACGAATACAGTCAACATTCAATCATCATTCATTTTGTTGCATAAGTGATGTTCTGGAACTCGGGAGTTGAGTTTATGCTCGAACCCCGATTTTCAGGGCGTTACACTTGCAGACATTTTGTAAGCAACCAGACCGTTAGAATCTGACCCAAATACACCCTCGGATCAGGAAAAATTTCATATACATGGCAGTGTACTTGAAATTTCTGATCGAGTTTCATTGACCGTCGAACTGAAACTAGTCCGCCACGCATGATCTGGGAATCCTACTGGGATGAAAACTTAATGGTACCTAGATCCAGTATTGGTGAGCTTAAGTCCGACCTTTGGCTCAAGGGGGGCCTCCGAAAATGCTCCGTTAAGCTAAAACAAATGCCATTTGGACAAAACCCAAGTATATCTTGGTCCTGAGTCTGGTTTTGTGAGTTTTGGGGCAATATAAGGACCTTAGAACCCTCTCTCTCACAGCCATACGAATTTGAGAGAAACCCTAGGGAGAGAAGAGAGAAGAGAGAAAAGAGAGAGAAAGTGTGAGAGTTATGGGAGATCCTTTCTACCCCTTTCCCTGTCGATCTACAAGCCAATCTAGTCGCTTTCCCGGCGACTCCGACTTCGTTTCTAGGTAAGAAACCCTAACCCTAATCGGTTTAGAGTTGTGAAGGTTGTAGGTTATAAAATTGCTAACCTATTTCATTCTATAGGTTACCAAACTGCCGAATACGGAAGCTTAGCAAATCTATCGTATTCATTACGATTCTATGGTAAAAGGTGCAGACTTTAGGTGTATAGGTTATGGTTTTCAACGCTTTCAATGTCAGATAATGATAGATTCCTGATCTACATGCAATTGCACATGTACAAAGTGTTGTCTGTTTTTCGTTTCAATTAAAGATGAAGAATATGGAATTGTACATATTCTAGGTATTTGTAGAAAGTACCGTATACGTATAAATTTTGGAAATGTGTTTGTCATGATTATTTGATGTATGAATATGTTATATATGGATAAAATACTTGCTTGTCATGATGGGATTCTCAACTACCTTAGAGACGTATATTATTTCCTCCATGTTGATTGTTTACTTTAACTACTTATGAAATATATGTGTTTGTATTCCTGTTTATATAGTGCTTTATACATGCCTTATAACATGCTTTATAACTTGCTTGTTTACTTGCTTGAATTACTTTGTTTAATATGCTTTACTCTACATGATCTAAATAAGGATTGATTGAGTTTGGGACTATGTTTATAGTCTAGACAATCGGTACCAGACTTGAGATCTTGGTTGAGATTCATTTCGCCACGTAAGATGTGTTTGACGAACCTGAGTCGTACTTCAGTTGGCGACAGTGGTTAGGCCACACGAAGTGCTTATGCACTTCATATTGTTCAGTTGATTGTGCGCTCAAGCTAGTCAGGCTCGTCAAGTAACCCGATATGTCTTATGTATGTTCACCATGTTTGGACATCTCTGCTTGAACCTAGGGTACTAAACTTACTAGTGAAATCCTGTTAACCATGGTACCTCGATCCGCTAAGACTCATGAACCAGACATGGTGGTATGGGACACCGTGGTTTAGCTGTCGGCCTATGCTGGGGCCACGTGCCTCCCCGTAGTGTCCATTAAGCAACTAGACTCATGAGCTGAATATGGTGGTATGGGACACTGTATTCGAGCTGTCGACACCTACGGCGAGAGCCGAATACGGTGAGACCTGTATTCTTGCTGACAGGCGACGAGCCCTTCGTAGTGTCTTCGAGTATACTCTAAAGTTTGTGATTGGCGATGAGCCCTTCGCAGCAACTAGAGCATGAGTTAAGCCGAGTACGGTGAGACCTGTATTTGAGCTGACGACCAGCGATTGAGCCGAGTACGGTGAGACGTGTATTCGAGCTGACGGCCAGCAATTGAGCCGCATACGGTGAGATCTGTATCCGTGCTGATGGGTGACGAGCCCTTTGCGATGCCTTCGCGATGCCTCTTGAACCATAATATCGTATGAGATTATCTAGGTTTGACGACCCTAGAATGGATCATGTTTGGGAATGATACAAGGGAGGTACCTTAGTTTTCCAATCCTGCTGTTTGAAATGGACTAATAACAACTCGGTAATCATGCTCATCATCGCACTGCATGTGCCTGAAAGATGTGGAGCACTGAGGAATGCAAGCATGCCGCGAACGTAAGATGGTGTCACACGAGGGAGTGTGTGGTGAGGGCATGCATCATGACTGCATTCATACTTGCATTAATAAGAGTAGTTAAGAGTATTTGATTTTACTGCTTTATCATTACTGCTTGACTGTTTTAATAACATGTTAACCTATGCTTTATTGTTCCACTGAGTTGATCACTCACTCCCACGTTACGGGACGGTGTTTACAACTCCAACCAGACTCTGTAGCTGCAGGTGTCGGCGATGCTTATGAGGCGGAGCCGGACCTTTGCAATGACAGTGATGCTTGCTCGTATTTGTTGTATTCTGGCGACTTCATGTGAGTCGTGTCTTGATCGACGGGGCTACAGGGAAGTTGACTAGAGGACCTTACACATTTGGTATATTTTAGAATTGTACTTGTAATTATTTAACCTGGTAACATTATGACACTCTAGAGACTCATCACGGTTTATATATTTTATTTATCTATCACAGTCTTCCGCTTGCTATCTCACTTGTCTCTGGAGTATGATATGTTGTTTTGGATTAATCTTACTCATGTTCACTACACTAATACAGACAACATTCAATCATCATTCATTTTGTTGCATAAGTGATGTGTCGGAACTCGGGAGTTGAGTTTATGCTTGACCCCCAATTTTCAGAGCGTTACAAGATGGTATCAGAGCATGATTTTGATTAAACCGGGCCTGGGTTATGGTAACACGATGCACTCTGACGCACTTTAACTTAGGAGGGAGCTATGGAACGAAACCGACTTAGGATTTTTCAAATTCGCCGAACGGCGAAACCAACTGAAATTGACCGCTGAGATTGGGCCCGTATACACCCATGATTACGCGAAACGATCCCGAATCACTTCTAGGCCGTCAGTCGACGGATTTGAGTCATTCCCTGGAAATGAATGTCCTTAGGTTGTGGGTCAACCACAACACCTTACACTTCATCTCAAAGCTTAGAATCCTTTTTTATCCAATTCCTTCAAATCTCATCCTCACCACTGTATTCTTCATTTATTTTAAGAACATTCATAATACACGCCAATCCTAACATATAGATGACGAAGAATAATACTTAAACAAAAATTTACTATAAATAGTAAATATATGTATAAATTAGACTTTTGACCATTCAAACTTTGGAATCTAACCAAATAAATAGGTTAGTTGGATAGATTAGCTCCTCTTACCCCAAAATCATATGCCACATATCATATAAACTTATTCTGGTTTGCAAATTGGCCCCAAAAATGCCTCAAATGGAGTAGAGGGCCACACAATGAAATCCGGGGGGACCCGGGACAGACCCGGGGTACTATTGGCACCATGGGAGGGTGGTGAACACCGCCCTACCATGACGGCACCGCTACTGGTCCGGTGGACCGCGGAGGAACTGCGGTCACCGCGGTCGACCGTGGTCCAGCGGGCCCGGGCGGGCCGCAGTTCATTGGCTGGCCTGTTTTCGGCAACATTTTTCTACGATTTTGGTTTGACTTCAAAAAGTCATATCTCCCTCATTATAACTCTGATTTAGGTGATTCAAAAGCTAGGTTTAAGCTTGATAATATAGTTTGATATAAAAATAAGTGAAAAATATAATAAAATATCTAATATAGTTAAATATGGGTCGTTGTGTCAACTGTCTGAAAATCATTAGTTTGGATAGCTGCTGCTTCTAGAATTTTTAGCATTTTTCTACAAGATAAAATCTAATGAAATTTGGTGGAGATGAAGTATACTTGATGATGAACTACTAGAAAAATAATTAAAATAATAGACCAACTAGAAATGCCAGAAAAAGACGTAGAACTTCCCTAGGCACGTGTGGTGCCTACCAAATTTTGTGGGGGCCATCGTTTCACGTTCGTTTTGCCCCCTCTCTCTCAACTACACCTCCAAGCTCTCCGTTTCTCCAAAAATTATTGTTTTCACTCTCAAATCTCTCTCCCAATCGCCCAATCCCTCATTTTCAGCCACAACTCATCCACATTCATCGTTCACAGTAACACCTACCCTCTACCCTTTTCGTTTTCTTTCATTTGGGCTTTACATGCCCCATTTGGAGCTCAAAAACGTGTAAGCTCTCAACCCATCCCATCTTTCCATTTTCCCTCTTTATTCCCTTTCATTTGCGCCTATGTAGGCTCAAGATTCCGAAACCTAACAATCCCTCTCCTATCTCCCATGTTTTCCCATACCATGTTTGAAATGTATGCAATTAAACGTAAACTCTGAGATTCCTTTCAAAGTAAATTCATAAATTCATCATCTTGGGATTTGAAAATCCCATCCCACATTTTTCAACACCAGGCTCATTTTTCAAAGCCTATAAAATTAACTTTTATCTCACCCACCCTCCTACCAAACGTGTGATTCCCAATCCCGAAGTATGACTAGCAATGCAGTTCCATTTAATATAACTTCCTACCTCGGGCTAAACAGTCCCTTAGAGTTTTGGACCTAGAGTGGTGTTCCTAGATTTCGAAAGACCTGACGGTATAGGAAATCCAATAAATTGATAACGTGAACCCTAGGACTTCCTTAGTTGGTATGAGCATATGTGAAGTGCTTGAGCGTAGTTCGGTCAATTCAATTCCAATCAGACCACTTTTGACCCTAAGCGATAAAACAACTTCTTGTATTAAAAATGGTACGAAATCATCTAGCGTGTATGAGTATAGACTTTGGAATTCAACTATTAGATTACCACTACTCATAAATTAAGACTAGGCTACTGGTTCTACTAAGGAATGTAAAAGACTGATTATGCTAAGATAATTGAAAGATAGACTTATTTAATAGGCTAGATTAGGTTGGAGTGAGACCTCACTCCTTCGTCTGACCCCTTAATACTCATAGACGCCTTTAATAACTCTTAGGAAGGTTGTTTGACGTAGAAACTATTCACACTCATAGAAAACTTATATATCCCTTGGATTTAATGTTAGGTCAAATCAATACAACCCTTAAAAATTTCTTTCCCAAAGACTTATTATAATCGGGAACACGGAGTAGAGGAACTATATATATAAGCGAGGTATTCGCGGTTTGAGTTGAATTCTCAATCCTAGTAGTTACCAATGAACCCTATGCTCTGATCAAGCAGAAGGTCAGGATCAACTAGGATTAAGAAATGATATGACAATTTTCTGTCCTAGCTAGGCAGAAGGTCCATGTATCCAACTCAGACCCACTACACAACTTTCCTTCCGTGTTGGCCCGACCACTTACAACCAAAAGTTTATAACTTCGTCTTTAAGAAGTGTTAGGAAAGTATAGTCAATAGAGACTTTTCTTTTAAGCCTGAGGAATTTCCTAACTGGGCAACAAACAGTTACGAATTAGGTCCCAAACGACATGCCATGTTGGCATACATATTATGCATATGAACTTAGAAAGATAGCATGCCTGTTAAGCTAGACGTGATTAAATAGGATAAGTCTGGACGGCGGCAAAACTCCTTGGTAGAATTAGGCATCTTGCCTCAAACTCACACCTGCCCCTGAAATCAACCACGATACCCATCATCTTTAGCTCCTTTCTATGACCATAGGTACCAATGTCATAGTACACATCATCGATGGAAGGAAGACCATTGTATTGAGGGATTGTTTCTCATTTCGTGTCAAGGATAGGTCCTACTTTATACCTTGTTTCAACATATGGAACAGGACATAGATCTTGAACCCTGGAGGTAGAAATAATTTTTAAGGGAGGTAGAACATTATGAACCCAATCTAGTTAGGTCACCTAATACATCTCTTGATCTGGGTGGCGTAGTGGAAGCATAGTGGACCCTTGCCCCACTGGCCCAGGATTGAATGGAGTTGATCCAAACTATACGTAAAGATAGGTCACTAAATAGGATGAGCTACCCTATCTTGGACATAGAATGAGACGAGGATTTTCTTAGACCAAGACCTAAAGGGCAACCCAAGAAATAGGAAAGTTTGAGCCTTTCATTAATGGACATTCTCTAAGTTTTTAGAGTGATCGGACTATGGAGTTACTGAAATATACAATTGTGAAGTATTCGCGGCTTAACCCAATTCTTAATCCTGGGCGACTACCAATGGACTCACTACTTGACCGAGCAGAAGACCAGGATCTATCAGGACTAGGAAGGGATACGACGAGCCTTCTACCCTGGTCAGGTAGATGATTGATGTATCGGGATCAATCCCATTACAACTGTCTCTCCGTGTTGGTTGACTATTAAAAACAAATATCTTACTCTAAATAGTTGGGAATTGAAATCGAGACTCCAAATAGGTAAAGAAATAAATTGTAGCAAACCATCAGGGTATGAGAAATGGATAAAGAAATAAGTTATAAGGGGGGTAGACTAAAATGAACCAGGTTAGTATATACCCTACGCAATAAAACTTAGGCAAAGAAATAATTAAATCTTTCCTTATTACCCTTAGGCAATTTCAGGGACGAAATTTTGCTTTAAGGGGGGTAGATTGTAACATCCCGGATTTTTGCCAACCTGGAATTAGACGTCCTTAGGCAATGGGTTGATCCTAACACCTTATTAACTTGTCAAAACTGAATCCCACTGTCTAAAATCGCTTCTAAACCCATTTCCTTCAGAAATCTCACTTTCACTACTTATCCTTCACAAAGTACCTAAGTACTTTTACATTCGACACTAATCTTAAGGTTTAGGTGATGAAGAACAATACTTAAACTATAAATTGCTGTAATCAGTAAATACATAAATAAAATGGGCTTTTAACCAATACCCTTATGGAATTTCACAAAACGAATAGGTTATTTAGAACATCTGCCTCTCCTGCCCCAGGATTTCCTTCTATTGTAATTAGAGTGTGCTTTAGTAAGTATTGATAACTTGAATCACTGTATGTACCAAATACAAAGGCCCAAGTACCACCTCAAACAAAAATCTTACAGGACTAAATCCTTTAGAAATTTGACAAAGTTAACTAAGTGCTAAGCTAGATTAGGTACGAAATCCACTTGATCCACTTTAAATATGATCTGCAACACCCAAAACTTGTAGAATCATTGACGCTGAGTTACCTTAAAATCTAGGATCAAACTTATTACCCGACTGCTCTCGGGAGCACATTGAAACTCTGTATCAGGTCTGGACCGCACATCGGGAGTCTGAATAATACGAAGTTAAGGACTTAGGACCGCCTCGCTGGGCTTCGCAACCATCTCAAAAATCAAATCCAGATAGTGTCCCACGGTTGTTCGCTTGAGTCCGGAGCGAGGAGTGTGAAAACACTTGTTTTCTTTACAAAATAAATATCTCAAATAGTAATCTGAGACTTATTACTTGTGGACATTTTGTAAGCAACCAGACCGTCAGAATCTGACCCAAATATAGCCTCGGATCAGGAAAAATTTCATATACATGGCAGTGTACTTGAAATCTCTGATCGAGTTTCACTGACCGTCGAATTGAAACTGGTCCGCCACACCTGATCTGGGAATCCTACTGGAATGAAAACTTAATGGTACTAAGATCCAGTATTGGTGAGCTTAAGTCCGACCTTTGGCTCAAGGGAGGGCCTCTAAAAATGTCCGTTGAGCTGAAACAGATGCCCTTTGGACAAAACCCAAGTATATCTTGGTCCTGAGTCTATTTTGATGAGTTTTGGGGCTATATAAGGACCTTAGAACCCTCTCTCTCACAACCATACAAATTTGAGAGAAACCCTAGGGCGAGAAGAGAGAAGAGAGAGAAAGTGTGAGAGTTGTGGGAGATCCTTCCTACCCTTTTCCCTGCCGTTCTACAAGCCTATCTAGTCGCTTTCCTGACGAATCCGACTTCGTTTCTAGGTAAGAAACCCTAACCCTAATCCGTTTTGGAGTTGTGGAGGTTGTAGGTTATGAAATAGCTAACCTATTTCATTCTATAGGTTATCAAACTGCCGAATACGGAAGCTTAGCAAACCTATCGTATTCGTTATGATTCTACGGTAAAAGGTGCGGACTTTAGGTGTATAGGTTATGGTTTTCAACGCTTTTAATGTCAGATAATGATAGATTCATGATCTGCATGCAATTGCACATGTACAAAGTACTGTCTATTTTTTGTTTCGATTAAAGATGAAGAATATGGAATTTTACATATTCTAGGTATCTATAGAAAGTACCGTATACGTATAAATTTTGAAAATGTATTTGTCATGATTATTTATTGTATGAATATGTTATATATGGATAAAATACTTGTTTGGCGAAAGGACTTGCCCTAATACTTGTTTTGCTAATATACACTATATATGTTGAAATAGTGTATTCTAGAAAGTACCGTATACGTATAAATTTTGGAAATGTGTTTGCCATGATTATTTGTTGTATGAATATGTTATATATGGATAAAATACTTGTTTGGCGAAAGGACTCGCCCGAATACATGTTTTGCTAATGTACACTATGTATGTTGAAATAGTGTATTCTAAGTGTTTGTGAAAATGCTTGTGAGAGTAAGTGTTTGGATGGTGGTGTTTTAGGTAGGTGTTGAGATGGGATTCTCAACTACCTTAGAGACGTATATGATTTCCTCCATGTTAATTGTTTACTTTAACCACTTATGAAATATATATGTTTGTATTATTATTTATATAGTGCTTTATAACATGCTTTATAACATGCTTGTTAACTTGCTTGACTTACTTTGTCTAATATGCTTTACTCTACATGCTCTAAACAAGGATTGATCAAGTTTGGGACTATGTTTATAGTCCAGACAATTGGTACCAGACTTGAAATCGTGATTGAGATTCATTTCACCACGTAAGATGTGTTTGATGAACCCGAGTCGTACTTCAGTTGGCGACAGTGGTTAGGCTACACGAAGTGCTTATGCACTTCATGTCGTTCAGTTGATTATGCGCTCGAGCTAATCAAGCTCTTCAACTAACCCGATATGTCTTATGTATGTTCACCATGTTTGGACGCCTCTGCTTGAACCTAGGGTACTAAACTTATCAGTGAAATCCTGTTAACCATGGTACCTCGATCCGCTAAGACTCATGAGCTGGACATGGTGGTATGGGACACCGTGGTCGAGCTGTCGGCCTACGCTGGGACCACGGGCCTCCCCGTAGTGTCCATTGAGCAACCAGACTCGTGAGTCGAATACAGTGGTATGGGACACTGTATTCGAGCTATTGACACCTACGGTGAGAGCCGAATACGGTTAGACTTGTATTCGTTCTGACGAGACACGAACCCTTCGTAGTGTCTTCGAGTATACTCTAAAGTCTGTGATTGGCAATGAGCCCTTCGCAGCAACTAGAGCATGAGTTGAGCTGAGTACGTTGAGACCTGTATTTGAGCTGACGGGCAGCAATTGGGCCGAGTACGGTGAGACATGTATTCGAGCTAATGGCTAGCAATTGAGCCACATACGGTGAGATCTGTATCCGTGCTGATGGGTGACGAGCCCTTTGCGATGCCTTCGCGATGCCTCTCTAACCATAATATCGTATGAGATTATCTAGGTTTGACGACCCTAGAATGGATCATGTTTGGGAATGATACAAGGGAGGTACCTTAGTTTCCCAATCCTGTTGTTTGAAATGGACTAATAATAACTTGGTAATCATGCTCATCATTGCACTGCATGTGCCTTGAAGATGTGGAGCACTGAGGAATGTAAGCATGCCGCGAACGTAAGATGGTGTCGCACGAGGGAGTGTGTGGTGAGGGCATGCATCATGACTGCATTTATACTTGTATTAATAAGAGTAGTTAGGAGTGTTTGATTTTATTGCTTTATCATTACTGCTTGACTGTTTTGATAACATGTTAACCTATACTTTATTGTTTCACTGATTTGATCACTCACTCCCACGTTACGGGACGGTGTTTGCAACACCAACTATACTCTGTAGTTGCAGGTGTCGGCGATGCTTATGAGGAGGAGCCGGACCTTTGCAATGATAGTGATGCTTGCTCGTATTTGCTGTATTCTGGCGCCTTCATATGAGCTGTGTCTTGATCAACGGGGCTACATGGAAGTTGACTAGAGGACCTTACACATTTGGTATATTTTTGAATTGTACTTGTAATTATTTAACCTGGTAACATTATCACACTCTAGTGACTCACCACGGTTTATATATTTTATTTATCTATCACAGTCTTCCGCTTTCTATCTCGCTTGTCTCTGGAGTATGATATGCTGTTTTGGCTTAATCTTACTCATGTTTACTACACTAATACGGACAACATTCAATCATCATTCATTTTGTTGCATAAGTGATGCGTTGGAACTTGGGGGTTGAGTTTATGCTCGACCCCCGATTTTCAGGGCGTTACAATAAGTTTAGGTTAAGGTTATAAGTATAGGTTAAGGTTTATAGGTTTAGGTTTAGCTTATAGGTTAAGGTATAGGTTTAGTTTATAGGTTATAGGTTTAGGTTATAGGTTATAGGTTAAGGTTTAGTGAGTTGTGTTTAGGTTATAGGTTATAGGTTACAGGTTAAGGTTTAGGGAATTAAGTTTAGGGTATACGTTATAGGTTTTAGGTTAAGGTTTAGGGAATTGAGTATAACCTATAGGTTATAGGTTATAGGTTTAGGTTATAGGTTATGGGTTATAGGTTAAGGTTTAGGGAATTGAGTTTATGTTATAAGTTATAGGTTTAGGTTATAGGTTAAAGGTTATAGGTTATAGGTTAAGGTTTGGGGAATTGAGTTTAGGTTATCGGTTAAGGTTTAGGTTTAGGCTTAGGTTATAGAGGTTTTTGGTTTAGGTTATAGGTTAAGGTTTGAGTTAGGTTTTAGGTTTAGGTTAAGGTTAAAGGCTAAGGTTTATGTTTAGGTTATAGGTTTAGGTTTAGGTTAGGTTATAGGTTAAGGTTTAGGAATTTGAAAATAGTTTAAGGTTTAAGTTTAGGAAATCGGGTTCGGGTTTAGGTTTGGTTATAGGTTATATGTTTACGGATTTGAGAATACATTTAGATTTTATGTTTAGGTTTAGGTTTTAGGTTTAGGTTATATAGGTATAGGTTTAGGTTATAGGTTTAGGTTTTGGTTTAGGTTATAGGTCATAGGTTTAGGTTTAGGTTTATGTTTAAGTTATAGGTTTAGGTTTGGGTTTAGGTTATAGGTTTAGGTTTAGGTTATAGGTTTAGGTTTGGGTTTAGGTTATAGGTTATAGGTTTAGGGATTTGAGAATGCATTTAGGTTTTAGGTTTAGGTTTAGGTTTTAGTTTTAGGTTAAGGTTATAGGTTAAGGTTTAGGGAATTTAGAATAGGTTAAGGTTTAGGTTTAGGAAATCGGATTCAAGTTCAGGTTTAGGTTTGGGTTTTCAAGTAGAGGTTTAGGTTTAGGTTAACGAGTTGAGATTAGGATTAGTGTAGGTTTATGCTTAGGGATTTTGAGAGTACATTTATGTTATAGGTTTAAGTTTAGGTTTTAGGTTATACGTTTAAGTTATAGGTTATAGGTTATCCTTATACGTTAAGGTTATAGGTTTAAGTTTAAGTTTAGGTTATAGGTTTAAGTTATAGGTTATAGGTTATAAGTATAGGTTATAGGTTTAGGTTATAAGTGTAAGTTGTAAGTGTAGCGTATAGGTGGTTTAAGTTATAGGTTATAAGTTTAGGTTTAGGTTTAAGTTTTGGCTATAGGTTTAAGTTATAGGTTATAGGTTAAGGTTTAAGTTTTAGGTGTAGGTTTAGGTATAGGTTATAGGTTATATATTTAGGTTGAGGTTTAGGAATTCGGGTTCAGGTTCGGGTTTATGTTATAGGTTTTGGGATTTGAGAATAGGTTATAGGTTTAGGTTAAGGTTTAGGTTTAGGTTATAGGTTTTGGGATTTGAGAATAGGTTATAGGTTTAGGTTATAGGTTAAGGTTTAGGTTTAGGTTATAGGCTTAGGTTTGTGTTTAGGTTTAGGTTATAGGTTATAGCTTGTCACGCCCCAGACTCGGTAATCAGAGTCACAAGGAACCTGATGGCCAGTTCTGGCCGCAACAGCCTCCGTAGTTCCCCATTCTCAGCTCCTAAGGCAGGTTCCGATCCTGGGATCCTACTAACAGAATTTTTATAACAATATAATCATTTTCAATACGAGCATACCCAAGATCAAAGCAAGTACATCTAAGAATAATTAAGGTCACACATCACAAAATCCACTAAGAATTTGAACTTTTACAGGTATCCATAAGGACCAAAAGGACATACTTAAAATAATAGGAGGAGAGGAAAGGACAGTCTGCACCATTGGGTCCTCAAGCTCAGCTCTACTCCAAGCTCTGCTGCTACGGCGCCTTCATAAGATATCCTGCATGCATCAATCGTGCATAAGCTTATAGAAGCTTAGAGAGTGATGAAGGTGTGTGATAATAGTGTACAGAAGAATAATGGGGTTATAGGAAGGAAACATGATCAAAGCCAACACTACCAGCCTTACTAGGGCTGTCATGAATGCAAGAAGTTGTACCAAGGCAGTACAGTAATGTAAGAAGTCATACCAAGGTTATATAATGCAATGAGTATTGTAATGCAATGAGTACTGTAATGCAATGAGTACTGAGCACCATGCCAAGGCTTAACATCAATACTATGCAATATGAGGTTTACACAACTGATGCAAATGCAATACAAAGTAATGTCAGTGCTCATATCCAATCCACATATCAAGTACATTTCCAATCATAATGAAATCACCGAGGTCCTTTACACCGTTGGATGACTGCCGCTCTATAGACCCCGCACAGTCAAACGAGCGTAAGAGACCTCACTACCCGCCTGTGGACAACCAATCACCTGCAAGCCCTAATGGTAACGGACCCATTCACGAATTGGTCAGACTTAACCTAGCAATGCCTCCTTACGTTAAGCGAGTAAGGCCATACCCCTATCCAACCGACTACACGACAGTGGGAGTCATAGCCTAACGGTATAAGGCCCTCGTGCGCCACCCGGTCACGACGTTGGAGCAAATCCTTGGTACCATGGAAGTTTTAGGAATTTCACCCATGGGCATCCTATGCACTCGGTATGCTCAATTAACATTTTCGGTGTCCAAACATGGCCATCCACAATGTATCTGTGGAGGCTACAACCCTGATGAAGCAAGGGCGATAATGCTCATATGCAATGCCAGATGCATGAATCACACAATCAACCATGCATCAATTCCAAGCACCCAACGTGCTCAAGAGGGGATACTACGTCCTTCGGAGAAGGTAACATGCAATGCCCAATGACACAATATGACCATACACACACAGTGTCTACCAAGCACACAATGATGTACATGGGTCATGAAGATGAATTTAATCACACTATATAGTGATATACAATGTAGTACACTCCTCCCATCCAAGAAGGGACCAAGACTAAGTATTAGACAATATCCATAAGGAATCCTACCTCTAGTGGGGGTCCATTTACCTGGGATAGCCCACAAGATTAAGTATTCAAGCTACGGGTCTAAGATGATTATCCAATCACTCTTAAATACAACAGGGCCTAGAGGGTCTATAATGGGGACATTTAACAACCATTCCCCAGAAAAGGCATATTAATCATGAACTATATGGACAGAAGGCCCAAGGCCTACATTTAAGATAAAAATAAATGTAACCACGTACATATATTCCTCATAATAGGCCATAAAAAAAGATATAATATCACCTTGAACAACATGGGCCCTAAGAGGGAAATTAAGGCCCAAGGCTCAATTCTCAATGGCCATAGAATCCATGCATTAAGTTGGACTTGGTGGGCAGCTCGCGTACACAATATACGGCTCAAAAATAAGTTTAAGTTTGGATGATGAAATGGGCCCAACTACATCAGTCCAATAACTACCAATTTAAGTGGGCAACCAAGGGCCCAATACTATCCTTATCTTAGCCCACAAGTCCATCAAAATGGTGGAAGTTGGCCCAATATATGGTTGGGCCAAGCTGGGACGTCCTAACCCACTTTGGGCCCATGAGATTTCCCAAAATCTGATCTAAGATGGGGTCCTCATATGATCACTAAAGGTGACTCAAAAGAAAGCACTGATTAAGACCAAAGATTATAAGAAAACATAAGCATGTAACACGTACACAAGTTCTCAATATGGTGGGCCCCACAGCCAAATAAAGTTTTAACCATACAACTGTACATTTAAGGCCCTTTGATAAACTTTTGGCCCATTTGACTTTATGCACCTGCTAAGGTATATAAATTAGTTAACTAAGTGGAAATAATCTCATAAAGGCCAACTATACTCACTGGAGGATCCCACCAGATGGAGAGTGTGTATATATCATGAAAAGATCAAGTGGGCCTGCTACTGGATCGTGAGTCCAGCAGCAACCCAAGGCAGAAAGTACTTCCATGATCGGGCGATCCAAGGCTTGAATGGTCTGGACCAACATACGTTGAGGTAGGCTCCACATGCATCCATATTTAGCCTTAAATAAACGGTTCAGGGTCTATGGTGGGCCTTTAACCATCCATAGAGAAACCCATAGGCCTACCTTAGGATCACCCAGGAGGACATCCAACCTCAACTGGTTTTCAAGAGGTATCCCGCCACTACTCGAGCATGAAATAAGACCCAAGGCCTAAGTAATCCATAACCTAGTGGGCCATACACTAAGCTCAGTCTCATAGTCCATATAGTGGGCCCTCAAGTGAGGTTTGGGCCCAACCATAAGGGTCATAAACCCATATGTTGTAGTGGGCTTCATGGGCAGCCCGGTAGTTCATTTACATGGGCAACTCTCACATTTAGTACAAGTGAGTTGGGCCACACTTTTTAGCCCAAGTATAGGGTCAATTTTAATGGGCGGTCAAGGGCCCAACTTCTTGCATATTCTTCCCCCTAAATCCATCATAATAGATGGGAGAGTATAAGCCCAAAATTAATGGGCCTATCCAAAAAAAAGGACTTAGTCCACAAGGCCTAATTACCACCACAAAAGGGGTGGCCATGCATATATAATATCATATAATGGGCCTTGGGGAAATAGTCCAAAAACAGAAGCCATTCAAATCATGTTATATGGTGGACTTGGAGGGCAGCCCACAAACTCAAGAATACACATGGGCAGGGCCTAAACTGACAATGTGGGCCTTGTCATATCAGCCCAAAGACTTAGCAAGGCCGTCCACAATATGCATCAATGTCAATACACACTCCAGCAATACACACTCCTGTTGGTACACACCCACTGTCAATACACACTCCAGCAACCCCCACTAGGGGATTCCCTATTAGTACACACCCACTGTCAATACAAACTCCAACAGCCCTCACTGGGAATCGATACCAAGACTTCAGGTGTTGAAACTAGGTATCTCTCGGTTAACTTTGGATCATGATCCCTTGGCACACTCCAAGCGAGGGACCACTTCGTTAGGCCCACCCTAATGTATGTTTTTAATCCACATTGTCCACATCTCTTCACCAGATGATTTTAATCATAGGCCCAAATATGAGAAAGGTTTAGAACTTAGGTTATCCACACCATAGGAATCAGTGGGACAATGGTGTCCACCGTTGAAACCTTCTTAGGGCCCATCCATAATGTTTATTATCCATCTAACCTGTTTATAAGTCACAGGCATGGCTGAAGGGAAAACCCAAATATTAGCTTGGTCTCAAACAGTTGGGGCCACGAGAACACCTATCTTAATGTTTGTATTTCATCCACGCTGCCATCTGACAGTAGGACTACTATGATGTTTATATTTTGTCCGCACTGACCCATCTATACAGGACTCACCATGACATATCTATTTCATCTATACCCTATCTATGTTTCCGTATCATTTTAGGTAATGAGCCCATAGGTAAAGGCGATCAGACCCTCAAGTGGGGCCACACCAAATGAAATAGTGAGGATTGAGTACCTACCATTGAAAACTTCCACAAGTCCATTGTACTGTTTGTTGCAACCCATGCCACTCAATTTGTCCGTACCGTCCATCTGTTTCTCCAGCTTATTTTATATCATAAATGAGGTTGGTCTAAATATTAGGTGGACCACACCACCAAAAACAATGAGGACATGATGTCCATCATTGAAACCTTCATGAGACCTAACTTGGTGTTTATTTGCCATCTGACCTACCGACAAGGTCTCACAGACATGGAGGAACAGTGAACAGAAATGTCAAGTTGATCCAAAAACCTGTGGAGGCCACACGAGTGAGCCACACTACATGGAAGTGCCTTGGCACACTGTCCAAGCGGGGACCTACCCTGATGTATGTGTTTAATCCACACCATCCACTCCTCTTACCCAGATGTTTTTAGTCATAGGCCCAAAGATAAGACAGGTCTAGACCTGTGGTGATCCACACCATAGGAATCAGTGGGACAGTGGTGTCCACCATTGAAACCTTCTTAGGGCCCATCTATAATGTGTATTTTCCATCTAACCTGTTCATAAGTCACACATGCATGGGTATTTTGGATACCCATGCATGGGTATTTTGGATACCCATGAAGGGAAAACCCTAATATAAGCTTGGTCCCAACGGCTAGGGCCACAAGGACGCCCATCTTAATGTTTGTATCTCATTCACGCTGCCAATCGGACAACACGACCCACCGTGATGCTTGTATTTTGTCCACCACGATTAGTTTTAATATGAGTGCTTGACTCGGCCCTTGTGTGGACGATCTTTAGGGTCTAACTTAATGCCTTTGTGGGGGTCTATTGTGATGATTTAAGGACCCCACATATATCTCCATGCTTATTCACTGTTAAGAGTATAATTAGGTCTACTTATTGAGTGGTCCCGTTAAACTTGGATTCATATTAGTAATTGGGTAAACTTCTAGTCCTACTATTTTGGCCTGATTTAAAAGTGGGTTTGGTTGAGCTCCTACAAGTTTTAAGTGTAGTAAAGTGCTTGTTGGTCCACCATAAGTATAATCTAGTGTAAAATAACGTATAGCCATTAATAAATAACAAAATAAAGTGTACCACTTAATGAGTGGATAGGTATGATTTTCATATATATATATATATATATATATATATATATATATATATGCTCATTGTGGGTTCAATCTATTGAACAGCTTGGAGGTCTCATTCACTTAACAAAGAAGTTATCCAGTTGGTGGACCATAATATGTGGTCCAAGTGGTGTAACCCACCTGAAACACAAGTCAGCCTCAGTTTTTTGCCTTGGGCCTATGTGAGATTACACATCTAATAGTCGAAGTGGATTTCACATACCACATTGATATGTGGGTTTAAGTCCCAACTTGAATGAGTTGGGCTTAGGCCTATGATATGGACCCATTAATAGGCCTAGCCTAGATCAAGCCTACCTACAGGTTAACTGACCTAATCTACTTTTGAGGTGGGTTCAAGCTAGAATGGCCATTTAAGCAAATGAGTCAAGTTTGAGTTGAACCCTATGTGTCCACATAGTTATTAATGGGTTGGGTTGGATAACCCGACTTGAGTTTACCCAAAATCCGAAAAGAAGAAAAAGAAGAGAAGTATAGATAAATCCATTATCTAGACCAAACTTAACATGATTCCTTGGGTTATTTATTCAACTTGAACTCATTAAAATTGGATCAGCTTCATGAGAAGGGTTCTTTGAGTACCCATTGACATCCCTACTGACCTCAACGTGGCCCGTGTGATAAACGGTTCGGGTACCCATTGATAGCCTCATCGACCTTATATGATTCATGTGATAAATGGGCCAGATTTGTATTAGAGGGTTAGTATTGACCCATTAAATTCATGCGTCGGCCACTTTTGATTTTTGACCCGACCTAAATTGGTCCTGAATTTTAATGGATCAAGTCTTTCTATAAAACTGCAATTAGTTTCTTAAATGGGTCAAGTACGTAGATGCCACTAAACTCAACCCGACCCAGCATCCCGTACTTAACCCAACCCAACTAGTCGCATTTGTAACCCTACCCGTTAGGCTTTTAGGACTGGCTTCCAACGCTCTGAAGGCATTCCATCTTCTAAAGAAAGGTCAAACAATCAACATATTGAAACATTTCAATATAGGAGTTTTTAGTTTTCAAATATTTTTCCATTAAAAAGGTGATCCATTTTATAAAAAAGTTGGGTTATTGAAATAGGATCTCAAATATTGAAAGTTTCAACTTCTCATTCTTAACTCGTTTCTTTGTTGGCCCACGTATTAAAAAAAATATATAGGAATTTTACATACCTCGCTCACTAGGGAGGTCCACCACAATATGAACGCTTCAAATTGGTGAGCAATAGGCCCCACTTTGTACAAACTAAAATCCCATGCATTATCGTACAATATCTTAAGCCATGCATATGATTGTATCATACCATAATTTTATAAGGTATATGCCCAGTTTTGATTAGGACTGAATGGGCCAAGGCCAGGATAGACACATTTAAAATTTTGAATGAGCCTGGCTGTTAAGCCTGGCCCAAATAGTTGACATTTCTGTTGGGCTAAATGAGGTGGTCCCCTGCGTGGACAGTGTACAAAGGCACTTCTTACAATGTGGCCCACTCATGTGGCCTCCACAGGTTTTTGGATCAACTTGACATTTCTGTTCTCCCTTCCACCAGGTTTGTGAGACTTGTTGGTAGGTTAGATGACAAATAAACACCAAGGTGGGTCTCATGAAGGTTTCAATGGTGGACGTCATGTCCTCACTATTTTTTTAGTGTGGTCAACCTAACATTTGGACCGGCCTCATTTATAGGCCCATGATCTAAAACAAGCTGGAGAAATAGATGGACAGTGTGAATTCAACATATACATTATGGTGGGTCGCATGAGTGGGGACCACCTTCGTTGGGTTTTTCAAGTAGCAGTGCACCTTGAAAAAGGGGAAGGATTTGGATGGCCTTTTTCAGTAAAGCGCAAGGATGTAGGGTGGGGCCCACTGCGACGCAATGGGGATTCAGTGAGAACCGTTGAAACATTCTTGTCCCCATAAAAGCTTTAAGTTAGGTTATTTTTTTTTATTACCACTCCATCCCAGTGATAATGACCTTATAAACGGTTTGGATGGCATATAAACATCAAGGTGGAGCCCAGGAAGGTTTCAATGGCAGGTATTCTCTTGTCGCCCACTTGAGTTTTGGAACCACCTCATTTTTGGTCTAATATCTTAAAATGAGCTGGCAAAATGGATGAACGGATAGATTTCTCAAGGACATGACGGTGGGCCCACCCAACATTCTTGCACATGAACTTCCAACAAAAGGTTTGGCTACTCCCCCTGCCGTCAGCCAATGGCCTCTGGTCGGTTCTCTGTGGGCCCCACCATGATGTATGTGTTTCATCCATGTCGTTCATCTATTTTTCTAGATCATTTTATGGTGTTAAACCAAAAATGAAGTATATCCCAAGCTGAAGTAGACCACATGACAGGAAACAGTGTTAAATGAGCTTCGACCATTGCAAACTTTTTGGGGGCCGTAAAAGTTTTGGATCAAGATAATCTTTTTTTTCCTTCATTTGGGTCTGTATGACCTAATAAATAGATTGGATGTCAAATAAATAGTACATTAGGCCTTAGAATGATTTAAATGGTGGATATCCAATCACTATTTTTTTCCTGTGCTGTGGTCCACCTGAGATTTCTATCCCTATAACTTTTGACACAAAGCCTTAAAATTATCTTTAATAATGGATGAACGGAATGGATAAAACACATACATTATGGTGGACCCACAAAGCACCGACCACCAGCCACGAGGTTGGTTGCATCAGGAGTAGTTGTTTCCCGTCCGAAGGACTTCTCACTAAAATCATGGATGCGGATTGCGTAAGTAACACACACTACAAGAAAATAGGCCTTTAGCCACAATTTTTTAGCCTCAGTTGAAAAAATGGAGGCTAAATGTGTCTTTTAGCCTCGGTTGCTAAGGAACTGAGGCTAAAAGTTCATTTTTCGCCTCAGTTGCATAGGAACCGAGGCGAAAAGTCTACCTTTTAGCCTCAGTTGCATAGGAACCGAGGCAAAAAGTCTACCTTTTAGCCTCATTTGCATAGGAACCGAGGCCTCATTTGCATAGGAACCGAGGCGAAAAGTCTACCTTTTAGCCTCGGTTGCATAGGAACCGAGGCAAAAAGTCTACCTTTTAGCCTCCGTTGCATAGGAACCGAGGCCAAAAGTCTATTTTTAAGCCTCAGTTGTATAGGAACCGAGGCGAAAAGTCTACCTTTTAGCCTCGGTTGCTTAGGAACCGAGGCCAAAAGTCTACCTTTTAGCCTCATTTGCTGAGGAATCGAGGCGAAAAGTGTACCTTTTAGCCTCGGTTGCTAAGGAACCGAGGCGAAAAGTGTACCTTTTAGCCTCAGTTGCATAGGAACCGAGGCGAAAAGTCTCCCTTTTAGCCCCGGTTGCATAGGAACCGAGGCCGAAAGTCTACCTTTTAGCCTCACTTGCATAGGAACTGAGGCCAAAAGTCTATTATTTTTGCAACTCACATTCATGATTTAATCCACACCGATTCTAGTGGTATGGTCTACCTGGGCCCACCTTAGATTTGGATCTGGTTTCTTTTTGGACTCATGCTCTTAAGTTATCAGAAGAAATATTTGGGCCCACCTTAGCCATCCATCCGTTTTTTAAGATAATTTTAGGATGTAGTCCTAAAAATTAACTAGATCTAAAAGTCTAGTATTTTGCATACTAAATTCTGCTGGCTGAAAAATGTCTGATTCACTGACATAAATATGAACGATTTAAATAAGTTCCGCAAGGTTGGCCCAATCTTCCATGTATATTTTAACCATATGGTACGGAAGCTTCCAGATGAACGGTCTGGATCACTCACAGTTAAGAATTCAGAATATAAGTTTCTTAGATCGAATGGCTTGGATGGAAGATCAGTGTCTATGGTACATCCCCAATGGTAACGGTTCAGATCCGTGCATAAGTCTCCCGTCGGTTCAGATCCATGCGTGTGTCACGTGTATGTACTGCTGATTCGTACATAATCGGTGGACACAAAAAAAAAAAAAAAAATGTTCGTTAGTTTCTCTTGGCACTGTTTTTTTAAAGGAGCATTGCTCGCTCTCCCTTTTACATCCTTCTCCATCTTCTCATTTTCTAGGGTTTTGTGTTGTGCCTCTCTCTCGGAGCTTCTGTTGCAATGGCGTTCTCGGCTCTCCTCAGATCTACAGCGCCATCGCCTCTCATAGAAGGATTGCACGAATACACGCCATCTGATTTCGGAGCTTGAGCTCCTGATCGTTTCAAGGTAGGTATTGTTGACGATTTCTATATTCTTGTGAGAAATTCCATTAAGATTTTGTCTTTCGTTTTTTCCGAATCGGTTTGAATCGGATAATTTACGGATCTTTGCTTGATTTCTTAGTTCTTTATTGGAATCGCTCGGTTTTCGCTTCGATCTCCCGATGGGAAGTCGAATTTCCTTTTGATTTTTCTTGCATGCTATGATTTGTTACTTCCTTCAGATCTGTGTGGAGAATTCGCTCAGTAGAAGCTTCGATTTTCCAATTCCTTCTCGAAGCTGGGTCGGTAGCTTCTGAGATCCTGCTGCATCTAAGATTTCTGCTTTCAGGTAATTCAAAAGCTCTAAAACGCTCTTTCTTTGAAGGATTCCTCTCTCTGTATTACGATACTTCTTGTTGGATCTCTTTTCAGCAGATGATTTCATTTGATTGTACCTTTTATTTTGGGGATTTTGATGAAATCTCTAAAATACTTGATTTCTAGCAAGTTTATCTCGTTCTGGATCTTTATTTTTTCTGTTATTTGCAGCGATTTTGATTTCTGTTGTTGTTTTCATTTTCCTGGCCTTTGTTCTTTCAAATCCTGAAGAGAAATTGATTTCTCGAGCAGATCGTTCCTTCTTTTATGTTCTTAATCGAGCATCCTGCATTTTGTTTCTGCCGATGTGAAACAAGATGATATCTCGACTCAAAACTTTGTGGAGCTTAAATTAGAATTGCATCTTTTCAGGGTCCCTCATTAAATGAATAGTGCATGCTCAATGTGCTATTCTTCATTATTAGTTTTAAGTGACTTGCTATGAATGGCTTTACTAATTATAAGCACAATGTTTTAGCTTTCGTTTTATTTGAAGTTAATATAATTTTTGTATGGTGATTTATTTAGCCTTTTAAGCATGATAGGCTATCCTTAGGTAACTGTTGCATTAACTGTATAATTTGTACTGATTTTTCTCTTTATGGTAGTGTAATCAGTGAGATTTTTTGCATCATAGCCCACGAAATGTGTTATAGACTTAATTGATGGTTCAGATCGATTGGTTGGACTTTCAAGCAAGAAATCCAACTAGGAGCACTATAACTTATGGTGCTCTCAGAACACTAGAGCCTATCCAATTCCTCTATAAAATGCACCATCTTCTAGGAGAAAAAGAACACACTAAAATAACATCATTTTTTGAGTGAGTGCAAAGGAGCAATGGCCGAGGTAGCATTGAAGGTGTTTGGTAACTGGGGGAGCCCTTTTAGTCGTAGAGAGTGCTAGCTCTCCAGCTCAAAGGCATTGAGTACCAAAGAATGGTGTGTTTGGAGGATAATGTTCCAAAGAATTTACCTAGACACTAGAAATTTGGCAACCCTGATATCTGTCACCTGTTAAACTCTAAAAATGCACATTTTTTGCCCTTTCCTTAATAGTGATTAGCTGTATTTGTAGCCATTGTACTGTGGTATATATAAGTCTAGAGGCATTTGTGTTGTACTGTAGTTCCACAAGTAATTTATACCAGAATTGGCGGTTTTGGTATTTTATAGAAGATAGGTGTCAATGCCATTGGCGCCACCATTCGGAAAAAAAAAAAAGAAAAGAAAGAAAAAAGGTGGCATTCTTGTTTTCTTCAGGGCTATCAGTGTGCTGGGTATGGGTTGGTTCGGTACTCGGATTTTGAAATGATCAGTATGGCCAGTTCAAAATTTCGATTTTGCTCATCCCAGGGCCAGCCCATTGACAACCCTTCTCCTTTTAGTCTTTTTCTGGTCTTGTTAAATTGACTCTAATAAATTCTCAATTCCCTGCAGCTGCCATTGAAGGTTGTACCCACTACCTACATTTGACTCTAATAAAAACGCTTGCAGACCTCGCCTAGATACCTACTAGGTTACTTTCTCTAATGTGGGGGAAATTAACCTACTAGGTTAATTTCTCTAATGTGGGGGAAATGACTTGACATGCATGAAATCCACGCCATCCATTAGGCACACCACCCATTGTTTCACCTTGATTCCAAATATCAGGCTCATTCATCCTAATGAGGCATTTTAGGTGGATGGATTGGATGTCATATAAACACCACGGTAGGCCTTACACAAAATTAGATCAAAACATTGGGATTTTTTTATTTTTTATTTTATCATGCCCACTCACTATTAGAAGTAGTGATGTTGATGGTTTGATCCAATCCATTTGTGTCATGTTTTAGAATGACACAGCCACAAAAGGCATAGAGTGCCCTCCGAGAGGAGATTGAATACGAACCTTTTATCCTTCTCTTTCATTTTCTCTTTTCCATATAATCTCCAAGCAAATCTATCAGTATCACTTTTGACCCTTACTACTTAGATTGGTGGGCATACCATTTTTTCTAATTCAGTTTCTGTTTATTACCCTGCTTTCAGGTTAGGGCACTAGGAAGAAATACAAGGGGTTCAGTTGTCATGAGACTTAGGGGCGAGGACAAGATGGCATCTATGGACATAATACCGGCAGCCATGCAGAAAGACTTGCAGAGGGTGTCAGAAAGCCATGAGAGCCAGTAATTTCTTCACTCATTTTGGCTATTTGGTATCTCTTATTATCTTCATACCAAGGTTGGCATACTCTGCACTTGGATGCGCCTATAAAATTTGACTCAGATGGGTCAACATGGTTACTTAGAAAATCATGTTTTCCTAATTAAGTTAATTTCTTATTAAGTAAAAATACATATAAATACCAAGAATAGGGAATTGGTAATTACTAATTACTTATAAAATTTATGATTCATGTTTAAAATATGCATCTTAGTTTGTGGTGAAGTGTAGAGCACCCCATATATGCCAAGACGCGATATCCGGGTTGTTCATCAAATGGGCACCTATGATTGTAGCCTAAAAACATGTCAGGTCCATAGTGGTTTGTTTGTCACTGCTCAATTGTGGAGTCTATATTTTTTCATTTTTCCTTGTTTGATTACTTGTGCTAGCAATGGTTGTTACTAAAGTTTCAATTCCCAATTGGAAAACAGAGAAAGAAGTAAAAAATTAAATAGAGAAACTAGCTAAAATATGCTTGTATATCTTCCCAAAATAATATACCATGACATATATTTAATAATTATAATATTGATACCACACATGTTACCTCGCTTTCTTGTGCCTTTTTTAACCTAACACAATGGCCGTTAAGCATTGGGTTTCGCAAGACCGCTTACTGAGCACTAAGAGTGAAATGGCAGAATGCAACATGACTTGGATTGTTTCTTTTGCCTGGGCTGACTAGCCGTTTCTTGAAGAAACCTGGAAAAAGTCACCAGAGTAACGTTGATTTTGTGGACTCACTAGGTCTACACTTTTTTTTCTCTCCATGTGGCGTACAAATAGAGTTGACTTAGGTTAGTCATGGGTCGATTCGTTGATTCAGCCAACTTTGTTTCATATCATACTCCAAAGACTTGGATTATTTTCTCAAAGAATTTGGTGACTTTGCAGTCATTTCTTTGCTTCTGTTGTGTGCATATGCAACATTTTTGTTCATTTAGTTAAATGGTTCATGCAATAAAAAGGAAAGGCCTAACGATCAAAGAAAAAAAAGAAAGGAAGCCTGCCCCCATCATGTCTTCAATTCAGTTATCATCATTGGCCCCTTTTCTCACTGCCAAATATATTCATTTTTTTTTTAATTTCCATCTTATTTTTTGTTTCATGTCTATTGTCTAGTGTACGTTGAGTTTTCTGTTGTTTATTTGTTCTCCTGGTTAACCTGCCCATATTCATTTGGTCTATAAATTCTTTGTAGGAGTCCTGGGAGTCCACCATGGCTGCTCTTTGTTTCTAAAAGTGGTCATGGGAAGCGTGTGCTCTGAGCAGCTTCCGCAGGTCACCTTTGAATAAATGCAATCTTCGGGATATATTTCATCCAAAATGGCACCATCATTTGGATTGCTTGCCCTCACCATGGATGGATCTTGAGGATGTATTCTGTCTCTGGTCCATTTTGTTTTAATTTGAACTGTTGCTGTATTTTCTTCTTTGGTCATCCATTTCATTAAAACAATCAAAGGGTCATTAGTCAATTCTCCCATTTAGGTCAATGATTTGGATGGCCTGGATTTCATATTACATGTACGCATGTGCGCTACAGATGAGTTGTTGCCATCTAAGAAATGGTGGAAAGCCCATATCAGTGTAGTAGACCTTGTTTATCTATCAAATTCAATTCATCAATCGGCCTAAAATGATTCGGTCTTATGATTTTGTGTTTGTTGTGATTCTCTTCCATTTTATTCCATGGTGAAATTTATGTTTCTTTCTTGGATATACAGTTTCTATTTACGGTGTTTGCTAGAAGTTCATGATTCAAAGTTTCTGGGCTGAGAATTTTGTTCTTCCGTTGCACCCGATTGGATATCAGATGAATGCTTCTAACCATGCATATTTGAGCATTTTACTACCATTACAATAGCTCACATTGTAGAACTCGACATTTCAAATAGAAATAAGTCAGTGCTTTATGACCTGTCATTACTCATCAAAGTTACCAGTTATACATTTTTGTATCATAAATAAGTGCATCACATTACATCTTCATCTTATTTTTTGTAGTATAGACTGAAAGATTTGTGTAAAGTTTTTCTAGCCAAGTAGCTGACTTATTTTATTCGAACCTGCAATATCTTCTCAGGGAGCCAAGTGTATGGACTGATGTGCTCCAAGAAGCTGAAAAGAACGTGCTCGAATCGACAAAAGCTGTGAATGGTAACCAACTTTTAGTGAGCTATTTAAGTGATTGCAAGTATGTTCTGCAGATAAGGGACTTGGAAACAGGTCTATTTCAACATCCCATACCGCTAGACATAGGTACCGTTTACAGGATTTCTGGATCCCATCCTATGTCTAACAATAGACCTCTTCTGCAGAATATCTTCATTTCTAGAACCTCACCGCTAGACATAGGTACCACTAGACAGGTCTATTGAAACAGGTCTATTGCAACATCCATATTTTTTATTAGCTTCACTAGCTTCCTTACTCCCGGCATTATTTATAGGTGCAACTTAGCAACTGAGGTTCCAGAAATGAAGATATTCTATGAGATTGTTATACCTGGATTTGATTGCACAGAGTTCCAGGTTAATCAGGTAAGCTTATTACAAAAAAAATATGTTTTGTGCTGCAAACCTAAAGGCTTTCTTACTGTTATGGTATCTGTCTTTCAGATATACTCTTCTCCCAATGAGCCGTATATGCTTTTCAAGGTATTTTACTAAGTGAACAAAAGATCCTCCATAATCATTTAAATCCCATGGTTGTGTGGTTTTAATGTTGATTTGTTTATTTAGGACACTTGCAATAGTTCACAGACTGTTGTGCCTACTATTGCTCCTGCAGTAGTTGGAGATCGGAGGATATCTTTAGGTCCTGGAGCAGGTTGTGCCGGCCTTACTACACAGCTAGAACTAGGATATAGCCAAGCATGTCTTGCAGCCAGCAGGCCAGAGCTACCTATTGAGGTTGCAGGGCCTGCTACGCACAATTCGAATGGAGAATGCTGGTGGAGGCAATGATGACTTTGGCCTGGAAGCAACAGAAGATGGACGGGCATTGTTATCTCAGGGTCCGCCAAGCACGACAGCACCGGTGATGACGGGTGCGACCATGACTTTGTATTATTTGTGGAACCTAATGTTGTGTAACAGTTTGATTGAGTTAAACTTTAAATAGACTGTTGTTAACTGTTTTGTTGGTATTGTGGCTTTCATGATTGATTGTTTCATGAGTGGATTGAATAAATATTTTTTAAAAAAAAAATTTTAGCCTCAATTTGTAACTGAGGCTTGAATTTAGCCTCGGTTGTTGATAACCAAGGCTGAAATTCCCGTGGCTAAAGACTTTAGCCTCGGTTGTTGAGAACCGAGGTTAAAAATAGATTTAGCTTCGGTTGGAGGCAATTGAGGCTAAAATTTGGATTTAGTCTCAGTTGAAAACAATGGAGGCTAAAATTTTGATTTAGCCTCATTTCAAGAAAATTGAAGCTAAAAAGGTTTTTAGCCTCACTTGAAGAACCGAGGCTATAAAAGTCATTTTAGCCTCGGTTGCTAAAACTGAGGGTAAAGCCCTTAGCTACAGGGGTTTCAACCTCGGTTTGGATAACTGAGGCTAAAGGCTTTAGCCTCATTTTTAAACCTTTTTAGCCTCAATTTTGAACCGAGGCTAAAACCCCCTTTTTTTGTAGTGACAATACAAATAGAAGGGATGGGATTAAAAAAAACATAATTATTACCTATGGCAGGGATTGTCCCATGTTGCCATGGATAAGATTAATTTCATGCTTTGTTGGTAATACGGTGGTACATTAAATGGATATACCCACCATCATTTGAAATTACTGAGAATAACGCACGTTTTATATCTAAATTGTTCATTTATTTTGTAACCTCATTTTATGGCATGGGCCTAAAAATGAGGTAGATCCAAAACTTATGTGGCCCCAAAGAAGTTTTCAATGGTAAGTATTCAATCCCCGTTGCTTTCTATGGTGGGGTCCACTTGAGCTTTAGATTTACCTGATTTTTTGGCCAATGCTCTAAAATAATCTCCAAAAATGGGTGGACGGTGTGAATATAGCCCACACATCATGGTGGGACCTACACAACTTGCTAGCATTGAGTGAAATTGACACGGGATCCAATGCAATTCCATCTAATCTAATTCTAAACTCTTCCATTCTTCCCAAACAAGGAGTGGAATTGGCACGGGACCAGATGAATCCCATCCAACCTAATCCCTTCTAATCCCACTGCCCAAATAGGCCCTTACCGTATCGAGTAAACTCCATAAGGTAGCCTATGATTTATGTATTTGATCTACTCCGTCCATCCATTTTATCCGATAATTTTAGAACTTGACCCCAAAAATTAAGCATATCCAACCCTCAAATGGATGACACAGCAAGCAACAGTGTGAATTGAATATCTACCGTTGAAAAATTCTTGGGGCCAGAAAAGTTTTGGATCAATCTTATTTTTATGTTTTCCATTTATCCATGTCTTTATTATCTTATGCACAGGTTGGATGACAAATAAACATCACTGTGGGGCCTAGCAAGGTTTCAACGGTGGAAATCATTATTTCCACCGTTTCCTGTTGTAATGACCCGTAAATTTCCGTACTTTGGCTCGAGTACCATCTCGACCAGAAATCAATTAGGATTAAATCCTTTAGAAATTTAACAAAGTTAACTAAGTGCAAAACTTGATTCGCCATGAAATCCGTTGGGATCGCTTTAAATACAATCTGCAAGACCCGAAACTTGCAAAATCATTGACTCTAGGTTACCCTAAAGTTTAGGATCAAACTCATTACCCGGCTACTCTCGGGAATGACTTGAAACTTTGTATTAGGTCTAGACCGCACATCGGAAGTCCGATTAACACGAAGTTAAGGAACTAGGACCGCCTCACTGGGCTTGACAACCACCTCGGAAATCAGGTCCAGATGATGTCCCACGGCTATTCGTTTTGATCCAGAGCGAGGGAGTGTGAAAAATACTATTCTCTTTACAAAATAAATATCTAGAATAGTGATCTGGTACCATTCGCTTGAGCATCAGTATTAAGCAACCAGACCGTCAGAATCAGACCAAATTACATCCTCGGATCAGGAAAAATTTCAGGAACATTTACATGTACTTGGAATTTCGGATCGTGGCCCACCGACCGTTGAACTGAAAATGGTCCGCCACGTGTGATCTGGGAATCCGATCGAGTCAAAAATGTAATCCCACATAGATCCATGAGTTGTGAGCTTAAGTCTGACGTTTAGCTCAAGGAGGGCTACCAGAACCCCTCTTTTGAGTAGGAACAATGCCGAAATACATATAATAGACGTACCCCTTGAACAGGAGTCTATTTCGGAGAGGTTTTAGGCTATATAAGGGCCTTAGAACAGCCCCTCTCACAGCCATACGAATTTGGGATAAAACCCTAGTGAGAGAGAGAAAAAAGAGAGAAAAACTTGGGATTGTGGGAGCACCTTCCTCCTACTGCTTTCGATCTTCACACGGGCTACACCGCCTCTTTCCAGGCTCTTTCCCAGCGATATCAACTCCGTTTTAAGGTGAGAAACCCTAACCCTAGATCTGATTTGAGGTGTATAGGCTATAGGTTGTGAAATAACTAACCGATTTCACTCTTTATGCCAGAAAACTCCCGAATACGGAAGCTCATCAACCCTTGCTAATCCGTTGAGATTCCAAGGAGCGAGGTGAGGACTTTAGGTGTATAGGTCACGGTTTTCAACGCTTTCAATGTCAGATAATGACAGATTCATGATCTGCATGCAATTGCACATGTACAAAGTGCTTTCCGTTTTCTGTTTCGATTAACGTTGTAGAATATGGAATTTCACATACTCTAGGTATACGTAGAAATACCGTATACGTATTTTTTTTGGAAATGTGTTTGCCATGATTAATTGTTGTATGATTATATAGTATATGGATAAAATACTTGTTTGGCGAAAGGAATCGCCGTAATACATGTTCGCTTGTAAACACTATGTATGTTGAAATTGTGTATTCTAGAAATATCGTATATGTGTAAATTTTGGAAATGCAATTGTCATGATTATTTGCTGTATGATTACAATATACACGTACAAAATGCTAGCATGGCGAAAGGATAGCCCTAATATATGTTTTACTAACATACGTCATGTATGTTGAATAGTGTACTCCAAGTGTTTGTGTAAATGCTTGTGAGAGTAAATGCTTGGATGTTAGCACCGTAGGTCGGTGCTGAGATGGAATTCTCGACTACCTTAGAGACATGTAGGATTCCCTCCATGTGGTTGTTTACTTCAACCACTTACATATGATGCATATGTGTCTGTATCCCTATCTGTATAGTGCTCTATTACATGCTTTACAACATGCTTTACTTCATGCTTTATAACATGCCTTATGACGTGCCTGCTAACATGCTTGTATTACTTTGTTTATCATGCTTTACTCCACATGCTATGGATGAAGATTGATTGAGGTTGGGACTATGACTATAGTCCAGACATTCGGTACCAGACTTGAGATTGTGGCTGAGATTCATGTCGCCGCAAGGGATGTGTCTGACGAACCCGAGTCGTACTTCGGTTGGCGATAGTGGTTGGCCACACGGAGTGCTTTTGCGCTTCATATCGCCCAACTTGTTGTGCGCTCGAGCTAGTCAGGCTCGTCAAGTAACCCGATTGTCGAATGTGTGTTCACCATGTTTGGTCATTACTGTATGAACCTAGGGTACCAAACTTACTAGTAGCATTCCCGTTAACCATGGTACCTCGATCTGCTAAGACTCATAAGCCGGACATGGTGGTATGGGACACCGTGGCCGAGCTGTCGGCCTATGCTGGGGCCAAGTGCCTCCCCGTAGTGACCATTGAGCAACCCACACTCGTGAGCCCAATACGGTGGTATGGGACACTGTATTCGAGCTGTCGATACTTACTGCGAGAGCCGAGTACGGTGAGACCTGTACTCGTGCTGACGGGCGACGAGTCCTCTGTAGTATCATCGGGTATACTCCAAGGTCTGTGATTGGCGACGAGTCTTTCACAGCAACTAGAGTATGAGTTGAGCCGAGTACGGTGAGACCTGTATTCGAGCTGACGGCTAGTGATTGAGCCGAGTACGGTGAGATCTGTACTCGAGCTGACGGTCAACAATTGAGCCGCATACGGTGAGATTTGTATCCGTGCTGACGGGTGACGAGCCCTTTGTGATGCCTTCGCTATGCCTCTCAAACCATAATATCATATGAGATTAACTAGGATTGACGACCCTAGAATGGATCATGTTTGGGAATGATACAAGGGAGGTACCTTAGTTTCCCAATACTACTGTTTGAAATGGACTAATAATAACTCGGTAATCATGTTCATCATCGCACCGCATGTGCCTAGTAGATGTGGAGCACTGAGGGAGTTATGCATTCGCGAACGTAGGATGTTGTCGCATGAGGGTGGTTTGGCAAGGGCATACATCATCATGTCATTTCATTCTTGCATTTAACAAGAGTAGTTAAACTTGTTTGATTTGTACTGCTTTATCATTACTGCTTGATGAAATTGATAACATGTTAACCTATGCTTTATTGTTCCACTGAGTTAGCTACTCACTCCCACGTTACGGGACGGTGTTTGCAACACCAACCAGACTCTGTCACAGGTATAGACGGCGCGTCGGTTCAGGAGCCGGACCCCGATTTCGACGAGGAACGGGATGAGTTCTCATTTATGCAGTACTCTGACGGCTTTGCTTAGGCCGACTGCATCACGGGGGTTTCAGGACTCATCTTTTAGATTGCATTTTGATTTTTGATTCAGAAATAGTATATGTATATGGGTACTCAGTTAGTGTTCATACTCAGGTGTTCACAAAAATTTTGTTTCTTTACATACCTTAAATATAAAATTTCAGTCTTCCGCTTGCCTTTATACAATTGAACTGGAGTATGAATTACTGTTTTGGCATAATCTCATTCATATTTATTGTTCTAACTCAGACAACATTTAACCATCGTTATTTATGTTGCATAAGTGATGCGTTGGAACTCGGGAGTTGAGTTTATGCTTGACCCCCGATTTTCAGGGCGTTACAAGTTGGTATCAAAGCATGATTTTGATTAAACCGGACCTGAGTTATGTCCCCACGACGTCCACTGACGCATTACAACCTAGGAGGGTGCGAGAAAAATTTTAGAAACAGTCCTAGGATGTCCGATTTCGCCATTTGGCGAAGTTCGTCGAAAATGCGCGTTTTGATCGAGTCCGTGCTCGATCCTAATTGTATGAGTCTACTCTAAATCGCTTCTAGACCGTCTATTGACGTGTCCAGATCGCTATGCACCCAAAACCAATTGTTAAAAACCAGAAATGATCAGTCCAGATCAGGAATTTCTCGGAAATGCCCGATCTGGAACTGAAATGAGTCGGGGGCCTCCCCACTTAAATCCACTAAGACCCAGGGTTGAACCAAGGTGCATTTAGCACCTTGGGAATGTGGCAAACAAGGCCCCACCGTGGCGGCGCGGCGCCGGCTAAGGCGGACCACGGCGGAGCCGCGGTCCCGGCGGCGGACCGGGGTCAGGTGGCCCATCTGAAGTGGGGCCAGGGCTGGGATTGGTCGGCCCGACCTCCCCTACCACGTGGCACGTGCAAAATTGGCTGGGGTTTGGGATTTTTGGGGCTGGAGCTCCCCTCTCTCTCATTTCACCCCTTCCAAACGCCCCAAACCCCCATTTCTGATTTTTTCTCTCAACCCATCCCCCTAAACCTTGCAATCCTCCATTTTCTTCCATAAACCACCCACTCCAACCGTCCACAACAGCCCTAGCCTCCTCCTTTTCCCTTTTTCTCATGTTGGAGCTCTCATATCCCCCATTTGGAGCTCAAAATCGGGTGATCTCCTAACCCATTCCATTTTCCTTTTGTTCCTTCTCCATTTCCTGCCCCTAGTGTCTCTTTTACACCTATTGGAACCGTTGCTTGTGAAGGATCAAAGAAATCAGCCCCTTTTTCCCTATTTCGTCATTTTTCCATGGCCCTCTTTGGTGTTGTGGCGGCTATTTTCTCCATTTCCTCCATCCTATCTCTCATGGGAAAGAGGAAGACCGCGGCTGATGATGTGGGCCTAAGTTGCCCAGCCCATTACAGAAGAAGATCCGACGGGGGGGGGCGGCACTAGCACCGTTCAGGAGTTTAGGTCGAAGCGTGTAACGACCCGTAAATTTCCGTACATTGGCTCGAGTACCACCTCACCAGAAATCAATTAGGATTAAATCCTTTAGAAATTTAACAAAGTTAACTAAGTACTAAACTCGGTTAGCCATGAAATCCGTTGGGATCACTTTAAATATGATCTGCAAGACCCAAAACTTGCAGAATCAGTGACTCTAGGTTACCCTAAAGTTTAGAACTAAACTCATTTCCCGGCTGCAATCGGGAATGAAACGAAACTTTGTATTAGGTCTAGATCGCACATCGGGAGTCCGATTAACACGAAGCTAAGGAACTAGGACCGCCCCACTGGGCTTGACAATCATCTCAAAAATCAGCTCCGGCCGATGTCCCACGGCCATTCGTTTGGATCCGGAGCGAGGGTGTGTGAAAAACTCTATTCCCATCCCAAAATAAATATCAGGAATAGTGATCTAGCACCGTTTGCTTGCGCGTCAGTATTAAGCAACCTGACCGTCAGAATCAGACCAAATTACACCCTCGGATTAAGAAAAATTTCAGGAACATTTACATGTACTTGGAATTTCTGATCGTGGCCCACTGACCGTTGAACTGAAAGTGGTCCGCCATGTGCGATCTGGGAATCCGATCGAGTCGAAAACATAATCCCATGTAGATCCATAGGTGGTGAGCTTAAGTCTGACGTTTGGCTCAAGGAGGGCTACCAGAACCTCTCTTTTGAGCTGGAAAAGTGGCGAATATCCTATATTAGCAGTAACCCTTGAACCTGAGTCTATTTTGGGAATGTTTTTGGCTATAAAAGGGGCTTAGAACAGCCCCTCTCACAGCCATACGAATTTGGGAGAAAAACCCTAGAGAGAGAGAGAAAAGAGAGAGAATAGCTTCGAATTTGTGGGAGATTTTCCTCCTGCTGCTTTCATTCACCGCTCGGCCTACACAGCTCCATTCCAGGTGTTTTCCCGGCGGTATCCATTCCGTTTGAAGGTAAGAAACCCTAACCCTAGGTCTGATTTGATGTAGGATCGTTGTAGGTTATGTAAAGGCTAACTGATTCCGCTCTTTAGGCTAGAAAACTCCCGTATACGGAAGCTCTACTACCCTTGCTGATTCGTTGGGATTCCAACGGCAAAGGTGAGGACTTTAAGTGTATAAGTTACGTTTTTCAACACTTTCAATGTCAGATAATGATAGATTCATGATCTGCATGTAAATGCACATGTGCAAAGTGCTTTCCATTTCCTGTTTCGATTAACGTTGTAGAATATGGAATTTCACATACTCTAGATATACGTAGAAATACTGTATACGTATTTTTTTTGGGAAAATGTTTGACATGTTTATTTAATGTATGATTATATAATATATGGATAAAATACTAGTTTGGCGAAAGGAATCGCTGAAATACATGTTCACTTGTAAATGTCAAGTATGTTGAAATTGTGTATTCTAGAAATACCGCGTATGTGCAAATTTTGGAAATATAATTGTCATGATTATTTGTTGTATGAATACGGTATACGCGGATAAAATAACCGCTTGGCGAAAGAATAGCCCTAATACGCGTTTTGCTAACATACGTCATGTATGTTGGAATAGCATACTCTAAGTGTTTGTGTAAATGCTCGTGTGTGTAAATGCTTGAGTGTTAGTGCCTTAGATAGGCGCTGATATGGGATTTCCGACTCCCATAGAGATATGTAGGATCCCCTCCATGCGGTGGTTCACTATAACCACTCACTTGTGGTGTGTATGTAATTGTATCCCTGTGTATAGTGCTTTACTACATGCTTCACAACATGCTTTACAACATGCTTTACTTCATGTTTTACTTCATGCTTATAACATGCCTGCTAACATGCTTGTATTGCTTGTTTATCATGCATTACTCCACATGCTATCGATGAGAACTGTTTGAGTTTGGGACTATGTCTATAGTCCAAACATTCGGTACCAGACTTGCGGTTGTGACTGGGATTCATATCACCACAAATGATGTGTCTGGCGAACCCGAGTCGTACTTCGGTTGGCGATAGTGGTTGGCCACACGGAGTGCTTTTGCGCTCCATATCGCCCAACTTGTGGTGCGCTCGAGCTAGTCAGGCTCGTCAAGTAAACCGAAATGTATTTGTGTGTTCACCATGTTTGGTCGCTACTGCTTGAACCTAGGGTACCAAACTTACCAGTGGCGATCCCGTTTAACCATGGTACCTCGATCCGCTAAGTCGCATGAGCCGGGCATGGTGGTATGGGACACCGTGGTCGAGCTGTCGGCCTACGCTGGGGCCATGTGCCTCCCCGTAGTGACTATTGCGCAACCAAACTCGTGAGCCGAATACGGTGGTATGGGACACTGTATTCGAGCTGTCGATAGTTTCGGCGAGAGCCGAGTACGGTGAGACCTGTGCTCGTGCTGACGGGCGATGAGTCCTCCGTAGTATCATCGAGTGTACTCCAAGTATCTGTGATTGGCGACGAGTCTTTCACAGCAACTAGAGTATGAGTTGAGCCGAGTACGGTGAGACCTGTACTCGAGCTGACGCTAGTGATTGAACCGAGTACGGTGAGGCATGTACTCGAGCTGACGGCCAGCAATTGAGCCGCATGCGGTGAGATCTGTATCCGCGCTGACGGGTGACGAGCCCTTTGCGATGCCTTCACTATGCTTCTCAAACCATCATATCGTATGAGATTAACTAGGATTGACGACCCTAGAATGGATCATGTTTGGGAATGATACAAGGGAGGTACCTTAGTTTCCCAATACTGCTGGTTGAAATGGACTAATAATAACTTAGTAATCATGAGCATCATCGCACCGCATGTGCTTTGTAGATGTGGCGCACTGAGGGAGTTAGCATACGCGAACGTAAGATGATGTCGCTTGAGGGTGGTTTGGCAAGGGCATACAGCATCATGTCATTCCATTTTTGCACTTAACAAGAGTAGTTAGAAATGTTTGATTTGTACTGCTTTATCATTACTGCTTGATTGATTTGATAACATGTTAACCTATGCTTTATTGTTCCACTGAGTTAGCTACTCACTCCCACGTTACGGACGGTGTTTGCAACACCACCCACTCTGTCAGTGCGCAGGCGGCAGGTAGACCCTCGGTTCAGGAGCCAGCCTGACTTCGATGAGGATCAGGAGGAGTTCTCCTTTATACAGTATTCTGACGGCTTTGCTTAGGCCGGCTGCATCGCGGGATTTTCAGGGCTTCTCTTGAGAGTTGTATTTTGCTTTTTGACTTAGAAACAATACATATATATTGGTACTCAGTTAGTACTCATACTCTGGAGTTCATAAAAATTTTGTTACTTTACATACTTTGAATATAAAATTTCAGTCTTCCACTTGCCTTTATACAATTGAACTGGAGTATGAATTACTGTTTCGATATAATCTCATTCATGTTTATTGCGCTAACTCAGACAACATTTAACCTTCATTGTGTATGTTGCATAAGTGATGCGTTGGAACTCGGGAGTTGAATTCATACTCGACCCCCGAATTTCAGGGCGTTACAAGTTGGTATCAGAGAATGATTTTGATTAAAACGGGACCTGAGTTATGTCCCCACTACGTACGCTGACGCATTATACTTAGGAGGGTGCGCAAAATTATAGAAACAGTCCTAGGGTCTCCCGATTTCACCGTTCGGTGAAATTCATTAAAAACGGACGCATTGATCGAGTCTGTACTCGATCCTGACCGCACACATGGACTCTAAATCGCTCCTAGACCGTCTATTGACGTGTCCGGGTCATTATCCACCTAAATCAGTCGTTAAAACGCACAAAAAAAAATCATATTAGTTCAGAAATTTCCCGGAACTAACCGTTCTGGAGCCGAACTGAGTTCGGGGGCCCCCCACGTTAATACATCAAGGCCTCAGATAGAACTAGGGTGCATTTGGCACCCTGGACACGTGGCAAACAAACCCCACCGCGGCGGCGCGGTTCGGTTCCGGCCAAGTCCGCCGCGGCGGCGCCGCGGCTCGGGTGGCGGACCGCGGTCCGGCCGGTTTTTCGGCGTGGGTCCAAGGCCCACGTTGGTCGGCCCAACCTCCTACACCCCCTGGCACGTGCCATTTTGGCAATGGGTTGGGTTTTAAGGGGCTGGAGCACCCTTCTCCTTCATTTCTTCCTTTTCAAGCACCACCAAACCCCATTTCGATTTTTCTCAAAACCCATCGCTCCAAACCTTCACTCTTCTTTTCTTCCATAACTCACACTCACACACCCCAACCTTCCACAACAGCCCTAGCCTCCTCCTTTCCCCATTTTCTCAAGTTGGAGCTCTCATACCCCTCATTGGAGCTCAAAATCGGGTAATCTCCTAACCCATTCCACTTTCTTTTTGTTTCTCCTTCATTTCCTACCTCAAGTGCCCCTTCCACACCTATTGGATTGTTGTTTGTGGCGATCAAAGAGATCAGCCCCTTTTTCCCCCATTTTGGCAATTTTTCATGGCCCTCCTTGGTGTGGTGGCTACCATTTTCTCCATTTCCTCCATCCTATCTCTCATGGGAAAGAGGAAAACCGCGGCCGATGACGCCGGCCCAAGTAGGCCAGCCCATTCCCGAAGAAGATCCGACGTTGGGGCCGACACTAGCACCGTGCGGGAGTTTAGGTCGAAGTGAGACCTGGATCCTGACCATCCCGTCGGAAATGCTTACCCGATAGGCATGGAATATGGGCGCTTCGCGGGCCGCAAGGTTGTGTTTGAAGCTCATGTGGATGAAAGGATGTTCGGGCTATACCCACTGATGGATCACCTGGTGGACATCGGTTGGAACTCTATGTTTGATGGCGAGTCCCTTGCCTGTGAGAACACGGTTCGCGCTTTCTATGCCCACATCGTGGACTCATTAGTTGAGCCTCTTCAGTTTACTATTTCTGTGAGGGGCATTCGACGCACGATTACGGTGGATGAAGTGGCTCAGATCACGAAGCTACCGCTTGGTCAGGTACGCCCTAGTGACAACTTCTCCAGAAGTGTGTGGGAAAGGAATCGCCGCACGCGATATCTCTGTGGTCGCCGGGTTACTTGGAAGAGAGGAAATTGCATTGCGGCGACAAAGATGGCCGAGGACTTTCGTTTACTCCATCACATTTTCACCTACAATGTATACCCACGGTCGGGTAACCGCACGGAATGTACTCGGTTGATGGTGGACTTTTTGTATAAGATGGGACATGGGTACGACATATGCCTACCCACATTCATCCTATCCCAGATAGTTCATGTGGTTCGTTCTGCCAGGAACGATCTTTCGCTCCCATTTGGCCGTCTGATCTGCAGGATGGCTCGTGGTGTAGGCTATAGATTGAATATGGAGGATCTTGCACCAGTCCGAGTCATAAGTGAAGCGACACTCAAGAATATGAAGATCGGCCCTCAACAGCGGCAAGCCCGACTCGACGAGTCTGGAGATGAGTCGGATAGCGCCGGCGAGGAGAGTGATGAGGAGGGCGGTGATGACATACAGGAAGAAGAACCTGAGGCTCAGGACACCGAGGAGAGTTCACCCCCTGGGCTCAGGAGCAAGATGTGGATCGGGATGCTTTTGATGCGCGATTGGCCCGTCTCGAAGAGGGTCAAGTCGCCCTGCAGTAAGAGATTGGTCAAGTTCGAGCCAAGCTTGAAGAGAATGAAGCCTACATGAGAAGAGTTTTAAGCAGATGTCCCGTACTTTGAAGGCCATTCTGTGCTGTGCGCAGGACAAGAATGCTCCTCCTCCACCGCCTGCTTCAGATGCTTAGTCATCCATGTTGTTGTATGTTGTGTTTGCTTTGGTTACCGCGATAGGCGGTTTGTGTTTTCATGCAGATGTTGTATTAGGCAGTAACATGTTTTAGGTGTTTAATGTAGTAGATGTATTGGCTATCATGTGATTTTCTGTCGTGATTCATGTAACTCTGTAGTCCATGTATTATGACAATTTTGAGTAAATGAAAAGCATGTAGCCTCTTTTGTATTGATGATGTGTGGAATGCTTAAGTGCTTTATGAAGTGTGTGGTGCTTTCTCTCACAAATGATCTACCCTATGTTGTATAGGGCATGCCGCGGCAGTACACACGGAGCACGGCACATCTTCTTCTGACCGGCTCTATGGACCAGACTCCTTCTGGTAGTAGCGGTCCTGCGGACCGTGGGTTGGGATCTGATCAGCCTCCTGCTGGTCCTACCGGTGGACAACCACCTTATGCGCCCCCGGTCCGTGAGCAGTATCGACCATCATCTTCTGCGCAGCATGATTCTCAGGCTGCTCCACCGCCTGATAGGTTTGAGCAGCTGATGATGATGATGCATCAGCAGCAGATGCAGCAGCAGCAGCACCAGCAGCAGATATAGCAGCAGCAGCACCAGCAGCTCATGGCCACTATTGCTGAGGCCTTGTCCCGTGGTGGTAGTGCGACTCCACCTACGACATCTGAGCGTCCTGATGAGGATTCTGAGCCTCCTGCTTGGTTTGAGGATGCGCCTCTGCCTACACCCGTCGCACCTCCTACTGGAGATGTCGGTACTCGTGGTTTACTCAAGCGATTTCAGCGCTTGAGGCCTCCCTCATTTGTGGGTTCTCACAGACCCGAGGAGGAGTTCTGGCTAGACCGCATCTCCAAGATGCTACGGATGCTACATTGCTCCGAGGCAGAGCAGGTTGAGTTGGCTACCTTCATGTTTGAGAGGGAGGCCAGCTTATGGTGGGACAGTGTGCTGCGCACGGTCGCAGTAGACTTCGTGTGGACCTGGGAGGCTTTCGAGTCTCGGTTCAACGAGAAGTATTACCCGCAGACGTATCGGCATGAGCGGGAGGATGAGTTTCTGCGCCTCAGGCAGGGAGGCATGACGGTGACGGAGTATGAGCACCGTTTTACTGAGTTGGGCCGCTTTGTCCCAACCATTCTCGTCAATGAGCAGATGAAGATGCGACGATTCACTGGGGGCTTGCGACCTGACATACGGTCGAAGTTATGCTGCCTCAGTATTCCTACGTATGCGGCGTTGGTCCACATGTCTATACGGGCGAGCAGGATGTGGACCGTTTGGCCCGATCGCGTGGTACTATGGTTGCGAGAACATGGCAGGATTTACAGAGCAGGCCTATCTTAGGCAAGAGGCCTCGGGCTGATTCTCCCCCCAGGGCCGCAGCGCCAGTTGTTCCTATGAGACGCCCGTTGGTGACCTGCACGTTTTGCGGGAAACCAGGACACCCTGCTGAGAGCTGCTTCTCGCGCATGAGGGCTAGCGGATTTGCGCCACCGTAGAGATTGGGTTGCCCTTATCCACAGGCCATATCAGCTCCGCCGCTATAGACTATTCCTGCACATCCTTCATTCCGACTTCCTGTGCCGCCCTTCAGGCCGCCACAGCGACCCATGGCTCCTCAGCCGAACCGCCAGCAGCAGGTTCGTGTACATACGCTTGTTGCCAAGGCACTTGAGACGTCGATTTCGGCACCGACGACTTTTGAGGGTACGGCTTATATTCGTGATACTCCTATTTCTTTATTGGTGGACACTGAGTCCACTACTTCTATTACTTCTTATGGGCGGTGAAACGTCTATCTTTGCATACGATTCCCACTAAGGGAATGAGACTCACTACGGCTACCGGGACCTGTTCGGATGTCACACGGTTATGCTAGGGTTGCTCGATAGTTTTGGGTAGCAGCACAGTGCTCGTCGACCTTATTGTTGCTTCGCTATGGCACTACGACGTTATCCTTGGCATGGATTGGCTCGCCAAGATGAGGGCATTGCGATGCTCGGATCGTGACTGCCTATGGACCTGATGGCACAGCTTTTACGTTTCCAGTGCAGGTCAGTTGGCCCTGTCGAGTTGATTGTTACGCTGCTTTACTTGTGCCGATTGATGGTCCGACACTGGAGGGTACGCCGGTGGTTCAGGAATTTATTGGTGTCTTTAAGACTATTCCTGGCTTACCTCCTCGGCGTGAGATTGATTTCACGATTGATCTTACGCCTGGTGCAACGCCCATCTCGTTGCCGACTTATCGTATGCCTCCATGTGAGATGGAGGAGCTGCGGAAACAGATTGACGAACTCGTAGAGAAAGGTTTTATACGGCCTAGTGTGTCTCCTTGGGGAGCACCTGTGCTATTTGTGAAGAAAAAGGACGGGTCGCTACGGTTGTGTATTGATTACCGTAGGTTGAACCAGGTCACGGTGAAGAACAAGTATCCTTTGCCTAGGATAGATGATCTGTTTGATCAGTTGAGGGGGGCGAAGTATTTCTCGAAGATTGACCTTCAGTCAGGGTACCACCAGTTGCACGTGAGAGAGGAGGACGTGCAGAAGACAGCCTTCAGGACGTGCTTTGGGCACTATGAGTTCTTAGTGATGTCGTTCGGTCTGACGAACGCACCAGCCGTGTTCATGGATTTGATGAACCGGGTATTTCGGCCCTTCCTTTACCGATTCGTCATCGTCTTTATCGATGACATCTTGATATACTCCACGAGTCGGGAGGAGCACGAGGAGCACCTGCGAGCAGTATTGGGTACGTTAGAGAAGAACCAGTTGTTTGCGCAATACAAGAAGTGCGACTTCTGGCAGGAGGAAGTCAAGTTCCTAGGACATGTAGTGTCCAAGGATGGGATAGCAGTGGACCTTGCTAAGGTAGCCGCGGTTCAGGATTGGCAGCAGCCTGAGTCGGTTACTGAGGTGAGGAGTTTCCTTGGTTTGGCTGGGTATTACAGACGCTTCATTCGGGACTTCTCGAAGATTGCCAGGCCATTGTCTCAGTTGACTCGGAAAGACCTGAAGTTCGCTTGGAACGAGAAGGCGGAGGCAACTTTTAAGGAGCTGAAGGACAAGTTGACGTCCGCCCCTGTGCTAATATTGCCAGAGCAAGGGGTGAAGTACACGGTATATACTGACGCGTCTCGCGTTGGTTTGGGTTGTGTTCTGATGCAGAAGGATAGGGTGATTTCGTATGACTCGAGACAATTAAGGAAGCACGAGGAGAATTACCCTACACATGACCTGGAGTTGGCAGCTGTCATCTTTGCATTGAAGCTCTGGAGACATTACCTCTACGGAGAGGAGTTCGAGCTTTTCTGCGACCACAAGAGCCTTAAGTACATATTCACACAGCGGGATTTGAATATGAGACAGCGCCGATGGATGGAGACCTTGAAGGACTTCAAGTTCGAGGTTTCCTACCATCCTGGCAAGGCGAACCTTGTGGCAGACGCGTTGAGCCGCAAGAAGGCGATTGCATTTGCGGCAACGCTGATGATAGCCGAGTGGGACATGATGGAATTTGTGCGGGACTTCGAGCAGAGACTCACTGTCGAGGAGTCTTTTGAGTGTGTTGCGCACGTTCGGGTGCGGCCACTTATTGACGACAGGATTGTTGAGGCCCAAGAGGGCGATATACGGCTGTCTGAGCTTCGAGAGCAGGCTAGCGACGCCGTGGACTCCGAGTGGAGAGTTGGTTTTGATGGGGGTTTACGATTCTGTGGCCGCTTATGTGTTCCTGATGTGGCTGACTTGAGACGCGAGCTTCTCGATTCTGCCCACAACTCGAAGCTTGCGATGCATCCTGGTAGCACGAAGATGTACCAGGATATGAGACGGACTTATTGGTGGGATAACATGAAGGCCCACATTGCTGAGTATGTGTCTCGATGTCTGACGTGCCAGCAGGTCAAGGAAGAACATCGCCGACCTCCTGGACTACTTCAGCCCATGCCTATAGCGGAGTGGAAGTGGGACTTTATCTCCATGGACTTCATATTAGGGCTGCCGAAGACGAGGAAGGGACACGATTCCATTTGGGTGATTGTGGACCGGTTGACCAAATCGGCCCATTTCCTCCCTATCAGAGTTACGAACTCTGCAGACGAGCTGGCTAGATTGTACATCAGGGAGATCGTCCGTCTGCACGGGGTTCCTTTGGAGATCGTGTCGGACAGAGACAAGCGGTTCACATCTATCTTTTGGACTCGTATCCAGGAGGCGATGGGTGTGAAGTTGAAGTTCAGTACAGCGTTTCATCCTCAGACTGATGGACAGACAGAGCGGGTGAATCATATTCTGGAGGATATGTTGCGAGCATGTGTGTTGGACTTCAAGGACAGCTAGGATGACTATCTTCCGTACGCAGAGTTCGCCTACAACAACAGCTTCCAGGCGACTATTGGCATGGCCCCATATGAGGCTCTATATGGTCGACCTTGTAGGGCACCGCACTGTTGGGCAGAGGTTGGCGAGCGTAGCCTGATTGGCCCGGAGTTGGTACAGACGACTACAGAGAAGGTAGACATTATCAGGCGTCGATTACTCACAGCGCAGAGCAGGCAGAAGAGTTACGCCGATACGAGGCGGCGACTGCTGGCGTTCGAGGTTAGGGATCACGTGTTCCTTCGAGTTTCCCCTATGAAGGGAGTCCTTCGATTCGGGAAGAAGGGGAAGCTCACACCGAGGTTTATCGGTCCATTTCAGATACTGGATCGAGTGGGTGATGTGGCGTATCGTCTCGCCTTGCCTACACCACTTGCTTCTGTACACAACGTGTTTCATGTATCTATGCTGAAGAAGTACGTTCCTGATCCTTCGCATATCATCAGATGGGAGCAGGTACAGTTGAGTGAGGATACTACGTACGAGCTGCGCCCGACGCGTATCCTTGATAGGAAGGAGCACGTACTACGTAGCAAGGTCATCCCACTTGTGAAGGTGCTTTGGACACATCATTCCGAGGAGGAAGCTACCTGGGAGACTGAGGCCGAGGTCAGGAAGAACTACCCTCAGATTCTCGAGGACTACGAAAAGGTATAAATTTCGAGGACGAAATTTTTGTTTAAGGGGGGTAAATTGTAACGACCCGTAAATTTTCGTACATTGGCTCGAGTACCGCCTCGACCAGAAATCAATTAGGATTAAATCCTTAAGAAATTTAACAAAGTTAACTAAGTACTAAACTCGGTTAGCCATGAAATCCGTTGGGATCACTTTAAATATGATCTGCAAGACCCAAAACTCGCAGAATCACTGACTCTAGGTTACCCTAAAGTTTAGAACCAAACTCATTTCCCGGCTGCTCTCGGGAATGAAACGAAACTTCGTATTAGGTCTAGATCGCACATCGGGAGTCCGATTAACATGAAGCTAAGGAACTAGGACCGCCCCACTGGGCTTGACAATCATCTCAAAAATCAGCTCCGGCCGATGTCCCACGGCCATTCGTTTCGATCCGGAGCGAGGGTGTGTGAAAAACACTATTCCCATCCCAAAATAAATATCAGGAATAGTGATCTGGCACCATTTGCTTGCGCGTCAGTATTAAGCAACCTGACCGTCAGAATCAGACCAAATTACACCCTCGGATTAAGAAAAATTTCAGGAACATTTACATGTATTTGGAATTTCTGATCGTAGCCCACTAACCGTTGAACTGAAAGTGGTCCGCCACGTGCGATCTGGGAATCCGATCGAGTCGAAAAAGTAATCCCACGTAGATCCATAGGTGGTGAGCTTAAGTCTGACGTTTGGCTCAAGGAGGGCTACCAGAACCTCTCTTTTGAGCTGGAAAAGTGGCGAATATCCTATATTAGCAGTAACCCTTGAACCTGAGTCTATTTTGGGAATGTTTTTGGCTATAAAAGGGGCTTAGAACAGCCCCTCTCACAGCCATACGAATTTGGGAGAAAAACCCTAGAGAGAGAGAGAAAAAAGAGAGAGAATAGCTTGGAATTTGTGGGAGATTTTCCTCCTGCTGCTTTCATTCACCGCTCGGCCTACAGCGCTCCATTCCAAGTGTTTTCCCGGCAGTATCCATTCCGTTTGAAGGTAAGAAACCCTAACCCTAGGTCTTATTTGATGTAGGATCGTTGTAGGTTATGTAAAGGCTAACCGATTCCGCTCTTTAGGCTAGAAAACTCCCGTCTACGGAAGCTCTACTACCCTTGCTGATTCGTTGGGATTCCAAGGGCAAAGGTGAGGACTTTAAGTGTATAAGCTACGTTTTTCAACGCTTTCAATGTCAGATAATGATAGATTCATGATCTGCATGTAAATGCACAAGTGCAAAGTGCTTTCCGTTTCCTGTTTCGATTAACGTTGTAGAATATGGAATTTCACATACTCTAGATATACGTAGAAATACCGTATACGTATTTTTTTTGGGAAAATGTTTGACATGTTTATTTAATGTATGATTATATAATATATGGATAAAATACTAGTTTGGCGAAAGGAATCGCTGAAATACATGTTCACTTGTAAATGTCAAGTATGTTGAAATTGTGTATTCTAGAAATACCGCGTATGTGCAAATTTTGGAAATATAATTGTCATGATTATTTGTTGTATGAATACGGTATACGCGGATAAAATAACCGCTTGGCGAAAGAATAGCCCTGATATGCGTTTTGCTAACATACGTCATGTATGTTGGAATAACGTACTCTAAGTGTTTGTGTAAATGCTCGTGTGTGTAAATGCTTGAGTGTTAGTGCCTTAGATAGGCGCTGATATGGGATTTCCGACTCCCTTAGAGATATGTAGGATCCCCTCCATGCGGTGGTTCACTATAACCACTCACTTGTGGCGTGTATGTAATTGTATCCCTATGTGTATAGTGCTTTACTACATGCTTCACAACATGCTTTACAACATGCTTTACTTCATGTTTTACTTCATGCTTATAACATGCCTGCTAACATGCTTGTATTGCTTGTTTATCATGCTTTACTCCACATGCTATTGATGAGAACTGTTTGAGTTTAGGACTATGTCTATAGTCCAAACATTCGGTACCAGACTTGCGGTTGTGGCTGGGATTCATATCACCACAAATGATCTGTCTGGCGAACCCGAGTCGTACTTCGGTCGGCGATAGTAGTTGGCCACACGGAGTGCTTTTGCGCTCCATATCGCCCAACTTGTGGTGCGCTCGAGCTAGTCAGGCTCATCAAGTAAACCGAAATGTATTTGTGTGTTCACCATGTTTGGTCGCTACTGCTTGAACCTAGGGTACCAAACTTACCAGTGGCGATCCCGTTTAACCATGGTACCTCGATCCGCTAAGTCGCATGAGCCGGGCATGGTGGTATGGGACACCGTGGTCGAGCTGTCGGCCTATGCTGGGGCCATGTGCCTCCCCGTAGTGACCATTGTGCAACCAAACTCGTGAGCCGAATACGGTGGTATGGGACACTGTATTCGAGCTGTCGATACTTACGGTGAGTGCCGAGTACGGCGAGACCTGTGCTCGTGCTGACGGGCGACGAGTCCTCCGTAGTATCATCGAGTGTACTCCAAGTATCTGTGATTGGCGACGAGTCTTTCACATCAACTAGAGTATGAGTTGAGACGAGTACGGTGAGACCTGTACTCGAGCTGACGGCTAGTGATTGAGCCGAGTACGGTGAGACCTGTACTCGAGCTGACGGCCAGCAATTGAGCCGCATAAGGTGAGATCTGTATCCGCGCTGATGGGTGACGAGCCCTTTGCGATGCCTTCACTATGCTTCTCAAACCATCATATCGTATGAGATTAACTAGGATTGACGACCCTAGAATGGATCATGTTTGGGAATGATACAAGGGAGGTACCTTAGTTTCCTAGTACTGCTGGTTGAAATGGACTAATAATAACTTGGTAATCATGAGCATCATCGCACCGCATGTGCTTTGTAGATGTGGCGCACTGAGGGAGTTAAGCATACGCGAACGTAAGATGATGTCGCTTGAGGGTGGTTTGGCAAGGGCATACAGCATCATGTCATTCCATTTTTGCACTTAACAAGAGTAGTTAGAAATGTTTGATTTGTACTGCTTTATCATTACTGCTTGATTGATTTGATAACATGTTAACCTATACTTTATTGTTCCACTGAGTTAGCTACTCACTCCCACGTTACGGGACGGTGTTTGCAACACCCACCAGACTCTGTCGCAGGTGTAGATGGCGCCTCGGTTCAGGAGCCGAAGCCTGACTTCAATGAGGATCAGGAGGAGTTCTCCTTTATGCAGTATTCTGACGGCTTTGCTTAGGCCGGCTGCATCGCGGGATTTTCAGGGCTTCTCTTGGGAGTTGTATTTTGATTTTTGACTTAGAAACAATACATGTATATTGGTACTCAGTTAGTACTCATACTCTGGAGTTCATAAAAATTTTGTTACTTTACATACTTTGAATATAAAATTTCAGTCTTCCGCTTGCCTTTATACAATTGAACTGGAGTATGAATTACTGTTTCGGTATAATCTCATTCATGTTTATTGCGCTAACTCAGACAACATTTAACCTTCATTGTGTATGTTGCATAAGTGATGCGTTGGAACTCGGGAGTTGTGATCAAGGTCGAATACTGCATATTAGACCCCATTTATTACCTGATCTTAAGTACATGATAGCGCCTAATGTCGGTATTTAACTGTGTTTTGTTGCAGGATGAAATAAAGAGCGTTGATTGAAAAAAGAGGATTAAAAGCATGGATTTGATGATCCAAAGCCACCTGAGCACGGGATGGACCCCAGAGAACCAATAATGAAGAGTTTACACGCCTGGGATCTGAGGAAAGCGAGACAAAGGGACCCGAAAGGGGTCTAGAATGGAAGATCACATGGTTCCTACCATCCGATCAGTTCGAAACTTCATACATGTGATGGGGGCCATAAATCAACCGTACATATTAAATTTCAGCCATTAATGATCTCGGGAAGTAAGCCAACGGACAGATCAGCCCATTAAACTCCAAATTGGGGGCCCACCTGACATCTGAAAATGCTTCAACTAAGTATTAACGGGTTAAATAATATGGGAAAAAGGATGGACGATGCAGATTTCTCGATCACATTATAGTGGACCCCGCACGTGATGCATGTACACCATGCACAAAGACTGCCGCCGTGCATGGGACCGACCGCAGGGGTCAGCGGGCGCTGACCCGCGCCATCGCCCTCTCCGTCTCTGTTTCAAACAGCGGACGCAGGTGCGTCCGCCGATCACCTTAGTGGACCCCACCCACCATGGAAATGGATGATCGGATCCGTCCATTCGTTCCGTAGGGCAGCCATAACCCACGCCTAGGTGTCTGTTTTCTTCCATGCAAGCACACTCAAGAGAATCGTGATCGAATGCTGTCGGACGGTGAATCGAAGAAATCAGATGGACCACACCGAAATCACTCCAATCTCAGCAGGTCTGACCGATTTTTCGAGAGAAATGCAATGGACGGAGTGGATTTCCCAAGTAAACATCACAGTGGGCCCACCATCTTCGCAGCGGAAGCCATCCGCGTCTCTGTTCCGCGGCAACGAGGACCGGCCGCTGGCCGTTTTTACGAAGCACTCTGGGCCCCACACGTCGCTCATACGACTGATCCGAGCCGTCCTTCTTGTAGAGGGCCGCGAGCACTACAAACCCATGCAGATATTCCACTCCCATGCGTACACATGTGCATGATACAGAGGCCACAAAAGGGCTGCCCTGCAACGTTCAAATCGGATCTGTCTGTATTTTCTTCTCTAGGCCGTGTCAATGGATGTTCAAAACCCCCCATTCTTGACTAAAATTTCCTCCTGAATCCAATGGACGGGGTGGATTCTCCAGAAAATACCTCTGTGGGGCCCACCGATCATGGCTGTGAAAATTTCCATTCCGTGTCCTGCTACAACTCTGCCACTTACTCCAGCCTTCCAACAGCTATAAAAGAGGAGTTTTTATACATGGAAAAGCATTCCGAACCAGGGAGGAGCTCCAGATCTACAGCAAGGGAGAGAAGAAAGAGAAGAGAGAGAAGAAAGAAGAGAGAGAGAAATTGGTTTGAAATTCCTTTTATGAATTTTTATTTTTATTTTTCCATTTGTTAATGGAGTTTATGGGTAACTAATCTCTCAGCTAGGGCTGAGATGAAACCCTTAATTTGAATACCCTTTGTTCTATGTTGATTTTACTTTAATTAAGATTGATTTGTTTCTTTCCCTAGTGTGCTTGATTGTTCTAAATTCTATGCTTCTCCATCTATGAACTTGATCAGAGTCTATGGATGGATGTGGTTTGGATGCTTATTCTAGGTGCTTGTATCTGATCATGAACAGGTTCCTGTAGAGGAAGAAACAGGGTGCTTTACTGAACTGCATATTCCATATGTCCGATTTGGACATGGGATATGTTATTCATGGCATTGCTTGAAGGAATTAGACAATCTGTTTGCCCGATTAAGGACACAGATTGTGCTTTCTCTAGATAAGTTGGATCAATCTAAGTTAAGGTGAATTAACGGACAAAACAAAGGTTAGGATAATTAGGGGTGGATTCGAAAGTCCTAGTGCTCTCTCTCTGATTGAATTTTCTTCCTTATTCTCAATAGTTATTTTCCATAGAATTGTGTTAGTAAATTGTTCCATTATTTGTTGAATTAGTTAAGGAGAATTGTGAATTTGAATTGTGACGACCAGTCCCTGTGGATTCGACCTCGGTCTTACCGAGTTTATTACTACATCACAACCCTATACTTGGGGAGTGAACAAGTTTTTGGCGCCGTTGCCGGGGACTGTTTCGGTCCAAATTGAATTTAGGATTCTCTCTTATCATAATTCATAGCTTAGGATTTTACTAACTTAGAGTTCCTTTCTTTATTTTAGAAATTAACCTATTTCCTGTTTTGTAGGGTCCTGAGACAAACTTCTAATTTGGTAATCCCTTTCTAATTCTTTGCTTTTTCTAATTTTTTTTTATTCTTTATTTTTAGAATTAGGTTTTTACTTTTTTAGAAATTTTCTAATTCTAGAATTTCTTTTGAATTTTTTATTTTTTGGATTTAGATTGTTCTCTTAAGTAACTTTCTAGTTTTAAAAATTTCTTTTTCCTTTTTAGAACTTACTTAGTTTTTTTTTATTTTTAGAAACTTTCTTTTTTAGAAATTAACCTTTGCTTAGGATTTTTGTTATCATTAATTTAGGAAACTTGATTTGTTTTTGTTATATTTTCAGGAATTGAGGAAGAAAGCTACTAAGTGGAGGAGGAGCTTCTTAACATCAATCATCTCCTTTTCTGGGTTCTTTCTTCCCATTCTTACTTACATAGTTTTAACTTGTTTTTGAATAGCATAATTTCTAGTTCTAGTTTTCTTTCTCTTAGGTTGTTGCTTAGTTTATGCTAGGACGTAGATCTCTAGATAAAGAACTAGCACGTTTTGATCCTGAAATAGAAAAAACATTCCATAGAAGATTGAAAGACATCCCAGTTGAAATGGTAGAAGAGAATGGAACTAAAACTCTTAGAGATTATTCAGCTCCTGTCCAATTCAATGCGCCTTCATGCATAGTGTTGCCTACCACCACGGCCGCACACTTTGAACTCAAGACTGGGGTCATACAGTTGTTGCCTTCCTTTATATGGGTTAGACAAGGAGGTCATATCATCATGTGAAAGAATTCCTAGACATTTGCTCCACCTTTAAATACCAAAACTTCTCAGACGATTCGATCCGCCTACGCCTGTTTCCTTTTTCTTTGAAGGATAAGGCGAAGCATGGTTGAATTCTCTAGAAGTTGGGTCTATCACTACCTGGGACCAATTGTCTAGGAAGTTCTTAAACAAGTTCTTCCCTGTTCACAAAACTAATAATGCTCTCCGTAGAGAAATCACTAATTTCACACAAAAAGAGGGAGAACACTTTCATGAATGCTGGGAAAGAGAGGAACTTGCTTCTTAAATGTCCACACCACGGTTTTGAGAAGTGGCAACAAGTGCAAACTTTTATGACGGTCTGACACCCCAGAACCGTCGCATGGTTGATGCCACCAGTGGAGGATCCTTCATGACCAAGAGCGATACCGAAGCATGGAAATTCTTTGAAACCTTGTGTGAAAACTCCCAGCAATGGGACTATTCAGATAGAGGTGAAAGAAGTTCCCAACCACAAAAGAGAGGTGGCATATATGAGATAGGAGTCACACCAGATCTCCATGCCAAGATTGATGGCCTGACAAAGAAGGTTGATGCTCTGATGTTGCATAATGGACCTCCACAAACAACTCAAGCCGAGGCTTGTGCCATATGTTCTAGTCCTACCCATCCTACGCAATCTTGCCCATCTGGTACAGCATTTCTAGAATTCTTCTCTGAACAAGTTCATGCTTTGAACACCTTTCAGAAACCTGGGAATGATCCTTACTCGAACACATACAACCCAGGTGGGCTAGGCATCCAAATTTTTTCTGGGCAAAAGGACCGCAACAAGGAGGACCATCTGGAAATCCTCCTATGCAACCTCAGCAGTTTCCACAATATCAACAAATGCCTGCACAATCAAGGAAACCATCTCTTGAGGATACACTCCATCTTTTTATGCAGAGTTCTCTCCAATTCCAAAAGAACACCCCAACAAACCTTACTAGCCAACCAGCAAAGTTTACATGCAAATGCACAATCCATTGCCAAGCTAGAAGTACAAATGGGTCAACTAGCTGCCACATTGAGTGAGAGAGAGAAGGGTAAGTTCCCTGGCCAACCTGTGGCTAATCCAAAGGGACAATATGAGATTGGCTCTAATTCCAACCAAGGGCAACATCACGAGCAAGCCAAATCAATCACTACCCTTAGGTCAGGCAAACAGATTGACAACAAAATAGAGATACCTAGGGATGAATCAAATCAAGGTGAAGCAGAGAGACACACCAATGCATCCAAAGTCCAAAAACTCTCTGACTCTCCTAGAGCCGCTGACGTGCCACCTTACGTGCCCAAAGCACCTTTTCCTCAACGTCTGGCACCAATGAAGAAAAGAAACAATTTTGATGAAATCCTGGACGTGTTTAAAAAAGTGCAAGTCAACATCCCGTTGCTTGACCCTATTAAGCAAGTCCCTGCCTACGCTAAGTTTCTTAAAGATTTATGCACTCAAAAGCGTAAGCAGAATATTTATAAGAAAGTCTTCCTTGCAGAGCAGCTCAGCTACATGATTCAACATAACACCCCTCCTAAATTTAGGGATCCAGGAGCTCCCACCATTTCTTGCGGCATAGGAGATCATAAAATCGGGAAGGCATTACTTGATTTAGGGGCGAGCGTCAATTTGTTACCATATTCGGTTTATGAGCAGCTAGGACTTGATGAATTGAAACTGACTAAAATAACATTACAACTAGCTGATAGATCTGTCAAGGTGCCCCGGGGTGTTATTGAAGATGTGTTAATCCAGGTTGACAAATTTTATTTTCCAGTGGATTTCATAGTTATAGATACTACTCAGCCTGTCCATAATCCTCATAGTCAGATCCCAGTCATTTTGGGTCATCCATTTTTGGCCACATCTAATGCTATTATAAATTGCAGGAATGGAGTTATGAAGTTGTCATTTGGTAACAATATATAAACTCAATGTTTTTAATGCAGGACAACAACCCGCGGATTGGGACGACATATTTGAAGTGGACATGATCGAGAGTCTAGTGCAGGACTCCTTCCGTAAATCTTTTGAAGATCCACTTGAGACCTGCTTAGCACAACATGGCACGGATTTTGACAGAGATAGTCCCATCCACGAAATCAATGCACTGCTCGACTCTACTCCTATATTGGAGACTGAAAAATGGAGAGCGAAAGTGGAACCTCTTCATCCCTCTGAGACTCTTCCTGACAGCACACAGCTTCTAACTCTGAGAAGGTAAAGAGAACAGTTGCTTAATGTTCTTCGAACATATAAGGCAGCAATTGAACGGAAGATAGCAGAAATACAAGGAGTGTGCCCCACTGTATGTAAGGATCATGCTGTGGAAATGTCACATAAAATGCAAGGGAAGCATGATCCTAACATCGAAGAAGTTGTTCGAGCAGAAATCCTTAAATTATTTGACGACAGTGTCAATTACCTCATTTCAGATAGCACAGTTTATGGGAACTCGCATCACTTGTCTGGGATTGGTTAACCACAGTATTGAGGTAAGATCTTTGACCCTGGTCTTAAAGATTAATGAATTCATGGTCCGTTTTTGTTTGGCTGAAGACGTTAAACTTAGCGCTCCTGGGAGGCAACCCAGCATTTCATTCTATTTCGTTTTTGTTAGTTAGTTCAATGTTTGTGGGTAACATTACTGCAAACCCTCACGAGACTACAACTCGTCCACTAGGGGTAACCTAGGGGTTTAAAGGCTTGTTGCATATGCTAAATGTAATCGCGAGCACCTGCGAAAGTGGTATAGGTAGGGTTTTTCTTTTTGTGATTTTATTTTATTTTACTGATTTCTCTCTTGTGCTGACCTACTTTTACGTTGACATTTTTTTTTGGGAAAGCCTCTTGATTCTTCATCCAGGTACTATCTTTCCCTCACTCCTCTTTTCTTTTCGTTGTCTCATCTACATCGCATGCCTATTTCTTTTACATTGAGGACAGTGTAGATTTTAGGTTGGGGGTGGGAGATTAGGTTACCTAATCAGTATTTTCTTGGTCTTGAGCAAAAATTGTGAAATTTTTAAAATTTTTTCTGGAATTTCTATTAAATTCAAAGTGATTTTGAAGGATAGTTGTGATTTTGAAATTACAAGATTCAGAATGTGAGAAATTTATGACTCTTGGATTCGGTTGTCTGGCAGATTTCACACTTAAGTTTGAATTGTTAATCCACGATTAGAAGTTGTAAACATTGATTGAGCCATGATTTCACATATCAGATCTTGTTTACACATTAAGTTTTTAGTTCGATATTAATTGATAACATGGTAATCACTAAGCATGAAGGGAACCAGCCTGAAAAACAAAATCTTTAGCATCAGTCTATAAAGAAGAATTGAAAGAATAAGTCGCATAATCGTCATCATAGGTTTGCTCCCTATAGATGAAGATTCGATTCCTCATAGTTGACATGAGAAAAGATTTAGGCAACAAATTTTCACCATAGGTTTGCTCCCTATAGGTGCAGATTTGATTCTCTTCCTTGGCATACTATTCATAAAGAAAATCAAAAAAAAAAAAATGGTAGAATGACAGGTTAATCTGTAAGGCAAGTGTTGGTTCCAGTTTTGGGTGACATGAGCTCCGTTGTTAATTACCAATGATATCATGAAATTGACAATTGAATCTCTTAATGGTTGAAAGCTGAGATGACACTATACACTCATGAAACTCAAGGTTTTAAAATTATTCTAATTCATGGTTTAATAGTTTGAACTTGTTTATGAAATTTACAGTGAATTTGATTCCAGGAGAAAATTCCACTCACCATGCATGAATCGTAGAATGATCACATCTCGACTATCTGTTCACAAGTCACTTGAATTTACAGGAATTGTCTTTTATTTCCGAAATTATTTTTCGCATGTTTTGCTCGGGACTAGAAAATGCTGGTTGGGGGTTGTGATCAGGGTCGAATACTGCATATTAGACCCCAGTTATTACCTGATCTTAAGTACATGATAGCGCCTAATGTCGGTATTTAACTGTGTTTTGTTGTAGGATGAAATAAAGAGCGTTGATTGAAAAAAGAGGATTAAAAGCATGGATTTGATGATCCAAAGCCACCTGAGCACGGGATGGACCCCAGAGAACCAATAATGAAGAGTTTACACGCCTGGGATCTGAGGAAAGCGAGACAAAGGGACCCGAAAGGGGTCCAGAATGGAAGATCACATGGTTCCCGCCCCTCCGATCAGTTCGAAACTTCATACATGTGATGGGGGCCATAAATCAACCGTACATATTAAATTTCAATTTCAGCCATTAATGATCTCGGGAAGTAAGCCAACGGACAGATCAACCCATTAAACTCCAAATTGGGGGCCCACCTGACATCTGAAAATGCTTCAACTAAGTATTAACGGGTTAAATAATATGGGAAAAAGGATGGACGGTGCAGATTTCTCGATCACATTATAGTGGACCCCGCACGTGATGCATGTACACCAAGCACAAAGACTGCAGCCGTGCATGGGACCGATCGCAGCGGTCAGCGGGCGCTGACCAGCGCCATCGCCCTCTCCGTTTCTGTTTCAAACAGCGGAGGCAGGTGCGTCCGCCGATCACCTTAGTGGACCCCACCCATCATGGAAATGGATGATCGGATCCGTCCATTCGTTCCGTAGGGCAGCCATAACCCACGCCTAGGTGTCCGTTTTCTTCCATGCAAGCACACTCAAGAGAATCGTGATCGAATGCAGTCGGACGGTGAATCGAAGAAATCAGATGGACCACACCGAAATCACTCCAATCTCAGCAGGTCTGACCGATTTTTCGAGAGGAATGCAATGGACGGAGTGGATTTCCCAAGTAAACATCACAGTGGGCCCCACCATCTTCGTAGCGGAAGCCATCCGCGTCTCTGTTCCGCGGCAGCGAGGACCGGCCGCTGGCCGTTTTTGCGAAGCACTGTGGGCCCCACACGTCGCTCATACGACTGATCCGAGCCGTCCATCTTGTAGAGGGCCACGAGCACTACAAACCCATGCAGATATTCCACTCCCATGCGTACACATGTGCATGATACAGAGGCCACAAAAGGGCTGCCCTGCAACGTTCAAATCGGATCTTTCTGTATTTTCTTCTCTGGGCCGCGTCAATGGATGTTCAAAACCCCCCATTCTTGACTGAAATTTCGTCCTGAATCCAATGGACGGGGTGGATTCTACAGAAAATACCTCTGTGGGGCCCACCGATCATGGCTGTGAAAATTTCCATTCCGTGTCCTGCTCTAACTCTGCCACTTACTCCAGCCTTCCAACAGCTATAAAAGAGGAGTTTTTATACATGGAAAAGCATTCCGAACCAGGGAGGAGCTCGAGATCTACAGCAAGGGAGAGAAGAAAGAGAAGAGAGAGAAGAAAGAAGAGAGAGAGAAATTGGTTTGAAATTCCTTTTATGAATTTTTATTTTTATTTTTTCATTTGTTTAATGGAGTTTATGGGTAACTAATCTCTCAGCTAGGGCTGAGATGAAACCCCTAATTTGAATACCCTTTGTTCTATGTTGATTTTACTTTAATTAAGATTGATTTGTTTCTTTCCCTAGTGTGCTTGATTGTTTTAAATTCTATGCTTCTCCATCTATGAACTTGATCAGAGTCTACGGATGGATGTGGTTTGGATGCTTATTCTAGGTGCTTGTATCTGATCATGAACAGGTTCCTGTAGAGGAAGAAACAGGGTGCTTTACTGAACTGCATATTCCATATGCCCGATTTGGACATGAGATATGTTATTCATGGCATTGCTTGAAGGAATTAGACAATCTGTATGCCCGATTAAGGACACAGATTGTGCTTTCTCTAGATAAGTTGGATCAATCTAAGTTAAGGTGAATTAACGGACAAAACAAAGGTTAGGATAATTAGGGGTGGATTCGAAAGTCCTAGTGCTCTCTCTCTAATTGAATTTTCTTCCTTATTCTCAATAGTTATTTTCCATAGAATTGTGTTAGTAAATTGCTCCATTATTTGTTGAATTAGTTAAGAAGAATTGTGAATTTGAATTGTGACGACCAGTCCCTGTGGATTCGACCTCGGTCTTACCGAGTTTATTACTACATCACAACCCTATACTTGGGGAGTGAACAAGTTGAGTTCATACTCGACCGCTGAATTTCAGGGCGTTACGAAGCGAGACCTGGATCCTCACCATCCCGTCAGAAATGCCTATCCGATAGGCGTTAAATATGGGCGTTTTGCTGGCCGAAAAGTCATGTTTGAAGCTCACGTGGATGAGAGGATGTTCGGGCTACACCCAATGATGGATCACCTGGTGGATATCGTATGGAACTCTATGTTTGACGGTGAGTCCCCTGCATGTGAGAACATGGTTCGTGCTTTCTACGCCCACATCATGGACTCGTCATTAGAGCCTCCTCAGTTCACTGTCTCTATGAGGGGCATAAGACGCACAATCACTGTGGATGAGGTGGCTCGGATCACGAAGCTTCCACTTGGTCAAGTGTTTCCTAGTGACGACTTCTCCAGAAGTACGCGGGAAAGGGATCGCCGCACGCGATACCTTTGTGGTCGCTGCATTGCTTGGAAGCGAGGAAATTGTATTGCGACAATAAAGATGGTCGAGGACTTCCATTTACTCCATCACATTTTCACCTACAATGTGTACCCACGGTCGGGTAACCGCACGGAGTGTACTCGGTTGATGGTGGACTTTTTGTACAAAATGGGACACGGGGACAACATATGCCTGCCCACATTCATCCTATCTCAGATAGTTCAGGTTGTTCGATCTGCCAGGAATGATCTTTCGCTCCCATTTGGCCGTCTGATTTGCAGGATGGCTCGTGATGTCGGCTATAGGTTGAACATGGAGGACCTTGCACCAGTCCGAGTCATAAGCGAGGTGACACATAAGAATATGAAGATCGGCCCTCAACAACGGCAAGCACGACTCGACGAGTCTGGAGATGAGTCGGATAGCGCCGGCGAGGAGAGTGTTGACCTTGAGGCAGAAAGTGATGAGGAGGGCGGCGATGACATACAAGAAGAAGAACCTGAGGCTCAGGATACTGAGGAGAGCTCTCCTCCTGGTGCACCTGAGTCAGACGCTGCTCATGCGGTGAGAGAGGCTCGTATGGACCGCATCGAGGAGAGCCGGGCCGCCCTGCGGCAAGACATTGGACAGGTTCGGGCTGAGCTTGGTGAGACCCGAGCCAAGCTTGAAGAGACCGAAGCTTACATGAAGAGGAGCTTTAAGAAGGTGTCTCGTACGTTGAAGGCCATTTTGTGCTGTGTGCAGGACAAGATGCTCCTCCTCCATCGCCTGACTCGGATGCCTAGGCATCCACGTTGTTGTTTGTAGTTGTTTGTTTTGGGTTACTGCGATAGGCGGTTTATGTTTTCATGTAGATGATGTAGTAGATAGTAGCATGTTCTAAGTGTTTGATGTTGTGGATGTATTGGCTATCATGTGATTTCTGTCATGATTCATGTAACTCTGTATTCCATGTATTATGACAATTTTGGGTAAATGAAAGGCATGTAGCCTCTTTTGTTTTGATGATGTGTGGAATGCTTAAAGTGTTTTATGATGTGTGTTGTGCTTTATTTCACAAATGTTGTACCCTATGTTGTATAGGGCATACCGCGACAGTACACACGGAGCACGGCACATCTCCTTCTGACTGGCTCTATGGACCAGACTCCTTCTGGTAGTAGCGGTCCTGCGGAGCGAGGGTCAGGTTCTGATCAGCCTCCTGCTGGTCCTACCGGTGGACTGCCACCTTATACGCCCCCGGTTCGTGAGCAGTACCGGCCGTCTTCATCTGCGCAGCGTGACTTCCAGGCTGCTCCACCGACTGATAGGATCGAGCAGCTGATGTTGATGATGCATCAGCAGCAGATGCAGCAGCAGCAGATACAGCAGTAGCAGTACTGGCAGCTTATGGCCACTATCGCTGAGGCCTTATCCCATAGTGGTAGTGCGACTCCACCTACGACATCCGCACATCCTGATGAGCATTCTGAGCCTCCTGCTCGGTTTGAGGATGTGCCTCTGCCCACATCCGTCGCACCTCCTACTGGAGATGTAGGTACACGCGGTTTACTCAAGCAATTTCAGCGCTTGAGGCCTCCCTCATTTATGGGTTCTCACAGACTCGAGGAGGCAGAGTTCTGGCTTGACCGTATCTCCAAGATGCTACGGATGCTGTACTATTCAGAGGCAGAGCAGGTCGAGTTAGCCTCCTTCATGTTTGAGAGGGAGGCCAATTTATGGTGGGATAGTGTGCTGCAGACGGTTGCAGTGGATTACGTGTGGACCTGGGAGGCTTTCGAGTTCCGGTTCCACGAAAAATACTACCCGCAGACTTATCGACATGAGTGGGAGGATGAGTTCCTACGCCTCAGGCAGGGAGGCATGACGGTGACGGAGTATGAGCACCGTTTCACTGAGTTGGGCCGCTTTGTCCCAACTATCCTCGTCACTAAACAGATGAGGATGCGTCGATTCTCTGGAGGCTTGCGACCTGACATACGGTTGAAGATATTCTGCCTAAGTATACCTACCTACGCAGCACTGGTCCACATGTCTATGGCGGCCGAGCAGGATGTGGACCGATTGGCCAGATCGCATGGTGGTATGGTTGCGAGGCCACGTCAGGAGTTACAGAACAGGCCTATTCTAGTCAAGAGGCCTCGTGCTGATTCGCCCCTCATGGCCGCAGCACCAGTAGCTCCTGTGAGACGCCCGATGGTGACCTGCACGTATTGTGGAAAACCGGGACATCCGGCTGAGAGGTGCTTCTCGCGTATGAAGGCTAGCGGATTTGCGCCACCGCAGAGGTTGGATCGCCCTTACCCACAGGCCATATCAGCTCCACCGCTACAGACTGCTCCTACACATCCTTCCTTCCGACCTCCTGTGTCGCGCTTCAGACCACCACAGCGGCCCTTGGCTCCTCAGCCGAACCATCAGCAGCAGGCTCGAGTACACACGCTTGTTGCCGAGGCACTTGAGACGTCGATTTCAGCCCCGACGGCTTTTGAGGGTACGGCTTATATTCATGGTACTTCCGTTTCTTTATTGGTGAACACTGGGTCCACTACTTCTATTATTTCTTGTGGGGCGGTCAAATGTCTATCTTTGCATACTATTCCCACTAAGGGACTGAGACTCACTACGGCCACTGGGACCTGTTCGGATGTATGGGTTATGCGAGGGTTGCTCGATAGTTTTGGGTAGCAGCACAGTGCTCGTCGACCTCATTGTCGCTCCACTATGGCACTACGACGTTATCCTTGGTATGGATTGGCTCGCTAAGATGAGGGCAGAGATAGATTGCGATACTCGGATCGTGACCGCCTATGGATCTGATGGTACATCTTTTACGTTTCCAATGCAGGTCAGTTGGTCCTGCCGTGTTGATTGTTATGCTGCTTTATTAGTGTCAGTTGATGGTCCGACATTGGAGGGTACGCCGGTGGTTCAGAAATTTGTGGGTGTGTTTAAGACTATTCCTGGTTTACCTCCTCGGCGCGAGATTGATTTTACGATTGATCTTACGCCTGGTACGACGCCCATCTCATTGCCGACTTATCGTATGCCTCCATGTGAGATGGAGGAGCTGCGGAGACAGATTGACGAGCTTGTAGAGAAGGGTTTTATACGGCCTAGTGTGTCTCCTTGGGGAGCACCTGTGCTATTTGTGAAGAAGAAGGACGGGTCGCTACGGTTGTGTATTGATTACCGTAGGTTGAACCAGGTCACGGTGAAGAACAAGTATCCTTTGCCCATGATAGATGATCTGTTCGATCAGTTGAGAGGGGCGAGGTATTTCTCGAAGATTAATCTTCAGTCGAGGTACCACCAGTTGCGCGTGAGAGAGGAGGACGTGCAGAAGACAGCCTTCAGGACGTGCTTTGGGCACTATGAGTTTCTAGTGATATCGTTCGGCCTTACGAACGCACCAGCCGTGTTCATGGATCTGATGATCCGGGTATTTCGGCCCTTCCTTTACCGATTCATCGTCGTCTTTATTGATGACATTTTGATATACTCTACGAGTCGGGAGGAGCACGAGGAGCACTTGAGAGCGGTGTTGGGTACACTGGAGAAGAACCAGTTGTTCGCATAATACAAGAAGTGCGACTTCTGGCAGGAGGAAGTCAAGTTCCTGGGACATGTAGTGTCCAAGGATGGGATAGTAGTGGACCTTACTAAGGTAGCCGCGGTTCAGGATTGACAGCAGCCTGGCTCAGTTACCGAGGTGAGGAGTTTCCTTGGTCTGGCTGGGTACTACAGACGCTTCATTCAAGATTTCTCGAAGATTTCCAGGCCATTGTCTCAGTTGACTCGGAAGAACCTGAAGTTCGCTTGGAATGAGAAGGTGGAGGCAGCTTTTAAGGAGCTGAAGGACAAGTTGACGTCCGCCCCTGTGCTAGTATTGCCAGAGCAAGGGGAGAAGTACACGATATATACTGACGCGTCTCGCGTTGGTTTGGATTGTGTTCTGATGCAGAAGGATAGGGTGATTTCGTATGCCTCGAGACAATTAAGGAAGCACGAGGAGAATTACCCTACACACGACCTGGAGTTGGCAGCTGTCATCTTTGCATTGAAGCTCTGGAGACATTATCTCTACGGAGAGGAGTTCGAGCTTTTCTGCGATGACAAGAGCCTTAAGTACATATTCACACAGCGAGACTTGAATATGAGACAACGCCGATGGATGGAGACCTTGAAGGACTTCAAGTTCGAGGTTTCCTACCATCCTGGCAAGGCGAACCTTGTGGCAGACGCGTTGAGCCGCAAGAAGGCAATAGCATTTGCGGCACGATTGATGATAGCTGAGTGGGACATGGTGGAGTTCGTACGGGACTTCGAACAGAGACTCACTGTGGAGGAGCCATTTGAGTGTGTTGCGCACGTTCGGGTGTGACCACTCATTGACGACAGGATTATTGCGGCCCAGGAGGGCGATATACGGTTGTCTGAGCTTTGAGAGCAGGCTAGCGACGCCGAGGACTCCGAGTGGAGAGTTGGTTCTGATGGGGGTCTACGATTTCGTGGCCCCCTATGTGTTCCTGATGTACCCGACTTGAGACGCGAGCTTCTCGAGTCTGCCCATAACTCGAAGCTTGTGATGCATCGTGGTAGCACGAAGATGTACCGGGATATGAGACGGACATATTGGTGGGATAACATGAAGGCCCACATCGCTGAGTATGTGTCTCGATGTCTGACGTGCCAGCAGGTCAAGGCAGAACATCGCCGACCTCCTGGACTGCTTCAGCCCATGCCCATAGCAGAGTGAAAGTGGGACTTCATCTCCATGGATTTCATATCAGGGCTGCCGAAGATGAGGAGAGGGCACGATTCCATTTGGGTGATTGTGGACCGGTTGACTAGATCAGCCCATTTCCTGCCTATCAGAGTTACAAACTCTGCAGACGAGCTGGCTAGATTGTACATCAGAGAGATCGTCCGTCTGCACGGAGTTCTTTTAGAGATCGTGTTGGACAGAGACACTCGGTTCACATCCATCTTCTGGACTCGTATCCAGGAGGTGATGGGTGTGAAGTTGAAGTTCAGTACGGCGTTCCATCCTCAGACTGATGGGCAGACAGAGCGGGTGAACCAGATTTTGGAGGATATGTTGCGGGCATGTGTGTTGGACTTCAAGGACAGCTGAGATGACTGTCTTCCGTACGCAGAGTTCGCCTACAACAACAGCTTCCAGGCGACTATTGGCATGGCGCCATATAAGGCCCTATATGATCGTCCTTGTAGAGCACCGCATTGTTGGGCTGAGGTTGGCGAGCGTAGTCTGATTGGCCCGGAGTTGGTGCAGGCGACTACGGAGAAGGTCGACATTATCAGGCGTCGACTACTTACAGCATAGAGCAGGCAGAAGAGTTACGCCGATACGAGGCGGCGACCGCTTGAGTTCGAGGTCGGGGATCATGTGTTCCTTCGAGTTTCCCCTATGAAGGGAGTCCTTCGGTTTGGGAAGAAGGGGAAGCTCACACCGAAGTTTATCGGTCCATTTCAGATACTGGATTGAGTGGGTGATGTGGCGTATCGTCTTGCTTTGCCCATGCCACTAGCATCTGTACACAACGTATTTCATGTATCTATGCTGAAGAAGTACGTTCCTGATCCTTCGCATATCATCAGATGGGAGCAGGTACAGCTAAGCGAGGATTCTACGTATGAGTTGCGCCCAACGCGTATCCTTGACAGGAAGGAGTAGGTACTGCGTAGCAAGGTCATTCCACTTGTGAAGGTACTATGGACACATCATTCCGAGGAGGAAGCTACTTGGGAGACTGAGGCCCAGGTCAGGAAGAACTACCCTCAGATTCTCAAGGAATACGAAAAGGTATAAATTTCGAGGACGAAATTTTTTGTTTAAGGGGGGTAGATTGTAACGACCCGTAAATTTTCGTACTTTGGCTCGAGTACCATCTCGACCAGAAATTAATTAGGATTAAATCCTTTAGAAATTTAACAAAGTTAAATAAATGCAAAACTCGATTAGCCATGAAATCCGTTGGGATCGCTTTAAATACGATCTGCAAGACCCAAAACTTGCAAAATCATTGACTCTAGGTTACCCTAAAGTTTAGGATCAAACTCATTACCCGGCTACTCTCGGGAACGACTTGAAACTTCGTATTAGGTCTAGACCGCACATCGGTCTAGACCGCACACGAAGTTAAGAAACTAGGACCGCCTCACTGGGCTTGATAACCACCTCGGAAATCAGGTCCAGATGATGTCCCACGGCTATTCGTTTGGATCCGGAGCGAGGGAGTGTGAAAAACACTATTCTCTTTACAAAATAAATATCTAGAATAGTGATCTGGCACCATTCGCTTGCGCATCAGTATTAAGCAACCAGACCGTCAGAATCAGATCAAATTACACCCTCGGATTAGGAAAAATTTCAGGAACATTTACATGTACTTGGAATTTCGGATCGTGGCCCACCGACCGTTGAACTGAAAATGGTCCGCCACGTGTGATCTGGGAATCCGATCGAGTCGAAAACGTAATCTCACGTAGATCCATGAGTTGTGAGCTTAAGTCTAACGTTTGGCTCAAGGAGGGCCACCAGAACCCCTCTTTTGAGCAGGAACAATTCCGAAATACCTATAATAGACGTACCCCTTGAACAGGAGTCTATTTCGGAGAGGTTTTCGGCTATATAAGGGCCTTAGAACAGCCCCTCTCACAGCCATACGAATTTGGGATAAAACCCTAGTGAGAGAGAGAGAAAAGAGAGAGAAAAACTTGGGATTGTGGGAGCACCTTCCTCCTACTGCTTTCGATTTTCACACGGGCTACACCGCCTCTTTCCAGGCGCTTTTCCGACGATATCAACTCCGTTTTAAGGTGAGGAACCCTAACCCTAGATCTGATTTGAGGTGTATAGGCTATAGGTTGTGAAATAATTAACCGATTTCACTCTTTATGCTAGAAAACTCCCGAATACGGAAGCTCATCAACCCTTGTTGATCCGTTGAGATTCCAAGGAGCGAGGTGAGGACTTTAGGTGTATAGGTTACGGTTTTCAACGCTTTCAATGTCAGATAATGATAGATTCATGATCTGCATGCAATTGTACATTTACAAAGTGCTTTCTGTTTTCTGTTTCGATTAACGTTGTAGAATATGGAATTTCACATACTCTAGGTATACGTAGAAATACCGTATACGTATTTTTTTGGAAATGTGTTTGCCATGATTAATTGTTGTATGATTATATAGTATATGGATAAAATACTTGTTTGGCGAAAGGAATCGCTGTAATACATGTTCGCTTGTAAACACTATGTATGTTGAAATTGTGTATTCTAGAAATATCGTATATGTGTAAATTTTGGAAATGCAATTGTCATGATTATTTGCTGTATGATTATGTAACGCCCTGAAATTCGGGGGTCGAGTATGAACTCAACTCCCGAGTTCCAACGCATCACTTATGCAACATACACAATGAAGGTTAAATGTTGTCTGAGTTAGCGCAATAAACATGAATGAGATTATACCGAAACAGTAATTCATACTCCAGTTCAATTGTATAAAGGCAAGCAGAAGACTGAAATTTTATATTCAAAGTATGTAAAGTAACAAAATTTTTATGAACTCCAGAGTATGAGTACTAACTGAGTACCAATATACATGTATTGTTTCTAAGTCAAAAATCAAAATACAACTCCCAAGAGAAGCCCTGAAAATCCCGCGATACAGCCAGCCTAAGCAAAGCCGTCAGAATACTGTATAAAGGAGAACTCCTCCTGATCCTCATCGAAGTCAGGCTCCGGCTCCTGAACCGAGGCGCCATCTTCACCTGCGACAGAGTCTGGTGGGTGTTGCAAACACCGTCCCGTAACGTGGGAGTGAGTAGCTAACTCAGTGGAACAATAAAGCATAGGTTAACATGTTATCAAATCAATCAAGCAGTAATGATAAAGTAGTACAAATCAAACAATTCTAACTACTCTTATTAAGTGCGAGAATGAAATGACATGATTCTGTATGCCCTTGCCAAACCACCCTCAAGCGACATCATCTTACGTTCGCGTATGGTTAACTCCCTCAGTGCGCCACATCTACAAAGCACATGCGGTGCGATGATGCTCATGATTACCAAGTTATTATTAGTCCATTTCAACCAGCAGTATTGGGAAACTAAGGTACCTCCCTTGTATCATTCCCAAACATGATCCATTCTAGGGTCGTCAATCCTAGTTAATCTCATACGATATGATGGTTTGAGAAGCATAGTGAAGGTATCGCAAAGGGCTCGTCACCCGTCAGCGCGGATACAGATCTCACCGTATGCGGCTCAATTGCTGGCCGTCAGCTCGAGTACAAGTCTCACCGTACTCGGCTCAATCACTAGCCGTCAGCTTGAGTACAGGTCTCACCGTACTCGACTCAACTCATACTCTAGTTGCTGTGAAAGACTCGTCGCCAATCACAGATACTTGGAGTACACTCGATGATACTACGGAGGACTCCTCGCCCGTCAGCACGAGCACAGGTCTCACCGTACTCGGCTCTCGCCGTAAGTATCGACAACTCGAATACAGTGTCCCATACCACCGTATTCAGCTCACGAGTTTGGTTGCGCAATGGTCACTACGGGGAGGCACATGGCCCCAGCGTAGGCCGACAGCTCGACCACGGTGTCCCATACCACCATGCCCGGCTCATGCGACTTAGCGGATCGAGGTACCATGGTTAAACGGGATCGCCACTGGTAAATTTTGTACCCTAGGTTCAAGCAGTAGCGACCAAACATGGTGAACACACAAATACATTTCGGTTTACTTGACGAGCCTGACTAGCTCGAGCGCACCACAAGTTGGGCGATATGGAGCGCAAAAGCACTCCGTGTGGCCAACCACTATCGCCAACCGAAGTACGACTCGGGTTCGCCAGACACATCATTTGTGGCGATATGAATCCTAGCCACAACCGCAAGTCTGGTACCGAATGTTTGGACTATAGACATAGTCCCAAACTCAAACAGTTCTCATCGATAGCATGTGGAGTAAAGTATGATAAACAAGCAATACAAGCATGTTGGCAGGCATGTTATAAGCATGAAGTAAAACATGAAGTAAAGCATGTTGTAAAGCATGTTGTGAAGCATGTAGTAAAGCACTATACACATAGGGATACAATTACATACACGCCACAAGTGAGTGGTTATAGTGAACCACCGCATGGAGGGGATCCTACATGTCTCTAAGGGAGTCGGAAATCCCATATCAGCGCCTATCTAAGGCACTAACACTCACACATTTACACACACAAGCATTTACACAAACACTTAGAGTACGCTATTCCAACATACATGACGTATGTTAGCAAAACGCGTATTAGGGCTATTCTTTCGCCAAGCGGTTATTTTATCCCCGTATATCGTATTCATACAACAAAATAATCATGACAATTATATTTCCAAAATTTGTACATACGCGGTATTTCTAGAATACACAATTTCAACATACTTGACATTTAAAAGTGAACATGTATTCAGCGATTCCTTTCGCCAAACTAGTATTTTATCCATATATTATATAATCATACATTAAATAAACATGTCAAACATTTTCCCGAAAAAAATACGTATACGGTATTTCTACGTATATCTAGAGTATGTGAAATTCCATATTCTACAACGTTAATCGAAACAGGAAACGGAAAGCACTTTGTACATGTGCATTTACATGCAGATCATGAATCTATCATTATCTGACATTGAAAGCGTTGAAAAACGTAACTTATACACTTAAAGTCCTCACCTTTGCCCTTGGAATCCCAACGAATCAGCAAGGGTAGTAGAGCTTCCGTATACGGGAGTTTTCTAGCCTAAAGAGCGGAATCGATTAGCCTTTACATAACCTACAACGTTCCTACATCAAATCAGACCTAGGGTTAGGTTTTCTTACCTTCAAACGGAATGGATATCGCCGGGAAAACACCTGGAATGGAGCGGTGTAGGCTGAGCGATGAATGAAAGCAGCAGGAGGAAAATCTCCCACAAATTCCAAGCTATTCTCTCTCTTTTCTCTCTCTCTCTAGGGTTTTTCTCCCAAATTCGTATGGCTGTGAGAGGGGCTGTTCTAAGCTCCTTTTATAGCCAAAAACCTCCCCAAAACAGACTCAGGTTCAAGGGTGACTGCTTATATAGGCATTTCACCACTTTTCCAGCTCAAAAGAGAGGTTCTGGTAGCCCTCCTTGAGCCAAACGTCAGACTTAAGCTCACCACCTATGGATCTACGTGGGGTTACGTTTTCGACTCAATCGGATTCCCATATCACACGTGGTGAACCACTTTCAGTTCAACGGTCAGTGGGCCACGATCAGAAATTCCAAGTACATGTAAATGTTCCTGAAATTTTTCTTAATCCGAGGGTGTAATTTGGTCTGATTCTGACGGTCAGGTTGCTTAATACTGACGCGCAACCGAATGATGCCAGATCACTATTCCTGATATTTATGTTGGGATGGGAATAGTGTTTTTCACACACCCTCGCTCCGGATCGAAACGAATGGCCGTGGGACATCGGCCGGAGCTGATTTTTGAGATGATTGTCAAGCCCAGTGGGGCGGTCCTAGTTCCTTAGCTTCGTGTTAATCGGACTCCCAATGTGCGATCTAGACCTAATACGAAGTTTCGTTTCATTCCCGAGAGCAGCCGGGAAATGAGTTTGGTTCTAAACTTTAGGGTAACCTAGAGTCACTGATTCTGCAAGTCTTGGGTCTTGCAGATCATATTTAAAGCGATCCCAACAGATTTGATGGCTAACCGAGTTTAGTACTTAGTTAACTTTGTTAAATTTCTAAAGGATTTAATCCTAATTGATTTCTGGTCGAGGTGGTACTTGAGCCAATGTACGGAAATTTACGGGTCATTACAGATTACGATATACAGGTACAAAATGCTAGCTTGGTGAAAGGATAGCCCTAATATATGTTTTACTAACATACGTCATGTATGTTGAAATAGTGTACTCCAAGTGTTTGTGTAAATGCTTGTGAGAGTAAATGCTTGGATGTTAGCACCGTAGGTCGGTGCTGAGATGGAATTCTCGACTACCTTAGAGACATGTAGGATTCCCTCCATGTGGTTGTTTACTTCAACCACTCACATATGATGCATATGTGTCTGTATCCCTATCTGTATAGTGCTCTATTACATGCTTTACAACATGCTTTACTTCATGCTTTATAACATGCCTTATGACATGCCTGCTAACATGCTTGTATTACTTTGTTTATCATGCTTTACTCCACATGCTATGGATGAAGATTGATTGAGGTTGGGACTATGTCTATAGTCCAGACATTCGGTACTAGACTTGAGATTGTGGCTGAGATTCATGTCGCCGCAAGGGAAGTGTCTGACGAACCCGAGTCGTACTTCGGTTGGCGATAGTGGTTGGCCACACGGAGTGCTTTTGCGCTTCATATCACCCAACTTGTTGTGCGCTCGAGCTAGTCAGGCTCGTCAAGTAACCCGATTGTCGAATGTGTGTTCACCATGTTTGGTCATTACTGTATGAACCTAGGGTACCAAACTTACTAGTGGCAATCCCATTAACCATGGTACCTCGATCCGCTAAGACTCATGAGCCGGACATGGTGGTATGGGACACCGTGGTCGAGCTGTCGGCCTATGCTGGGGCCAAGTGCCTCCCCGTAGTGACCATTGAGCAACCCACACTCGTGAGCCGAATACGGTGGTATGGGACACTGTATTCGAGCTGTCGATACTTACGGCGAGAGCCGAGTACGGTGAGACCTGTACTCGTACTGACGGGCGACGAGTCCTCTGTAGTATCATCGAGTATACTCCAAGGTCTGTGATTGGCGACGAGTCTTTCATAGCAACTAGAGTATGAGTTGAACCGAGTACGGTGAGACCTATATTCGAGCTGACGGCTAGTGATTGAGCCAAGTACGGTGAGACCTGTACTCGAGCTGACGGTCAACAATTGAGCCGCATACGGTGAGATTTGTATCCGTGCTGACGGGTGACGAGCCCTTTGTGATGCCTTCGCTATGCCTCTCAAACCATAGTATCGTATGAGATTAACTAGGATTGACGACCCTAGAATGGATCATGTTTGGGAATAATACAAGGGAGGTACCTTAGTTTCTCAATACTACTGTTTGAAATGGACTAATAATAACTCGGTAATCATGTTCATTATCGCACCGCATGTGCCTAGTAGATGCGGAGTACTGAGGGAGTTATGCATTCGTGAACGTAAGATGTTGTCGCATGAGGGTGGTTTGGCAAGGGCATACATCATCATGTCATTTCATTCTTGCATTTAACAAGAGTAGTTAAACTTGTTTGATTTGTACTGCTTTATCATTACTGCTTGATGAAATTGATAACATGTTAACCTATGCTTTATTGTTCCACTGAGTTAGCTACTCACTCCCACGTTACGAGACGGTGTTTGCAACACCAACCAGACTCTGTCACAGGTATAGACGGCGCGTCGGTTCAGGAGCCGGAGCCCGATTTCGACGAGGACCAGGATGAGTTCTCATTTATGCAGTACTCTGACGGCTTTTCTTAGGCCGACTGCATCGCTGGGGTTTCAGGACTCATCTTTTAGATTGCATTTTGATTTTTGATTCAGAAACAGTATATGTATATGGGTACTCAGTTAGTGTTCATACTCAGGTGTTCACAAAAATTTTGTTTCTTTACATACCTTAAATATAAAATTTCAGTCTTCCACTTGCCTTTATACAATTGAACTGGAGTATGAATTACTGTTTTGGCATAATCTCATTCATGTTTATTGTTCTAACTCAGACAACATTTAACCATCATTATTTATGTTACATAAGTGATGCGTTGGAACTCGGGAGTTGAGTTTATGCTCGACCCCCGATTTTCAGGGCGTTACACCTGTGATATGATCTTCTTGATCTTTGGATATGCTTCAATTTTGGGATCAACCCCTTAAATTATTTGGTATAATTCACTTTCTTTTTATCAAGAACATATTTGGCTCTCACATACAATTCAGACATTGCATGCAGGAGAACCCAGTAGCACTTCAAGAGAGCCTAACCTGTAACCAACCCAATCTAAATTCCAACCCAAGGAGCCCAATCCAAAACAAACTCATGGTTTTCTGTACTTGTCCCGATCCGATCCGACCCAAATACATGTCATTATTCCCACCCAATCAGACCTAAACAAATCGAATTTGCTCAACTCGAACACAACCAGAATTCAAATTAGGTTGGCATTTTCCAACCCAACCCATCCTAAGAGTACCTTGAGAACTGACCCAACTCCATCTAAACTAGAGTTGGGTCAATTGGGTAAAGGTTGACCTAAACCTAAGTTGTGGCACTATGACTCAAATATATGTCATTAGTGTTAAAAGTGTAGAGGATGTTTGAATTCTCTCAACCTTGATGATTGTTAAGGAGGAGGATGATCTGTTTATAAAGAAATGAGTATCAGTTTACAACTATGTTATAGCTATGCAAGTTACATGTCTGTTGTAGAGTTTCCTACTTTGTGGGATTTGATTGATTACAAAAGGATAGAGTATAGTGTGCTGGAGTAATCCTAAGATGTTAAGAAATCATCCTTGATTGGAATGAGTTGGCGAATGAGTTGGCATTCTGTTGGCTGGTGAGCAATTAACGGGATCTATTGAAGGTGATGATCAATCACTGGCTTTCTCTTTGACACTCCCCAGCAAGTGAAGTGTCCAAGGAAGGAGATTGAGCTTGTGCCAAAGAAGATGAAATCCTGCTGTGGACAGAGGCTTAGTGAATATATCAGCAATTTGGTCTTTGGTGGAGATATAGAGGACTTCCAGAGATTTGCTGGCAACCTTGTCACGAATGAAGTGAAAGGAAATCTCGATATGTTTCATGCGATGATGAAATATCGGATTGACAGTTAGATAGGTAGCACCAATGTTGTCACACCAAAGAATAGGACTCTTGGGTCGTGGAACATGAAGTTCATGAAGAAGGGATTGAAGACATGTTATTTCGGTTGTGGCATCCGCGAGCGCCCTATATTCAGCTTTTGTGCTTGAACGAGCGATGGCACGTTGCTTCTTAGAGGACGAAGAGACAATGTTTGGGCTAAGAAAGATGGCATACCCTCCCGTTGACTTGCGATCATCTATGCAGCCCGTCCAATCTGCATCTGAGAAGGCCGAAATGTGAAAGGTCTTAGAGCAATTGGTAGGCAGAGATCAAGTGTGTCCTTAAGATAGCGTAGGATACGTTTGACGGCCGTCCAATAAGCAAGTGTCGGCTGTTACATAAATTGGCAGACTTTGTTAACAGAAAATGACAAGTCTGGCTGTGTAATAGTAGTGTATTGTCATGCACCAACAACGCTTCTATATAAGGTTACATCATCAAATGGTTCACTACCATTGTTGTGAAGCTTGGTGTTGGGAGAGAAGGGATTAGATGTAGGCGTTACACCATCCATGGCTGACTTTTGTAAAAGTTTCACAATATATTGTCGTTGACTGAGTAACAATCCATTGGATGCATGGAGAACTTGAATGCCCAGAAAGTAATTTAAGGATCCGAGATCCTTAGTTGAGAATTCGACACTAAGTCATTTGATAAGCAATTGGATTGCTAATGTGGAGCTGCCAGTAATGATAAGATCATCCACATAAACCAAGATATAGAGAACTGATGAAGATTCAGACTGAATAAATAAGGAGGTGTTGGTTTGAGATGCCATAAAACCTTGGGACAATAGGAAGTTGCCGAGTCGTGCAAACCACGCATGAGGCGCTTTCTTGAGGCCATACAATGATTTTCGAAGATGGCATATGTGGTTTGGAAATCGAGGATCAATAAATCCAGTTGGTTGCTGCATGTAGACTTCTTCAATTAAGGTTCCATGAAGGAAGGCATTGATGATGTCGAGTTGACGAATTAGCCATCCTTAACCCATTGCAAGATAAAGAACTATACGAATAACGACAGGCTTGACTACGAGACTAAAGGTTTCATTGTAGTCGATTCCTTCTTGCCGATTGAAGCCTTTTGCAACAAGGCGAGCTTTGCAACATTCGACAGATCCATTAGCTTGCCTCTTGATGCGAAAGATCCATTTGCAGCCAACAATGTTGATGTTGGGCTTAGGTGGTTGCAAGGTCCATGTGCCATTTTTGAGTAAGGCATGAAACTCATCAGCCATAGCCACCCTCCATTCAGGAATTTTTGATGCAGCGGTCATAGAAGTTGGAACAACATCAGAAATAAAGTAGGCAAGTAAGCATTCTGGTAAAGGGTACCTTGTGGTGTTGTTCAGAATTTTTGGTCAACGAGTGCCATCCTGCGTTCTTGTGACCATATGATGGGTTCATACAGTTGGAGTAGAGGAATTGGAAGTAGGAGCATTATCAGTTGGGATGGGTTCTATCATGCATTGGCTAGGTGAACTATGTCGTTGAACAGCAGGTGAGGGACTGATTTATGGATCAGTGGGTTATTGCTAGTTACAAGGCAACCTTTCTAGTGCTTCATCATGAGAAGGCACAGGTACTTCTACTGATGAAGAAATGTGATAGCCTAGGGGTCCACAAGTGGAACTTGGAGGGACATGATGGCATGCCACGGGTAGTGGAAGTGATGGCGGCAGAGGTAGTAGAACAGCTGATGGAAGGCGATGCTCATCAAGTGTTTGTTGAAAAGACCGTAAGGAGCTGGATGGCATGACTGAACTATTTGATTGTGTTCCTACAAGAGGGAATCAGGACTCATTAAACACCACATTTCGTGAGATATAAATCTTTCGATAGTGAGGATCGAAGCAACGATAACCATGATGTTGGGTGCTATAGCCAAGGAATACGCAGCGAGTTGAGCGAAACTCAAACTTGTGATGCTATACGGTCGTAGACAAGGATAACATGCACACCCAAAAAACTTTGAGAAAATCATAATCTAGTGGTTTTTGGAACAACTTTTCCAGTTGTGTTAGGTTATGAATCACCGGGGAGGGAAGCCGATTAATCAAATATGTTGCCGTTTCAAATGCAAAGTCCCAAAATTGAAACGGAACCAAAGCGTGGACCAAGAGAGCTAAGCTAGTTTCTACTATGTGTCTGTGTTTTCGTTCTGCTGCACCTTTTTGTTAGTGGGTATGAGGACAAGAAACACGATGACCAATTCTACATTGGGCAAGAAAAGAAGAAACACTTCGGTATTCGTCACCCCAATCACTATGAAGGTATTTTATTCTTGCAGAGAATAAATTTTCAACCAAAGAACGGAACTTAATGAAGCATGATAACACATCATTTTTCTTGGATATTGGAAAAATCTAAGTGTATTTGCTGAAAGAATCCATAAAATGAACATAATAGCGATTACCATTGAATGACTCAACGGGAGCTGGGCCCCAAACATCTGAATAAACAATTTCCAAAGGTTTTGTGACTGGAGTTGATGGGTTAGGAAACGGAAGCGCATGGCTTTTTCCTTTCTGGCATGCGTCACAGGCAGCAAGTGGTTTATTGGATCCAAATTGTGCACCGATCCGTTTCAGAATAACATGAACCGTCCGAAAGGCAGGGTGTCCGAGCCTTTGGTGCCACCGTTCTATTGCATCATGAAGGAGGGTTGTTTTATTGACTGCTTTATTGAAGCGAAGCTGGTATAGATGAATAGCGCTCTTCCCGTCTAATAGAACTTTCCCGGTGTGGATGTTCTTTACGCAAAATTGTGAAGGATGAAATTGAAACTAGCAATTGTTATCTTTTGTGAACTTATGAACAAAAAGAAGGTTGCGTTGAACACTTGGAACATGCAATATATCATTCATGGAAAATGAAGAACCATTAGCGTTAAATGAAGAAGATCCAACATGTTTGATTTGCAAACCTGTTTCGTTACCGATCTTCACTGTGTCGCTACCATTGTATTCAGTGGAGAAATCGAGGTTTGCCAGATCAGAGGTGATATTGTGCGTTACTTCGGAGTCTGGATACCAATTCTCAATGTTTGGTGGAGTGAGAGCAGCATGATATGCTTGTACTGAGGAATGTGGAGGAACATACTAAAATAATTCATTGAATCGATTGTGGCATTGGAGAGCCACATGATCTATGCAGTTGCACACCTGACAGACTGGGCGCGGATTAAATGATGAAGGCATGGAATGTCCATGAAAGTTGTTGCGACCATGTCCTCGACCACGATTGCGATAACCATGACCCCGAGACTGTTGTTGTCCCTTGCTGTTGGAGGGCACAGGAGAGGTGTCATGAGCAAAATTGGCGGATGGGTAGGCATCCGATGCAACGGCATCGTGGCCGATGCGTAGCTCTTCGGTGAGGAGGAACCCAAGGAGATCAGCAGTTGTGAGGGGAGTAGGTCGAGTGGTGATAGTTGTCCGAAATGGACCATATTCGGATGGTAGACCAGCGAGGATGTAAAGGATTAAGTCGTCATCGTCGACTGGCTTCGCAGTAAGTGCGAGTTGATGGGCAAGATATCGTGCCCGCTGAAAGTACTTCTGGATTGAATCAGGACCTTATTTGAGGATTGCAATTCCATGCGAAGTTGTAAGATGCGTGCTCGAGAGTGAGCAGCGTATGTGGCTTCAAGCGCAGTCCATAGAGCAAAGGACGTAGGAAGTCCAATAACTTGTATTTGAACGTCTTTCGAGAGAGAAGAGATCAACCAGCCCAAGAGAAGTTGATCATGTTGTTGCCAAGCGATGAATTCTGGATTTATCATCGAGGTTGATCCGGTAGTGATGAGTTTAGTAGGGAACTTGATGGAGCCATCAACGAACACAAGCACATCATGGCCACGAAGGTGGGGAAGGATCTGAGAGACCCATATGGGATAGTTCTCACCAGTGAGTTTTATAGTGAGGATGGCAGAAGTTGATGAAGAAGGGGGGAAAAAAGGCTTGGCAGGAGAAGGGGTGTGATCTGTATTAACTGAGGACTCACTCATTTTGATAAGAAAATAGAGGAAGGAGGGCAAAAAAATTGCAGGAGAGAACAAGTTCAGGATGTTAGCTCTGATACCATAAAAGTGTAGAGGATGTTTGAATTCTCCCAAGCTTAATGATTGTCAAGGAGGAAGATGATCTATTTATAAAGAAATGAGTATCAGTTCACAACTATGTTACAGCTATGTGATGGATTTTTTGACCCGTCGTTGACCGGTCGTGAGCCTCGCTCGACCGGTCGAAGGCTGTGGTCGACCAGTCGTGGAAGACGAGTCGTGGCACGACTCAAAGTCCAGTGACTGTGGACTATTTTTCTCCGGGGTACTCGACCAGTCGAAGGAGGCGTTCGACCAGTCAAAGGTGGCTCTCGACCAGTCATCGACTCAGTTTGACCAGTCGAGGTTACGCAGATTCGTTCCGTGATTTTGCGCAGATTTTGTGTCGCGAGTCCTTTCGTAAATGGG
>JAJHSJ010000019.1:7911104-8061396 GCA_021015155.1 Magnolia officinalis
ATTTTCCATTCGAATTTAAACCATGAAGTTTTTAAGTGGCTTTCTTGAAACTTCTATTCTTAGACTATTAGTTTACCATACTATAACAACTATAAAAAAATTATGTTTATTCCTTAGTAGACATGAGGCTAATCGGAGGGCAAAAAATATGCACTGAATGTGGACCATTGTCAATATTCTAACAATTTCATTTTCAGACAGATCGAAAGGACGGGAGCGCACCTCCTATGACATTGTCATATCAACACAAACACTTTACAACTTTAAGTGAACACAAAAAAGAAAGGGTCATGCATATTATAAAAGCACCAAAAAACAAAACTATGATACGATAACAAGAGGGCCACATGACACTACACTAACACAACAAGGAGAAAAAAGTCTAATGGCTGAAGCCACTACTCCACTGTAACTCCCCAAATAAGATAAGATTAAACTATAAGCTGACCATAATGAACACCAAGAGTGAAACAAATGAGCAAGCACCAACCGTAAGACCAATCCCAAAAATGTCCTCAAACTAGTCAATGCCTGGCCTAAAGGGCCATCTCCATAAAGCTGGGAGAACTTCATGAATTTAAACCTGCACCCAAAGAAAGATCATTAAATAACTCAAAGCCCTCCAAAGACACCACAATAGAACTAACCCTGTCTGGAGAGCCCGATGGCTGACTACACAAAAACAGAAGTTGGTCGGAAAGAATATCCCTAGGAGAGAAAAAACACAATAGATTTCACTTACAACATACAGACCACCAAGCACATCTGGCCTAGAGGCGGATTGCATCCTACCCCAACCATCTCTAGCTAGAAACGGGCAACCCACCTTGATGTATCTATAGGGTTGTACATCGAGCCGAGTCGAATCGAGGTGGGCCAAGCTTGGCTTGATTCGTCCGTGCTCTCCTCGAGCTCGAGCTCGACCTCGAGCTTATCATTAGAGCTTGGCTTGTTTGCCAAACCTTTCGAGTCAAGCTTGAGGTGAGCTAGTGGATCGAGTAGAGGCGAGCTTACCTCGAATCGATTCGAGCCTTCTCCCAACCCAACCCAACCCAACCTAGTACCCAACCTGCACTTGACTCAACCTAGCAACCCGATCCAACCCACACCCGATTCAATCCAGCCACCCGATCCAACTCCCGAATCAAATATTCAATTAATAATATATATATATATATATATATATATAAAGTCATAGAGGTACCTTGTTGTTGGTGCTGAGAGAGAGAGAGAGAGAGAGAGAGAGATGAGAGAGAGAGCTCAGGCGAGAGGCCGAGTGCAGGCTGTACGGCAGAGATGAGTCGAGCAGATGCTGAGTCGAGCTTGGGTGAGTGGCCAAGTGGAAAGAGGAAAAGGGGAGAGAGAGAGGGAGAGAGAGAGAGAGAGACTGTGGAGCTCGGGTGCGGTGAGTTGGGTAAGCTCCCATGTATTGTTCTTATACAAAGAGTCCATCTCATCATCCATTATCGCCTTCCACTTTTCTACATCAAGCTCATCAAGAGTATCCTGAATAGTAGATGGGTCTCCCTCATCTGTAATGAGAATATATGTGATATTAAAGTTGTCCTTGTATCTTTTCGATAGCCTACGATCTCGCAGCGGATTTCTCCTCACAGATGTCTGCTCCACCTGCTCCTGTACCTTTGTCTGCACATATATCTTTGCCTGAGTATCACCTACGTCAAATCTGAACGTCTATGACCAATCTTTCTGGTTCATTTTTCTTCTCCTAATCATTCTTGTAGAATAGGGAGCTTTCGTTGAACCTGACGTCATGACTAGTAATGATTTTCTATGTGACCTTGTCGTATAACCTATAATATTTCACACCAACACCATAGCCAACAAAAATGTATGTTTTGACTCTATGTTCTAGTTTATCTCTCTCAACTGATGGTACATGAGAGTAAGCCTCTGTAACATCCCGAATTTTTGCCAACCTGGGATTAGACGTCCTTAGGCAATGGGTCGATCCTAAGACCTTATCAACTTGTCAAAACTCAATCCCACAGTCTAAAATCGCTCCTTAACCCATTTCCTTCACAAATCGCACCCTTCACCACCTTGTTCCTTAAATTTTCTAAGTACTTTCACCATAGACACTATCTTAAACTAGCTAAGTAGTATAACTTGGATCACTTTATATACAAACTACAAAGGACTAAGTACCACCTCAGACAGAAATCTTACAGGACTAAATCCTTTAGAAATTTGGCGAAATTTAGCTAGTGTTAAACTAGAGTGCCTGTGAAATTAGCACCAATCACTTTAAATACGATCTGCAAGACCCAAAACTTGTAGAATCATTGACGCTAGGTTACCCTACAATCTAGGATCAATCTCATTACCCGGCTGCTCTCGAGAGCATCTCGAAACTCCGTATCGGATCTGGACCGCACGTCGGAAGTCCGATTAACACGAAGTTAAGGAACTAGGACCGCCTCGCTGGGCTTGACAACCATCTCGGAAATCAAATCCAGATAGTGTCCCAGCGCTATTCGCTTGAGCTAGGAGTGAAGAGTGTGAGAAATGTGAAATTAATTCAAAATAAAATATCTTGAATAGTAATCTGGCACCTCTCGCTTGTGGATCAGTATTAAGCAACCAGACCGTCAGAATCAGACCAAATTACACCCTCGGATCAGGAGAAATTTCATACACATTTACATGTACTCGGAATCTCCGATCGAGATCCGCTGACCGTTGAACTGAAACTGGTCCGCCACGCGTGATCTGGAATCCCGACCGAAACGAAAACTTAATAGAACGTAGATCCAGCGTTAGTGTGCTTAAGTCCGACCTTTGGCTCAAGGAGGGCCGCCAAAAACCCTCTTTTGAGCTGAAACAATGCCAATTTGATTATAATGTAAGTATACCTTGAACATAAGTCTATTTCGGTTAGTTTTTAGGCTATATAAGGACCTTAACCCCTCTCTCATGGCAGCCATACGAATTTGAGGTTGAGAGAGAGAAAAGAGAGAGAAAGTGTGGGAGATGTGGGAGAATCTCCCTGCCACTCTTCCTTGCCGCTGTACGAGCTCCACCGCCTGATTCTCATCGCTTTCCCGGCGTTTCCGGCGTCATTTTTAGGTAAGAAACCCTAACCCTAATCTGTTTTAGAGTTGTAAGGGTTGTAGGTTATGAAATAACTAACCTATTTCATTTTATAGGTTACCAAACTGCCGTATACGAAAGCTTAGCAAACCTATCGACTTCGTTACGATTCTACGACAAAAGGTGCGGACTTTAAGTGTATAGGTTATGGTTTTCAACGCTTGCAATGTCAAATAATGATAGATTCATGATCTGCATACAATTGCACATGTACAAAGTGCTGTCTGTTTTCCGTTTCGATTAAAGATGAAAAATATGGAATTCTACATACTCTAGGTATTTGTAAAAAGTACGGTACACGTATATTTTTTGGAAATATGTTTGACATGTTTATTTGTTATATGGATATACGATATATGGATAAAATACTTATTTGGCAAAAGGATTCGCCTAAATACATGTTTTACTTATATACATTATGTATGTTCAAATTGCGTATTCTAGATAATACTGTATACGTATAAATTTTGGAGATGTATTTATCATGATTATTTGTTGTGGTAATATATTATATATGGATAAAATAATCGCTTGGCTAAAGGATAGCCCTAATACATGTTTTGCTAACATACACCATGTATGTTGTAATAGCGTATTCTAAGTGCTTATGAAAATGACTGAATGAGTATAGAATTCTCATTCGTGCTCGCCATGACTAAGTGTCATGGATTCATGATTGTTGTATTGGCGATACCCCTTTGACGAAAGGATTTGCCCTAAATCACGCCACGGCCAATATACACTATATATGCTAAAATGTGTGGCGCAAGTGTTTGTGGAAATGACTGAATGAATATGGAACTTGGATTCTTGCTTGCCATGACTATCCGTCGTGGGTGTACGCGTGTTATGATTGGGGCAACTCCCTAATGAAAGGATTTGGCCTAATGCCTTTGTGATCAACATATGTTATGTATGTTGATGTATGTCTTTTAAAGTGTTTCTTGAAATGTCTGAATGAGTAGTAGTTAGCAAATTGTAATGTATAAGGGTGTTGAGATATGATTCTCAACTTCTTTTAACTATGTATATGTTTTCCTTGAATAGTTGTGTGATTTGGAATTGAATATGTACAAACTCATGCCTGTGTTGTGCTTCATAACATGCTCAACTGCCTTTATGATTTTATCTATGTAATGCATATGTTTAAATTCATATTTACGTTGTATGATCCGTCATGGGTGATGGGGGAGTGGAGCAGCGAGTGCGTGCAACAGCCCTGGCAGCCCTAAACGGATAATACCAGACCTTGATTGTATGAGTTGAATCTTGATCCACTACTGCTTTATCTATCTACACTTGATTGTGTTTGGGGTTATGATTATAGTCCAGACAATCGGTACCAGAATTGCATTCATGGCTGTGATTCATTTGCCACGTGAGATGTGTTCGACGAACCCGAGTCGTACTTCGGTTGACGATAGTGGTTGGCCACGCGAAGTGCTTATGCACTTCATGTCGTTCAACTTGTTGTGCACTCGAGCTAGCCGAGCTCGTCAAGTAACCCGATCTATCTTATGTATGTTCACCATGTTTGGATGCTGCTGCTTGAACCTAGGGTACCAAACTTACCAGTGAAATCCCTTTTAACCATGGCACCTCAATCTGCTAAGACTCATGAGCTGGCCATGGTGGTATGGGACACCGTGGTCGAGCTGTCGGCCTATGTTGGGGCCACGTGCCTCCCCATAGTGACCATTAAGCAACCAAACTCGTGAGCCGAATACAGTGGTATGAGACACTGTATTCGAGCTGTCGACACTTACGGCGAGAGCCGAGTACGGTGAGACCTATTTTCGTGCTGACGGGCGGTGAGTCCTCTGTAGTGTTTTCGAGTATACTCCAAGGTCTGTGATTGGTGACGAGCCCTTCACAGCAACTAGAGTATGAGTTAAGCCGAGTACGGTGAGACCTGCATTCGAGCTGACGGCCAGCGATTGAGCCGAGTACGGTGAAACCTGTACTCGAGCTGACGGTTAGCAATTGAGCCGCATACAGTGAGATCTGTATCCGTGCTGACGGGTGACAAGCCCTTTGCGATGCCTTTGCGATGCCTCTCGAACCATAATATCGTATGAGATTAACTAGGTTGACGACCCTAGGATGGATCATGTTTGGGAATGATATAAGGGAGGTACCTTAGTTTTTTAATACTGCTGTTTGAAATGAACTAATAATTACTCGGTAATCATGCTCATCATTGCACTGCATGTGCCTGGTAGATGTGGAGCACTGAGGGATGGACGCATTCGCGAACGTAAGATGATGTCGCATGAGGGTGGTTTGGCAAGGGCATACTTCATGTCATTTCATACTTGCATTAAATAAGAGTAGTTAGAATTGTTTGATTGTACTTCTTTATCATTACTGCTTGACTGAGTTGATAATATGTTAACCTATGCTTTATTGTTCCACTGAGTTGATCACTCACTCCCACGTTACGGGACGGTGTTTGCAACACCAACCAGATTTGTTGAGTTTCAGGTGTTGGCGATGCTTATGAAGCAGAGCCGAACTACTACTATAATGTTGAGGAGGAGTTCTCCTACATGTAATCTCTGACAGGTCTATGAAGACCTGGTATTGTATTGACGGGGCTACGGTACTTGGGATAGGAGACATTACACTTCCTCACATTTGGTATATTTTAGAATTGTACTTGTAATTATTTAACCTGGTAATGTTATCACACTCTGGAGACTCATCATAGTTTATATATTTTATCTATCTATCACAGTCTTCCGCTTGCAAATTTTACTCTCTGGAGTATGATATGCTGTTTTGGCTTAATCTCACTCATGTTCAATGCACGAATACAGTCAACATTCAATCATCATTCATTTTGTTGCATAAGTGATGTTCTGGAGCTCGGGAGTTGAGTTTATGCTCGACCCCCGATTTTCAGGGCGTTACAAGATGGTATCAAAGCATAATTTGGATTAAATCGGACCTGGGTTATGGTCACACGACGCACTCTGACTTAGGAGGGAGCAACGAAACGTAGAAACAGTCATAGGTATCCCGATTTCGCCATTTGGCGAAGTTCATCAAAAATGGGCGTTTTGATCAGGTTTGTACTCGATCCTGATCGCCCGAGTCGATCCCAAATCACTTATAGGCCGTCTATAGATGATTCTAGATTACAATCATCTAGAATCACCCCAACCGTTGAAAATCGATAGAATACGGGATAAGAGTGATGAGGATAACTACTCCAAATCCTCGGAGCTTCTCTTGACTCCTCACAGAGACTTCTCAAACCCACGAGGAAAGAAAGCAGAAAGTAGAAATAAATTCTGATAAATTCGAAATTGATTAATGAATGACAAAAGGAAAATGAGTTCACAACCCTTTAAATAGGGATACCAAGTAATGGGAAGGAAATCAGAAACAAAGTACAACTAAAACTCATAGAATTCACGACTTACTATAAGGTCATGATGTCTATTAGTGCGCAAGGTTTTCGGCCAAAAATAGTAAGTGTCCTATTTGGGTTCACCAAACCGTTCTCCTAATTATTCCAAGCCCTTTCCACAATGGGCATAATTCCTAAAGCCCAACGGATGAAGAATAATCAAACTAAAACTACCATTTTTAGTAAAACGAAATTGAAATAGAGAAAGGACCGTCAATCGGAGGGTTTTCTAACAATTTCGGGCTGCGCAAGCCAGCATAGCAGGGTTGGTTGGCTCCATTAGCTCGTTCTACCCCAAATTCATATATTTTACGTCAGATAACTCATTCCAGATTGCAAGATACGTCCGATTTGACCCGAAACGACTCAAAACGGAGTCAGGGGCCACACGCGTCAATCCGGGGGTGAAACAAGTGGGCCCAGGCTGCATTTGGCACCTTGGGGGGATGGTGAACACCGCCCCATTGCGGCGGCGCGGCGCTGGCAAAAGCGGACCGCGGTGGAACCGCGGTCACCGCAGTCGACCGCGGTCAGGTGGGCCTACTTAAGTTGGGCCGGGCCTGGTCATGGTCGGCCCGACCTCTACACACGTGTGGTGCATGCGATTTTGCACCCCTATTTCATGTCGTTTTACCTATCTCTCTCTCAAACGCCCCTCCAAACCCCCTTTTCGCTTTTCGGTTGCTGTTTTCTCTCTCAAACCTCCACTCCAATCGTCCATTTCATTGTTTCCTGTCCAACCATACATCACTCCATCGTTTACAGCCCTACCTATCCTCCTACCCTCATCATTCTCTCTCATTTGAGCTCCTACACCCCTCATTTGGAGCTCAAAAATGTGTAACCTCTCTACCCAACCCATCTCTCCACTTTCCTTTACAAATCCCTATTCTTTGGGCCTCTACAACCACTGTTGAGACCCAAGTTCGTGGAGAACCAAATACTCCAGCCCCTTTTCTCCCTTTAGGGCCCGTTCGGCCAAACTGCATTAGGTCAGTTAGGTGGATAGAATGGTATAAGTAATAATAAATGTATGTGTAGGTATGGTCCCTAGATTGGGTGTATCCCATGTTTTCCGACACCATGTTTAGAATGTATGAAATAAAAAGTATATCCCGGGTTTTCCTCTTACACTTAGAAATTCCGATTCCTGGGATTTGGAAATCTCATCTCACACTTTCCACCACTAGACTCATTTTCCAAAGCCTATAAAAATTAATCCCCACCCACCCTCCTACCAACCATGCCACTGCCAATCCCGAAGTCGGATTAGCAATGCAATTCCATTTAGTACAACTTAAGATCGCTGGCCAAGTAGGCCTTTGGAATTTGGACCTAGAGCGGTGCTCCTAGATTTCGACAGACCTGACAGTATAGGAAACCCAATAAATGAATAATGTGAGCCCTAGGACCTTCATAGCTAGTATAAACAGGTGTGTAGTGCTCAAGCGTAGTTAAATTCAAGTTCGGGCAACTCAATTCCACTTAGACAACTTTAACCCTAAGCGATAACCAATTTATTGTATTAGAAACCATCTAGCGTAAGTCAGCTTGATTAGGTTGGAGCGAGACCCCGTTCCTTCGTTAAATCCCCTTGGTACTCATAGGCTTCTTTAACAACTCTTAGGAAGCTTGTTTAACATAGAACCTATTCACGCCCAGAGAAAACTTATAGATCCCTTGGATTTAATGTTAGGTCAAATCAACATAACCCTTAGAATTGCCTTCTCAAGGACTTAGTACAATCGGGAACACGGAGTAGAGAAACTACATATAAGCGAGGTACTCACGGTTTGAGTAGAATTCTCAATCCTGGTAGTGACCAATGAACCCTATGCTCTGATCAAGCAGAAGGTCGGGATCAACTAGGATTAAGAACTGATACGACAATTTTCTGTCCTAGCTAGGCAGAAGGTCCATGTATCCGGCTCGGACCCACTACACAACTTTCTTCCGTGTTGGCCGAACCACTTGCAACCAAAAGTCTATAACTTCGTCTTTGAAAAGTATTAGGAGTATATAGCCGATAGCGACTTTGTCTTTTAGGCCCCAGGAATTACCCAAATGGGCAACAAATAGTTAGGAATTAGGTCCTAAATTACACCTTGTTCCGATATACGGAGCAGGACATAAATCTTGAGCCTTGAGGGTGAAAATAAATTTTTAAGGGGGGTAGAACATGATGAGCCCAATCTAGTTAGGTCACCTAATACACCTCTTTGATCTGGGTGGCGCAGCGGAAACGTGGTGGACCCTACCCCACTGGCCCAGGATCGAAACGGTGCTCGATGAATACGAACATTATAGAAGCCCTAGCAAGTTCTACTATGAGAAACCGTTTTAGGATGATTTAGTAAGATTTGATTCACCTTTTCCTTGGACATAGATAATATCGAGGACTCTCTTAGACTAAGACCTAAAGGGCAACCTTAGAATAAACAATTTGAGCCTTTCAATGATGGACATTCCCTACTCTTAGAGAGTGATCGGACTACGGAGTTACTGAAATATACAAGTGCGAAGCATTCGCGGCTTGACCCAATTCTCAATCCTGGGCGACTGCCAACGGACTCATTGCTTAGCCGAGCAGAAGACCAGGATCCATCAGGATTAGGGAGGGATACGATGAGCCTTCTACCCTGGCAAGGTAGATGATCAATGTATCGGGATCAAGCCCACTACAAACGTCTCTCCGTGTTGGTCAAACATTGAAAACAGTTATCTTACTCTAAATTGCTGGGAATCGTCGTCAAGACTCCAAATAGGTACAGAAATAAATTGTAGCAAACCATCAGGGTATGAGAAATGGATAGAGAAATAAGTTTTAAGGGGGGTAGACTAAAATAAACCAGCTGGTATATACCCTACCACGCGTAGAAACTTGGAATCAATAAGTCTTAGACAAGTGAAATAATAGAAATCTTCCCTTATTACCCTTAGCCAATTTCGGGGACAAAATTTTGTTTTAAGGGGGGTAGATTGTAACATCCCGGATTTTTGCCAACCTGGGATTAGACGTCCTTAGGCAATGGGTCGATCCTAAGACCTTATCAACTTGTTAAAACTCAATCCCATAGTATAAAATCGCTCATTAACCCATTTCCTTCACAAATCCCACCCTTCACCACCTTGTTCCTTAAATTTTTTAAGTACTTTCACCATAGACACTATCTTAAACTAGCTAAGTAGTATAACTTGGATCACTTTATATACAAACTACAAAGGACTAAGTACCACCTTAGACAGAAATCTTACAGGACTAAATCCTTTAGAAATTTGGCGAGATTTAGCTAGTGTTAAACTAGAGTGCCTGTGAAATTAGCACCAATCACTTTAAATACGATCTGCAAGACCCAAAACTTATAGAATCATTGACGCTAGGTTACCCTAAAATCTAGGATCAATCTCATTACCCGGCTGCTCTTGAGAGCATCTCAAAACTCCGTATCGGATCTGGACCGCACGTCGGAAGTCCGATTAACACGAAGTTAAGGAACTAGGATCGCCTCGCTGGGCTTGACAACCATCTCGGAAATCAAATCCAGATAGTGTCCCAGCGCTATTCGCTTGAGCTCGGAGTGAAGAATGTGAGAAATGTGAAATTAATTCAAAATAAAATATCTTGAATAGTAATCTGGCACCTCTCGCTTGCGGATCAGTATTAAGCAACCAGACCGTCAGAATCAGACCAAATTACACCCTCGGATCAGGAGAAATTTCATACACATTTACATGTACTCGGAATCTCCGATCAAGATCCGCTGACCGTTGAACTGAAACTGGTCCGCCACGCGTGATCTGGAATCCCGACCGAAACGAAAACTTAATAGAACGTAGATCCAGCGTTAGTGAGCTTAAGTCCGACCTTTGGCTCAAGGAGGGCCGCCAGAAACCCTCTTTTGAGCTGAAACAATGCCGATTTGATTATAATGTAAGTACACCTTGAACATAAGTCTATTTCGGTTAGTTTTTAGGCTATATAAGGACCTTAACCCCTCTCTCATGGCAGCCATACGAATTTGAGGTTGAGAGAGAGAAAAGAGAGAGAAAGTGTGGGAGATGTGGGAGAATCTCCCTGCCACTCTTCCTTGCCGCTGTACGAGCTCCACCGCCTGATTCTCATCGCTTTCCCGGCGTTTCCGGCGTCGTTTTTAGGTAAGAAACCCTAACCCTAATCTGTTTTAGAGTTGTAAGGGTTGTAGGTTATGAAATAACTAACCTATTTCATTCTATAGGTTACCAAACTGCCGTATACGAAAGCTTAGCAAACCTATCGACTTTGTTACGATTCTACGACAAAAGGTGCAGACTTTAGGTGTATAGGTTATGGTTTTCAACGCTTTCAATGTCAAATAATGATAGATTCATGATCTGCATGCAATTGCACATGTACAAAGTGCTGTCTGTTTTCCGTTTCGATTAAAGATGAAAAATATGGAATTCTACATACTCTAGGTATTTGTAGAAAGTACGGTATACGTATATTTTTTGGAAATGTGTTTGACATGTTTATTTGTTATATGGATATACGATATATGGATAAAATACTTATTTGGCAAAAGGATTCGCCTAAATACATGTTTTACTTATATACACTATGTATGTTGAAATTGCGTATTCTAGAAAATACTGTATACGTATAAATTTTGGAGATGTATTTATCATGATTATTTGTTGTGGTAATATATTATACATGGATAAAATACTCGCTTGGCTAAAGGATAGCCCTAATACATGTTTTGCTAACATACACCATGTATGTTGTAATAGTGTATTCTAAGTGTTTGTGAAAATGACTGAATGAGTATAGAATTCTCATTCGTGCTCGCCATGACTAAGTGTCATGGATTCATGATTGTTGTATTGGCGATACCCCTTTGACGAAAGGATTTGCCCTAAATCACGCCACGACCAATATACACTATATATGCTAAAATGTGTGGCCCAAGTGTTTATGGAAATGACTGAATGAATATGGAACTTGGATTCCTGCTTGCCATGAGTATCTGTCGTGGGTGTACGCGTGTTATGATTGGGGCAACTCCCTAATGAAAGGATTTGGCCTAATGCCTATGTGATCAACATATGTTATGTATGTTGATGTATGTCTTTTAAAGTGTTTCTTGAAATGTCTGAATGAGTAGTAGTTAGCAAATTGTAATGTATGAGGGTGTTGAGATATGATTCTCAACTTCTTTTAACTATGTATATGTTTTCCTTGAATAGTTGTGTGATTTGGAACTGAATATTTACAAACTCATGCTTGTGTTGTGCTTCATAACATGCTCAACTGACTTTATGATTTTATATATGTAATGTATATGTTTAAATTCATATTTACGTTGTATGATCCGTCATGGGTGATGGGGGAGTGGAGCAACGAGTGCGTGCAACAGCCCTGGCAGCCCTAAACGGATAATACCAGACCTTGATTGTATGAGTTGAATCTTGATCCACTACTGCTTTATCTATCTGCACTTGATTGTGTTTGGGGCTATAATTATAGTCCAGACAATCGGTACCAGAATTGCATTCGTGGCTGTGATTCATTTACCACGTGAGATGTGTTCGACGAACCCGAGTCGTACTTCGGTTGACGATAGTGGTTGGCCACGTGAAGTGCTTATGTACTTCATGTCGTTCAACTTGTTGTGCGCTCGAGCTAGCCGAGCTCGTCAAGTAACCCGATCTGTCTTATGTATATTCACCATGTTTGGACGCTACTGCTGGAACCTAGGGTACCAAACTTACTAGTGAAATCCCTTTTAACCATGGTACCTCGATCCGCTAAGACTCATGAGTCGGGCATGGTGGTATGGGACACCGTGGTCGAGCTGTCGGCCTATGCTGGGGCCACGTGCCTCCCCATAGTGACCATTGAGCAACCAAACTCGTGAGCCGAATATGGTGGTATGGGACACTGTATTCGAGCTGTCGACACTTACGGCGAGAGCCGAGTACGGTGAGACCTGTTTTCGTGCTGATGGGCGACGTGTCCTCTGTAGTGTCTTCGAGTATACTCCAAGGTCTGTGATTGACAACGAGCCCTTCACAGCAACTAGAGTATGAGTTGAGCCGAGTACGGTGAGACCTGTATTCGAGCTGACGGCCAGCGATTGAGCCGAGTACGGTGAGACCTGTACTCGAGCTGACTGTCAGCAATTGAGCCGCATACGGTGAGATCTGTATCCGTGCTGACGGCTGATGAGCCCTTTGCGATGCCTTCGCGATGCCTCTCGAACCATAATACCGTATGAGATTAATTAGGATTGACGACCCTAGGATGGATCATGTTTGGGAATGATACAAGGGAGGTACCTTAGTTTCCCAATACTGCTGTTTGAAATGAACTAATAATTACTCGATAATCATGCTCATCATCGCACTGCATATGCCTGGTAGATGTGGAGCACTGAGGGATGGACGCATTTGCGAACGTAAGATGATGTCGCATGAGGGTGGTTTGGCAAGGGCATACATCACGTCATTTCATACTTGCATTAAATAAGAGTAGTTAGAATTGTTTGATTGTACTGCTCTATCATTACTGCTTGACTGAGTTGATAACATGTTAACCTATGCTTTATTGTTCCACTGAGTTGATCACTCACTCCCACGTTACGGGACGGTGTTTGCAACACCAACCAGATTTGTTGAGTTTCAGGTGTTGGCGATGCTTATCAAGCAGAGCCGAACTACTACTATGATGTTGAGGAGGAGTTCTCCTACATGTAATCTTTGACAGGTCTGTGAAGACCTGATATTGTATTGACGGGGCTACGGTACTTGGGATAGGAGACATTACACTTCCTCGCATTTGGTATATTTTAGAACTGTACTTGTAATTATTTAACCTGGTAATGTTATCACACTCTGGAGACTCATCATAGTTTATATATTTTATCTATCTATCACAGTCTTCCGCTTGCAAATTTAACTGTCTCTGGAGTATGATATGCTGTTTTGGCTTAATCTCACTCATGTTCAATGCACGAATACAGTCAACATTCAATCATCATTCATTTTGTTGCATAAGTGATGTTCTGGAACTCGGGAGTTGAGTTTATGCTCGACCCCCGATTTTCAGGGCGTTACAGCCTCACAACCAAATATGAGCAATTTTGAGTAGTCAACCTTATGACCACTTCATACTTCCTATAGAATCTTACAATCAATTGATGTAAAAGGATACCGATTCATCAAATAGCATGCAATGTTAACAACCTTAGTCCACAAGTCCTTGCCCAACACAATATTACTAATCATGCACCGGGCTCTCTCCAAGAGTGTTTGATTCATTCGCTCAGCTACGCCATTTTGTTCAGGCATGTGACATACTGTGTTGTGCCTTATGATCCCCTAATCTTTGCAATATTCATTAAACTCGGTGGAAGTAAATCCACCAACATTATCAATCCTTAAAACTTTTGTTTTTCACTTTGATTGTTTTTCTACCATGACCTTCCATTGTTTTAATTTAGTGAAAACTTTGAATTTATGTTTCATGAAATAAACCTAAACTTTTCAAGAGTAGTTGTCAATAAATGTGACAAACCATAACGACCCTCGAATGGAAGCCATGACCGATGGCCCCCATTCATCAGAGTGCACATAATCAAGCACTCCCTTACATACTGTTTACCAGTTTTAAATTATAGCCTAGATTATTTACTATATATACAGTGCTCGCATATATTTAAACCTGAATTATTAAAAATGAAATTAAACAACGATCGAAAAGTACCTTTATGTCCCGCTTGCTCATGTGGCCCAGATGAGCATGCCACATACATGCAAACGTGAAGTCCATAACAATCGTTGCCACTCCACCTATTGAAGTGCTCCCGATCAACCTTTAAAGGTTATAGTGCCTTTGTGCCCTCATAACCACGAGTGCCCCCTTCGATACTTTAAGGACACCATTAACACCGGTGAACTTGCACCATATTGCCTTGAGTGCATTGAGAGAAAACAAATTCCTTTTCTTGTCAGGAACATGTCTGACCTCAGTTAAGGTACGCTCCATCTCATCAAAATCTTGATGTGCACCATCCCAACAGCCACAACATTGCAGGCATTGTCATTGCCCACAAACACTGGTCCACCATTAGACTCCTTGTAACCGGCAAACCAATTCCAATGAGGAGTCATGTGATACGAAGCCCCTATGTCAAAGATCTACTCGTCTCTATGATTATCTTTTAAGTGTCTGATCATAGACACTGACAACATATCACCTTCGCTTGTCTCTTCATCAAACGTGGCAATATTGGAGTCCTTGGAAGAAGCTTCTGAGTTTTCTTTCTTCGATTTAGGATTTATATAATCCTACTTCATGTGCCTTGTTATCCCACAATTCCAGCACTTTGACTTGCCCTTGCCCTTAGATTTGAATCTAAATCGAGAAGATTATGTGTCTCGCTCAGAATTTCTTCCTCTTATAAACAAAGGATCGGTAGAGACCCATATGCTACCATTTTTCTTTCTTGTGGCCTTTCCTTGAAGACCTGAGATAACGGTGTCCACACTCAAAGATGAGTTACTGATGCACAACGAGTCCTTAAAAGACTCCTGCTGGAGCAGATTCAGCCTCAGCCTCTACAGGCTGCTCTGCCAAGGGTTGGGCAGATGCCCTCACGGTTGGGGCTAACATGATGTCCTTATCTCCCAGTAATGGGATCACAAATGGTGGATCATTAGAAGGCCCCGGCCGAGAGTCTCAACTCTCAGGCCCGGAGTCGCCCTGGAAGGCCATGGGCCATTTTCGATCGGAATCTAGCTGGAAAGCAGAAACAAGAAAGAAAAACAAAAAGAGAGGTAGAGATGAAGGAGGATGAAGGATACGAAGCTCAACAGAAGAAAGATTTCCAACTTACCAGAAATTGCTAAGTCTGAGAAGTCAGCGAGCAACAACGAGAGCAAATGGCTAGGACGATTAGGGTTTTCCCTCTTTTATAGGGAGCTCGGCCTCCTGCAGTAATTGTTCACATTAAATGTGGTAGCCAAAGAGGCTCCTTGGCACATCCTTGTAACCACGTGGAGATCTCTCATTCGCCCAACGACCTGACTTCCCAGGTAGTGCCACGCGTCCACGCCCCATAGGTCGAAAACGGAAAGGTGCCTTGCTAGCGCACGCCGCCTCAAGCACGTCGTACCATCATTGCAGGTCTTTCTCGATCTCCACATCTGCCGCCTCTCTCCGCATTAATGGTGAACTGACTCAACCTCCCATGCATAAGATATCATTAATCCTACCTCATTACATCAACTTACTTCCTGAGCTCACCACGGTCAACTCAGAAGCAATGGGCTACTGTTACAGGTAGAAATGAATTGGTTAGAAGTATGAGGTCGGTTCAGACATTTGTGCACGTCGCGCAACTAGCTAATACCAGTCATAACCAATGAGCTCCTCAACGGCCAAAAAATGGTAATCTGCTATAGGAGACCTGTCCATCCAACAACCTTCATGGACGTCGAGCTCCCCCATGGTCCCATCCATGTTTGAGTGGCTGTTTAGATCTTTTGGAGAAGCCTCTGAAGCTCGATTCCATATAAAACCAAGTGCGCCTTGATCGAAGACTTGCAAAAGTCCCTACATCGTGCGATAAGATGAAGATGATAGTCATCCCTGACTTCACTTATGTTCTACTAAGGAAGAGTGCCCGGCCCAGTCTCAGTGCTCGGATACAACCTTAACAGGCAGGTTAGTAACCTACTCAAATGTTAAAGGGAAGCTCGACTATGGCCCACCAAAGAGTCCAAATCAGAAAACTCCTCCTCAGGACGGCTATGTATGTAAGTCAACTTGGTCTTCTACTACATGTGTCTTTTAACCCCAACCACTTCATCTTAACATCACCAATGATCTTGCGAAATGGTTGAGAAACAGCCACACCTATGATTCAGGAAACATTTCTCTCCATGTAATCGACTCATGGCTTATAAATAAAAGCATCATCTGTTATGAAAGGTATGTACTAGTGAACCCTCAATTCTACTGGATCTAGCCTGTTGGATTTTGACTTACGAATAGGAGGATAGGATTCCTGCAACAACGGTTAAGCAAATTTGTGCTCCTTGTGCTCTTTGTGTGCAGTTATTCAGAGTTACAACAACGGTTAACCAAATTTCTGCAACAGCATATTTACTTGGCCATGCCGTACATGAAAAATGGTCAAAATAAAATCTTGTATCGATCCCGGCCATTCCTTTTTAGGAACTTCTCCACACCAACTGTCAATTGTTAAGCATTTTTTCTGCGTACTTTTAAAGTCACCGATCAGATATCTTGGATCATCCAGCCAATCTTCTTTTCTAGCCACCCTCCATCCATGGTAGGGGATAGTAGACGGACGGTCCCTATCGATAAATGACACTGCCACTTGTATTGTGGAGATAGGGCTCTACCATATTCCTATTCCTCCATTGTGTAGGCTTACATGTCCTTGACGAAGAAGAAAATCCTTCTAGTTTGAACTCCTAACGGTCGATCTTGTAGGCCTGGCGTTGGTCCACGATATCGCATTGAGCCGACAATTCTAATCGTCAGATGCAATGGGTTATTATTTATTTTTAATTGTAGACTCATGGGTGATGGGTTTTTTTAACTCGTTGTTGACCGGTCGTGAGCCCTACTCGACCGATCGTGGACTGGTGTACGACTAGTCGTGGGTTCGTGCCCTGACACGACTCAAAGTCCAGCGAGTACGGACTAGTTTTTCTGGGGTGCTCGACCGGTCGTAGGAGGTGCTCGACCGGTCGTAGGTGGCTCTCGACTGGTCGTAGCCTCCTCACGACTAGTCGTAGTTACGTAAATTCGTTTCGCGATTTTACGCGGATTTCGTTTCACAAGTCCTTTTACAACTGGGATGCGGAAAGGATTTTCCCAAAACTATAAAAAGGGGTCCCTAGGGTTTTTCTAGGGTATGAGGTGTGAAGGAAAAAGCACAAGAGGGATATCAAAGGTATGAGAGAGAGAAAAAGAGAGAGTGGAAGTTTATAGAAGGGAGGTTATGCTCGTGGAGGTTATTGTTTCGATAAGAAAACAAATGTATTTAGTTTGGGGAAACTATCTTATTTAGTCATAACAATGGGACAATATAAAGACAATCATCACACTTTATTGATTCTGAATTCATTTACATCCTCAAATATCCCTTGATTCTAATATAGATTACAAAGAATTCACTATGAGTTCAGTTATCATAGTTAAATGTAAATTTTGGCAGCATAACGACAATGATCTCAATCATCCCCTAAGACTTAGGAGGAATTGATGAATCGACCAATAGTCTTCAAGAAAAATAGAGATTCCGGCAGCATTCCGGCACCATTTCGGTCATCTCCTAAGACTTAGGAGAAATACGCCTTTCTGTCGGTGATTCTTCATTCTCTCCTGAATAAGAAGACCTTGAAGATTTGAAGACTTCGGCCATTTCGGCAGCATGACAGCCCATTGCTGTTATAGACTGCGGGGCAGTCGATTTGCGCGGGACCGCGAAAACCATATAGTTTGCGCGGGTCCGCGCAAACTGTATGAGCATAATGCTCGTTTGCACGGATCCGCGCAATCTGCTGGAGCCCAATACCCCGCACCTTCGATCTTCTCCTTTGCTTTTCTTTCACTCTGAAATCTTCGAACCCCTTTTTTAGAGAAAGAGCGGGGTATTTATAGACATTTTCACAGGTGTAAAACTCCGACTTGGGCGATGTGGGACAAAATAACACCCAATCATTTTTATATCACCGTCATACGCTTTGCGCGGATATGCGCAAACGACATGCTTTGCGCGATCTCGCGCAATCTGTCTTCTTTGAGTGATCCCGCGCAATCTGTCTTCTTTGAGTGATCCCGCGCAATCTGTCTTCTTTGAGCGATCCCGCGCAATCCATTTACTTTGAGCGATCCCGCGCAATCCGTTTACTTTGCGCGATCCTGCACAATCCGTTTACTTTGCGCGATCCGGCGCAAAGTATTCTCAGAACTGTTTCTTTGTTCCTTTCTTTCAACCATTTCCTTGATCTTTCCTTGCTTCAATTCTTTGCTTTATTTTATGCCTCAACATATGCCCCCTTGATCCGTTCTTTGTTTGTTTCAGAAAATCAAAGAAAAGGATCAAATCACGCCCTTCTACAGGGTTTGTTTGCTTTGCGCGGGTCCACACAAAGTCTTTCTTCTCTCCTTCTCCTGCTTTGCTTCTCTCTTTGCTTTCCAATCTTCTTCTGCTTCAATCCTTTCATCACTTTTTCATGCCTCAACAGGGTCCGCACAAAGTCTTTCTTCTCTCCTTCTCCTGCTTTGCTTCTCTCTTTGCTTTCCAATCTTCTTCTGCTTCAATCCTTTCATCACTTTTTCATGCCTCAGCAGGTGCGATACCCCTGGAGCCGGAACTTTCCCAAAATACCTAAACTACCCCTTGAGCTGGAACTTTGCCAAAATACCTAAACTGCCCCTTGAGCTGGAACTTTACCTTACTCTGACCACTGCAATGAGATATTTTTTGTGCCTCAACAGATGCCCCCTCGATCCTTCTTTGATTGATTCCTGAAATCAAATGGAGGATCGATCTTCGTCTGCCCGAAGAACTTGAATGAATTGTAACTAAAGGATGACTAAATGATCATGCTTACATGGAATAATGGATGGTCATACTTGACCAGAAGATCGAATGATAACGTTCAATCAGAAGACTTGAATGATCACGTTCAAACAGAAGACTTTGAATGCTCACGTTCAAACGGAAGACTTGATTGATCACATTCAAACGGAAGACTTGAATGCTCACGTTCAAACAGAAGACTTGATTGATCACGCTCGAATGGAGAACTTGAATGCTCACGTTTCAAACAGAAGACTTGATTAATCATGTTCGAATGGAGAACTTGAATGCTTACGTTTCAAACGGAAGACTTGATTGATCACGTTCGAATGGAGAACTTGACTGATTGCACTCGAACGAAAGACTTGATTATTGTGCTTGATCGGAAGACTTGATGATTGTGTTCGACCGAAAAACTTGGTGATTGTGTTCGACCGGAAGACTCTCGACCGGAAAACTTGATGATTGCGCTTGACCGGAAGACTTGATGATTGTGCTCAGCCAATAGTGTCGAGCGGATGTTTCACTAAAGAAGATGAGATTCTCTTTTCATCGAAACACATCTCTGCAATAGCTGTGACGACTTTGTCTTTGAGCAACTTGATCAGAGAACTATCTTTCAACAACAACAGTCTCTTTGATCAACTCCAGCGACTCCTTCCTTTAATTTGGTGTCTAGAAAGTTGTTCTTTAATGCTGCTCCTGCTGCAATAATTTTTTCGATTGTTTCCTTTATTCATGATCTGCATAATCCAAGCTTTCGAATAATGGTCTTTCCTGCCAAATTGATTGGAATTAGTAACTCAATATATCATAATCTTTTCATTTTAACTTTATAAAGCATTGACAGTTTTGAAATATATATTGAAAACTTCTCTTCTCTTTTAGGCTGATTGTGATATTCGTAGTATGATAATGATTTAATCATTTCATTTTTGTGATTGTCATCATGCTTCGCATTGCATTCTTTGTATTCTTTATATCGTGCTCTTGGAGAAGTCATTTCCAACTCCAAAAGGTTTAATTGCAGAGTTGTTTCTAGCTTGTACTCCTTAGCATTTCTTCATAGACTTTTCCTGGGATCTTTGCTGATTTGATGATGATTCCATTTGCTCTGCCTCCATCAGATCTGGTACTTGGAGACTCGCAATATCACTGTTAGAACAATGAGGAGTTATGGCATCGGACTTATATAATCGAGCTTTTATATAGAAGTAACTTTTGAACATTCTCATTGAATAATGCTTCACAATTCTCGGTACATGAATTCCTCCACTATGCATAAGAGATTTTTAGAAAGACCGAGGCATAGATTACTTTTGGAGACATAGATCCTGCCCCCTTTCTCGGTCGTTGTTGCATAAAGATTTCTTCAGGAGATAATATTTCCGAAGTAAAGCCTGCAGATACTCCTGAAGGATAGATAATTTTTGCTGCTCCTTTTAATGAATCCAAAGAATATATCTGAATCTTTAGATTGTCCGGGAGAGAATAATAATCCTTCTCTAGTTTATTTTCTGTCGCCTTTTGAGAAACTTATGCGATAATATTTCTCTATCATCAAGAAGGTAAGAGACAAAAAGACTTTACAGCTCTTGTCAATATATTAATTGGTCTTGAGGAGTTGAACTTTTTGAATAGATAATTGTCAATGTCTTGAAGGCATTTACTGTCGATGTAATTTGAACCTGATTCAAGAGAAACGCATTTTTGTATGTATTTTATTCAACATTTAGAATTTCCATCAGGCAATTGCATATTTGAGCATATTTAATATGTATCTGCAGCATTTTGAATGCTACACGTAATTGATGCTTTTGAGCATATTTGATGCTTTTGAGCAATGGTGCTAGCGTACTTTGACTGACCATACTTTGACTGGACTGAACTTGACTTGACCAGACGACTGAACTTGACTTGACTGAACTTGACGACCAGACTTGACTTAACTGGACTTAATACTGGGCTCAAAGAGCAAGATAGTTTACCGCCAATTTCGGGCAATGGGCTCAAGGAGCAATTATAGTTTACCGCCAATTTCGGGCAGGCCAATTTAAGGCTTTGCAGGTCTTATGCGTAGTTGGCCATATAGGCTTGGCTAAGCAACCTTATTTGTCATTGCTGTGGCTGGCCAATTTCGGACTTTTTTAAAAAAGTTTTTTTTTTTTTTGAAGCTTTGTAGGTCTTATGCATAGTTGGCCATATAGGCTTGGCTAAGCTGCCTTAAATGATCATTTGCCATCGCTGTCATAAGATTTGTGTGGTTGGCCTATTAGGCTTATTCCACTGCTTATTTCACTGCCGTCGTAAGATTTGTGTGGTTGGCCAATTTAGGCTTATTCCACTGCTTATTTCACTACCGTCGTAAGATTTGTGTGGTTGGCCAATTTAGGCTTATTCCACTGCTTATTTCATTGATAGGAATAACGAATCAATAATTGATACATCACCATTGCTGATATTTTCTGACAATGCTTATGGTTAGGATAGTGTATCAGCTTGGCGATGATAACAATTTCAATAAGGTGAAATAAGATAATATTGTATTAGTAATTGACGACAACAGCGATAGTTACCAATTTTAGCGATAATCCTCAATGCTTTTCATTTGACGATTTTCATTTGACGCTTTTCATTTGACGCTTTTCATTTTGCGATGACTTAATATGCTTGAAAGCCTGCATTTCATTTATGTACACAAAAGATATATTCTATGTTGAAAACATATTTCACAGATTTTTTACTCACCTGTCCTGCTTTGGCAATGACTTGATATGCTTGAAAGCCTGCATTTTATCCATGTACACAAAAGATATATTCTATGATGAGAAATACATTTCACAGATTTTTACCTTTTACTCACCTGTCTTGCCCTCTTTTGGTTTTGGAAGTATCATACCGATATCTTTCAAAATCAAAATAGCGATCATCTCCTTAACTGACAGGTATTGCAATGCATATCTGCATATTTGCAACGAATACATTATTTTATTTTTTATTTTTATTTTTTTTATTTTTACGATCTTACATCTTTTGCCTTGCTCCCTGCTTTTTATTTGAGTATTTAGGCTATGACAGCTCGATTTTGTCAATTACTGATGATTCACCATACGAAGCATGCTATCGTCTTTTAACGTAGATGCCCCCAGAATTTTCTTTATCGAGCTTCTGTCATTTTTCTCTATTTTTTCTCTTTCTGTTATGCTCTTTCCATCGAAATTTCTCCTTTATCGATCATCTTTTGTAGCTTGTTCCTGAGGGGATTACAATTTTCTGTATGATGTCCAAATTTGCGTTGATAATGGCAATAATCCATTCCTCTTGTATTTTCGATTTCTTCGATGTGTCTTGGCTGAGGTAATTCAATACTTTTCATAGCCAACAATTGATTCAGCATAGGAAGTATATCTTTTCTTGCAAATGAATACTTCGTATGGTCTTTATTTTGCCTGGACCTCTTATATGTCATTATAACCGCAGGACCATTTCTATCTTCTTCATCGCCGTCTTTTTCAACATCCTGATAAGCTTTTTTAGCTTTTTCTTTCCAAGTGATGTGGGCTGATTTTAACTGAAGAGCAGACACTCTTCCCATCATCTTTTCAAGAGCATAAGCCTTCGTAGCAAAATTACGAAAGGTTTTCAATCTTTACTAATCAGGTGGCATGCCAATTCTGGTCTCATGCCTTCTAAACATAGTTCTATTTGTTCTGATTCCCGTAGAGGATGTTGACATGATACTGCTAAGTCCTTCCATCGACTGATGAATTCTTCAACTGATTCATTTTCTTCTTGGTGAATAGAGGTCAATTCGGTTAAACTAACTTCTCGGTCCGAAGAGAAAAAGTTTGACATAAAAGCATCCTGCATTTGTTTCCAAGTATGAATAGATCCTGGGATTAAACCTGAATACCATATGAAAGCTCTTCCTGTCAGAGACGACCCGAATAATCGCAGACAATATTGAGGAACTCTAAAAAAAATTCCCATCTTTGCTATGAAATGCATCATATGCTCTTCTGGTGATCTGTTCCCGTTAAATTTCTAAAAGTCTGGTTGCCTGAAATTAGCGGGAAATGGCATGTCTTTTATTTCAGGGGGATATGGTGTCCGGTACCTGAAGCGGCCAGTATTTGCGCGCTCTTTTTCTAATCTGACAGCTTCTTCGACGACTTGTCTTACATCATCCTGCATTACAGTCCTTGCGACTGGAACAGATCCTCTTGATCCTGCCCTCTGTAGATGAGAGTGTTCAGGAGGGCTTTTATGTCCGTTTACTGCACCCATTGCTGGTGGAGCCGCAATTTGGGCTACATTATGCGCAAGAGTTGCTAATGCTTCCTAGAGATTCCTGCATTCATCTATTAGTGTTCTTTGCGCTTCAGCCATCTCATTAATATGATCTTCAGTGGATGGCAAGTTTTCCTGATTCATTTCGGCCATATGCACCGTGGCTTCTTTACTTTTTGATGAAGTCGTAGCTGGAGTAGAGCGAGAGGGTGGAGTATTGTCTGACTCCTGCGTATTCCCTGCGCTACCGATTGATTGGGGCGATACAAGCATCAGTGAATTTTTCTGAGGCGACACTAACATTAGTGAATCCATCACTATTGCTTTACCCTTTTGCTCTTTCGTCCACTTGACCCTTGAGGCGGTTAGAGTCGGAAAGTCGTGCGTTGTTAATTGTGAGACTACTTGCTCAGGATAAATCGCAGGAGGAGCGATTTCAGAATTCTTCTTTGCTGCATTATGCGTTATCGGCCTTATGACTCTTGGCATAAGCGGGTGTACTCTAGAGCGTCTTGCATTCTGTGCTCTTATTTTACGAGACATTACGGCAGTCCAGCTTTTATCTCCTTCCAGCGGTTGAGGTGAAGCGGATATGACATCAGATGTTGTTCGAATCGGGTTGTTTTTTGCCCAAAGAAATTCGAATAATGCACTCTGGAGATTGATTCGGTGCATACTCTATCATAAACCTGGTCGGAGTGAAACGGAAGCCCACTGTCCTTTCAGAAATTGTCATTGGTCGTAACTTGTAGTTGGATTCGGAAACCTTTGATAATGAAACATACGTGAAGTTAGTATGCGAGGGATTAAGTAAACTATCTAAGAGATGAAGGGGAGGATGTTCCCACTGAGAGTCGCCATTTTGGTGTCTAAGAGATGCCAAAAAGTAATAAGAGTCTTACAACTTTCCCCAAGTTAATGTTAAATAAGATAAAAGTCCCCAGCAGAGTCGCCATTTTGTTTCGACAAGAAAACAAATGTATCTAGTTTGGGGAAACTATCTTATTTAGTCATAACAATGGGACAGTATAAAGATAATCATCACACTTTATTGATTCTGAATTCATTTACATCCTCAAATATCCCTTGATTCTAAGATAGATTACAAAGAATTCACTACGAGTTCATCTATCATAGTTAAATGTAAATTTCGCCAGCATAACGACAATAATCCCAATCATCCCCTAAGACTTAGGAGGAATTGATGAATCGACCAATAGTCTTCAAGAAAAATAGAGATTCCGGCAGCATTACGGTGCCATTTCGGTCATCTTCTGAGACTTAGGAGAAATACGCCTTTCTGTCGGTGATTCTTCATTCTCTCCTGAATAAGAAGACCTTGAAGATTTGCAGACTTCGGCCATTTCGGCAGCATGACAACCCATTGCTGTTATAGACTGGAGGGTAGTTTGTTTGCGCGGGTCCGCGCAAACTGTATGAGCCCAATGCTCGTTTGCGTGGATCCGCGCAATCTGCTGGAGCCCAATACTCCGCACCTTCGATCTTCTCCTTTACTTTTCTTTCACTCTGAAATCTTCGAACCCCTTTTTTAGAGAAAGAGCGGGGTATTTATAGACATTTTCACAGGTGTAAAACTCCGACTTGGGCGATGTGGGACAAAATAACACCCAATCATTTTTATATCACCGTCATACGCTTTGCGCGGATACGCGCAAACGACATGCTTTGCGCGATCTCGCGCAATCTGTCTTCTTTGAATGATCCCACACAATCTGTCTTCTTTGAGTGATCCCGCGCAATCTGTCTTCTTTGAGCGATCCCGCGCAATCCATTTACTTTGCGCGATCCCGCGCAATCCGTTTACTTTGCGCGATTCGGTGCAATCCGTTTACTTTGCACGATCCAGCGCAAAGTATTCTCAAAACTGATTCTTTGTTCCTTTCTTTCAACCTTTTCCTTGATCTTTCCTTGCTTCAATTCTTTGCTTTGTTTTATGCCTCAACAGATGCCCCCTTGATCCGTTCTTTGTTTGTTTCAGAAAATCAAAGAAAAGGATCAAATCACGCCCTTCTACAGGGTTTGTTTGCTTTGCGCGGGTCCGCACAAAGTCTTTCTTCTCTCCTTCTCCTGCTTTGCTTCTCTCTTTGCTTTCCAATCTTCTTCTGCTTCAATCCTTTCATCACTTTTTCATGCCTCAACAGGGTCCGCACAAAGTCTTTCTTCTCTCCTTCTCCTGCTTTGCTTCTCTCTTTGCTTTCCAATCTTCTTCTGCTTCAATCCTTTCATCACTTTTTCATGCCTCAACAGGGTCCGCACAAAGTCTTTCTTCTCTCCTACTCCTACTTTGCTTCTCTCTTTGCTTTCCAATCTTCTTCTGCTTCAATCCTTTCATCACTTTTTCATGCCTCAACAGGTACGATACCCCTGGAGCCGGAACTTTCCCAAAATACCTAAACTACCCCTTGAGCTGGAACTTTGCCAAAATACCTAAACTACCCCTTGAGCTGGAACTTTACCTAACTTTAACCACTGCAATGAGATATTTTTTGTGCCTCAACAGATATCTATTGTGCAGTTTATATCTCATCTCTTCTATGTCCTCGTAATCGGTGAGATCTCTCCATTTTCTTTTATTCTCTCATTGTTTATCCACTCCTGCGTGAGTGAAGAAAGTTGTAACATTCTACTTCATAGTGGACTGTTGATTTGGACGAGGTCCTGTGGTTTTTACCTCTTTGAGGGTTTTCCACGTAAAAATCTCTTGTGTGGTGTGTGATTGATGCTTTGATTTATTTCATTGCTTTATTATCCATAATTTTGGTTTGTTCTGGAGGGCTAGATCCTAAGGTTTTATGCAAGGCCCCTAACAAAGTGGTATTAGAGCTAAGTTCATTGAACGAGTAGGATCGGTTTTGAATTATAGAAGGTGGCTCATCAAGGATGATTAGCCTCAATAGTTCTAGCTGGACCATATGGAAGGGTAAGATGGAGGACTTGCTTTATTGCAAGGACCTATATTCTCCGATTTTAGGCATATCAATAAAATCTAAGATATGTCTGATGATGTTGGAAGAAGATGGACCGAAAGGTGGTGGGGTTTATTAGACAATGATTAGATGATTCTGTGCTCCACCATGTGTCTACAGAGACCACAGCTGCCAGCCTATGACAAAAATTAGAAGGGCTGTATGAGAGGAAGACAACCGGTGATAAAATTTTTCTGATAAGGCGACTTGTGAATCTCAAGTTCAAGGATGGTGGTTCTATGGCCGAGCACATGAATGAGGTTAGCAATATAGTGAACCAACTCTCCTCTATGAAGATGGTCCCGGATGATGAATTGCAGGCTTTGCTTTTGCTTAGTTCATTGCCCGACAGTTGAGAGACATTGGTGGTGTCTCTAAGTAACTCTGTGCCAGACGGAAAGATATCCATGGAACAGGTAACTAGCTGTCTCTTTAATGAAGAGACAAGGAGGAAGTATCAGGGGTCTACTCAACAAGAGGCCCTTGTGACATAAGAACGAGGGAGAGGAAAGAACAGGAAGGGCGGGAAGGCCCGAGATAAATCAAGAGGCAAGTCAAGTAACAGAAAAGATGTTGAATGCTGAAATTGTGGCAAGAAGGGCAACAATAAGCATGAATGTCGTAAGGCTAAGAATAATAAGAAAGGAAAAGGAAAGGAAGATGAATCAGATTCCACTGCAGTTGCTTCAGATGGCGACATGGTAGTTATTCTTTCATCAGATCATGATATATGTCTTACGGCTACGAGTCAGGACACCGACTAGGTGATTGACTCTGGAGCTTCTTTTCATGCGACTCTACGTAGAGATTTCTTCACAAGCTACAAGTCAAGTGACTATGGGACCGTGAAGATGGGAAATTCTGGCGTATCGAAGATCGTGGGAGTCGGTGATATTTGTGTGAAGACCGATGTGGGCTGCACGTTGGTTCTCAGGATGTGAGGCATATCCCAGACCTTCACCTCAACTTAATGCCGACGGGAAGGTTGGATGATGATGGCTTTGAAAGCCGGTTTGCTGGTGGGCGCTGAAAGCTCATAAAGGGTTCGTTGATCGTGGCTAGAGGAAAGAAGTGTTGCACCCTTTACAAGGCAAGTGTCAGTATGTGCAAGGGTGGGTTAAACGCAGTGGAAGATTCAACTATTGACATGTGGCATAGATGTCTAGGCCATATGAGTGAAAAAGGGCTTCAACTACTAGTGAGGAAGCGGCTCTTTCCAGACGTGACAGGTACACCTCTCAAAACGTGTCTTGATTGTTTATCAGGGAAACAACATAGAGTTTCATTTATTAAATTTGCTTCTCATGTTAATAAATTACATGCATTAGATTTGGTTTATTCTAATGTTTGTGGTCTTATGAGGACAAAAACCTTGGGTGGGGCATTGTATTTTGTCACTTTTATAGATGATGCGTCTAGGAGGGTTTGGGTTTATGCTTTGAAATCCAAGGATGAGGTCTTTGGTGTGTTTAAATTATTTCATGCTATGGTCGAGAGAGAGACAGGTAGATCATTAAAGTGCATCCGCACTGACAATGGTGGTGAATATATTGGTGACTTTCATGAGTACTACAAGTCCCTGGGTATATGGCATGAACAGACGGTTCCCAAGACCCCCCAGCATAATGGTGTAGCTGAACGAATGAATCGTACCATTGTTGAGAGAATCAGATGCATGTTATCCCATGTGAAGTTGCCCAAGACGTTCTGGGGAGAAGCAATGCACACGGCGGTGTATTTGATAAACAGGTCTCCATCAGCACCGTTGAATGGAGAAGTACCTGAGAAGGTGTGGACTGGACAAGACCCATCGTACAATCATCTCAGGGTGTTTAGATGTAGGGCATCTGTTCACGTACTAAAGGACGAGAGGTCCAAGCTCGATATGAAGATCAGGCAGCGTGTGTTATTGGGGTACGATGATGAAAAGTTCGGTTACGGATCGTGGGATCCAATCGAGAAGAAGCTCATCAGGAGCAGAGATGTGGTTTTCTTTGAAGATCAGTGTATAGAAGACATTGGTAAGCCAGAGAAGAACCGGCCTAGTTCAAGGGAGCTAGAGGACATGGATCTGGTTACTCCTCCTGTGGTGCCTGATGACGGGGGAGTACAACAAGGTGTAGACGACGAGAGAGTTCCTTCAGAAGATGGACCAGGGGAGCAGCCCCCACTTGATCCATCTGTTGAGTCATAGGTGATGAGGTCATCTAGGGACAGACAACCGTTCAAGAGGTACTCGCCGCATGAGTACATTATGTTAACTGATGGGGGAGAGCTAGAAGATTACTCTGAGGCCCTAGCCGACGAGCATAAGGGGGAGTGGTTGAAAGCTATGCAAGAGGAGATGAAATCCTTACATAAGAACCACACCTATGATATGGTGAAATTGCCTAAGGGCAAGAAAGCTCTGAGCAACAAGTGGGTGTTCAGCAAGAAGATTGAGCAGAAGAATTCACAAACGAGGTTCAAGGCCAGACTTATGGTGAAAAGGTTTGGTCAGAGGAAAGGCATAGACTTCGAGGAGATATTCTCACCAGTGGTGAAGATGACATCCATACGGGTGTTGCTTAGGTTGGCGGCTAGCATGGATCTGGAGATAGAGCAGTCAGATATTAAAACTACCTTTCTCTATGGTGACCTGGAAGAAGAGATCTACATGCACCAACCAGAGGGGTTCGAAGTCAATGGCAAAGAGCATATGGTGTATAGGTTGAGGAAGAGCTTGTATGGGCTGAAACAAGCTCCAAGACAATGGTACAAGAAGTTCGACTTGTTCATGTTATAGCATGGGTATGGCAGAATGGAGTCGAACCACTGTGTGTTCACGCGCAAGTTCTCAGACGGTGATTTCTTAGTTCTGCTGTTATACGTTGATTACATATTCATCATGGAAAAAGACATCAAGAAGATCGACAGGCTGAAACAGGAGTTGGAAAAGTCTTTTACGATGAAAGACTTGGGCCCAGCTAGACAGATCCTAGGAATGGAGATAACTCGTGACAGAAGCAGAAAGAAGCTTTGGCTGTTACAAGAGCGGTATATTGAGAAAGTCCTAGAGCGATTCAATATGAATGCAGCGAAGCTGGTCAGTACTCCACTAGATGGTCACTTCAGCTGTAGGAAGTTTGATATATGCTATGGTGTGTACACGCCTAGACATAGCGTATGCGGTTGGTGTTGTCAGTCGGTATCTTACCAATCCTGAGAAAAAACATTGGACAACTGTGAAATGGATACTACGGTATCTAAGAGGCTCATCCAGGTTGAGCCTATGCTACGGTGACGTAAACCTGTGTTAGAGGGCTACACAGACGCAGATATAGCAGGCGACATAGACTCCAGGAAGTTGTAACGCCCTGAAAATCGGGGGTCGAGCATAAACTCAACTCCCGAGTTCCAGAACATCACTTATGCAACAAAATGAATGATGATTGAATGTTGACTGTATTCGTGCATTGAACATGAGTGAGATTAAGCCAAAACAACATATCATACTCCAGAGACAGTTAAATTTGCAAGCAGAAGACTGTGATAGATAGATAAAATATATAAACTATGATGAGTCTCCAGAGTGTGATAACATTACCAGGTTAAATAATTACAAGTACAGTTCTAAAATATACCAAATGTGAGGAAGTGTAATGTCTCCTGTCCCAAGTACCATAGCCCCGTCAATACAATATCAGGTCTTCATTGACCGGCTAGAGAGATACAGATAGGAGAACTCCTCCTATCATCATAGAAGTAGTCCGGCTCTGCTTCACAAGCATCGCCATCACCTGAAACTCAACAAATCTGGTTGGTGTGTACAACACCGTCCCGTAACGTGGGAGTGAGTAGCTGTCACGCCCCGAACTCGGAGACCGGTCTCACAAAATTCCCGATCGCCGAATCCGGTGCCGACAGCCTCCGTAGTACCCCATTCTTGGCTCCCGGCACCCATATACCAGGTTCCGATCCTGGGATACTACAATGAGGATTTCTAATAATCCATTTGATTTGTAATGAGCATAACCACAAGCATAACCCATGAACAATAACCACAAGAACACCATCACAAAATCCACTATGAACAAAAATTTTAAATACAGTGCATATAAAGGGAAATACAAGATAGTGGTAATATCAAAACTCCAAAAGATCGGCGGCACGCTCTAACTGTGGCGAGACTACAACTGCGTCCTGGCGTCACCTGCACGCATCAATCGTGCATAAGCTTATAGAAAGCTTAGAGGGCGGTGTAAGTGTGTGTGAACGTGCTCAAAATGCAATGTCGGAATAATGCGGAATCATGCTGATGAATACGTAATGCAACCAGCCGTACTAAGGCTATGCAGTATAAGATGTCAATGCTATCGGCCATACCAAGGCCATGCGATGCAATATGTAAGTCAAGCATGCCAATCCTCATCCAAATCCTCATGTCAATACAGTTCTCAGTCTGGATAATCACCGGGGTTCAGTACACTCCAAATGGCACTGTCTCTCTCCAAGCAGCACAGTCCAAGTGAGCGTAAGAAACCTCACTATCCGCCTGGCCAATAGTCAGCCAATACCTATCCGGCACGTCGATAGTGAACCCATTTCCGAGCTGGTCAAACTCAGCCTAGTAATGCCCCCTGCTCTCGGGCGAGAAGGCCACACCCCTTTCCAACCGACCACGACACAGTGGGAGACGCGGCCTCATGGTATTCGGCCCTCGTGCGCTCGTATATCCACTCGGTCTCGACGTTGGAGTCATCCTCTGGTACCATCGGGTTCAGGGACTCTCACCCAGGGACATCTATGGCGCCCCAATTGCTTGGAACAAGATTTTCTGGTATCCAACCAGCCACCCACGATATATTTGTGGAGGCTATGGCCCTGATGTCGCTAGGGCATATCTCAATCATACAGATGCAAGTGCATGAACCACACTACCAATCACGCAACCATCCTGCGTGAAGCACGCGCTCATGTAGGGCAACTCCGCCTATCAGGGAGCCCGTAAACAGTCTGCCCGAAGGCATATGCTATGATCAGACACTCCTCATCTCAAGCATACATATGATGCGTATGATCATGAATCATGGGCTGTGTTAAACATGTTATAAAGCAATAAACTATCCTCTCAATGAAGATGGGCCTATATGGCCTACATGAAACAGATACGGGCCTATCAGTGGCCTCAGGGAGAGTTATAATGTGGACATCGAACCAACATTACTCGTACAATGTGGACGTCAAACCAACATTGTCCCCAAGGCTCAGCTCACCTCAAATACCATTAAATAAATCATGGCGGAATCACACATTGCAATGTGCCTTAGGTACATCCCACTGGGCCCTAAATACATCAAATGGGCCGTATCTCATAGGCCTTATATTCATCAAGTGGGCCACCTCAATGAACCTCACCAATGGGCCTTAGGTACATTGCAATGGGCCATCATCCACGGGCCTGAGAATGTATTAAAATGAGCCTAATCACATAGGCTTTATGTGAATCAAACGGGCCTAATCACATAGGCCATATACATATCAAAGTGGGACTCAACAATGGGCCTATATACATGCCAAGATGGGCCTAAATACATGAGCCCATATATATCCAAGTGGGCCTTAATAACGGGCCTAAAAATATACATCAAGATGGGCCTAAGTACATGAGCCCATATGCATCTAAGTGGGCCACATGTGAAGCCCACCATAGTGTTTATTTTACTATCCAATCTATTGCTAAGGCCATGTGGCAAGGGGCCCACCAAAATATTTATTTTCCACCAAACCTGTTCATATGGTCACGCCGACCAGGGACCCACGGTGATGTTTATTTCCATCCAACCCATTCAAAGGGTCACGTGGACCAGAGTAGGGCCCACTGAGATGTGGTTCACAAATCCGGCCCACCCATTAGGTGTGTCCCACTTGGCTGAGGGTCCAGACCAAGTTTCAACCCCATCAAAATTCCAGGTAGGCCCCACCAGTGATTTTATATGGTTTAGGCATGTCTTCCCATGATTTAGATGGTGTGGCCCACCTGAGTTCCGTATACGGCTGATTTTTGACGCACCCCATAATTTAAAGAGAGACCATCAAATGCACGGTGTTGATGGTCGAAACACACCACGTGAGGCCCACGGCTGGAGCCGTGAGGCCCAGCTCGTCCGCTCGCCCAGCAGCCGCAGGCGCTGCCTGCGCTGCAGCAGCAGCAACGCTGCAAATTTTTATTTTTTTAAATGGGGCCCACCGAAATGTGATTCACAATCCAGCCCACCCATTATGTGTGTCCCGCTTTTCAGACCGTCCAAACCGGTTTTCAACTGCATCCAAACTTCAGATGGGTCCCACCAAGTACTTTTATATGTTCTGGCGTGTCTTTACATGGGTTTAGAGGGTATGGCCCACCCGGTGATCAGATCACCTTCCGATTTTGGTTCAACGCCTAAAATGAGCTGTAGAATAGATTGGACGGCGTGGATCGCATACATACATCAACGTGGGGCCTGCATTAGCAGCCCACCCCAAAAGTAACCTTTTTTTTTTCTTGGTTAGCTTGAAAGTACACACCCATGCATGCAGTAGTCTGGACGCCAGCGTCCAGCGTCCAGAGACGCTGGACAGTTGGATATACATTGCATCATGGTGGGTCCCACATGTACGTGGCCCACCACCATGTGATACATATATATATATATATATATATATATATATATATATATATATATATATATATATATAGTATTAATATAAAATAAATATAATATAATAAATTATATACCATGTGGGCTTCCCACCATCCCAAAAATGGATGATGGATGTCTCCTTAAAAATGTAGTGGGCCACACCAATGATGAATGGAGTGGATTTAACATGATTTAGTGGGACCCACTTCATTCTAAGGAGAGAAAAGAGAGAGAGAGATAGAGAGAGAGAGAGAGATACACGGTGAGATAGAGGAGGGACCCCGCCACTATGGGCCCTCCATTTCATACATGCATACATCAAACGGGTCCCACCACATGTGGCCCAAAAATATGAGAAATAACGGTGGATCACCCACCTCTTGCACTCCTCCTTGCCTCCTTGCACTCCAATGCTCATTTGCTTGACTTTTAATGGTGGATGATGGACTTTTGATGGTGTGGATGAGTGTAACGACCTGAAAATTTTCGTACATTGGGCCGAGTACCACCTCGACCAGAAATCACGTAGGATTAAATCCCTTAGAAATTTAACAAAGTTAACTAAGTACTAAACTCGGTTAGCCATGAAATCCATTGGGATCGCTTTAAATACGATCTGCAAGACCCAAAACTTGCAGAATTTGTGACTCTAGGTTACCCTAAAGTCTAGAGCCAAACTCATTACCCGGCTGCTCTCGGGAATGAAACAAAACTTCGTATTGGGTCTAGATCACACATCGGGAGTCTGATTAACACGAAGCTAAGGAACCAGGACCGACCCACTGGGCTTGACAATCATCTCAAAAATCAGGCGATTCTGATGTCCCACGGCCATTTATTTCGATCCGGAGCGAGGGAGTGTGAAAAACACTATTCCCATCCAAATAAAAATATCTGGAATAGTGATCTGGCATCTTTTGGTTGCGCGTCAGTATTAAGCAACCTGACCGTCGGAATCAGACCAAATTACACCCTCGGATTAAGAAAAATTTCAGGAACATTTACATGTACTCAGAATTTCTGATCGTGGCCCACTGACCGTTGAACTGAAAGTGGTCCGCCACGTGCGATCTGGGAATCCGATCGAGTCGAAAACGTAATCCCACGTAGATCCGTAGATGGTGAGCTTAAGTCTGACGTTTGGCTTGAAGAGGGCCACCAGAACATACCTTTTAAGCTTGGAAAGTGGCGAACTGCCTACATATGCAGCCACCCTTGAACCTGAGTCTATTTTGGACATGTTCTTGGCTATAAAAGGGGCTTAGAACAGCCCCTCTCACAGCCATATGAATTTGAGAGCAAACCCTTAGAGAGAGAGAGAGAAAAGAGAGAAAGTCTTGGAGATCGAAGCCGATCTTCCTCCTGCTGCTTCCACTCCTCCCATGGCCTACACCGCCCTATTCCAGGGGTTTTCCCGGCGGTGTCCATCCCATTTGAAGGTAAGAAACCCTAACCCTAGGTCTGATTTGAGATTGGTTAGTGATAGGTTATGAAAAGGCTAATCGGATACGCTCTTTAGGCTAGGAAACTACCGTATACGGAAGCTCCAACATTCTTGCTGATTCGTTGGAATTCCAAGGGCTGAGGTGAGGACTTTAAGTGTATAAGTTACGGTTTTCAACACTTTCAATGTCAGATAATGATAGATTCATGATCTGCATGTAAATGCACATGTACAAAGTGCTTTCCGTTTCCTGTTTCGATTAGTGATAAAGAATATGGACTTTTACATACTCTAGATATACGTAGAAATACCGTATACGTATTTTTGTTGGGAAAATGTTTGACATGTTTATTTAATGTTTGATTATATCATGTGTGGATAAAATGCTAGTTTGGCGAAAGGGATCGCAAAAGTACATGTTCATGTGTAAATGTCATATATGTTGAAATTGCGTATTCCAGAAATTCCGCATACGTGCGGATTTTGGAAATGTAATTGTAATGATTATTTGCTGTATGATTACGTTATACGCGGGAAAAATACTCTCGTGGCGAAGGGACAGCCCTAACCCGAACTTGGCTAACATACGTCATGTATGTTGGAATAGTGTATTCTAAATGTTGTTGTAAATGCTTGTATATGTACATGTGTACGTACTAGTGCCTTAGATAGGCGCTGATATGGGATTTCCGACTCCCTTAGAGACACGTAGGATCCCCTCCATGCGGTGGTTCACCGCAACCTCTCACTTGTAATGCGCACACAACTGTATCCCTATGGGGATAGTGTTTTATCACATGCCTTACAACATGCTTTACAACATGCTTGACTTCATGTTTTACTTCATACTTTATAACATGCCTACTAACATGCTTGTATTGCTTGTTTATTATGCTTTACTTCACATGCTAACGATGAAAACTGATTGAGTTTGGGACTATGTATATAGTCCAAACATTCGGTACCAGACTTGAGATTGTGGCTGAGATTCATGTCTCCACAAAGGACGTGTCCGGCGAACCCGAGTCGTACTTCGGTTGGCGATAGTGGTTGGCCACGCGGAGTGCTTTTGCGCTCCATATCGCTCAACTTGTGGTGCGCTCGAGCTAGTCAGGCTCGTCAACTAAACCGAAATATACTTATGTGTTCACCCTGTTTGGTCGCTACTGCTTGAACCTAGGGTACCAAACTTACCAGTGGCGATCCCCGTTAAACCATGGTACCTAGATCAGCTAAGTCGCATGAGCCGGGCATGGTGGTATGGGACACCGTGGTCGAGCTGTCGGCCTACGCTGGGGCCATGTGCCTCCCCGTAGTGACCATTGCGCAACTAACTCGTGAACCGAATACGGTGGTATGGGACACTGTATTCGAGCTGTCGATACTTCGGCGAGAGCCGAGTACGGTGAGATCTGTGTTCGTGCTGACGGGCGACGAGTCCTCCGTGGTATCATCGAGTACACTCCAAGGGTCTGTGATTGGCCACGAGTCTTTCACAGCAACTAGAGTGTGAGTTGAGCCGAGTACGGTGAGACCTGTACTTGAGCTGACGGCTAGTGATTGAGCCGAGTACGGTGAGACCTGTACTCGAGCTGACGGCCAGCAATGGAGCCGCATACGGTGAGATCTGTATCCGCGCTGACGGGTGACGAGCCCTTTGCGATGCCTTCACTACGCTCCTCAAACTATAATATCGTATGAGAATAACTAGGATTGACGACCCTATAATGGATCATGTTGGGAATGATACAAGGGAGGTACCTTAGTTTCCCAATACTGCTGTTTGAAATGGACTAATAATAACTTGGTAATCATGAGTATCATCGCACCGCCTGTACTTTGTAGATGTGGCGCACTGAGGGAGTTAAGCATTCGCGAACGTAAGATGATGTCGCTTGAGGGTGGTTTGGCAAGGGCATACAGCATCATGTCATATCATTTTGCACTTAACAAGAGTAGTTAGAAATGTTTGATTTGTACTGCTTTATCATTACTGCTTGATTGATTTGATAACATGTTAACTTATGCTTTATTGTTCCACTGAGTTAGCTACTCACTCCCACGTTACGGGACGGTGTTTGCAACACCCACCAGACTCTGTCGCAGGTATAGAGGGCGCCTTGGTTCAGGAGCCAGAGCCCGACATTGATGAGGACCAGGAGGAGTTCTCCTTCATGCAGTACTCTGACGGCTTCGCTTAGGCCGGCTGCATCGCGGGATTCTTAGGGCCTCTTTTGAGGATTGTATTTTGGGTTTTGACTTAAAAACAATACATGTATATTGGTGCTCAGCTAGTACTCATACTCTGGAGTTCAGAAAATTTTGTTACTTTACATATTTGGATATAAAATTTCAGTCTTCCGCTTGCTTTATATACAATTGAACTGGAGTATGAATTACTGTTTTGGTTTAATCTCATTCATGTTTATTGCGCTAACTCAGACAACATTTAACCGGCATTGTGTATGTTGCATAAGTGATGCGTTGGAACTCGGGAGTTGAGGTCATACTCGACCCCCGAATTTCAGGGCGTTACAAGTTGGTATCAGAGCATGATTTTGATTAAAACCGGACCTGAGTTATGTCCCCACTACGTACGCTGACGCACTATACTTAGGAGGGTGCGTAAAATTTTAGAAACAATCCTAGGGTCCCCCGATTTCACCGTTCGGTGAAATTCGTTAAAAACGTACGCGTTGATCGAGTCTGTACTCGATCCTGACCGCACACGTGGACTCCAAATCACCCCTTGACCGTCTATTGACGTGTCAGGGTCACACTCCACCAAAAATAATTCCTTAAAAAAATCAAAAAAATCAGATTGGTTCAAATTTTTTTCGGAACTACCCGTTTGGGAGCCGAACTGAAGTCGTGGGCCCCCCACGTTAATAGACCAAGGGTCCTGATTGAAACAGGGTGTATTTGGCACCCTGGGGACGTGGCAAGTGGTCCCCACGGTGGCGGCGCGGCTCCAACCAAGTCCGGCCGCGGCGGCACTGCGGCTCGGGCGGCGGACCGCGGCTGGGATGCTTTTCCGGCGAGATTCCGGCTATGGGGGTGGTCGGTCCAGCACCCTCTACCCCCTGGCACGTGCGGAATTGGGTTTTGATTGGAATAAAAAGGGCTGGAGCACCCTTCTTCCCATTTCACCCCTCTTTTCAAGCACCTCCACCCCATTTTCGATTTTCTCTAAAAACTCATCCCTCCAAACCTCCAAATCCTCCATTTTCTTCCATATCACACACACCCCAACCTTCCACAATAGCCCTAGCTTCCTCCCTTCCCCATTTTCTCAAGTTGGAGCTCTCATACCCCTCCTTGGAGCTCAAAATCGGGTAAGCTACTAACCCATTCCACTTCCTTCTTGTTTCTTCTTCATTTCCTACCTCTTGGGCTCCTTCCACACCCATTGGATTGTTATTTGTGGTGGAGCAAAGAGATCAGCCCCTTGTTCCCCCATTTTGCCAATTTTCCATAGCCCTCCTTGGTGTGGTGGCCACCATTTTCTCTTTTTCCTCCATCCTATCTCTCATGGGAAAGAGGAAAACCGCGGCCGATGATGCCGGCCCAAGTAGGCCAGCCCATTCCCGAAGAAGATCCGACGTCAGGGCCGACCCAAGCACCGTGCGGGAGTTTACGTCAAAGCGGGACCTGGATCCTGACCATCCTGTCAGAAATGCTTACCCGATAAGCATGGAATATGGGCGCTTCGCGGGCCGCAAAGTTGTGTTTGAAGCTCATGTGGATGAAAGGATGTTCGGGCTACACCCACTGATGGACCGCCTGGTGGACATCAGTTGGAATTCTATGTTTGATGGCTAGTCGCCTGCATGTGAGAACACGGTTCGCGCCTTCTATGCTCACATCGTGGACGCATCTGTTGAGCCTCTTCAGTTTACTGTTTCTGTGAGGGGCATTAGACGCACGATTACAGTGGATGAAGTGGCTCGGATCACAAAGCTGCCGCGTGGTCAAGTACACCCCAGTGATAACTTCTCCAGAAGTGCGCGGGAAAGGGATCGCCGCACACGATATCTCTGTGGTCGCTGGGTTACTTGGAAGAGAGGAAACTGCATTGCGGCGACAAAAATGGCCGAGGACTTCCATTTACTCCATCACATTTTCACCTACAATGTGTACCCACGGTTGGGTAACCGCACGGAATGTACTCGGTTGATGGTAGACTTCTTGTACAAGATGGGACATGGGGACGACATATGCCTGCCCACGTTCATCCTATCTCAGGTAGTGCATGTTGTTCTACCAGGAACGATCTTTCGCTCCCATTTGGCCGTCTGATCTGCAGGATGGCTCGTGATGTAGGCTACAGATTGAATATGGAGGATCTTGCACCTGTCCGAATCATAAGTGAAGCGACACTCAGGAATATGAAGATCGGCCCTCAACAGCGGCAAGCCCGACTCGACGAATCTGGAGATGAGTCGGATAGTGCCGGTGAGGAGAGTGATGAGGAGGGCGGTGATGACATACAGGAAGAAGAACCTGAGGCTCAGGACACCGAGGAGAGTTCACCCCCTATGGTCAGGAGCATGGTGTAGATCGGGATGCTTTTGATGCGCGATTTGCCCGTCTTGAGGAAGGGCAAGCCGCCCTGCAGCAAGAGATTGGTCAAGTTCGAGCCAAGCTTGAAGAGAATGAAGCCTATATGAAGAGAAGTTTCAAGAAGATGTCCCGTACGTTGAAGGCCATCCTGTGATGTGCGCAGGATAAGAATGCTCCTCCTCCACCGCCTACTTCGGATGCTTAGTCATCCACGTGTTGTGTGTTGTTGGTTGTGTTGGTTTCCGCGATAGGCGGTTTATGTTTTCATGTTGTTGATGTAGTAGGTAGTAGCATGTTTTGGATGTTTTCATGTAATGAATGTAATGGCTATCATGTGATTTTCTGTCGTGATTCATGTAACTCTGTAGTCCATGTATTATGACAATTTTGGGTGAATGAAAAGCATGTAGCCTCTTTGTATTGATGATGTGTGGAATGCTTAAGTGCTATATGATGTGTATTGTGCCTTATCTCACAAATGATCTACCCTATGTTGTATAGGGCATGCCGCGGCAGTATACGCGGAGCACGGCACATCTACGTTTGACCGGCTCTATGGACCAGACTCCTTCTGGTAGTGGCGGTCCTACGGACCGTGGATTGGGATCTGATCAGCCTTCTGCTGGTCCTAGTGGTGGACAGCCACCTTACACGCCCCCGGTCTGTGAGCAGTATCGGCCGTCATCTGCTGCGCAGCATGATTCCCAGGCTGCTCCACCGCCGGATAGATTTAAGCAGCTGATGATGATGATGCATCAGCAGCAGATGCAGCAGCAGCATCAGGATTTGATGGCCACTATTGCTGAGGCCTTGTCCCACGGTGGTAGTGCGACTCCACCTACTACGTCTGCGCATCCTGAGGAGGATTCTGAGCCTCCTGCTCGGTTTGAGGATGCGCCTCTGCCTACACCCGTTGCACCTCCTACTGGAGATGTCGGTACGCGAGGTCTACTCGAGCGATTTCAGCGCTTGAGGCCTCCTTCATTTGCGGGTTCTCACAGACCCGAGGAGGCAGAGTTCTGGCTGGACCGCATCTCCAAGATGCTACGGATGTTACATTGCTCTGAGGCAGAGCAGGTTGAGTTGGCTACCTTTATGTTTGAGAGGGAGGCCAGCTTATGGTGGGACAGTGTGCTGCGCACGGTCGCAGTGGACTTCGTGTGGACCTGGGAGGCTTTCGAGTCTCGGTTCCACGAGAAGTATTACCCGCAGACATATCGACACGAGCGGGAGGATGAGTTTCTGCGCCTCAGGCAGGGAAGCATGTCGGTGATAGAGTATGAGCACCGGTTTACTGAGTTGGGCCGCTTTGTCCCGACCATCCTCGTCAATGAGCAGATGAGGATGCGACGATTTACTAGGGGCTTGTGACCTGACATACGGTCGAAGCTATGCTGCCACACCATACCTACTTATGCGGCGTTGGTCCACATGTCTATGACGGCCGAGCAGGATGTGGACCGTTTGGCCCGATCACGCGGTACTATGGTTGCGAGACCGCGACAGGATACACAGAGCAGGCCTATCTTAGGGAAGAGGCCTCGGGCTGATTCTCCCCCCAGGGCCGCAGCGCCAGTGCTTCCCATGAGACGCCCGTTGGTGACCTGCACGTTCTGAGGAAAACCAGGACACCCTGCCGAGAGCTGCTTCTCGCGCATGAGGGCTAGCGGATTTGTGCCACCACAGAGATTGGGTCGCCCTTATCCCCAGGCCATTTCAGATCTGCCGCTACAGACCGCTCCTGCACATCCTTCATTCCGACCTCCTGTGTCGTTCTTCAGGCCGCCACAGCGACCCCTGGCTCCTCAGTCGAACCGCCAGCAGCAGGCTCGTGTACATACCCTTGTTGCTGAGGCATCAGAGACGTCGATATCGGCACCGACGGCTTTCGAGGGTACGGCTCATATCCATGGTACTCCCGTTTCTATATTGGTGGACACTGGATCCACTATCTCTATCATTTCTTGTGGGGCGGTGAAACGCCTATCTTTGCATACTGTTCCCACTAAGGGAACGAGACTCACTACGGCTACTGGGACCTTCTCGGATGTCACACGTTTATGCGAGGGTTGCGCGATTATTTTGGGTAGCAGCACAGAGCTCGTCGACCTTATTGTTGCTCCGCTATGGTACTACGACGTTATACTTGGCATGGATTGGCTCGCCAAGATGAGGGCGGAGATAGATTGCGATACTCGGATCGTGACCGCCTATGGACCTGATGGCACAACTTTCACGTTCCCGGTGCAGGTCAGTTGGCCCTGTCGAGTTGATTGTTATGCTGCTTTACTTGTGCCGGTTGATGGTCCGACACTGGAGGGTACGCCAGTGGTTAGGGAGTTTGTTGGAGTCTTTAAGACTATCCCTGGTTTACCTCCTCGGCGCGAGATTGATTTTACGATTGACCTTACGCCTGGTGCGATGCCCATCTCGTTGCCGACCTATCGTATGCCTCCATGCGAGATGGAGGAGCTGCGGAAACAGATTGACGAACTTGTAGAGAAAGGCTTTATTCGACCTAGTGTGTCTCCTTGGGGAGCACCTGTGTTGTTCGTGAAGAAGAAGGACGGGTCGCTACGGTTGTGTATTGATTACCGTAGGCTGAACCAGGTCACAGTGAAGAACAAGTATCCTCTGCCCAGGATAGATGATCTGTTTGATCAGTTGAGGGGGGCGAAGTATTTCTCGAAGATTGACCTTCAGTCAGGATACCACCAGTTGCGCGTGAGAGAGGAGGACGTGCAGAAGACAGCCTTCAGGACGTGCTTCGGGCACTATGAGTTCTTGGTGATGTCGTTCGGTCTGACGAACGCACCAGCCGTGTTCATGGATCTGATGAACCGGGTATTTCGGCCCTTCCTTTACCGATTCGTCATCGTCTTTATCGATGACATCTTGATATACTCCACGAGTCGAGAGGAGCACGAGGAGCACCTGCGAGCAGTATTGGGTACGTTGGAGAAGAACCAGTTGTTTGCGCAATACAAGAAGTGCGACTTCTGGCAGGAGGAAGTCAAGTTCCTGGGACATGTTGTGTCCAAGGATGGGATAGCAGTGGACCTTGCTAAGGTAGCCGCGGTTCAGGATTGGCAGCAGCCTGAATCGGTTACTGAGGTGAGGAGTTTCCTTGGTCTGGCTGGGTATTACAGACGTTTCATTCGGGATTTCTCAAAGATCGCCAGGCCATTGTCGCAGTTGACTCGGAAGGACCTGAAGTTCGCCTGGAATGAGAAGGCGGAGGCAGCTTTTAAGGAGCTTAAGGACAAGTTGACGTCCGCCCCTGTGCTAGTATTGCCAGAGCAAGGGGTGAAGTATACAGTTTACACTGACGCGTCTCGCGTTGGTTTGGGTTGTGTGCTGATGCAGAAGGATAGGGTGATTTCGTATGCCTCGAGACAATTAAGGAAGCACGAGGAGAATTACCCTACACATGACCTGGAGTTGGCAGCTGTCATCTTTGCATTGAAGCTCTGGAGACATTACCTCTACGGTGAGGAGTTTGAGCTTTTCTGCGACCACAAGAGCCTTAAGTACATATTCACACAGCGGGATTTGAATATGAGACAGCGCCGATGGATGGAGACCTTGAAGGACTTCAAGTTCGAGGTTTCCTACCATCCTGGCAAGGCGAACCTTGTGGCAGACGCGTTGAGCCGCAAGAAGGCGATTGCATTTGCGGCACCGCTGATGATAGCGGAGTGGGACATGATGGAGTTTGTGCGCGACTTCGAGCAGAGACTCACTGTCGAGGAGCCTTTTGAGTGTGTTGCGCACGTTCGGGTGCGGCCACTTATTGACGACAGGATTGTTGCGGCCCAAGAGGGCGATTTACGGCTGTCTGAGCTTCGAGAGCAGGCTAGCGACGCCGTGGACTCCGAGTGGAGAGTTGGTTCTGATGGGGGTTTACGATTCCGTGGCCGCCTATGTGTTCCTGATGTGGCTGACTTGAGACGCGAGCTTCTCGAGTCTGCCCATAACTCGAAGCTTGCGATGCATCCTGGTAGCACGAAGATGTACCAGGATATGAGACGGACTTACTGGTGGGATAACATGAAGGCCCACATTGCTGAGTACGTGTCTCGATGTCTGACGTGTCAGCAGGTCAAGGCAGAACATCGCCGACCTCCTGGACTACTTCAGCCCATGCCTATAGCGGAGTGGAAGTGGGACTTCATCTCCATGGACTTCATATCAGGGCTACCGAAGACGAGGAAGGGACACGATTCTATTTGGGTGATTGTGGACCGGTTGACCAAATCGGCCCATTTCCTCCCTATCAGAGTTACGAACTCTGCAGACGAGCTCGCTATATTGTACATCAGAGAGATCGTCCGTCTGCATGGAGTTCCCTTAGAGATCGTGTCGGACAGAGACACGCGATTCACATCCATCTTCTGGATTCGTATCCAGGAGGCGATGGGTGTGAAGTTGAAGTTCAGTACAGCGTTTCACCCTCAGACTGATGGACAGACAGAGCTGGTAAATCAGATTCTGGAGGATATGTTACGAGCATGTGTGTTGGACTTCAAGGACAGCTGGGATGACTGTCTTCCGTACGCAGAGTTCGCCTACAACAACAGCTTCCAGGCGACTATTGGCATGGTGCCATATGAGGCTTTATATGGTCGACCTTGTAGGGCACCGCACTGTTGGGCAGAGGTTGGCGAGCGTAGCCTGATTGGCCCGGAGTTGGTCCAGACGACTATAGAGAAGATTGATATCATCAGGCGTCGATTACTCACAGCGCAGAGCAGACAGAAGAGTTACGCCGATATGAGGCGGCGGCCGCTGGAGTTCGAGGTCGGGGATCATGTGTTCCCTTATGAAGGGAGTCCTTCGGTTCGGAAAGAAGGGGAAGCTCACACCGAGGTTTATCGGTCCATTTCAGATACTGGATCGAGTGGGTGATGTGGCGTATCGTCTCGCCATGCCTACACCGCTTGCTTCTGTACGCAACGTATTTCATGTCTCTATGCTGAAGAAGTACGTTCCTGATCCTACGCATATCATCAGATGGGAGCAGGTACAGTTGAGTGAGGATGCTACGTACGAACTGCGCCCGACGCGTATCCTTGATAGGAAAGAGCAGGTACTACGTAGCAAGGTCATCCCACTTGTGAAGGTGCTTTGGACACATCATTCCGAGGAGGAAGCTACCTGGGAGACTGAGGCGGAGGTCAGAAAGAACTACCCTCAGATTCTCGAGGACTACGAAAATGTATAAATTTCGAGGACGAAATTTTTTGTTTAAGGGGGGTAGATTGTAACGACCTGAAAATTTCCGTACATTGGGCCGAGTACCACCTCGACCAGAAAATTTCCGTACATTGGGCCGAGTACCACCTCGACCAGAAATCACGTAGGATTAAATCCCTTAGAAATTTAACAAAGTTAACTAAGTACTAAACTCGGTTAGCCATGAAATCCGTTGGGATCGCTTTAAATACGATCTGCAAGACCCAAAACTTGCAGAATTTGTGACTCTAGGTTACCCTAAAGTCTAGAGCCAAACTCATTACCCGTCTGCTCTCGGGAATGAAACGAAACTTCGTATGAGGTCTAGATCGCACATCGGGAGTCCGATTAACACGAAGCTAAGGAACCAGGACCGCCCCACTGGGCTTGACAATCATCTCAAAAATCAGGCGATTCCGATGTCCCACGGCCATTTATTTCGATCCGGAGCGAGGGAGTGTGAAAAACACTATTCCCATCCAAATAAAAATATCTGGAATAGTGATCTGGCATCTTTTGGTTGCGCGTCAGTATTAAGCAACCTGACCGTCGGAATCAGACCAAATTACACCCTCGGATTAAGAAAAATTTCAGGAACATTTACATGTACTCAGAATTTCTGATCGTGGCCCACTGACCGTTGAACTGAAAGTGGTCCGCCACGTGCGATCTGGGAATCCGATCGAGTCGAAAACGTAATCCCACGTAGATCCGTAGATGGTGAGCTTAAGTCTGACGTTTGGCTCAAGAGGGCCACCAGAACATACCTTTTGAGCTTGGAAAGTGGCGAACTGCCTACATATGCAGCCACCCTTGAACCTGAGTCTATTTTGGACATGTTCTTGGCTATAAAAGGGGCTTAGAACAGCCCCTCTCACAGCCATACGAATTTGGGAGCAAACCCTTAGAGAGAGAGAGAGAAAAGAGAGAGAAAGTCTTGGAGATCGAAGCCGATCTTCCTCCTGCTGCTTCCACTCCTCCCACGGCCTACACCGCCCTATTCCAGGGGTTTTCCCAGCGGTGTCCATCCCATTTGAAGGTAAGAAACCCTAACCCTAGGTCTGATTTGAGATTGGTTAGTGATAGGTTATGAAAAGGCTAATCAGATACGCTCTTTAGGCTAGGAAACTCCCGTATACGGAAGCTCCAACACTCTTGCTGATTCGTTGGAATTCCAAGGGCTGAGGTGAGGACTTTAAGTGTATAAGTTACGGTTTTCAACGCTTTCAATGTCAGATAATGATAGATTCATGATCTGCATGTAAATGCACATGTACAAAGTGCTTTCCGTTTCCTGTTTCGATTAGCGATAAAGAATATGGAATTTTACATACTCTAGATATACGTAGAAATACCGTATACGTATTTTTGTTGGGAAAATGTTTGACATGTTTATTTAATGTTTGATTATATCATGTGTGGATAAAATGCTAGTTTGGCGAAAGGGATCGCAAAAATACATGTTCATGTGTAAATGTCATATATGTTGAAATTGCGTATTCCAGAAATTCCGCATACGTGCGGATTTTGGAAATGTAATTGTAATGATTATTTGCTGTATGATTACGTTATACGCGGGAAAAATACTCTCGTGGCGAAGGGACAGCCCTAACCCGAACTTGGCTAACATACGTCATGTATGTTGGAATAGTGTATTCTAAATGTTGTTGTAAATGCTTGTATATGTACATGTGTACGTACTAGTGCCTTAGATAGGCGCTGATATGGGATTTCCGACTCCCTTAGAGACATGTAGGATCCCCTCCATGCGGTGGTTCACCGCAACCTCTCACTTGTAATGCGCACACAACTGTATCCCTATGGGGATAGTGTTTTATCACATGCCTTACAACATGCTTTACAACATGCTTTGCAACATGCTTGACTTCATGTTTTACTTCATACTTTATAACATGCCTACTAACATGCTTGTATTGCTTGTTTATTATGCTTTACTTCACATGCTAACGATGAAAACTGATTGAGTTTGGGACTATGTATATAGTCCAAACATTCGGTACCAGACTTGAAATTGTGGCTGAGATTCATGTCGCCACAAAGGACGTGTCCGGCGAACCCGAGTCGTACTTCGGTTGGCGATAGTAGTTGGCCAAGCGGAGTGCTTTTGCGCTCCATATCGCTCAACTTGTGGTGCGCTCGAGCTAGTCAGGCTCGCCAACTAAACCGAAATGTACTTATGTGTTCACCCTGTTTGGTCGCTACTGCTTGAACCTAGGGTACCAAACTTACCAGTGGTGATCCCCGTTAAACCATGGTACCTAGATCCGCTAAGTCACATGAGCCGGGCATGGTGGTATGGGACACCGTGGTCGAGCTGTCGGCCTACGCTGGGGCCATGTGCCTCCCCGTAGTAACCATTGCGCAACTAACTCGTGAGCCGAATACGGTGGTATGGGACACTGTATTCGAGCTGTCGATACTTCGGCGAGAGCCGAGTATGGTGAGATCTGTGCTCGTGCTGACGGGCGACGAGTCCTCCGTGGTATCATCGAGTACACTCCAAGGGTCTGTGATTGGCCACGAGTCTTTCACAGCAACTAGAGTGTGAGTTGAGCCGAGTACTGTGAGACCTGTACTTGAGCTGACGGCTAGTGATTGAGCCAAGTACGGTGAGACCTGTACTCGAGCTGACGGCCAGCAATGGAGCCGCATACGATGAGATCTGTATCCGCGCTGACGGGTGACGAGCCCTTTGCGATGCCTTCACTACGCTCCTCAAACTATAATATCGTATGAGAATAACTAGGATTGACGACCCTATAATGGATCATGTTGGGAATGATACAAGGGAGGTACCTTAGTTTCCCAATACTGCTGGTTGAAATGGACTAATAATAACTTGGTAATCATGATCATCATCGCACCGCATGTGCTTTGTAGATGTGGCGCACTGAGGGAGTTAAGCATTCGCGAACGTAAGATGATGTCGCTTGAGGGTGGTTTGGCAAGGGCATACAGCATCATGTCATATCATTTTGCACTTAACAAGAGTAGTTAGAATTGTTTGATTTGTACTGCTTTATCATTACTGCTTGATTGATTTGATAACATGTTAACTTATGCTTTATTGTTCCACTGAGTTAGCTACTCACTCCCACGTTACGGGACGGTGTTTGCAACACCCACCAGACTCTGTCGCAGGTATAGAGGGCGCCTTGGTTCAGGAGCCAGAGCCCGACATTGATGAGGACCAGGAGGAGTTCTCCTTCATGCAGTACTCTGACGGCTTCGCTTAGGCCGGCTGCATCGCGGGATTCTTAGGGCCTCTTTTGAGGATTGTATTTTGGGTTTTGACTTAAAAAAAATACATGTATATTGGTGCTCAACTAGTACTCATACTCTGGAGTTCAGAAAATTTTGTTACTTTACATATTTGGATATAAAATTTCAGTCTTCCGCTTGCTTTATATACAATTGAACTGGAGTGTGAATTACTGTTTTGGTTTAATCTCATTCATGTTTATTGCGCTAACTCAGACAACATTTAACCGGCATTGTGTATGTTGCATAAGTGATGTGTTGGAACTTGGGAGTTGAGGTCATACTCGACCCCCGAATTTCAGGGCGTTATAATGAGAGATGAGAGGGTGGGTCACACTTGGAGTTTTGGGAGAGGGAAAGAGAGAGCTTGGATTTCTCATGGAATTTTCCATGGGATTTTTTTTTTTTTAAGAAAAGAATGAGGGAGAGAGAGAAGTAATGGAAGGAATGGGTGGAGGGAATGGGTGTAGTTAATGAGGCATGGGTTTGTTTGATTTTTGTAAAAAGAGGAATGGTTTGCTTTGAAATTTTTGTAAAGGAGATATGGTGATGGAAGAGAGAGTGGACTTTTGAAAAAAGGGGAGGGATGGTTGTGTGCTTGAGCTATGGTGTGACTTAACTTGTACTTGATTGATTGATTGATGGGACATCTCGTAGAGATTCCCTCGAGATTCGTAACGTGCGGCATTTCTTCGAACCGAACGCTGACCGACATCTTCTAGCCTGGGTATCGGGTCGGTGCGTGAGTCGCGGTGTTGGAACCGCGGCGACGGCGCGGTCGCTAAGATACAAGTTTCGGTTTGAGCCGACTTTGGTATGCAGGACTCGGCTTAGGATCGCACGCAACGTTGGAAATGGGTCGAGGATTGCCGGAATTCGACCGGTAGGATCGCGGAAGCCTACGGAACGGTACGAACTATTGTACGGGTCTTACAGTAGCTAACTCAGTGGAACAATAAAGCATAGGTTAACATGTTATCAATCCAATCAAGCAGTAATGATAAAGCAGTACAAATTAAACATTTCTAACTACTCTTATTAAGTGCGAAAATGAAATGACATGATGTTGTATGCCCTTGCCAAACCACCCTCAAGCGACATCATCTTACGTTCGCGAATGCTTAACTCCCTCAGTGCGCCATATCTACTAAGCACATGCGGTGCGATGATGATCATGATTACCGAGTTATTATTAGTCCATTTCAAACAGCAGTATTGGGAAACTAAGGTACCTCCCTTGTATCATTCCCAAACATGATCCATTCTAGGGTCGTCAATCCTAGTTAATCTCATACGATATTATGGTTCGAGAAGCATAGTGAAGGCATCGCAAAGGGCTCGTCACCCGTCAGCGCGGATACAAATCTCACCATATGCGGCTCAATTGCTGGCCGTCAGCTCGAGTACAGGTCTCACCGTACACGGCTCAATCACTAGCCGTCAGCTCGAGTACAGGTCTCACCGTACTCGGCTCAACTCATACTCTAGTTGCTGTGAAAGACTCGCGCCAATCACAGACCCTTGGAGTATACTCAAAGATACTATGGAGGACTCGTCGCCCGTCAGCACGAGCACAGGTCTCACCGTACTTGACTCTCGCCGTAAGTATCGACAGCTCGAATACAGTGTCGCATACCACCGTATTCGGCTCACGAGTTTGGTTACGCAATGGTCACTACGGGGAGGCACATGGCCCCAGCGTAGGCCGACAGCTCGACCACGGTGTCCCATACCACCATGCCAGGCTCATGCGTCTTAGCGGATCGAGGTACCATGGTTAAAAGGGGTTTCACTGGTAAGTTTGGTACCCTAGGTTCAAGCAGTAGCGTCCAAACAGGATGAACAAGCATAAGGCAGATCGGGTTACTTGACGAGCTCGACTAGCGCGATCGTCCGTTGAGCTGCACGACATGAAGTGCATAAACAACTTCGTGTGGCCTAGCCACTGCCGACAGGCAACGCACGACTCGAGTTCGTCGAACACATCCCACGTGGCAAATGAATCTCAGCCACGAATTCAATCCCGTTACCGATTGCCTGGGCCATAAACATAGCCCCAATCACAATCAATTGCAGATAGATAAAGCAGTGATGGATCAGGATTCAAATCATACAATCAAAGTCTGGTATTATCCGTTTAAGGCTGCCAGGGCTGTTGTACGCACTCATTGCTCCGCTCCCCCATCACCCATGATGGATCATACAACGTAATTATAAATTTAAACATATGCATTACATAGTTAAAATCATAAAGCAGTTGAGCATGTTATGAATCACAAAACAAGCATGAGTTTGTACATGTTCAATTCCTATTCACACAACTATCAAAGGAGATCATACACATAGTTAAAAGAGGTTGAGAATCATATCTCAACACCCTTATTGTAAGACCCGTATCCTAGTTCGTACTGTTCCGATGAATCCTGCGATCATTTCCGTCGAAGTCCGGCAATCCACGACCGATAATCGACGTTGCGATCGATCGTAAGTCACATCCTTTAGATTCAAGTCGGTTTAATCCGAGACCTGTATCATTGTGACCCCACCGTCGCCGCGGTTCCAACGCCTCGACTCACGCATCGATCCGATACCCTGACCAGAAGATGTGAGCCGACGTTTATTTCGAAGAAACGCCGCGCTTTTACGATCCCAAGAGAATCTCTACAACATGTCAAATCAATCCAATCAATCAAATCAATCCCATCAATCAATCCATCACTTCATGTCAAGTACAAAACACCCATGCTTCCTTTCTCTACAAGGCAAGCAAGCCCAAAAGTCAACCAATCCATCCCCTCACCCATCACTCACACCCATCACTCACATCCATCACTCACCTCACATCACTCTCTCTCCTTATCTCTCTCTCTTTCCCTTTTCTCACACCAATTCCAAGCAACCCATAAGCCTCACACGTCCACATTTTTCCAAGGAGAGAAAAAGAGAAGTGAGTAGTGTGGCCCACTTTCCTTCCCAAAACCCTCCATCCTAGCCCTTGATTTTTAATCTCCACCGTCAAAGAGGAGCACAAGAAGGTTGACGTTCCAACGGACCGAAGAAGATCGACGGTGGGTGCTTTGATAGGGTAGCTTTCATACTTCCTTAGATGGGCCAAGTGAGGCCTACCGATCAATGGTATGGATCTCACTTGGGATCCTATGATGTGGCCAATGGCCCACTTTGATTTCTTTTTTTTTTATGTATGATGGAATGCAAGGGAGGGCCCATAGTGTCGGGGTCCCTCCATCACACGTGTGTCCCACTTTCTCTCTTCCTCTCTCTCTTTCTCTTTTTGTGAAGTTATGAGTGTGTGGCCCACTTGAATGGACCCCACAATAGGGCATGTATCGGATCCAAACCATCTAAGGTGGGGCCCACCTTATATGTGTTGAACTCACACCATCCATTTGTGGTGGCCCACCTAAACAAGGCCCACCTTAAATGTATTGCTAAGCCCAGAAACGTCCAGCGACTGGACGTTGCTGGAAAGGAAAACACAAACATAAGCCTTGTTCCAAGGCTATTTGGGTGAGCCGTTGGTGTAGGCCCCACCTTGATGTATGCGTCCAATCCACGCCGTCCACCCTATTTGCCAGCACATTTTAGGCGTTGAGCCAAGATATGAGGTTAATCTGACCCTCAGGCAGGCCATAGCATAGCAAACGACGATTTTCACCGTTTAAAACTTCCTTGACATTTCTGTACACCGAAAAATGCCCGATATTGGGCTTGATGGGTTGGCTATGGACCATGGAATCCGATGGCAGGGTCGAATTTCCTTATTGCGGACCCCACATCAGAAAAACCTCAAAACTTTGGATTTTCAAAAAAAAAAATAAAAATAAAAAAAATAAGGCAGCCGCTGCTGCCACTGACACAGCAGCAGCAGCAGCAGCTGTTGCGTTTCACGGACGGGCGGCCAAGAGGCAGGGACCCACGGCCCCTGCCATGGGCCCCACAATGATGTATATGTCGTATCCACACCGTCCATGAGGTGGACCACCATCTGAGGTGGGTCCCCTCCAAAGATCAGCTCGATCCAACGTTCAGGTGGCCCACACCACAAGAAACAGCGGTGATTGCACTCTACCATTGAAACCTCTCCTGGGCCCACTGAAGTTTGGATCAATCTGAAATTTATTTTTCCTCTTCATTTCCAGGTCCGTTCGACCTTACTAACGGGTTGGATGGTAAGTAAACATTATGGTGGGCCCCACGTGGAGCCCACAGTGATGTATGTGCTTTATTCCCACCGTCCAGGCAGACGGTGGGAGCCTTCTGTGATGCATGTGTTGTAACCCACTGTCCAGTGGACGTTGGGGCCCCTATGATGTGTGTGAGCGTGTGGGTGTGTGGGTGAGTGCATGCGTGCGTGCGTGTGCGAGTATGCACGTGTGTGTGCATGCGTGTGTGTGTGAGTGTATGTGGGTGCATGTGTATATGTGTGTGTGTGTGTGTGTGTATATATATATATATATATATATATATATAATATTATATCTTATATAATATTGCATATATATATTATATATAAATTATATGTTATATTATTTATATTATAAGGGATGGTGGGCCCTCATGTGGACCCCACCATGATACTTGTGTTGCATCCAAATAGTCCATCATTTGGCAAGATTGTATTAAGGCTTGGGGCCAAAAATAAGATAGATCTAGTTATCATGTGGACCACACTGTATAGTGACGATTGAACGTCCACCATTAGACCCTTGGGCCACCAAGTTCTTGGTGACCCTATGAATAGATTGTATGAGAAATAAATGTTATGGTGGGCCCTAGGAATTTTAATGGTGGAATTCTTTATCACCACTTACGTTGGTGCGGCTCATTGATGTGGCCCATTTGATATGTATACGGCCCACTTGGTATATATAAGGCCCATGTTGTGAGGCCCATCTTGTGTATTTGTGGCCATTATTGAGGCCCACCTTGGTATACATGTAAGGCCCATGTGATTAGGCCCATCTGGATGTATTTATGGCCCGTTGTTGAGGCCCACCTTGATGTATACATGGCCCATGTGTTTAGGCTCATTAAATGTATTTGTGGCACATGTTACGAGGCCCATTGTATTTCAAAGACCCATGGGATATGGCCCATTGCAATGTACCTAAGGCCCATTAATGTGGCCCACTTGATTTATATAAGGCCCATATGATGCGGCCCACTTGATGTATCCAAGGCCCATAGGTCGAGGCCCAATGGGAGGTCCTTAGGGTCCATTGCAATGAGGGATTCCTCCATAGTGTGTGTAATAATGTTTGATGACAGGTTATGCCTTGGGAGCAATGTTGGTTTGACGTCCACATTGTAGAATAATGTTGGTTTAATGTCCGCATTATAACTCTCCCTAGGGCCCATTAGTAGGCCCACATTTGTTAATAGTTCACCACTTTATAACATGCTTAGTATAGCTCCATGATTCATACCCATACGCATCATATGTATGCTTGATATGAGTAGTGACTGAGCATAGCATACGCCATTGGGCAGACCACTTAGGGGACTCCTTATGAGACGGAGTGCCCCACATGATCGCGTGGTACGCGTGAGATTGCTGCCTGTTTGTATGGTGTGACTCATGCATCTCGCATATGTGTGACTTGATCACTGCACGCCTTAGCGACATCAGGGCCGTAGCCTCCACAGGCACATTGTGGATGGCCGTATCGGATACCGAAAATACTTTGTTCTAGCATTGTGGGCACTTAGGATGTCCTTGGGTGAAAATCCCAGAACCTTTTTGGTACCAGGAGGTGCTCCAACGTCTAGACCGAGTGGATACACGAGCGCCCGAGTGCCGAATACCAGTAGGCCGCGTCTCCCACTGTGTCGTGGTCGGTTGGAAGGGGGTGTGGCCTTATCCGCCTGAGTGAGGGGGCTATAAGCTAGGCTGAGTTTGACCAGCTCACAAATGCGTCCGCTATCGACGAGCCGGGTAGGTATTGGCAGACTACTGGTCAGGCGGATAGTGTGATCTCTTCCACTTGCTTGACTGTGCAGCTAGGGAGGAGGCAGTCAGAGTGAGGTGTATTAGACCCCAGTGATATCCAGAGAGGAACTGTACTGATATGTGTACTTATGAGTACTGGCACGCTTGCTTTGCATCTCGCATATGACATTTGGCTACATAGGCCTCGCATCGCATGGTCTTGGTATGACCGACAGCATTCATGCCTTGCATTACATAGCTTTAGTATAGCTGATAGCATTCATGGACTTACCGCATACTTCCGCATTACTCTGATATTGTACACTTGGCACTCGCCTTACACACACTTTCACCACCCTCTAAGCTTTTGTAAGCTTATGCACGTAGATGCGTGCAGGTGGCGTTAGGTTGCAACAGCGTTGAGCTCGGAGCGTGCAGCAGTCTTCTGGAGCTTTTGGAGTTTTCTTTGATATCTTCATATTGTATTTCCCTTTCTGCATTGTACTCAAAGTTTTTGATATAGTGGATATGTGGTGTTGTTGTTTTGTGTCTTGGTTATGCTTGTGGTTATGCTCCATTACAAAAAAAAAAATTCATGCTGAAAATCCTCCTTGTAGGATCCCAGGATCGGAATCTGGCGTATGGGCGCTGGGAGCCGAGAATGGGGTACTACGGAGGCTGTCGGTGCCGGATTCGGCGATCGGGAATTTTGTGAGCCCGGTTTCCGAGTTTGGGGCGTGACAGAAGTTGGTATCAGAGCATAACTTGGGAATACCTGAGATCATAACACATATCTGCTATGAACTTAGAATAAATAGGGTTCGAGTCCTGATAACTTAGCAATTTTTTCGACATAGCCCCTTGACGTTTATGCCTTCGAGAATTCTCAAGGCTGATAGACCCTTGTTGCTTCCTGTAGGACGTAATGGCTAGAATACCGACCCGAGCGAATCCCGCTCCACCACCTGCTACTCCTGCTCTACCACCTGTGACTCCCGCTTCATCACCGGATATTCCTGATTTTCAGCTTGTAGATGCCACTCCTTTACCCGAGACCGGTGCGGATCCAACCGTACCTGTGAGTGCCACCCAGTTGCAGCAGATGCTTCAGGTGATGACTGCCATTCTTCAGGGGCAGAGTAGGCGTCCCACTGTTACACCAGCCGAGGCCGAGCAGGAGCGAGCGAGCGCCCTTCTCAAGGACTTCCGATGGCACGATCCTCCACGTTTCAGGGGTGAGCCAGACCCCACTACAGCCGAGATATGGTGCTCTGAGGTGGAGAAGATTTTCGACACCATGAGATGCACGACCCAGCAGCGAGTCTCATTAGCCGTATTCCTCCTTCAGGGTGAGGCACAACATTGGTGGGCATCTGTAGCCCGATCGGTAGCGGCCGATTTCGACTGGACCTGGGAGGACTTTACAGACCGGTTTGACCGGAAGTTCTTTCCTGAGCATGTGCGCCAGCAGCGCGCATTAGAGTTTGAGACTCTGGTCCAGGGGGACATGACTGTGTCCCAGTATGAGGCTCGTTTCGTCGCACTATCTAGATTCGCGACGTACCTTGTTGATGATGAGGGGCGAAAGGCCCGCCGTTTTGAGAACGGTTTGTGTCCTGCCCTCAGGAGTCGTGTGATCGGACACATGCTTCCGGCGTTTGAGCAGATTGTAGAGAGAGCCCTGATCTACGAGTCAGATTGGGCCAGTTTGCAGAGAGCCCGTGACCTAAGGGGAGATCAGAAGAGGAAGGAGCCCTCTGGTAGCTCCCAACCGCAGTAGCATCGTTCACAGCAGCGATGTACAACTCGCCCAGCGTTCCGAGCACCAGCAGTACCCCCAGCACCACCTTCAGGACCATTCACCGGTACTTACTTTGGGTGCGGTAGGATAGGACATCGCGTTCACGAGTGTCCCCATCCGCAGCAGCAGCAGCCGATGGCACCACATCCACCTCCACGACAGGCACCACAGCATCAGCAGCCGAGGGCACCGTATCAGCCTCCGCGACAGCCCCCGCAATAGCTGCAGCGACCGCAGCACCAGCCTCCAGGACCTCCCCCGCAGCAGCAGAGACCTCAGAGGGGACCTACACCTCCCCAGCAGGCCCAGGGCAGATTTTATGCCGCCCAGCAGGATCCTCAGTCATCAGGAGCAGTCGTCGACGATTCATGTGACTTGGCCCCTACACCGTCTCGTTAAATTGCTTATGAATGATGTGCCTTGTGAGTTAGAGCTTGATATTTATGGGCATTATCCATATCCCTTAGATGTTTTATTATGACGATATACTGCGTTTTGATTATATATGACGTTATGTTTCCTATTTCTTATGAGTTACGTTTAGTTGCGATGGTAGTGTAAATTTCGAGGACGAAATTTTTATTAGGTGGGGAGAGCTGTAAGACCCGTATCCTAGTTCGTACTGTTCCGATGAATCCTGCGATCATTTCCGTCGAAGTCCGGCAATCCACGACCGATAATCGACGTTGCGATCGATCGTAAGTCACATCCTTTAGATTCAAGTCGGTTTAATCCGAGACCTGTATCATTGCGACCACACCGTCGCCGCGGTTCCAACCCCTCGACTCACGCATCGATCCGATACCCTGACCAGAAGATGTGAGCCGACGTTTATTTCGAAGAAACGCCACGCTTTTACGATCCCGAGAGAATCTCTACAACATGTCAAATCAATCCAATCAATCAAATCAATCCCATCAATCAATCCATCACTTCATGTCAAGTACAAAGCACCCATGCTTCCTTTCTCCACAAGGCAAGCAAGCCCAAAAGTCAACCAATCCATCCCCTCACCCATCACTCACACCCATCACTCACATCCATCACTCACCTCACATCACTCTCTCTCCTTATCTCTCTCTCTTTCTCTTTTTGTGAAGTTATGAATGTGTGGCACACTTGAATGGACCCACAATAGGGCATGTATCGGATCCAAACCATCTAAGGTGGGGCCCACCTTATATGTGTTGAACTCACACCATCCATTATGTGGTGGCCCACCTAAACAAGGCCCACCTTAAATGTATTGCTAAGCCCAGAAACGTCCAGCGACTGGACGTTGCTGGAAAGGAAAACACAAACATAAGCCTTGTTCCAAGGCTATTTGGGTGAGTCGTTGGTGTAGGCCCCACCTTGATGTATGCGTCCAATCCACACCGTCCACCCTATTTGCCAGCACATTTTAGGCGTTGAGCCAAGATATGAGGTTAATCTGACCCTCAGGCGGGCCATAGCATAACAAACGACGATTTTCACCGTTTAAAACTTCCTTGACATTTCTGTACACCGAAAAATGCCCGATATTGGGCTTGATGGGTTGGCTATGGACCATGGAATCCGATGGCAGGGTCGGATTTCCTTATTGCAGACACCACATCAGAAAAACCTCAAAACTTTGGATTTTCAAAAATAAAAAAAAAAATAAAAAAATAAGGCAGCCGTTGCTGCCACTGAAACAGCAGCAGCAGCAGCAGCTGCTGCGTTTCACGGACGGGCGGCCAAGAGGCAGGGACCCACGGCCCCTGCCATGGGCCCCACAATGATGTATATGTCGTATCCACACCGTCCATGAGGTGGACCACCATCTGAGGTGGGTCCCCTCCAAAGATCAGCTCGATCCAACGTTCAGGTGGCCCACACCACAAGAAACAGCGGTGATTGCACTCTACCATTGAAACCTCTCCTGGGCCCACTGAAGTTTGGATCAATCTGAAATTTATTTTTCCTCTTCATTTCCAGGTCCGTTCGACCTTACTAACGGGTTGGATGGTAAGTAAACATTATGGTGGGCCCCACGTGGAGCCCACAGTGATGTATGTGCTTTATTCCCACCGTCCAGGCGGACGGTGGGAGCCTTCTGTGATGCATGTGTTGTAACCCACCATCCAGTGGACGGTGGGGCCCCTATGATGTGTGTGAGCGTGTGGGTGTGTGGGTGAGTGCATGCGTGCGTGCGTGTGCGAGTATGCACGTGTGTGTGCATGCGTGTGTGTGTGAGTGTATGTGGGTGCATGTGTATATGTGTGTGTGTATATATATATATATATAATATTATATCTTATATAATATTGTATATATATATTATATATAAATTATATGTTATATTATTTATATTATAAGGGATGGTGGGCCCTCATGTGGACCCCACCATGATACTTGTGTTGCATCCAAATAGCCCATCATTTGGCAAGATTGTATTAAGGCTTGGGGCCAAAAATAAGATAGATCTAGTTATCATGTGGACCACACTGTATAGTGACGATTGAACGTCCACCATTAGACCCTTGGGCCACCAAGTTCTTGGTGACCCTATGAATAGATTGTATGAGAAATAAATGTTATGGTGGGCCCTAGGAATTTTAATGGTGGAATTCTTTATCACCACTTACGTTGGTGCGGCTCATTGATGTGGCCCATTTGATATGTATACGGCCCACTTGGTATATATAAGGCCCATGTTGTGAGGCCCATCTTGTGTATTTGTGGCCATTATTGAGGCCCACCTTGGTATACATGTAAGGCCCATGTGATTAGGCCCATCTGGATGTATTTATGGCCCGTTGTTGAGGCCCACCTTGATGTATACATGGCCCATGTGTTTAGGCTCATTAAATGTATTTGTGGCACATGTTACGAGGCCCATTGTAATGTTTCAAAGACCCATGGGATATGGCCCATTGCAATGTACCTAAGGCCCATTAATGTGGCCCACTTGATTTATATAAGGCCCATATGATGCGGCCCACTTGATGTATCCAAGGCCCATAGGTCGAGGCCCAATGGGAGGTCCTTAGGGTCCATTGCAATGAGGGATTCCTCCATAGTGTGTGTAATAATGTTTGATGACAGTTTATGCCTTGGGAGCAATGTTGGTTTGACGTCCACATTGTAGAATAATGTTGGTTTAATGTCCGCATTATAACTCTCCCTAGGGCCCATTAGTAGGCCCACATTTGTTAATAGTTCACCACTTTATAACATGCTTAGTATAGCTCCATGATTCATACCCATACGCATCATATGTATGCTTGATATGAGTAGTGACTGAGCATAGCATACGCCATTGGGCAGACCACTTAGGGGACTCCTTATGAGACGGAGTGCCCCACATGATCGCGTGGTACGCGTGAGATTGCTGCATGTTTGTATGGTGTGACTTATGCATCTCGCATATGTGTGACTTGATCACTGCACGCCCTAGCGACATCAGGGCCGTAGCCTCCACAGGCACATCGTGGATGGCCGTATCGGATACCGGAAATACTTTGTTCTAGCATTGTGGGCACTTAGGATGTCCTTGGGTGAAAATCCCAGAACCTTTTTGGTACCAGGAGGTGCTCCAACGTCTAGACTGAGTGGATACACGAGCGCCCGAGTGCTGAATACCAGTAGGCCGCGTCTCCCACTGTGTCGTGGTCGGTTGAAAGGGGGTGTGGCCTTATCCGCCTGAGTGAGGGGGCTATAAGCTAGGCTGAGTTTGACCAGCTCGCAAATGCGTCCGCTATCGACGAGCCGGGTAGGTATTGGCAGACTACTGGTCAGGCGGATAGTGTGGTCTCTTCCACTTGCTTGACTATGCAGCTAGGGAGGAGGCAGTCAGAGTGAGGTGTATTAGACCCCGGTGATATCCAGAGAGGAACTGTACTGATATGTGTACTTATGAGTACTGGCACGCTTGCTTTGCATTCGCATATGACATTTAGCTACATAGGCCTCGCATCGCATGGTCTTGGTATGACCGACAGCATTCATGCCTTGCATTACATAGCTTTAGTATAGCTGATAGCATTCATGGACTTACCGCATATTTCCGCATTACTCTGATATTGTACACTTGGCACTCGCCTTACACACACTTTCACCACCCTCTAAGCTTTTGTAAGCTTATGCACGATAGATGCGTGCAGGTGGCGTTAGGTTGCAACAGCGTTGAGCTCGGAGCGTGCAGCAGTCTTCTGGAGCTTTTGGAGTTTTCTTTGATATCTTCATATTGTATTTCCCTTTCTGCATTGTACTCAAAGTTTTTGATATAGTGGATATGTGGTGTTGTTGTTTTGTGTCTTGGTTATGCTTGTGGTTATGCTCCATTACAAAAAAAAAATTCATGCTGAAAATCCTCCATGTAGGATCCCAGGATCGGAATCTGGCGTATGGGCGCTGGGAGCCGAGAATGGGGTACTACGTAGGCTGTCGGCGCCGGATTCGGCGATCGGGAATTTTGTGAGCCCGGTTTCCGAGTTTGGGGCGTGACACTTATACATTACAATTTGCTAACTACTACACATTCAGACATTTCAAGAAACACTTAAACAAACATACATCAACATACATGACATATGTCGATCACATAGGCATTAGGCCAAATCCTTTCACTAGGGAGTTGCCCCAATCATAACACGCGTACACCCACGACGGATAGTCATGGCAAGCAGGAATCCAAGTTCCATATTCATTCAGCTATTTCCACCAACACTTGAGCGACACATTGTAGCATATATAGTGTATATTGGTCGTGGCGTGACTTAGGGCAAATCCTTTCGTCAAAGGGGTTGACTAGTACATTTCAATCATGTTCTTACATTCAATACACATGACAAACATAAATCATAAATCCATATTTACTTAGTCATTTCAACAAACACTTAGAATACACTATTCCAACATACATAGTGTATGTTAGCAAACATGTATTAGGGTGAACTCTTTCGCCAAACTAGTAATTTACGCATGTATAATATATTTATACAACAAATAATCATGGCAAACACATCTCCAATTACATACGTTGTAACGCCCTGAAATTCGGGGGTCGAGTATGAACTCAACTCTCGAGTTCCAACGCATCACTTATGCAACATACACAATGCTGGTTATATGTTGTCTGAGTTAGCGCAATAAACATGAATGAGATTATACCAAAACAGTAATTCATACTCCAGTTCAATTGTATAAAGGCAAGCGGAAGACTGAAATTTTATATTCAAGTATGTAAAATAACAAAATTTTCTGAACTCCAGAGTATGAGTACTAGCTGAGTACCAATATACATGTATTGTTTCTAAGTCAAAAACCAAAATACAATCCTCAAAAGAGGCCCTGAGAATCCCGCGATGCAGCCGGCCTATGCAAAGCCGTCAGAGTACTGCATGAAGGAGAACTCCTCCTGGTCCTCATCAAAGTCGGGCTCTGGCTCCTGAACCAAGGCACCATCTACACCGGCGACAGAGTCTGGTGGGTGTTGCAAACACCGTCCCGTAACGTGGGAGTGAGTAGCTAACTCAGTGGAACAATAAAGCATAAGTTAACATATTATCAAATCAATCAAGCAGTAATGATAAAGCAGTACAAATCAAGCATTTCTAACTACTCTTGTTAAGTGCAAAAATGATATGACATGATGCTGTATGCCCTTGCCAAACCACCCTCAAGCGACATCATCTTACGTTCGCGAATGCTAACTCCCTCAGTGCGCCACATCTACAAAGCACATGCGGTGCGATGATGCTCATGAATACCAAGTTTTTATTAGTCCATTTCAAACAGCAGTATTGGGAAACTAAGGTACCTCCCTTGTATCATTCCCAACATGATCCATTCTAGGGTCGTCAATCCTAGTTATTCTCATACGATATTATAGTTTGAGAAGCTTAGTGAAGGTATCGCAAAGGGCTCGTCACCCGTCAGCGCGGATACAGATCTACCGTATGCGGCTCCATTGCTGGCCGTCAGCTCGAGTACAGGTCTCACCGTACTCGGCTCAATCACTAGCCGTCAGCTCAAGTACAGGTCTCACCGTACTCGGCCCAACTCACACCCTAGTTGCTGTGAAAGACTCGTCGCCAATCACAGACCCTTGGAGTGTACTCGATGATACCACGGAGGACTCGTCGCCCGTCAGCACGAGCACAGATCTCACCGTACTCGGCTCTCGCCGAAGTATCGACAGCTCGAATACAGTGTCCCATACCACCGTATTCGGCTCACGAGTTGGTTGCGCAATGGTCACTATGGGGAGGCACATGGCCCCAGCGTAGGCCGACAGCTCGACCACGGTGTCCCATACCACCATGCCCGGCTCATGCGACTTAGCGGATCTAGGTACCATGGTTAAACGGGAATCGCCACTGGTAAGTTTGGTACCCTAGGTTCAAGCAGTAGCGACCAAACAGGGTGAACACATAAGTACATTTCGGTTTAGTTGGCGAGCCTGACTAGCTCGAGCGCACCACAAGTTGAGCGATATGGAGCGCAAAAGCACTCCGTGTGGCCAACCACTATCGCCAACCGAAGTACGACTCGGGTTCGCCAGACACGTCCTTTGTGGCGACATGAATCTCAGCCACAATCGCAAGTCTGGTACCGAATGTTTGGACTATATACATAGTCCCAAACTCAAACAGTTTTCATTGATAGCATGTGAAGTCAAGCATGATAAACAAGCAATACAAGCATGTTAGTAGGCATATTATAAAGCATGAAGTGAAACATGAAGTAAAGCAGGTTGCAAAGCATGTTGTAAGGCATGTGATAAAGCACTCTCCCCATAGGGATACAATTGTGTACGCATTACAAGTGAGTGGTTACGGTGAACCACCGCATGGAGGGGATCCTACGTGTCTCTAAGGGAGTCGGAAATCCCATATCAGCACCTCTCTAAGGCACTAGTACATAAACATGTACTCCTACAAGCATTGCACAAACACTTAGAATACACTATTCCAACATACATGACGTATGTTAGCCAATTTCGTGTTAGGGCTGTCCCTTCGCCACGAGAGTATTTTACCCGTGTATATCGTAATCATACAGCAAATAATCGTTACAATTACATTTTCAAAATCCGCACGTATGCGGAATTTCTAGAATACGCAATTTTAACATACATGACATTTACACATGAACATGTATTTTTGCGATTCCTTTCGCCAAACTAGCATTTTATCCACATATCATATAATCAAACATTAAATAAACATGTCAAACATTTTCCCAAGAAAAATACGTATACGGTATTTCTACGTATATCTAGAGTATGTGAAATTCCATATTCTACATCGCTAATCGAAACAGGAAACGGAAAGCACTTTGTACATGTGCATTTACATGCAGATCATGAATCTATCATTATCTGACATTGAAAGCATTGAAAAACGTAACTTATACACTTAAAGTCCTCACCTCAGCCCTTGGAATTCTAACGAATCAGCAAGGGTATTGGAGCTTCCGTATACGGGAGTTTCCTAGCCTAAAGAGCGTAACCGATTAACTTTTTCATAACCTACCACTATCCAACCTCAAATCAGACCTAGGGTTAGGGTTTCTTACCTTCAAATGGGATGGACACCGCCGGGAAAACACCCGGAATAAGGCGGTGTAGACCGTGTGATGAGTGGAAGCAGCAGGAGGAAGATCGGCTTCGAACTCCAAGCCTTTCTCTCTCTTTTCTCTCTTTCTCTCTAAGGGTTTGCTCCCAAATTCGTATGGCTGTGAGAGGGGCTGTTCTAAGCCCCTTTTATAGCCAAAATCATGTCCAAAACAGACTCAGGTTCAAGGGTGGCTGCATATATAAGCAGTTCGCCACTTTCCAAGCTCAAAAGGGGTGTTCTGGTGGCTCTCCTTGAGCCAAACGTCAGACTTAAGCTCACCATCTACGGATCTACGTGGGATTACGTTTTCGACTCGATAAGATTCCCAGATCGCACGTGGCGGACCACTTTCAGTTCAACGGTCAGTGGGCCACGATCAGAAATTCTGAGTACATGTTAATGTTCCTGAAATTTTTCTTAATCCGAGGGTGTAATTTGGTCTGATTCTGACGGTCAGGTTGCTTAATACTGACGCGCAACCAAATGATGCCAGATCACTATTCTAGATATTTATTTTGGGATGGAATTTGTGTTTTTCACACTCCCTCGCTCCGGATCAAAAAGAATGGTCGTGGGACATCGGAATCATCTGATTTTTGAGATGATTGTCAAGCCCAGTGGGGCGGTCTTGGTTCCTTAGCTTCGTGTTAATCGGACTCTCGATGTGCGATCTAGACCTCATACGAAGTTTTATTTCAGTCCCGAGAGCAGACGGGTAATGAGTTTGGCTCTAGACTTTAGGGTAACCTAGAGTCACTAATTCTGCAAGTTTTGGGTCTTGCAGATCGTATTTAAAGCGATCCCAACGGATTTCATGGCTAACCGAGTTTAGTATTTAGTTAACTTTGTTATATTTCTAAAGGATTTAATTCTACGTGATTTCTGGTCGAGGTGGTACTCGGCCCAATGTACGGTAATTTACAGGTCGTTACAATCTACCCCCCTTAAACAAAAAATTTCGTCCTCGAAATTTATACCTTTTCGTAGTCCTCGAGAATCTGAGGATAGTTCTTTCTGACTTCGGCCTCAGTCTCCCAGGTAGCTTCCTCCTCGGAATGATGTGTCCAAAGCACCTTCACAAGTGGGATGACCTTGCTATGTAGTACCTGCTCCTTCCTATCAAGGATACGCGTCGGGCGCAGCTCGTACGTAGCATCCTCACTCAACTATACCTGCTCCCATCTGATGATATGCGCAGGATCAGGAACGTACTTCTTCAGCATAGAGACATGAAATATGTTGTGTACAGAAGCAAGCGGTGTAGGCAAGGCGAGACGATACGCCACATCACCCACTCGATCCAGTATCTGAAATGGACCGATAAACCTCGGTGTGAGCTTCCCCTTCTTCCCGAACCGAAGGACTCCCTTCATAGGGGAAACTCGGAGGAACACATGATCCCCGACCTCGAACTCCAGCGGTCGCCACCTCGTATCGGCGTAACTCTTCTGTCTGCTCTGCGCTGTGAGTAATCGACGCCTGATAATATCTATCTTCTCTGTAGTCGTCTGGACCAACTCCGGGTCAATCAGGCTACGCTCGCCAACCTCTGCCCAACAGTCTGGTGCCCTACAAGGTCGACCATATAGAGCCTCATATGGCGCCATGCCAATAGTCGCCTGGAAGCTGTTATTGTTGGCGAACTCTGCGTACGGAAGACAGTCATCCCAGCTGTCCTTGAAGTCCAACACACATGCTCGCAACATATCCTCCAGAATCTAATTTACCCGCTCTGTCTGCCCATCAGTCTGAGGATGAAACGCTGTACTAAACTTCAACTTCACACCCATCGCCTCCTGGATACGAGTCCAGAAGATGGATGTGAATCGCGTGTCTCTGTCCGACACGATCTCTAAGGGAACTCCATGCAGACGGACGATCTCTCTGATGTACAGTCTAGCCAGCTCGTCTGCAGAGTTCGTAACTCTGATAGGGAGGAAATGGGCCGATTTGGTCAACCGGTCCACAATCACCCAAATAGAATCGTGTCCCTTCCTCGTCTTCGGCAACCCTGATATGAAGTCCATGGAGATGAAGTCCCACTTCCACTCCGCTATAGGCATGGGTTGAAGCAGTCCAGGAGGTCGGCGATGTTCTGCCTTGACCTGCTGGCACGTCAGACACCGAGATACATACTCAACAATGTGGACCTTCATGTTATCCCACCAATAAGTCCGTCTCATATCCTGGTACATCTTCGTGCTACCAGGATGCATCGCAAGCTTCGAGTTATGGGCAGACTAGAGAAGCTCGCGTCTCAAGTCAGCCACATCAGGAACACATAGGCGGCCATGGAATTGTAAACCCCCATCAGAACCAACTCTCCACTCGGAGTCCACGGCATCGCTAGCCTGCTCTCGAAGCTCAGATAGCCGTATATCGCCCTCTTGGGCCTCAACAATCCTGTCGTCAATAAGTGGCCGCACCCGAACGTGCGCAACACACTCAAAAGGCTCCTCGACAGTGAGTCTCTGCTCGAAGTCCCGCACAAACTCCATCATGTCCCACTTGGCTATCATCAGCGGTGCCGCAAATGCAATCGCCTTCTTGCGGCTCAACGCGTCTGCCACAAGGTTCGCCTTGCCAGGATGGTAGGAAACCTCGAACTTGAAGTCCTTCAAGGTCTCTATCCATCGGCGCTGTCTCATATTCAAATCCCGCTGTGTGAATATGTACTTAAGGCTCTTGTGGTCGCAGAAAAGCTCGAACTCCTCACCATAGAGGTAATGTCTCCAGAGCTTCAATGCAAAGATGACAGCTGCCAACTCCAGGTCATGTGTAAGGTAATTCTCCTCGTGCTTCCTTAATTGTCTCGAGGCATACGAAATCACCCTATCCTTCTGCATCAGTACACATCCCAAACCAACGTGAGACGCGTCAGTGTATACTGTATACTTCACCCCTTGCTCTGGCAATACTAGCACAGGGGCGGACGTCAACTTGTCCTTCAGTTCCTTAAAAGCTGCCTCCGCCTTCTCATTCCAGGCGAACTTCAGGTCCTTCCGAGTCAACTGCAACAATGGCCTGGCGATCTTCGAGAAATCCCGAATGAAACGTCTGTAATACCCAGCCAGACCAAGGAAACTCCTCACCTCAGTAACCGACTCAGGCTGCTGCCAATCCTGAACCGCGACTACCTTAGCAAGGTCCATTGTTATCCCATCCTTGGACACAACATGTCCCAGGAACTTGACTTCCTCCTGCCAGAAGTCGCACTTCTTGTATTGCGCAAACAACTGGTTCTTCTCCAACGTACCCAATACTGCTCGCAGGTGCTCCTCGTGCTCCTCTCGACTCGTGGAGTATATCAAGATGTCATCGATAAAGACGATGACGAATCGGTAAAGGAAGGGCCAAAATACCCGGTTCATCAGATCCATGAACACGGCTGGTGCGTTCGTCAGACCGAACGACATCACCAAGAACTCATAGTGCCCGAAGCACGTCCTGAAGGCTGTCTTCTGTACATCCTTCTCTCTCATGCGCAACTGGTGGTACCCTGACTGGAGGTCAATCTTCGAGAAATACTTCGCCCCCCTCAACTGATCAAACAGATCATCTATCCTGGGCAGAGGATACTTGTTCTTCACTGTGACCTGGTTCAGCCTACGGTAATCAATACACAACCGTAGCGACCCGTCCTTCTTCTTCACGAACAACACAGGTGCCCCCCAAGGAGACACACTAGGTCGAATAAAACCTTTCTCTACGAGTTCATCGATCTGTTTCCGCAGCTCCTCCATCTCACATGGAGGCATACGGTAAGTCGGCAACGAGATGGGCATCGCACCAGGCTTAAGATCAATCGAAAAATCAATCTCACGTCGAGGAGGTAAACCAGGGATAGTCTTAAAGACTCCAACAAACTCCCTAACCACTGGCGTACACTCCAGTGTCGGACCATCAATCGGCACAAGTAATGCAACATAACAATCAACTCGATAGGGCCAACTGACCTGCACTGAGAACGTGAAAGTTGTGCCGTCAGGTCCATAGGCAGTCACGATCCGAGTATCGCAATCTATCTCCGCCCTCATCTTGGCGAGCCAATCCATGCCAAGTATAACGTTGTAGTGCCATAGCGGAGAAACAATAAGGTCGACGAGCTCTGTGCTGCTACCCAAAACTATCGCGCAACCCTCGCATAGCCGTGTGACATCCGAGAAGGTCCCGGTGGCCGTAGTGAGTCTCGTTCCCTTAGTGGGAACAGTATGCAAAGATAGGCGTTTCATCGCCCCACAAGAAATGATAGAGATAGTGGATCCAGTGTCCACTAGTAAAGAAACGGGAGTACCATGGATATGAGCCGCACCCTCGAAAGTCGTCGGTGCCGATATCGACGTCTCTGATGCCTCAACAACAAGGGTATGTACACGAGCCTGCTGCTCGCGGTTCGGCTGAGGAGCCAGGGGTCGCTGTGGCGGCATGAAGAACGGCACAGGAGGTCGGAATGAAGGATGTGCAGGAGCGGTCTGTAGCGGCGGAGCTGATATGGCCTGTGGGTAAGGGCGACCCAATCTCTGCGCGAGGCGTAAATCCGCTAGCCCTCATGCGCGAGAAGCAGCTCTCGGAAGGGTGTCCTGGTTTCCGGCAAAACGTGCAGGTCACCAACGGGCGTCTCATGGGAACAACTGGCGCTGCGGCCCTAGGGGGAGAATCGGCCCGAGGCCTCTTGCCTAAGATAGGCCTGCTCTGTGCATCCTGTCGCGGTCTCGCAACCATAGTACCGCGTGATCGGGCCAAACGGTCCACATCCTGCTCGGCCGTCATACTCGACCCCCGAATTTCAGGGCGTTACAAGTTGCTATGATACCAACTTGTAACGCCCTGAAATTCGGGGGTCGAGTATGAACTCAACTCCCGAGTTCCAACGCATCACTTATGCAACATACACAATGCTGGTTATATGTTGTCTGAGTTAGCGCAATAAACATGAATGAGATTATACCAAAACAGTAATTCATACTCCAGTTCAATTGTATAAAGGCAAGCGGAAGACTGAAATTTTATATTCAAGTATGTAAAATAACAAAATTTTCTGAACTCCAGAGTATGAATACTAGCTGAGTACCAATATACATGTATTGTTTCTAAGTCAAAAACCAAAATACAATCCTCAAAAGAGGCCCTGAGAATCCCGCGATGCAGCCGGCCTATGCAAAGCCGTCAGAGTACTGCATGAAGGAGAACTCCTCCTGGTCCTCATCAAAGTCGGGCTCTGGCTCCTGAACCAAGGCGCCATCTACACCTGCGACAGAGTCTGGTGGGAGTTGCAAACACCGTCCCGTAACGTGGGAGTGAGTAGCTAACTCAGTGGAACAATAAAGCATAAGTTAACATGTTATCAAATCAATCAAGCAGTAATGATGAAGCAGTACAAATCAAGCATTTCTAACTACTCTTGTTAAGTGCAAAAATGATATGACATGATGCTGTATGCCCTTGTCAAACCACCCTCAAGCGACATCATCTTACGTTCGCGAATGCTAACTCCCTCAGTGCGCCACATCTACAAAGCACATGCGGTGCGATGATGCTCATGATTACCAAGTTTTTATTAGTCCATTTCAAACAGCAGTATTGGGAAACTAAGGTACCTCCCTTGTATCATTCCCAACATGATCCATTCAAGGGTCGTCAATCCTAGTTATTCTCATACGATATTATAGTTTGAGAAGCTTAGTGAAGGTATCGCAAAGGGCTCGTCACCCGTCACCACGGATACAGATCTCACCGTATGCGGCTCCATTGCTGGCCGTCAGCTCGAGTACAGGTCTCACCGTACTCGGCTCAATCACTAGCCGTCAGCTCAAGTACAGGTCTCACCGTATTCGGCTCAACTCACACCCTAGTTGCTGTGAAAGACTCGTCGCCAATCACAGACCCTTGGAGTGTACTCGATGATACCACGGAGGACTCGTCGCCCGTCAGCACGAGCACAGATCTCGACGTACTCGGCTCTCGCCGAAGTATTGACAGCTCGAATACAGTGTCCCATACCACCGTATTCGGCTCAAGAGTTGGTTGCGCAATGGTCACTACGGGGAGGCACATGGCCCCAGCGTAGGCCGACAGCTTGACCACGGTGTCCCATACCACCATGCCCGGCTCATGCGACTTAGCGGATCTAGGTACCATGGTTAAACGGAAATCGCCACTGGTAAGTTTGGTACCCTAGGTTCAAGCAGTAGCGACCAAACAGGGTGAATACATAAGTACATTTCGGTTTACTTGACGAGACTGACTAGCTCGAGCGTACCACAAGTTGAGCGATATGGAGCGCAAAAGCACTCCGTGTGGCCAACCACTATCGCCAACCGAAGTACGACTCGGGTTCGCCAGACACGTCCTTTGTGGCGACATGAATCTCAGCCACAATCGCAAGTCTGGTACCGAATGTTTGGACTATATACATAGTCCCAAACTCAAACAGTTTTCATTGATAGCATGTGAAGTCAAGCATGATAAACAAGCAATACAAGCATGTTAGTAGGCATGTTATAAAGCATGAAGTGAAACATGAAGTAAAGCAGGTTGCAAAGCATGTTGTAAGGCATGTGATAAAGCACTCTCCCCATAGGGATACAATTGTGTACGCATTACAAGTGAGTGGTTGCGGTGAACCACCGCATGGAGGGGATCCTACGTGTCTCTAAGGGAGTCGAAAATCCCATATCAGCACCTCTCTAAGGCACTAGTACAAAAACATGTACTCCTACAAGCATTGCACAAACACTTAGAATACACTATTCCAACATACATGACGTATGTTAGCCAATTTCGTGTTAGGGCTGTCCCTTCGCCACGAGAGTATTTTACCCGTGTATATCGTAATCATACAGCAAATAATCGTTACAATTACATTTTCAAAATCCGCACGTATACGAAATTTCTAGAATACGTAATTTTAACATACATGACATTTACACATGAATATGTATTTTTGCGATTCCTTTCGCCAAACTAGCATTTTATCCACATATCATATAATCAAACATTAAATAAACATGTCAAACATTTTCCCAAGAAAAATACGTATACGGTATTTCTACGTATATCTAGAGTATGTGAAATTCCATATTCTACATCGCTAATCGAAACAGGAAACGGAAAGCACTTTGTACATGTGCATTTACATGCAGATCATGAATCTATCATTATCTGACATTGAAAGCGTTGAAAAACGTAACTTATACACTTAAAGTCCTCTCCTCAGCCCTTGGAATTCCAACGAATCAGCAAGGGTATTGGAGCTTCCGTATACGGGAGTTTCCTAGCCTAAAGAGCGTAACCGATTAGCTTTTTCATAACCTACCACTATCCAACCTCAAATCAGACCTAGGGTTAGGGTTTCTTACCTTCAAATGGGATGGACACCGCCGGGAAAACACCCGGAATAAGGCGGTGTAGGCCGTGTGATGAGCGGAAGCAGCAGGAGGAAGATCGGCTTCGAACTCCAAGCCTTTCTCTCTCTTTTCTCTCTTTCTCTCTAAGGGTTTTCTCCCAAATTCGTATGGCTGTGAGAGGGGCTGTTCTAAGCCCCTTTTATAGCCAAAATCATGTCCAAAACAGACTCAGGTTCAAGGGTGGCTGCATATATAGGCAGTTCGCCACTTTCCAAGCTCAAAAGGGTGTTCTGGTGGCCCTCGTTGAGCCAAACGTCAGACTTAAGCTCACCATCTACGAATCTACGTGGGATTACGTTTTCGACTCGATCGGATTCTCAGATCGCACGTGGCGGACCACTTTCAGTTCAACGGTCAGTGGGCCACGATCAGAAATTCTGAGTACATGTAAATGTTCCTGAAATTTTTCTTAATCCGAGGGTGTAATTTGGTCTGATTCTGACGGTCAGGTTGCTTAATACTGATGCGCAACCAAATGATGCTAGATCACTATTCCAGATATTTATTTTGGGATGAAATTTGTGTTTTTCACACTCCCTCGCTCCGGATCGAAAAGAATGGCCGTGGGACATCGGAATCATCTGATTTTTGAGATGATTGTTAAGCCCAGTGGGCCGGTCTTGGTTCCTTAGCCTCGTGTTAATCGGACTCCTGATGTGCGATCTAGACCTCATACGAAGTTTCGTTTCAGTCCCAAGAGCAGACGGGTAATGAGTTTGGCTCTAGACTTTAGGGTAACCTAGAGTCACTAATTCTGCAAGTTTTGGGTCTTGCAGATCGTATTTAAAGCGATCCCAATGGATTTCATGGCTAACCGAGTTTAGTACTTTGTTAACTTTGTTATATTTCTAAAGGATTTAATTCTACGTGATTTCTGGTCGAGGTGGTACTCGGCCCAATGTACGGAAATTTACAGGTCGTTACATACGTATACGGTACTTTCTACAATACAGTATTTCTACATACATAGTGTATATTACTAGAACATGTATTTGGACGAATCCTTTCGCCAAATAAGTATTTTATCCATATATCGTATAACCATATAACAAATAAACATGTCAAACACATTTTCAAAAAATATACGTATACGGTATTTTCTACAAATACCTAGAATATGTAGAATTTCATATTTTTCATCTTTAATCGAAACGGAAAACAGAAAGCACTTTGTACATGTGCAATTGCATGCAGATCATGAATCTATCATTATCTGACATTGAAAGCATTGAAAACCATAACCTATACACCTAAAGTTCGCAACTTTTGTCGTAGAAACGTAACGGAGTTGATAGGTTTGCTAAGCTTCCGTATTCGGCAGTTTGGCAACCTATAGAACGAAATAGGTTAGCTATTTCACAACCTACAACAGTCTAAACCCCAAAACAGATTAGGGTTAGGGTTTCTTACTTAGAAACGGGGCTGGAATCGCCGGGAAAGCGATGAGAACGATGCGGTGGAGCATGGATAGCAGCAGGGAAGGACGGCAGGGAGATTCTCCCACATCTCCCACACTTTCTCTCTCTTTTCCCTCTCTCAAATCCCAAGTTCGTATGGCTGCCATGAGAGAGGGTTTAAGGTCCTTATATAGTCTCAAAACTCACCGAAATAGACTCTTGTTCAAGGGTTACTGCTAATATAGGTATTTCGTCACTTTTCCAGCTCAAAAGAGAGGTTCTGGTGGCCCTCCTTGAGCCAAACGTCAGACTTAAGCTCACCACACATGGATCTATGTGGGATTACATTTTCGACTCGATCGGATTCCCAGATCGCACGTGGCGGACCACTTTCAGTTCAACGGTCAGTGGGCCACGATCCGAAATTCCAAGTACATGTAAATGTTCCTGAAATTTTTCTTAATCCGAGGGTGTAATTTAGTCTGATTCTGACGGTCTGGTTGCTTAATACTGATGCGCAAGCGAATGGTGCTAGATCACTATTCCAGATATTTATTTTGTAAAGGGAATAGTGTTTTTCACACTCCCTCGCTCCGGATCCAAAAGAATGGCCGTGGGACATCGGCTGGACCTGATTTTTGAGATGATTGTCAAGCCCAGTGAGGCAGTCCTAGTTCCTTAACTTCGTGTTAATCGGACTTCTGACGTGCGGTCTAGACCTAATATGAAGTTTCAACATGCTCCCAAGAGCAGCCGGGTAATGAGATTGATCCTAGATTTTAGGGTAACTTAGCGACAATGATTCTACAAGTTTTGGGTCTTGCAGATCGTATTTAAAGTGATTGGTGCTAATTTCACAGGTACTCTAGTTTAGCACTAGCTAAATCTCACTTAATTTCTAAAGGGTTTAGTCCTGTAAGATTTCTGTCTGAGGTGGTATCTGGGTCTTTGTAGTTTGTATATAAAGTGATCCAAGGTATACTACTTAGCTAGTTTAAGATAGTGTCTAGGGCAAAAGTGCTTTGAAAAATTGAAAGCACAAGGTAGTGAAGGGTGGGATTTGTGAAGGAATTGGGTTAAGGAGCGATTTTAGACTGTGGGATTGAGTTTTGACAAGTTGGTAAGGTCTTAGGATCGACCCATTGCCTAAGGACGTCTAATTCCAGGTTGGCGAAAATCTGGGATGTTACAGAAGTCTACATCGAGGTTCATGTTCACGTTTGTAAGGGGAGCGGTTTCTTGGCAGAGCAAGCTACAGAAGGTCGTAGCATTATCGACTACAGAGGCCGAGTACATTGCAGTCACAGAGGCATGTAAAGAGATGCTTTGGATGAAAAGGTTCCTACAGGAACTTAGTCTGAAGTAGGAGGAGCACGTGGTCTATTGTGATAGTCAGAGTACTATACACTTGAGCAAGAATCCAAGTCAGCATTCCAAGTCAAAGCACATAGAGATTCGGTATCACTGGATCAGGGATACTTTGGAACAGAAGGTATTACAGCTTGAGAAGGTCCACACGGACGATAATGGTTCAGAATGATGACCAAGGCTTTTCTCAAGCGCAAGTTTGAGGTTTGTAGAAACTAGACTGGTTTGAAAAGGTGGATCCCTCCTGGGTCAAAATGGGGGAGATTTGATGGATTTTTTGACCCGTCGTCGACTGGTCGTGGACTAGTGTACGACCAGTCGTGGGTTCGTGCCCTGACACGACTCAAAGTCTAGCGAGTGTGGATTATTTTTTCTAGGGTGCTCGACCGGTCGTAGGAGGTGCTTAACCGGTCGTAGGTGGCTCTCGACCGGTCATAGCCTCCTCACGACCAGTCGTAGTTACGCAAATTCGTTCCGCGATTTTATGCGGATTTTGTTTCGCAAGTCCTTTCACAACTGGGATGCGGAAATGGGTTTCCTAAAACTATAAAAAGGGGTCCCTAGAGTTTTTCTAGGGTATGAGGTGTGAAGGAAAAAGTACAAGAGGGATATCAAAGGTGTGAGAGAGAGGGAAAGAGAGAGAGGAAACTTATAGAAGGGAGGTTATGCTCAGGAGGTTATCTATTGTGCAGTTTATATCTCAACGCTTCTATGTCCTCGTAATGAGTGAGATCGCTCCGTTTTCTTTTATTCTCTAATTGTTTATCCACTCCTGCGTGAGTGAAGAAAGTTGTAATATTCTACTTCATAGTGGATTGTTGATTTGGACGAGGTCCTGTGGTTTTTACCTCTTCGAGGGTTTTCCACGTAAAAATATCGTGTGGTGTGTGATTGATGCTTTGATTTATTTCATTGCTTTATTATCCATAATTCTTCTGGAGGGCTAGATCCTAAGGTTTTGTGCAAGGCCCCCAACAATGGGAACGAGATTGGATGGCTCAGATCGTCTGATTCATGTGTTATATTCAATTACATCTCCATGTAGACCTATCTGATCAATGGTCCCACATGCCAAGTGAGCCATCAGGTTAGACATGAATATCGTCCCCAAGATGATCCGGGCCGTACAAAAGGATCGGACGGTACTTGGCCGATTCGACCTTTCTAACCCCTGAAGTGGTGGCCCTCCATCCATCACAACTACATTAGGCCCACCCACAAGATCTCATAATGAATTCGATGGTCTATGTGGACCCGATTCAAAGTTAAATCACTACCCTTGGATAATCCTAAATTCTGATTAGTGGGCCATCTGTTTATTTGATTGCCACTGATAGGATATTTTGGTTCATCCATTCATCGTGATTTTCAGTCGAGGCCCACTGTTTGGATGGTTTGTATTGAGTTCTAATTAAGATACGTGGATATTGGCCATGTGAACGTGTATGGATAATTATTCTCTACCAGGATATCAAGTTAGCACAAAGAGAAATTCCAAGTTCACTCCCGCGATTGTACTTTCAAGGTACTACTTTTACACGTGTCAAAATATCCAAAGTCTGTAGATTTCAAACCACACATCAATTAATTACCATAATCTAGCTTCACTTCATAAGAAAACAAGGTGGTTCACTCGTTTTCCAACCACCATGTAAGGTCAATTTCATCCAACCATCCGTTTCTTCGGCATCCGCGTGGCCCATCTGATGAACGGATCAGATGGATTTTTATCTAATACCCCTTCTTTCCTGATGAAAGCCCTGGATATTTTACACGCATGCCAATTTTGGACGTGCAAACGGCTGACCTAACCAAAATAAAAGCCTATGGTACGCCTAATATGATAACGAGACGTTTGACTAGGATATTAGTGTGATCACCAATTTTTTAAAATGGTGGTGACTACTCAGCCACGACATGGCATAGTTATATTGCAATCCATACTGTTCAAACTTAAGAAAAAACAGTGAAAGTTTCAAAAACTTAAAAATCACTGATAAGATGACATTAAACATCTAATTTTTTTCCATTCAATTTTCAACAACTCGCTACCGCGTCTGTTTGATAATTCAATGATTGAACGGTTAGGAATAATTTATCAGTGTGATTTTAGACTGTATTCCATGCACCATGCACAATCGAAAAGCCCCCACAATTTTCATGGTCTGGATAGCTGTACATTAGGGCCACATGTGAGGACGACGAGTCACCACCATTTTCAAAATGGGGCTGAAAGTAAAGCACATGATCGAGCAATTACGACAGCTCACGATATATTGCGTCATTTATCGTATCCATTTTATCGTCTGGGAAGAACTCGCCAAAACCTTCACGACGGTTGCAAAATCCTAATTTTCCAACGCCACGCGCCGATTTCTTACCTTAAAAATCCCATATTTCCAACCCAAACCCTATTTATTATCTTTCCTATTTCTACCTTTTCTTTTCTCTTTTCTCTTCGATCTTGCCAACTTCAACCCAACTTCTTGTAAAACCTCTGCTAACTTCAACCTTCTTTCTCCTCATGAATTCACATCTTTCTAATCTTAACCTCATCTATTGAAGATTCTTGCTAACTTCCACCCCATTTCTTGGAAGAGGAAAAAAGACAATCTCTCTCTACTTCCGTCTTCGAATCTTGCTAATTTCAACCAATTTTCTTGAAAATATTGTCTGATTTCAATCCAATTTCTTGAAAAATCTTGTTAATTTCAACTCCCATTTTTGTTTTTGTTAATTTAAATTCGACATAAACCTCTTCTCTTCATGAATTCGCCTCCTGATTTTCGTTCTCTTGAAAATCCTTGCTAACTTCATCATCCCCACCATGATGGTGCCTCTTCCTCTAAGAATCCTCCTCCTCTTCTCCCTCTTCATTGTGTTTAATCTCTCCTTCCCTCTGCCTGCATCTGCCAAAAACCAAAGCTCCCGCATTTCAACCTCCGGAACTTCACTCTCCTCGGCGACTCCTATCTTCGGAATGGCACCATCGGCCTCACTCGGGAACTCAGTGTCCCCACCTCTAGCGCTGGCACCATCATCTACAACATCCCCATCACCTTCTTCGATCCTGAAACCAACATCTCCGCCTCCTTCTCGACGAAGTTCTCCTTCACAATCTCAAATGTCAACCCTGAATCCTACTGCGATGGCTCACGTTCTTCCTCTCGCCCGACAATGTCACCCTCGGTAGCCCTGGCAGCTATTTGGGTCTCTTCAACTCCTTGAACCCAACCAAGAACAAGATCATTGCCATTGAATTTGACACCCGTTTGGACAGCCAATTCAATGATCCGAATTCGAACCACATTGGGTTGGATGTTGGCAGCCAGGGCCTCATATCAATCAAGACCGCCGATGCTAAATTGTCAGGGATTGACCTCAAGAGTGGGAATCTGATCACAGCATGGATTGATTACAAGAATGATCAGAAGAGGCTGATGGTCTGGTTGAGCTACTCGAGCTTCAAGCCTGAGAAGCCACTCCTGTCTGTGAAATTCAACCTCTCGAAGGATTTCGACGATATCATGTATGCTGGTTTCTCAGGGTCCACAGAAGGGAGCACCGAGCTCCACCTGATCCAGGAGTGGAGCTTTAGGACATTCGGATTCAGGCCCTCAAACTCTTAGTCTCAGCCTCACGATGTATCAGACAGCTCAGGGAGGATAATCCCGGTAACCCCCGTAGTCCCTGCTTCAAATTCTACCCACAAGTTCCATAGGACGCTCGCGTTAGGCCTCGGAATCACAGGCGGGTTGATCATCTTCTGCGCAATGTTGATCGTCTTCGGCTGGGTTTCAGCTAAGAAATGGAAGCCAATCAGGAGGGGCAAGAGCTTCAGGTCAAAGATCATGAAGGGCCCATAACTGTTCACCTATAGAATATTGAGAGACTCCACAAAAGGATTCCATTCGAGCCGGATCTTGGGCGGACCGTTTACAAGGCCATGCTTCTGGAATCTGGCCTCACTTTTGCTGTGAAGGGATCAAAACATACCCACAACAGTAAAACCGAATTCCTCGCTGAACTGTCAACAATAGCTTGTTTGAGACACAAGAATCTAGTTCAGCTCGTAGGTTGTTGCTCTGAGAAGGGCGAATTGTTGCTTGTCTATGAATACATGCCGAATGGTAGCCTTGACAAGGTCCTATATGAAGAATCCGAGGTGGGGACCACGCTGGAATGGGCCCACAGGTACAAGATCGTGGTTGGGATCGCCTCTGTTCTAATGTATCTACATGAAGAATGCGAGCATCAAGTCATTCACAGAGACATAAAGACCAGCAATATAATGCTCGATGCAAATTTGAATGCGAGGTTGGGCGATTTCGGGCTGGCCTGGCTGACAGACCACAACAAGAGCCCTGTCTCGACTCTTACTGCTAGGACAATGGGCTACCTCGCACCTGAGTATCTCCAGTATGGGAAAGCAACTGAAAAGACAGATGTTTTTAGCTTTGGGGTCGTCGTGCTTGAAGTTGCTTGTGGAAGGAGGCCCATTGAGAAAGATGCCCACAGTCAGAAGATCAATTTGGTTGATTGGGTGTGGGGTTTGTATGCGGATGACAGGATCGTCGAAGCTGCGGACTCGAGCTTGAAAGGCGAGTTTGAAAAAGAAGGGATGAGGCGGTTGTTTCTCGTGGGTCTGAGCTGTGTGAATTCGGATTGCACAAAGCGACCCACCATGAGAACAGTCTTACAGATCCTTAATAAAGAGGCGGAGCTTCAGGTTGTGCCGAAGAGGAAGCCGAGCCTGACATTTTCTTGCAGCTTGCCTTTGAGCATAGAGGATATTGTTTCAGATTGTGAAGAGAGCACGAAAGCCAGCCCCTGTATGAGCTGAAAGTCCTTTGAGGTGAACCAATCTCCTTTTTTTTATTCCTTTTAGTAGATTGAATTGTTTGATTTGAGTAAGATTTTGTTGCAAGATGCTTGGATTCTGATAATATTCATCTGTAGAGGTTTGCTTATTTCACATGCATATGGACAGGTTTGACAATTGAACAGCTCATCTGGTGTGCCATGGGGCCCACCACATAGTTCTCTTCGTCTAATCAGGCTGGTCCACTCATCATCATGTGGACCAAAGGGGCGACTGGCACCCATATTCAAGGTGCATGCGCAGACCGCCTGAAGAAGTGGACTGGCCTGATTGTTGGGCCAGGGCATTGACATGGTTGGTTCACCTAATGAATAGCTCGTATGTCACACAAATACACACATTCGTAGTTCACCTGCTTGTGGGTGTGTTTGTGTGATTAGCTAGCCTCTTATTAGTATGTTGATATGGATGTTCTTTTCCCTCAAAATGATGAAAATCCATCAGCCATTGATGGTCAAGTACTAAAACTTCTTTGCTATTCAACTGAGGTAATTCATTATTTTTGTTCTTAGAAGGCTTTGTGTAAATTCTGTTGCATGAAAATTGTCAACCTACTTTTCACTAATATACCCTGTTATATTGTAGCAAATCAGCTACTATTAGATATCTAAGTTGTTTCATGTTGAAATATGCGACTTGCAAAGCTTCTCTTATTGGATTATGCTACAAGCTGCCTTGATGGGTTCAACTAATGTTAACTAAACCTCCAAACCCCCTACGTTTCCCATTCAGAGTCATGAGGTCTAGATTATTGGTCATTTGCGACCCAGATCATTATTTTTACCAACCCAAAATTATTGTTCTATACACCAAGTGTCGACTAAGTTAAAAATGTCAATTTATATTTAGAAGTAGATATTTATACTTTGATTTGTGCAATAGAATGCTTATAGTCTAGTGCATGCCAGATCTATTATAAAAACATAAAAACCTTTGTTTTATATATATATATATATATGTGTGTGTGTGTGTGTGTGTGTGTGTGTGTGTGTGTGTGTGTGTGTGTAGAGAGAGAGAGAGAGAGAGAGTAGCACTCAAGACCATCTAGTTGGACTAGAAATTACAGACCACCCAGAAAATAACTTCCAACCCGTGATGCAATCCATCTAATAGGTTGGCCGTATCATCAGAATCACCTTCAGCAAAAATCAACCACAACCACTTTTCAAGTGGACCACACTTGTAATTTTCTATTTATCAATGGCTAGAAATTGTTTCCGATGTTGTGGTCCGCCCAATGAGCAGACGGGATTGGTCTTGTATTTGGCGATCCTCATGGTTGGGCTTACCTATTCGAGGGGTTGGATTTCACATACTCTTAACTAGATGGGAGTTATCAGCTGGGTGGACTATAACTTGTGGTCCAACTGGTCGGACTTGAGTGTGTGTGTGTGTGACAAAATAAATTTCAATATATAACTATATTGGATATATATAGTGTATGAACTGGAGCAATCCACATGATCCTACCCCTACCAAACTGGATATTGGAGGGAGTGGCATACCATGTGGCTGTTCCCATACCACGAGCCTGAGAGACTCGCAATCCAGGCAACCTTGGCTTCACTATGCAACTTCCATTAGCTATAGGTTATTCGATCAAGTGATTTGATGTCTTCTTTTTATTCATTGCAGCTACTACATTAAGGTTCTATATCATTTGAATGAACTTCCATCGAGTTAGACTGAGTCACTAACTTTGAATTGGCAATGACATGGCCCAAATTAAGCCTCTTTAGAAAATATTAGCATGGCAATCCCAACTTTAAACTTATTGTACTATATTTATATGTTTCTATTTCTATCTATAATAAATCTGACCCACATGAGTGCAGTCAGTGCACATTTATCATGGCCTAGCAAGGAAAATGTGTGTATAAAATGGTCGATACATAGTCTATTTAGAGGAAAAGAGGGAAAATAATGATAAGGGCAATGATGCACCTTCAGAGGTGCCTACCTTATGTTCTTCTATAGACATAAAGTTCATTTCTACATAGGAATGTCACTCACACCATTCTTATATATATGTGTGTGTGTGAGCGTGCGCGCGAATGGGCTTCCAAATCCTTTTTGTTGAAGGAGCACAACTTTGCTTTAAGGAATTCTTCTCGGGTTGTATTTTGGTATGTATTGATGGTGCCAATAAATTCATTGTACAAAATTTCTAGGAAGGCTTCAAATGTCAGGGACTGCAAGGCTTGTAAATGACGATATTTACCGAGATTGGTCCACTGTTCTCTTAGTCATCCAAAGAGGCGATCTATGGATTATCTGATTGTACGGGCAATGATGGCATTAGGTTGGTGGAGTTCAACAACGCACCATGATGCGGACATCAGTGGTACACCCTTTAGAGTGTACTGGAAGAGGAGGCATCGCCGACAAAGTACCGGAGCGGAGGAGTTGATGCGGATGGACGTTGGATCCATCAAACCTACTTTCTGACACGCTACGAGTGCAGGAGCGGCATAACCGCACCCTGACCATAAATCCATGGATCGGATTTCACACCCTACCACACGAGTGTTTTAGTTTTAGAAATTTTTATTCTTTTTTCTTGTTTCAGGGGCTTTATTGCACTTTCTTTAGTTTTCTCATCTTTTTGTTAATTTTTTTTTTTTTTGTTTTCAGGGGCTTTAGTGCACTTTTACTTTTTCCATAGCTTATATATACGTTATGAGAAACCCTATTTTCATTATTATTAAATGAATAGAAATTCTTATTTTTTCTTCCTCTTTATTTAAGAGATTGGAGTTTCAGGATTGACCCTTGGGTGTTGAGGATTCCACCCCGATTTTAGGTTTCCTTCTTTCTAGATTTTCGAGGTGTAGGAAAAGGTAAGAATCATCCTCCTTTTCTTTTGACGACAAAAGGACCCGTACTTTCTTCATCTCGAACCCTTTGTTCTTCACCCCTTTTATTCCTCTCTGGATACCACATTTCTAGTTTGAAACGAAAAAAGGGATGGTTAGTTAGTATAATCAGATCCAAACTTGACCGTGGACTGACTTATGTTAGGTCTGGGATATCCTCATATCCCTAGATCCTCCATTTTTACTGTTTATGCGATTTTATGCTAATGGACATGATCCTGATGGAATGACCTCATCTTTGTGCTGAAATTTACCTTATCCATTTGATTGGAAACGGTTAGTTGATTCTTGTGTTTACTTGAACATTCTTAACCTGATTATACATGCATCTAGGATTAGGTCATCACATGTCCTTGCATCATACCATGAATACATTTCAAAGATTCGATCTTGCCATTTAGATGGTTTTATGTCATCCAAGGTAAATAGATGTTTCTTATCAATGGTTTCTGCAAAGTTGAGTCGGGCCAAAATCTATGGCAGATTAGGTCCGGTAGCTTGATCAGTGTTGGATGGACCGGTCCTGGTGAGTTTTCGCAAACTCAATCTCCCAAAAAGTGAACAGAGTTCTTTCCCTCCACATCGAAAGAAAACTCCTCACCTCCAACGTCGTAAATTGAAGTTTCTTTGTCCTAAGAAGTTTCGCCATGAAACCACCAATCGATGCTATCTCTATGGATAACGTGGGCATTTTTCCAGAGATTTCCCTTAACGTCATAAGAAAAATAATGTTGCTATGTTACAAAGAGCAAAGGAAGTAGCCACTTTTGCTTACTAAGACACTGAGTCCGCTTTCTCTGCCGATGAAGATTTTCACCCGCAATCCGTCCTTGCAATCCAAATCTCCTCCTCCTCAGAAGATGACCCAAACGAGATCAGTGCCATCTTCTCCTTAGAAGAAACCTCTTTTGCCATTCAGCGCATACCCATGGTCAAAATCTAGCTTCTCCCATAACAATATGCCAAGCTTATCCAACTTCGAGCTCTCCTTGATACTGGAGCAGCCTCCTTCTATCCTTAACCTTACTCTCCTTCCCTCCATCTTTCTGGCAACCGCATACCCAGTCCTTTCAAGCCACTAATGGAAGCATTTTTCAAACCCATCTAATCAGCAAGACGGTGACCCTTAAGTTCTTCCCCAAGCTAAACATCTAACATAAGTTTCTTGGCTCAACCCTCACAAACAAAGATCTCATTGTTGGATTTGATGTTTTTTATTTATTCGCGAGCATGTGGAATTGAGGTTTAACTTATTATTATTAGACTTACGACATGATTAATTTCCTCTATGACTGCCACTTAGTCGGATCTCTCACAAGCGAAAACTTGTCTTCCGTCTTGACCAGTAATGGCCATTTATACCACCTAAATTTATGAATCCACAGTATCTTCTCTAATTGGATTCAACAGGTCTCCCTATAGATCAATTCTGTTGTGGTTCCATACAGATTTTAAAAGGACAACGGAGTAAGAAATGGGTATTCTAGGTGAGGAATTTGATCCATTAGAGGGATATTTTGTCTGAGATAGATTTCAAGGTGGTGATAAAGCCAGTAAGTACTTCGATGGCCAAAGAAGTGTGTGGCAATGGTTTCTTCAATTTGTGGGGACAAATGTGGGATTCTGTCAATAAGAAAAACACAAAGAGGTTGATGAATGTGGATAGGGGAGATGAAATTAGCCATGGTGTTTGATTTTTCTTTGATGTGAGCTACAGTGAATTGCCATTAGGAAAGCCATTCAGCCCATTTGAGCAACCGGGGATGAGGTAGTTGTTTTTTCCTGAATTACAACATACACGGGAAGGAAGACACCCATTTCGATATGGAAATTGTGTTTAAGAAGGTAAAACTGGAATTTTTTAATTGCCTTCTTTACTGTAAAAATTTCCTTGAAAGTGGAGTGGTAATGCTGTCCACTTAGTTTAAACGTACAACTTTTACATCCCCCCATATATTCGTCGAGCTTGTCCATCATCAATAAAGAGGACAGCTCCCCAAAATTTATCAGCAGCATCTGTCTGGAGAATTCATTTTCTAGTTGAGCCAGGGATATCCAATGGTGGCAAGTGGGAGAGGTCTCCCTAAGGGCTTGGACTGCAGTTGTACATTGTGAAGACTAGGGTGGTGGCTTTTTTGAAAGCTATTGGGAAAGAAGATGGGTCTTGTGGGAAATATGAGGGATGAAATCAGCCGCATAGTTTACTAATTCAAGGTACTGCTTAATTTGTTTCCAATTCAAGAGTTTGTCAAGAAATGTGGAAAGCTGAGAGGCAATATGCAGCTGGGGACAGTAAGCATCATCTTTAATGTTCATGCCAAGAAACTCAATATTCTAGGAACATAAAATCATCTTACGAGCTGAGAGCATGATGCGATGTTGTTGAAGCAACTGGTACAACTACTCAAGAAGCTTGAGATGATCTTCCTTTGTAGCTGAAAAGAGTAGAATGTCGTCAATGTAGATGAGCGCATTTGGTAGAATAGGCTGGAAAATGCGGGCCATTGCTTGTTGGAAGAGTGAGGGACCTATTTTTAACCCAAAGGGGAGAACTGTCCATTGGTGGTGAGCATTTGGGATTATGAATGTTGTTTTATGCCGATCATCAGGATGGGTTCTAAGTTGCTAGAAACCTGCTTTCAAGTCAAATTTTAAAAATATGTGAGCATTAGAAATTTGTTGAAACCAGGAAATCCTATGAGGAAGAGGAAACTTTTCATCCATAAGGAAGGAATTCAATGGATGGTAATTTATCACTAGACAAGGTTTTCCTCGAGGTTGTTCAACTCTCTTGTTGACATAAAATGCTTTGCAAGCCTATTGTGAAGTGGTTGGCTCGATAAGCTTTTGTGCTAAAAGATTTGAAAGTTCTTTCTGGGCCAAGCGGAGATGTTTTAGAGACATTCCTTGGTGTAATGCTTTTGTTGGATTGATATCTTCATTTTTCTTCAAGGAGAGATGGACAAAGAAATCATCATTTGTCCATTGAGGCCTTGGATGTTTTAGTGCAAACTCATTGTTAGTTTCTGCGCAACAATCTTGCTTAAATCATCCTTGAATGGGGACTGGAACCAAGCTGTACAAATGGGACTTGTTCATCGATGGCAAAAAGTGATTCTTATAAGAGAGGCCGGAGCAAGTTCATTGCAATTGGCTGATAGTCTAAAGAATATCAAAGCCAAGAATCAAAATTTTAATTTGCGATGGATTTGCAGGTGAGGGACCAACTTGAGGATGACCTTTTTACTATGTAACTTGGTATGAAATACGTTTCCATCTGCTTCTTAGAAAGCCTGGGTATGAGGTTGCCAGAACGAGTTTGGAAGGATGAAGGAGTTGAGAATAGAGGAGGAAGCACTAGTATCCAGAGAGGCTATGATGGGAATGGGCAGAGCATATGTGTCAAAGAGAAGGTGGACTAGAACAAGAGGAATTGCCTGAATAGGAAGCAAGTCAGGATCATAGTCAGAGACCGAGTAGGTTCCTTCTTGCAGGATGACTTCTTACTAGAGGGTTAAAACTGACTGGGGATCATATTCATCATCAAGAGAGAAAACCGATTCAAGATCTGAAGAATCCTCTTGAGCAATGCCTTGGCCCTTTGGCTGAATATGAAGTAAGTCAGGATCAGAGTCAGAGGCTGAGTAGGTTCCTTCTTGCAGGATGACTTCTTACTGGAGGGTTAAAACTGACTGAGGATCATATTCATCATTAAGAGAGAAAACCGATTCAAGATCTAAAAAATCCTCTTCAGCAATGCCTTGGCCCTTTTGAAAAGGAGCAATGTTCTTCTTTGTGTGGTGTTACGAACATTGTTTGGAGAAGTGACTTTTCTTGCCACAAAGATAACACTGATCATCAGTACGATGTTGAAACTTCTTTGGACGAAGAAACTTCCATTTGCGAGATGAAGTTTTCCTTAGAGGAGATGATGAGTGCCTTTCTTGGATGAAGTGTTTGATTTTCTTAGGATGAAACTTCTTTTTGGTGGGGTAGGTGAAATTTGTAGGATCATTGCACTTAATAGAGTGGTTTGGATAATCACATGCATGTCCCAAACATTTTCCAGTTTGCTTAATTCGACGCATGATTTTGTGTTGGTTACATAGCTTTTCTATTGCTTGTAAACTGAACTGATGAGGTCTGCTAGAGGTTGAGGCCTTTGAGGGTGAGTAGCTTTTATGTTTCATCGGCTAATGGCTCTGGGACAGAGTTAAGAGAATTTTGTTTGAGATTCGCATCATTTACATCACTGAGGATGTAGAACCGGCGAGAAATGTTATTGTAGTTGTTAGTAGGATAGACAACAAACTTACAATAAATAAATTGTTTTACATTTAGGAAACAAATCTGTCAAACCTACCATATATTGTTGTATAGTTATTTAGGAAACAGATCTGTAAATATTATGCTGTAATTAGGGGATATAGATGCTGCTGTAATTAGGAGATATTATGCTGTAATTAGGGGATATAGATGCTGCTGTAATTAAGAGATATTATGCTGTAATTAGGGAATATAGATGTTGTTGTGTTGTAATTAGGGGATATAGATACTGCTGTAATTAGGAGATATTATGCTGTAATTAGGGGATATAGATGCTGTTGTGCTGTAATTAGGGGATACTATAATTAAGGTTAGGGAAAATGATTTCTATATAAGCAAAGGACCACTTGATTGAGGGTTATTGAGCAAATCTGACATGGTATCAGAGCCATTCTCTACAACCTTGTTTTTGGTCGAATTTTTATAGTTATAGGCTTTGGTTTTCTGGTTTCTTGGGTGCAGGTTCTGGTTTGTAGTTTTTTTGGTGCATTTCGAGAGATTCTAGTTATGGCTAACAACTCCAACTTAGAAGTCTTTCAAACTCGGTTTACAAGGAAGAATTATGCTGCTTGGGAGTTTCAGTTTCGACTTTTTGTCATGGGAAAGGTGTTGTGGGGTCATGTTGATGGGAGTAATCCAACACCTACTGATCCTACGATGTTGGTTCAATGGAAGGTGAAAGATGCTCACGTGATGACTTTGATTCTTGGGTCTATTGATCCACTACTTATAATCAATTTAAGGCCACACAAGACAGCAAAATCGATGTGGGAGTACTTGAAAAAGGTCTATCATCACGATCATTCCGCCCGACAATTTCAGTTGGAAACTGATCTTGCAGCCTATTCCCAAGGTACATTTTCTGTTTAGGAATATTTCTGTGGTTTTCAGAATCTTTGAGCTGAGTTTTCTGAAATTGTTTATGTCGACGTGTCGGCCGAGTCCCTCTCTGCTGTTCAAGCAGTCCATGAAGTTAGCAAAAGAGACCAGTTTTTAATGAAACTAAGGCCAAAATTCGAGTCTATTCGCTCCAACCTGATGCACAGGGATCCTTCACCATCTCTTGACGTGTGTTTTGGAGCACATCTTTGAGAGGAACTACGTCTTCTTACTCAATCTTCGCTTTCGCAAGAGAATGTTGTCGCATATGCTGCTCAAGGCAAAGGGAGGGTTCGAGACATGCGTACAGTTCAGTGCTACAGTTGCAAAGATTATAGGCATATTACTGCCCATTGTGCTAAAAATTTCTGCAGCTACTGTAAACAGAAGGGGCACATCATCAAAGAATGCCTAACACGTCCTTAAAACCGACCCATGAATGCTTATCATGCTACTGCTACTGGCTACACTTTAGATGGGGTAACCAGCACTCAAAATCTCGCTCTAGTGTCATCTTCCATTGCTGCCACACCTACCCTTACACCAGAAATGGTGTAGCAAATGATTGTATCGGCATGTTTTCGCTTTAGGGCTGCAAGGTAAGGGTACTATACGTACTATACCCCCTCAATCTTGGCTTGTTGACTCTACTGCATCCAATCACATGACCAGTTCTCCTAATATGCTTAGCAAGGTTCGTAAGTACACTGGTTCTTCTAATATTCAAGTTTCTAATGGCCATCATTTACCGATTACTGGGGTTGGTGATATCGTACCATCACTTACTAATATTTTTGTATCACCTGGGCTTTCTACAAGTCTTATCTCGGTTGGACCGTTAGTAGACGATAATTATATTGTTCAGTTTTCTCATGATGGTTGTCATGTGCAGGATCCAGTGTCGGATAGGACAATAGCGAAGGGGCCTAAAGTTGGGAGACTATTTCCATTATACTTTTCCATTCCTAGTATCATTTCTTTGGCTTGTACTACTGTCTCCAATAATTGTGAATGTAACATCCCGAAAAATCGAGGGTCGAGTAGTCACTCAACTCTCGAGTTTCCAGAACATCACTTATGCAACATAGATAATGATGATTGAATGTTGACTGTATTAGAGTAGTGAACATGAGTGAGATTAAGCCAAACAACATATCATACTCCAGAGACAGTTAAATTTGCAAGCGGAAGACTGTGATAGATAGATAAAATATATAAAAACTGTGGTGAGTCTCCAGAGTATGATAACATTATTAGGTTAATAAATTTCAAGTACATTTCTAAAATATACCACATGTATAAGTGTAATGTCTTCTATTCCAAGTACCATAGCCCCGTCAATATAATACTAGGTCTTCATAGACCTGTCAGAGAGTTACATGTAGGAGAGTTCCTCCTCAACATCATAGTAGTCCGGCTCTGCTTCATAAGCATCATCATCCCCTGAAACTCAACAAATCTGGTTGATGTGTACAACACCGTCCCGTAACGTGGGAGTGAGTAGCTAACTCAGTGGAACAATAAAGCATAGGTTAACATGTTATCGACTCAGTCAAGCAGTAATGATAAAGCAGTACAATCAAACACTCCTAACTACTCTTATTAATGCAAGTATGGATGCAGTCATGATGTATGCCCTCACCACACCCTCCCTCGTGTGACACCATCTCACGTTCGCGGCATGCTTTCATCCCTCAGTGCTCCACATCTTCCAGGCACATGCAATGCATGATGAGCATGATTACCGAGTTTTTAATTAGTCCATTTTAAACTGCAGGATTGGGAAACTAAGGTACCTCCCTTGTATCATTCCCAAACATGATCCATTCTAGGGTCGTCAGTCCTAATTAATATCAGACGATGGTGTGTTTTCTAGGTCACTGCAAAGGCTGCCAGGGCTGTTACGTATAAAGGTTACACCACTCCCCCATTACCTCTTAAACGATTCATCACAATACAGAAACAGGCTTAGTTCATACTCTATATACCGCAGCAAACCCTAAGGCTCACTGCGATTTCAGAATATGCTCGAGGTCACTACAAAGGGCTGTCAGGGCTGTTACGCACAAAGGTTGCACCGCTCCCCCATCACCTTATCAATGTAGGCCGACAACACGAATATAGTGTCCCATACCACCATAATCGGCTCACGAGTCTGGTTGCTCACTGGTCACTACGGGGAGGCACGTGGCCCCAGCGTAGGCCGACAGCTCGACCACGGTGTCCCATACTACCATGCCCGGCTCATGAGTCTTAGCGGATCGAGGTACCATGGTTAAAAGGGATTCCACTGGTAAGTTTGGTACCCTAGGTTCAAGCAAAGGCGTCCAAACATGGTGAACATACATAAGACAGATCGGGTTACTTGACGAGTTCGGCTAGCTCGAGAGCACATAAAGTTGAATACAGGCATCAATATACAGGCATCAATATACATGACATTTCAACAAACACTTTAAAATACAGGCATCAATATACATGACATATGTTGATCACATAGGTATAAGGGCAAATCCTTTCACTAGGGAGTTACCCCAATCATAACACGCATACACCCACGACGGATAGTCATGGCAAGCAGGAATCCAAGTTCCATATTCATTCAGTCATTTCTACAAGCACTTGGGCCACATATTTTAATATAGGTAGTGAAATATTGGCCGTGGCGTGATTTAGGGCAAATCCTTTCGTCAAAGGGGGATCGCCAATACAACAATCATATATCCATGACAATTAGTCATGGTGAGCATGAATGAGAATTCTATACTCATTCAGTCATTTTCACAAACACTTAGAATACACTATTACAACATACATGGTGTATGTTAGCAAAACATGTATTAGGGCTATCCTTTCGCCAAACAAGTATTTTATCCATGTATAATATATTCATACAGTAAATAATCATGGCAAATACATCTTCAAACGTTATGCGTATACGGTATATTCTAGAATACACACTTTCAACATACATAGTGTATATAAGCAAAACATGTATTAGGGCGAGTCCTTTCGCCAAACAAGCAATTTATCCACATATAATATATCATACAACAATTAATCATGTCAAACACATTTCCAAAATTTGTACGTATACGGTACTTTCTACAAATACCTAGAGTATGTAGAATTCCATATTTTTCATCTTTAATCGAAACGGAAAACAGACAGCACTTTGTACATGTGCAATTGCATGCAGATCATGAATCTATCATTATCTGACATTGAAAGCGTTGAAAACCATAACCTATACACCTAAAGTCCGCACCTTTTGTCGTAGAATCGTAACGGAGTCGATAGGTTTGCTAAGCTTCCGTATTCGGTAGTTTGGCAACCTATAAAACAAAATAGGTTAGCTATTTCATAACCTACAACCACCCAAGCCCCAAATCAGATTAGGGTTAGGGTTTCTTACCTAGAAACGGAGCTGGAATCGCCGGGAAAGCGATTAGAACGGAGCGGTGTAGCTCGTAAAACGGTAGGGAAGAGTGGTAGGGAGGTTCTCCCACTGCTCCCACACTTTCTCTCTCTTTTCTCTCTTCTCTCTCTAGGTTTTCTCTCAAATTCGTATGGTTGCAATGAGAGAGGGTTTAAGGTCCTTATATAGCCTAAAAACTCACCGAAACAGACTCCAGGTCAAAGTATACTTAGGTTATAACCAAAGCGGGTCAGTTTCAGCTCAACGGAGGACTTTTGGCGGGCCTCCTTGAGCCAAAGGTCGGACTTAAGCTCACCGACAATGGATCTAGGTTCTATTAAGTTTTTGTTCCAGTAGGGTTCTCAGATCACGCATGGCGAACCAGTTTCAGTTCAACGGTCAGCGGATCTCGATCGGAGATTCCGAGTACATGTAAATGTGTATGAAATTTCTCCTGATCCGAGGGTGTAATTTGGTCTGATTCTGATGGTCTGGTTGCTTAAAACTGATCCGCAAGCGAGAGGTGCTAGATTACTATTCAAGATATTTTATTTTGAATTAATTTCACATTTCTCACACTATTCACTCCGAGCTCAAGCGAATAGCGCTGGGACACTATCTGGATTTGATTTCCGAGATGGTTGTCAAGCCCATCGAGGCAGTCCTAGTTCCTTAACTTCGTGTTAATCGGACTTCTGACGTGCGGTCTAGATCCGATATGGAGTTTCAAGATGCTCCCGAGGGCAGCCGGGTAATGAGATTGATCCTAGATTTTAGGGTAACCTAGCGTCAATGATTCTACAAGTTTTGGGTCTTGCAGATCGTATTTAAAGTGATTGGTGCTAATTTCACAGGCACTCTAGTTTAACACTAGCTAAATCTCGCCTAATTTCTAAAGGATTTAGTCCTGAGTGATTTCGGTCTGAGGTGGTACTTAGTCTTTTGTAGCAATGTTTAGTTTAAGTATTGTTCTTCGTCACCTAAACTTTCAGATAGTGTCTAATGTGAAAGTACTTAGAAAATTTAAAGAACAAGGTAGTGAAGGGTGGGATTTGTGAAGGAAATGGGTTCAAAAGCTGGTTTAGACATTGGGATTCAGTTCTGACAGGTTAATAAGGTGTTAGGAGCGACTCATCGCCTAAGGACGTCTAATCCCAGGTTGGCAAAAATCCAGGATGTTACAGTGAAGTATGACACAAACATTTAGGCCATCCAAACAATGTTGTTTTTATCTCATTTATTGAATTTTGGTTCGTTGGGAAAAAAAGATTCTTCTTTGCCTCATGCTTTGTCTTTTGATTGTTCTACGTGTAAAATCGAAAAAAAGTAAGATTCTTCCCTTCCCTTCTTCCGGGAGTAGGGAAAAGAATTGCTTTGACCTTGTTTGTAGTGATGTATAGGGCATAACTCCTGTCATTTCTCATGCTCATTATAAATATTTTGTGACATTCATAGATGACCATAGTTGGCGTGCTTGGGTATATTTTCTGCACTATAAGTCTGAACTCATTGCTGTTTTCAAATCGTTTCTAGCATATGTTGAGAATCAATTTACCACTAACATTAAGACTTTACGATCTGATTCTGGTGGAGAATATGGCTCATAAATTTCTTGAGTTTCTTCGTCACAAAGGAATTGTTTCTCATCGCTCATGTCCTTATATGCCTCAATAGAATGGCGTGGCTGAGTGCAAAAATCGATATTTGTTAGATGTTACTAGGACCTTGTTACATGCATCTTCTATTCCTCCTAAATTTTGGGTTGAAGCTTTAGCTACAGTAGTATATTTGATTAATAGGTTGCCTTCTAAAGTGCTAAATTTCGACTCTCCATACTATCGTTTGCATAAACAACACTCTAGCTTTCTTGACTTACCCACTTTTGGATGTGTCTGTTTTGTGCATCTACCTTCGCATTAACGTCACAAACTCTCTGCGCAATCTATGAAATGTGTTTTTATGAGATATAACTTATCTTAAAAAGGATTTGTGCTATGATGCTTCTTCCAATAAATTTCATATATCTTGTAATGTCGTTTTCTTTGAACATCAATATTTCTTTCTGTTACGACCTTGGTTTTGGCGGTGGACATGGGATCGAGTGAAGGGACGAGGTGAGGGCGGAATAGATTTAGGTGTCTTCTTTGGTCGACCAATGGTGAGAGAAAAAAAACTATAGGATTGTTAAAGGGATCCAATCCCTGCTGCAAACAGCTTTTTGGATATAAACTTCATGTCCTTCATTCATTCATTTCCCATTTTTATTTACAACTTTTCTCACTACACACCCAACTTTTCCCACTACACGGATGTGGGGATGTCTTCCCTAAAACTAGGACTAAAAATAAGGAAACTACCTAAGACTCATGCATGAAATAAGGAACTAATACAACTACTACTGACCTTACTTGCAAACATGCCTAAAACCATGCCTAAATACATGCAAATAGAATGACCATTTCCGGTTTGTAACACTTTCCTAGTTCTATTGCATCATCTCCTACAGTTTCTGTTCCTCCTCACTTTGATGATTTGATGTGCCCTCCTGAACACTTCAAGCCTGGTTTTTTGTCTGAACGCCGTCGACTAACTCTACCCCTTCTAATGTCTGATCTGTCACTTGATCCCGTATTGCATCCTCCTCGATGATCTGGCCGTACTTCTCATCAATCGGATAGGTATGGTTTCCTTCATACCTCCTTCACAACTACCTTATCAACTGTGTCGATTCCTAATTCCTACTCACAAGCTGATAAACATGAGTGTTGGAGAAAGGCTATGCAGAAAGAACTTCAAGCTCTTCAAGAAAATCAGACTTGGGACATGGTCCCTTATCCTTCTCATGTCAAGCTAATTGGGTGTAAGTAGGTTTTTCCTGTGGAACTTCTGCCTGATGGGTCTGTGGACCGTTATAAGGCTCGTTTGGTTGTCATTGGTAACCGCCAGGAGTATGGGGTTGACTATGAGGAGACCTTATAAGGCTCGTTTGGTTGCCCTTGGTAATTGCCAGGAGCATGGGGTTGATTATGAGAAGACCTTTGCTCCTGTCGCTAAAATGACCACTGTGCGTACTATTATTGCCATTGCAGCCTCTCAGGGATGGTCCCTTTGCCAGATGGATGTAAAGAACACATTTCTACATGGTGATTTACAGGAAGATGTTTACATGACACATCCTCCTGGCCTCTGCTTGTTGTCGACGTCGAATGTGTGTAAGCTAAAGCACTCTCTGTATGGTTTGAAATAGGTTCCTCGGGCTTGGTTTGATAAGTTCCGGGCTACCTTTGATTTTCTTTCATCCAAAGCCAGTATGATTCTTCGTCGTTTCTTCGTACGACTTCTGTTGGTATCGTTCTTCTTCTAGTTTATGTCGACGACATTGTCATCACTGGGACTGATTTTGCCCTCATTGATCAACTCAAGTAGCATCTTCATGATTCATTCCATATGAAGGATTTGGTCCTCTCTGGTATTTCCTCGGTTTGGAAGTTCAGTCCGATTCCTCTGGGGTTTTCCTACATCAACATAAATACATGGAGGACTTGATTTCTTTGTCTGGTTTACAGGATTCCTCTTCAGTGGATACCCCTTTGGAAGTGAATGTCGAGTATCGACGTGAGGAGGGGGACTCCTTCCTGATCCCGTGGTGTTTCGACAGTTAGTTGGTAGTCTTAATTATCTCACTATTACACGGCCTGACATCTCATTTGTTGTCCAACAAGTCAGTCAATTTATGCAGTCTTCTCGCCACTTTCATCTTGTCGCAGTCCACCGAATTATTCGATATCTCTGGGGTTCCTTTCACCGTGGCTTGTTCTTCTCTACTATTGGGATGAGGTGGATTGTGATCTAGACCCTTCACTAGACAACCTAGAAATGTTTTAAGGTCGACCCGTGCGACCATGGTTGAATACATACTCGATTTCAACGTTCGTTTTCAATGAACTTCGCCAATTGGCGAAATCGGGATACCTATGACTGTTTCTATGTTCCGTCGCTCCCTCCTAAGTCAGAGTGCGTCAGTGTGCGTCGTGTGACCATAACCCAGGTCCGGTTTAATCCAAATCATGCTCTGATACCATCTTGTAATGCCCTGAAAATCGGAGGTCGAGCATAAACTCAACTCCCGAGTTCCAAAACATCACTTATGCAACAAAATGAATGATGATTGAATGTTGACTGTATTCGTGCATTGAACATGAGTGAGATTAAGCCAAAACAGCATATCATACTCCAGAGACAGTTAAATTTGCAAGCGGAAGACTGTGATAGATAGATAAAATATACAACCTATGATGAGTCTCTAGAGTGTGATAACATTACCAGGTTAAATAAATACAAGTGCAGTTCTAAAATGTACCAAATGTGAGGAAGTGTAATGCCTCCAATCCCATGTACCATAGCCCCGTCAATACAACATCAGGTCTTCATTGACCTGCCAGAGAGATACAGATAGGAGATTTCCTCTTATCATCACAGAAGTAGTCCGGCTCTGCTTCACAAGCATCGCCAATACATAAATCATGAATCCATGACAATTAGTCATGGCGAGCATGAATGAGAATTCCATACTCATTCAGTCATTTTCACAAACACTTAGAATACACTATTACAACATACATGGTGCATGTTAGCAAAACATGTATTAGGGCTATCCCTTAGCCAAGCGAGTATTTTATCCATGGATAACATATTATTACAGCAAATAATCATGATAAATACATCTCCAAAATTTATACGTATACAGTATTTTCTAGAATACGCAATTTTAACATACATAGTGTATATAAGTAAAACATGTATTTAGGCGAATCCTTTCTCCAAATAAGTATTTTACCCATAGATCGTATATCCATACAACAAATAAACATGTCAAACACATTTCCAAAAAAAATAGGTATACCGTACTTTCTACAAATACTTAGAGTATGTAGAATTCCATATTTTTCATCTTTAATCGAAACGGAAAACAGACAGCACTTTGTACATGTGCAATTGCATGTAGATCATGAATCTATCATTATCTGACATTGAAAGCGTTGAAAACCACAACCTATACACCTAAAGTCCACACCTTTTGTCGTAGAATCGTAACGGAGTTGATAGGTTTGCTAAGCTTCCGTATTCGGCAGTCTGGCAACCTATAGAACGAAATAGGTTAGCTATTTTACAACCTAGAATAGTCTAAACCCCAAAACAGATTAGGGTTAGGGTTTCTTACCTAGAAACGCAGCTGGAATCGCCGGGAAAGCGATTAGAACGGAGCAGTAGAGCTCGTGGAGCGGCAGGGAAGGACGGCAGGGAGATTCTCCCACATCTCCCTCACTTTCTCTCTCTTTTCCCTCTCTCGAATCCCAAATTCGTATGGCTGCCATGAGAGAGGGTTTAAGGTCCTTATATAGTCTCAAAACTCACCGAAATAGACTCCTGTTCAAGGGTTACTGCTAATATAGGTATTTCGTCACTTTTCCAGCACAAAAGAGAGGTTCTGGTGGCCCTCATTGAGTCAAACGTCAGACTTAAGCTCACCACACATGGATCTATATGGGATTACGTTTTCGACTCGATCGGATTTCCAGATCGCACGTGGCGGAGCACTTTCAGATCAACGGTCAGTGGGCCACGATCCGAAATTCCAAGCACATGTAAATGTTCCTGAAATTTTTCTTAATCCGAGGGTGTAATTTAGTCTGATTCTGACGGTCTGGTTGCTTAATACTAATGCGCAAGCGAACGGTGCCAGATCACTATTCCAGATATTTATTTTGTAAAGGGAATAGTGTTTTTCACACTCCCTCGCTTCGGATCCAAACGAATGGCCGTGGGACATCGGCTGGACCTGATTTTTGAGATGATTGTCAAGCCAAGTGAGGTGGTCCTAGTTCCTTAACTTCGTGCTAATCGGACTTTCGATGTACGGTCTAGACCTAATACGAAGTTTCAAGTCATTCCCGAGAGTAGCCGGGAAATGAGTTTGGTTCTAAACTTTAGGGTAACCTAGAGTCACTGATTTTACAAGTTTTGGGTCTTGCAGTTTGTATTTAAAGCGATCCCAACGGATTTCATGGCTAATCAAGTTTTGCACTTAGTTAACTTTGTTAAATTTCTAAAGGATTTAATCCTAATTGTTTTCTGGTTGAGATGGTACTTAGGCCTTTGCAGTTTGTATATAAAGTGATCCAGGTTTTACTACTTAGCTAGTTTAAGATAGTGTCTAGGGCGAAAGTGCTTTGAAAAATTGAAAGCACAAGGTAGTGAAGGGTGGGATTTGTGAAGAAAATGGTTTAAAAAGGGGATTTGAGGCTTTAATTGAGCGTTTGGGAAGTTAAACCTGTGTTAGGATTGACCCATCGCCTAAGGACGTTTAATTCCAGGTTGGCAAAAATCCGGGATGTTACATAAAACCTTAACCGTAACCTAAACCTATAACCTTAAAACCAAAACCTATGAGCTAAAACGTTAACCTATAACCTATAACCTAAACTTATAACCTATAACCTTACCTTAACCTAAACCTAAAACCTAAACCTTAACCAATAACCTAAAACCTAAATGTATTCTCAAATCCCTAAACCTAAACCTACACCTAATCCTAATCTCAACTCCCTAACCTAAACCTAAACATAAACTTGAAAACCCAAACCTCAACCCGATCCCTAACCCGAACCCAATTTCCTAAACGTAAACCTTAACATATTCTCAATTCCCTAAACCTATAGCTTATAAGACCTAAAACCTTAACCTATAACCTATAACTTAAACTTATAACTTATAACCTTACCTTAACCTAAACCTAAAACCTAAACCTTAACCAATAACCTAAAACCAAAACCTAAACATAAAACCTAAATGTATTCTCAAATCCCTAAACCTAAACCTACACCTAATCTTAATCTCAACTCCCTAACCTAAACCTAAACCTGAACTTGAAAACCCAAACCTGATCACGAACCAGACCCGATTTCTTAAACCTAAACCTTAACCTATTCTCAATTCCTTAAACCTAAGCCTTAACCTAAACCTAAACCTTAACCTAAACTTAAAAACAAAACCTAAACCTAAACCTATAATTTAAAACCTAAACCTAAAACTAAAACCTGAATGTATTCTCAAATCCCTAAACTTAGACCTACACTTAATCCTAATCTCAACTCCCTAACCTAAACCTAAACTTGAAAACCCAAAGCTAAACCCGATCCCGAACCCAAACCCGATTGATGTAATAATGTAGCCCAATCACATGGCAACAAACAAGAATGTATCCCTTTTAACACATGCCCCTTTTTACAAAGCTTTAATTTTTGTTGTTGTTTCTATTAATTGAAACACTTTTTTGCATTATTTGCTCGTATTAGTTTTATTTTAATGATCAGTTTTATTTTAAAAAAGTGTCCACTTTTTTGGTTGAAGTTTCTGCAATTCTTCATGATTTTGAATTATAATGTTTTGTTAGTTGAATATTTTTTTATTAGATGAAATACACGAAAAGAAAATTGTTGCTGATTTTTTTCCTTTTTTTTTTTTTTACTTATGAAGTTAAACTTATATGGATTATGCGTGGATGAATGTAATGTGGATAAGATTGTTTGTGTTTGGATGGATGTAGTTTATGTTTGAATGGATTTACGTAGTTTGGGTTTAGATGGATGTGAATGTGAATGTGATGAAATATATTGTATAACAGGTGTATATCAGGAAGAATACAGTAATAGTTCAAATTTGAAAATGTCCTTTAAGGGTCATAAGAGACGGCCCATAGCAGTCCTTTTAAAGGATGGTCCATGACTGTTCTTTAAAAGGATGGTCCATGACCGTCCTTTTAAGGCTCATAAGAGACGGTCCATGATAGTCCTTTTTAAAGACGGTCCATGGCTGTCCGTCGAAGGCTCATAAGAGATGGTCCATGACAGTCCTTTTTAAGGACAGTTCTTGATAGTCCTTTTAAAGGAGGTCCATGGCCGTCCTTTTTAGGCTCATAAGAGACGGTCCATGACAGTCCATTTTAAGGACGGTCCATGACCGTCCTTTTTTAGGACAGTCCATGATCGTCTTTTTTTCGTCAATAAGAATGATGGTTTTCAACCGTCCTTTAAGTAATAGGACACGTCAAAATTTGACGGCCTATGCGACGGTCCATGACCGTCCTTTTTGGTCATTTGAGGCAGTTTTGGACCGTCCTGTTTTCGCTGTTTTGGCGTAGTGCAACAGCATAATCAGAAGCATCACACAAGCTCAAAAGGTAAACTCCAATTAGGTGATTGGATGATTGGAGCTGAAGTTAATAAATGCTTTAACTTATCAAAAGCTTTCTAACAATCATCATTAAGGACAAATGCAACATCTTTAACTAATAAATTGCATAAGAGTAGAGAAATTTTGCTAAAATCCTTAATGAATCTCCTGTAGAATCCTGCATACCCTAAGAACGATTTAATCTCCTTCACCGATCTAAGTAGAGGAAGACTATAAATTAGATCAATCTTGGCCTTATCAACTTCAATGCCTTTACTTGAAACAACATGCCCGAGTACAATCCCTTTTTCAACCATAAAATGACACTTTTCCCAATTCAATACCAGGTTCATTTTTTTTACACTTTTCTAAGATAAGAGATAGATGGTATAAACATTCATCAAATGAAGAGCCAAAAATTGAAAAATCATCCATGAAAACCTCAAGGAAATGCTCAACCATGTTTGAAAAAATATTCATCATGCATCGTTGAAAAGTAGCAGGTGCATTACACAACCCAAATGGCCTACGCCGATAGGCATATGTACCAAAAGGGCATGTAAATGTGGTTTTTTTCTTGATCCTCGGGAGCAATGGGAATCTGATGATACCCGGAATAACCATCCAGGAAACAATAATAGCTATACCCTTCCAATCTCTTAAGCATCTGGTCTATGAAAGGAAGAGGAAAGTGATCCTTCCTTGTAACCAGGTTCAGTTTACGGTAATCAATACAAACTCGCCAACCCGTAGTCACACGGGTTGTCACTAATTCATTATTGTCATTTTTGTTCACCGTAATCCCAAACTTTTTGGGAACAACTTGAACTGGGCTAACCCACGTGCTATCTGAAATGGGGTAAATGATACCAACATCTAACAATTTAAGCTCCTCCGCTCGAACGACCTCTTTCATGTTAGGGTTAAGCCTCCTTTGCATTTCACGCGACGTTTTTGCATTTTCTTCAAGATGAATACGATACATACACATAGTGGGGCTTATTACCTTTATGTCTGTTATTGGCCACCGAATAGCTGCCTTATATTCTCTAAGAACATTAAGCAACTTACCCTCCTGTTCCTCATCAAGGTTAGAAGCTATGATGAAAGGCAAGGTTTCAGAAGGACCTAAAAATGCATACATGAGAGTTTAAGGTCAAGTTTGGGTGGTTTCTCAATAAACCGGAACAGTTTAGACTCAGATGGTGGAAGAAGTTCTACTTTAGCTTTCCATTTTATAGTATCCATTACAGGATTAGAGTCAAGCAATGCATTGACTTCTTGGATGGAACTTTCTATGTCAAAATCTAAGCTAAAATGTGTTAAACAAGTCTCAAGAGCGTCTTCGGAAGATTTAAGGAAAGAGTCATGCACTAGAGTGTCAATCATGTTCACTTCAAATATATCATCCGAGTCTGCCGGTTGTTGTCCAGCATTAAAAACATTGAGTTTAATCTTCATGTTACTAAAATACAACTTCATAATTCCATTCCTACAATTTATGATAGCATTGGATGTGGCCAAGAATGGATGTCCCAGGATAACCGGGATTTGACTAATAGGATTCTGAACAGGCTGAGTATCTAGAACGATGAAATCCACTGGAAAATAAAACTTATCAACGTCGATTAGCACATCCTCAATAACACCATGGGACACTTTGATAGATCTATCAGCTAGTTGGAGTGTTACTTTAGTTTATTTCAGTTCACCAAGTCCTAGTTACTCATATGCAGAATATGGCAACAAATTAACGCTCGCACTTAAATCAAGCAATGCCTTCTCAATCTTATGATCTCCGATGACACAGGAAATTGTGGGAGCTCCTGGATCCCTAAATTTAAGAGGTGTGTTGTGTTGAATCATGGAGCTGAATTGCTCCGCAAGGAAGACCTTCTTGTGAACATTCAGCTTATGCTTTTGAGTGCATAAATCTTTAAGAAACTTAACGTAAGCAGGGACTTGCTTGATAGCATCAAGCAACGGAATGTTAATTTGCACTTGCTTAAACATCTCCAATATATCATTAAAGTTGTTTCCTTTCTTAACTGGTGTCAGACGTTGAGGAAAAGGTGCTTTTGGCACATAGGATGGCACAAGAGTGGTTCCTTGAGAGTCAGAGTACTTTTGGACTTTGGATGCACTAGTATGTCTCTCCGCTTCATTTTGGTCTTTCGATTTGGAATTTAATTCTTTCCTAGGCATCTCTACTTTGTTCTCGATCTGTTTGTCGGACCTAAGGGCACTAATTGATTTGGCTTGTTCATGATATTGTTCTTGGTTTGAATTAGAGCCAATCTAAAACTGTCCTTTAGGATTTCCCACAGGTTGGCTAGGGAACTTGCCCTTCTCTCTCTCACTCAATGTGGCAACAAGTTAACCCAACTGTACTTCTAGCTTGGCAATGGATTGTGCATTTGCATGTAAGCTTTGTTGATTGGCTTGTAAAGTTTGTTCGACATCTTTTTGAAATTGAAGAGAACTCTGCATAAACAGATTGAGTGTATCTTCAAGAGATGGTTTCCTTGATTGTGCAGGAAGTTGTTGATATTGTGGAAACTGTTGAAGTTGTTGACTGCCAACTTGGGGGTAAGGTTGCATAGGAGGATTTCCAGATGGTCCTCCTTGTTGTGGTCCTTTTGCCCAAGAAAAATTTGGATGTCTAGACCACCCTGGGTTGTAGGTGTCTGAGTAAGGATCATTCCCAGTTCTCTGAAAAGTGTTCATAGCATGCACTTGTTCAGAGAGAAATTCTAGAAATTCTGCACTAGATGGACAAGACTGTGTAGGATGGGCGGGACTGGAACATATGGCACAGACTTGATTTGAGTTGTTTGTGGAGGTCCATTATTTAACATCAAAGCATTAACTTTCTTTGGCAGGCTATCAATCTTAGCATAAAGATCTGTCATGACTCCTATCTCATATATACCTCCTTTCTTCTGTGGTTGAGGACTTCTTTCACCTCTATTTAAATAGTCCCATTACTGGGAGTTTTCACACAAGGTTTCAAAGAAATTTCACGCACTACAACAAACAGTACTTTTAGCGACGAAAATTTTCGTCGCTAAAAGCCATATTTTCGCAGCTAAATACTTTTAGCGACGAAAATTTTCGTTGCCAAATTCGTCGCTACAAGACCGAAGTGAAAGGTATTTATCAGCGAAAAATTCAAATCGTCGCTAAATGCTAGATTTTTAGCGACGAAAATTTTCGTCGCTAAAAAAAATTTCCGACCTTTAGCAGCGAAAATTTTTGCTGCCAAAAAAAATTCAGGACTTTTAACAGCGAAACTTTTCGCCGCCAAAAAAACTTGTAAGACTTTTAGCAGCGAATATTTTCACCGCCAAATAATTTTCCAAAAATTTTTAGCACCGAAATTTCCAAGACTTTTAGCAGCGAAAATTTTCGCCGCCATATAATTTTCCAAAAATTTTTAGCACCGAAAATTTTGGCCGCCAAATAATTTCCAAGACTTTTAGCAGCGAAAATTTTCGCCGCCAAATAATTTTCCAAAAATTTTTAGCACCGAAAATTTTGGCCGCCAAAACAATTTCTAAGACTTTTAGCAGCCAAAAGTTTCGCCGCCAAAAAAACTTCTAAGACTTTTTAGCAGCGAATATTTTGGCCGCCAAAAAATTTCCAAGACTTTTTAGCCGCAAAAATTTTCGCTGCAAAATAATTTTCCAAACTGCAGGTCTTTTTTAGCAGCGAAAATTTTCGCCGCTAAAAAACTTGTAAATTTTAGCAGTCCACTTTTAGCGACGAAAAGTTTCGTTGCTAAAAGTCGTCCCACACAAAATTCCTGATATACACCTGTTAACAATATATTTCATCATATTCATCCTAATATACACCTGTTATGTAATATATTTCATCATATTCACATTCACATCTAGCTAAACCCAAACTAGTAAATCCATCCAAGCCTCGGTTATAAATAGAGGCTAAAAATGTTTAATTTTTTTAAATATTTATTTAAACTCACTACCAAAAAACAGGGCAATGCCACCAACAAAAATTGAGTCAATACCCGTTTCGAGGAAACATGGCCTCAAACTTCTAAAAACCATGTCGCTTTCCAGCTCTGACGTATTCCCCAACTACCCTTTAACTAACATCAACTACTATCCTTCTCTACAACAAAGCTTTTACGGAAACAAAAAGGAACATAACTGACTTGGTGCAGATCGACTACTCGCACTTGATAGAGCAGTAAATGTGGCGGACAGAGTAGGGAGGCACCGAAACCAACGGTCCCAAGCATGAGGAAGAAACCATAGCATATGCAAGCCATGTACCGAAAGAAAGACGTTTGCATGAAACCAGACATCCGACCGAGCATGATAGTAGTAGAGGCAGTATGCATAGATAAATAAGCCAGTTGATCCTCCACAGAGAAAAGACATGCATCAGATCAAACAGAATGATCACGTAATGGGACCTGCGAAGCATTATAGTAATAGGGGAAAACAAGCCTAAATAGGAAGCACTATAAATCACTGTGGAATTCTTGAGTTTCTAGAAGAAGACGTGGGCCCATGATTATTCAAAGTTCATGCATGGGCCATCTACTGTGAGGCCATGATATTGATGGTTTAGATTGTTGAACCATGGGCCATCTACAGTGGGTCCCATTACTTGGATGGATTGGATTCTAGGTACATGACATGTGAACAGCAGGAGAGGCCCCAGCAATTTATTTTTAACCAGCACCTAATTTTCATGCTTGCAAACCCATACACCTAGAGTTGATGTCTGCAGATTTACTTATCAAACGTGCATGGGAAACACTACTCCAAAGTAAAACAAAAGAAGAAGGTAGGTAGAATATATGAAGCACCATACCCTTCGAACAGCAACCAAATATTCGATCCCCAAAAGGGTTCCATGACAAATTTCCCATTCTTGTCTACATTGAAAGAAATAGCAAGAGGATTATAAAAGAAATAAACTAGCAATAGTCAAGCTCATTCCATCAATAGCAGTAATTACACCATGAAGACAACAGTACCAGTTCCTTCATAATCATTACCTGCATTTGTAATAAGATATTCAGTGTTTCATGAACTAGTGAAGGATGCATGTACTTAAGTGTGGCACCTAGTGCTTGAGCACAAGTTCCCCGAACAGGGGTAACAACCTGATCAAAAACATAATCTCCAAAACTGCATCAACAGATCAAGGAAAAGATTCACTAAATGAAAATCACTCAACAAAAAGAAGAAGAGCAAGAACATGGACAAATGCAAGAGCACTTTAATAAGAATGAATCAAAGCAGGGAAAAAATAAACATTTGAAAAGCTCCACTCAAAACCATGAAAGTAGCATTAATTATGGTTCTTTCCTTTATATTTTCTTGGAGAGAGAGAGAGAGAGCATTAATGATGGTTCATTGTCCATGTGGATACAAAGCTCTTATTCAACATAAACCAGAGGCCTTCACAGGCAGAGTAAGAGACTCGAATTGAAAATAGATAAATAAAAAGCATACCGATCTAATGATAGTACACAAAGGAAGCGAATAGCACAATCTTGAAGGATTTCCCAATTTTTAATCCATGAATGCCTTGCAACTTTGATCAATTTCATCAGTTTGCAACCTTCGGGCAGATTAGTCAGCAAGTGCTTCATGTCAGAGCTCCCATCTTCAAAGAAGATTTTCTGTTCAGCTGCATTGCCAGGTTCTCCTTTACACTGAAAATGAAAGCCATCGAGACATGAATCAGGCTCTAACTTACCAGGAGCAACAGTAAGTCCATCAGATTTGAGCCTCCCATCAGGTGGGCTTCACTGTTTAGATCTTCTAGCCTAAATCTCAGGTGGGCTTCACTGTTTAGATCTTGTACCCTAAATCTCAGGTGTGCCATTCTGGCCTGAGGACTGAAGCATACTGATTTTTAAGTAGAACATATAAAAAGTGTGGCCCACATAATTGAAAGCTTAGATCTTGCATGCCATATTGGCAAGTCAGAATGGGCAGCACTCTACACCTGTAAGGCTGAACGAACCAGCTGATTGAGATTGTATGCAAACCTCAGGTGGGCCTCATTCTCTGAAATATACAACTCCCTAGCAATGAAACCATAAAGCCCTGAACTTTCTTTTCACAGAAACAATAATTCAATGATGGCAGCAGTGGGTTTCTTTCCAAGCAATTTCCATTGATGATTTATGGTTGTTGAAGTGGGCCTGTGAACATCAACACAAGCCAGATTATATTTTTTTTTTGAAAAATTAATTTAATTTTATTCTTATCTTCTTGTGCTGTGAAATGAGTACAAGTCCCCATCCTGACTTCTTTTTCAGGCATTAAGAAGACTACAAGCACATGAGAAGAAGATAACCATGAAATTAAATCAAAGGATGAAATAGAATTTCAAAATTTTAGTCATAAATCAATATGCTAATTGCCATATCATCTTTGCAAGTGTTGTCTCTCTTAACCTTGGAAGTCTGTCCATGATTTTTGAGCAAAACCTTTAAAATGGAAAGTCAGTTCAACATCCAAGCAACTGAAAATGAAAATGGGTGCTGACCTTGAGTTGCAAGTCCAAACATTTTGTTCAAAGAAAATCCCTTATTCATTTCCTGATGAACCCATGAATGAAACTCTAGTTCACAACGGAACTAGGGAATATATGACTCTTTCACAGGAACAGGAAAGCAATCTGAAAAAAAAAATGAAAATAGAATGTCACAACAAGTAATTGGACCAAACGTGCAAGAAAGAAAATAGTATAAGAGAACCTTGCCTTAGCCTCTACTCTACTATGAGACAGGATCCAATTCAAAGCTTTGTATGCATACCATGTGAGTCTAAGTGCATCCAAGTGCATTTAACTATCTCCGAGTGTGGTGTAAGTGCATTTCTCAATATACTTAAAAGTCACTTAGACGCATCCAGACGCACTTAAAACGTGCCTAGCTGCACTTAGACATGCTTCTTAGCTTCGAAACAAACGAAATATCTAATGCAAATCTTATTTGCTCGAGTAAGAAAAGAGGGGGCAAACTCGCCATTCAATTGGCTTACAAAGGTGTCGGGCTCCACATGCCAACTGTAGCTGCCGTTTCTTCCAGGTTTGATCACCCATTGTGGCCAATCAAAGGGTATATCACCCCTTAGCTTACTGGATCAAATAAGATTAGCAGGGGGTCCTTCAACTGATCTATAAGAATTTCTACGTCTCATACTCATCTACTACAAGCAAATATCTCAAAAGGTAAAAAACAAAATTCACCCAGAACAGAATAGCAAACAAAAGAGAAAATAAAGCAGTTAACTTTCAACATTTCCAACAATACGTTCTTAAAAAAAAAAAAAAAAAAAAAAAAAAAAAAAAAAAAAAAAAAAGCAGAGACATTTAAACCAAGAAATTCAAAACAAAAATCAAAATTTCTAGAAGAGATTATAGAAATGTACCAGCAGTATCCCAGAGTCCAAGATTCACTGTCTGCCCATCAACCACTGCATTTGCACTGAAATTATCAAACACTGTAGGAACATAATCCTGTCTAAAACAAATACAAAAACCCACCAACGAAAAGCCATGAAATCCAAACATCTTCAGTTTGACCATATTTCAAAACACACCCCAAAATAAAGCAAAATGGACAACTGCTTTTACCTTGAGAACAGAGGTATCCACAATGAATTTTATTGCATCTGTCACCGCCGTGTTCGCAGATAATACATCCCAGTTTTCAGGCCTTACAAGAAAGATTCATAAAGAATTACATCCTGCCATAAGTTTTGAAAGCAATACACCACATAAATCTAACTGGTTGAAGCAGTGGGCATAGGCTTGAAATCTCCAGCAGGTTGATCCTAGATCAGATCAGAGCCTAACCCATTTCATATCAGGCTCATATTGATTAACCTAAAATTCAGGCCCAGGCGTAGGATCAGGCCTGGTGTAGATGTATTAAAGAAAAAAAAAGTCCAAACCTGATCGACTCCATTATTTACTGGGAAACTAAAGTTGTGGTTAATTTCCATTATTGTTTTCTTAAAAGTAACCACGAATGAGGAAATTTTCACCAAATGATCTACCATAAAATAACTTCAACATTTAATAAGAATAATCAACTAATAGTATAATCGAAACATTACTTGAGCAATTTGCAATGATACCCAAATGGTAAAAACATGCTCCATTGAATTGGTTTTTGGGACTACCTCAAGTTCCAGCTGCGGTTTGTAGGCACGCAAGTGGCATATTGTTGATGTGGAAACCGTCGATTAGCAACAGCAAAATCCGATGGTCACAAGATTTGTATGAGCGAGGTGAATGTAAAGATGAATTGTGTCCAGAGCACCAAAAATACTAATTGCGCACACATCCGCACATGAGTTCCCACTGCCACATGGCAGACAGATACAAAATCCAGGAAAATATCATTTATATATCAAGTTACAATCAGTGACAATTGATTCCAAAACTTTGGTAATCTGGCAGTGTGTGATGAATGATACATAGGCACTTAGAATTACTTAGAGATTGATCATGTGGCATACAAGCAGTTTAACTAAATCATCGAAATTATGCTACCTAGTGTAGATGTATCATAAAAGAAACTTAAGCTTATTTCCATGAATTCATTATCTCTCTCTCTTTTAATTTTTTAACTTTCCATTACAATAATAACTACCTGAAATTATGGCGTTTTCTCAAGATAGAAGTCCAATCCATTCCAACTTGTGCACCTGTTAGAACAAGCAATTCAAACAATCCTGCAACCAAGGTGTCCCGTATCGGTATCGGTTGGCGTAACGGTGCCTTCCGAAACCGATACGGATACGGGGGCGTAACGGCGATACGGGGGCGTAACGGCCCGTAACGGCGCAAAAATTTTTTTTTGCCAAAAAAATATAAAAAAATATGGATTAAATCCGGAATATTCTAAGCATTCCAAATATGCATTCATTTATAAATTGGAACATGTTTATGGTGGTGTAACGGTCCACTCTTTGGTGAGAAGTTGTATCGGACTGTCTGATGAATTTATGAACCAGATAACCTAAATTTGACTACAAAATTCATATATTTAATTTTCTAACTTACTATCAATGATAGATATATTAGAATGAATGTAATATGAAAATATCTTACATTTAGGTGTTTGCAGTTATTTTTGAGGGCCAAAATTCATGCGTAAATAGAAAAAAAAATTTAAAAAAAATATAAAATGGCACCCCAAATATGTAAAATGCACATTAACATGTTCTACTATGATTAACACATCATATGGCATCATTAAAACAGCAAAAGAATCATTAAGAAATGATTTTTCGAATTTTCAAAAAAAGGGCCAAAATAAATGCGTAAATAGAAAAAAATATAAAAAAAATATAAAATGGCACCCCAAATATGTAAAATGCACATTAACGTGTTCTACTATGATTAACACATCATATGACATCATTCAAACAGCAAAAGAATCATTAAAAAATGATTTTTCAAATTTTCAAAAAAATGGCCAAAATTCATGCGTAAATAGAAAAAAATATTTAAAAAATATAAAATGGCACCCCAAATCTGTAAGATGCACATTAACATGTTCTACTATGATTAACACATCATATGGCATGATTAAAACAGCAAAACAACTATTAAAAATTGATTTTTCGAATTTTCAAAAAAGGGGCCAAAATTCATGCGTAAATAGAAAAAAATATTAAAAAAATATGAAATGGCACCCAAAATCTGTAAAATGCACATTAACATGTTCTACTATGATTAACACATCATATGGCATCATTAAAACAGCAAAAGAATCATTAAAAAATGATTTTTCGAATTTTTAAAAAAAGGGCCAAAATAAATGCGTAAATAGAAAAAAATATTAAAAAAATATAAAATGGCACCCCAAATCTGTAAAATGCACATTAACATGTTCTACTATGATTAACACATCATATGGCATGATTAAAACAGCAAAACAACTATTAAAAATTGATTTTTCGAATTTTAAAAAAAGGGGCCAAAATTCATGCGTAAATAGAAAAAAATATTAAAAAAATATAAAATGGCACCCAAAATCTGTAAAATGCACATTAACATGTTCTACTATGATTAACACATCATATGGCATCATTAAAACTGCAAAAGAATCATTAAAAAATGATTTTTCGAATTTTCAAAAAAAGGGCCAAAATTTGGCCGATACGGGCCCGTAACGGCCCTGTAACGGCCGTAACGGCCCGTAACGGCCGATACGCCCCGTAACGGGCCCGTATCGGCCGATACGGGTACAAAATTCCGTAACGGCCGATACGACCCCGAAACGCGTAACGGTTCACACCGTTACCGTTACGTATCGGCCGTTACGGCCGATACGTAACCGTTTTGGCATACCATGCCTGCAACACATTTAAATGCCCAATCAGTCTCACTCCAATCTTATATATTGAATGCCTAATGTACAGTCTCTTGAATTGGTGCAAACCATACCTGAATTGAGTGTAATGAATCAAAGAACGAAGAAATTCGACATATAACTACATACAAGAAAGATAAAGGATATGCATATCTGGAGTGCTGTTATTCTCACATTGCTGTGAGAGAGTAGGGTTTCATTATATATATTGATCAACCTATGGAATTTTATGATCATATGAAAAATCTCTCTCAAAATTTTAAGATAAAGGACTTTAAAGACCTTCAGTACTTTTTAGGTAAGAGTGCTATCAATTTTGATCCTTTGAAAGAAGCTCATTGTTAGCTTAGTTGTAAAGTTTGGTTTATTGTGAAACAAAACCAATTGATCCTTTGAAAGAAGCTCATTGTTAGCTTAGTCTCTCTCTGTTGAAGCAAAAAAGAAGGGAAAAAAAAAAAATCTCTTTTATGTTTTTTTCAATCCATCTTCCATTTTCTTCTTAACAAGAAAATCCATATTTACTAATATTCTCATTTTTCTATTTTTCAAAAGAATGAGTTCAGACTCCGAAAGCGTCGGCTCCAACACTCGTACTTTCAGCCCAAACCCTAACCAAGGACTCCAAAATTACCTAAGCCACTTTAGGCCAGGGCACCTACACTGCATGGCCCACCTGATTGACAGATCAGATATAATAGGAAACAGTGGTGTGATTGACCATTAAAAACTTCTAAGGAGGCCACAAAAGTTTTGGATGACATTGATATTAGTTTTTTTTCCTCCATCTGGATTTTTGTGACCATATTAACAAATTGGATAGAAAATAAACATTATGATAAGCCTTATGAAGTTTTTAATGGTAGAGAAATAAACATTACAGTGTGCCTTGGGAAGTTTTTAATGGTCCAATATTAAATCACAACTATTTCTTATAATGTGGTCCACCTTAGATTTTAATCTACTTCATTTATGAGCTCATGAGCTAAAATGACCTAGCAAAATAGATGGACATCATGAATACATTCATCAAAGTGGGCCTCAAGGTAAGGGTTGCACCATCTTGGATGAGGCCAAGGCACATCTAAATATATGAGCTATGAAAAACTACAGTGACTCATAAACCAATAAGTCTTTCTTCTCATGCAAAATAAGGTATTCATTAGAAGAAGAAAGATTTGCAACATACATCAGCATAGCCTTTACCAAGATATTTGGGGTCAGCTTTATGAATCATGTTTTGGCAATCATTTTTCTATTTAAGCCATGTTCTTAAATTCTTATTTGACGGAAGTTAGAAATACATTGGCAAAGGGGTAGAAAAGGGAAGCAGTGGTCAACCGAAGTTGTGAATTTCTTTTCGTAAAATGTCATTGGCATAGGTTTTCTTTTTTTTTTTAAATCCAATAACATTTTTAGAATTGTAAAACTAAAATTTCATTTTTAAAACTCCTTAGGAACTCAGCTGGAAGAACAGTAATATGGTACACCATCTTTACACATCATATGTGTCAGATTGATGAATTAATCTGAGCCATCCATTTACTGAAATCAATTGCGTATAGAATATGCTTCAAAAATTCACAAGCAATAGACAATCCCATCCATCATTTTTTTTCACATCCCCGCACTAAGATTTAGAAGACCACTGATCAATGGACAAAGGTCACTGTGAATGCCTACTTTGAACCGCTTGATCATCCACAATATATTGGAAGCAAGATGAATGATCCTGATTGTTATGTCACCATACCAAACATGCAGTGAAAAGGAGATGGCACAGTTATATATATTCGGGCTCACCCTACCAAACATGCAGTGAAAAAGAGATGGCACAGTGAAAAAGGGTAGTATGGAAGCTGTCGGCCTTTGGATTTGGGGCATGACATTTCTTTTGTACATCAGTAGTTAATTCATCTATAACAAGTTCAAATTTAGAGAGAATCAACTGATGTTTCCTATAATAACTCCACTACTAAGCACATTTAATTTGTTAATTTAGTAAAGGGTTTAAACAAGCTTGTGTTTTAGGCAATAAAGTATCATCTGAAAGTGGTACATATAGTTGTATACATACCAGCATCGCCCATGAATGATATGGGTGTATCGGCCCAAAACAACATGATATGGGGCGATATGTAGTGGCATCAGTGGTGAATGATATAGTACATAACATAGTGATTTCAAACCTTGGTTTTTAAGTTAATTTACAAGACAAGTATTCTTGGATCTGGTTGGAGTGGATTTAAAATGACCTTCATACTACCAAGATATGTTATACAGCACCTCGTTTCTGAACTGATAGCATGTTTGTGAAGTGATCTTCTTGAACACTCTGCATGAGAAAAAGAAGAAAGAAAAAGAAAAGAAACCACAACATTGTTGGATATCATTGTGAAACGGAAGAATGGGGATTTATGAGGCCATGACAAATCTAGAAATACAGAGTTACAGGATATTAAAGTTGAAGATATTCAGTCAACTGGAGGCAAAAAGCTAGGGCAGGAGGAAATATAAGCTAGTGAGAGTTAGCAAATGCAAATCTGCTTCCATGTGTCGAATATGTCCATCCAGCTGTAAGTTAGAGCCATAAATCTAGTAGTAGTGATTTCATACTTGTATTTTTGTTGCAGCATTTGTATCTAAATCAAATGAATAATACCCCTCATCTAAACAAGGATGAGGGTCTGTAATCATTCTACTCCAAATTCCCCTAATACCAAAGACAAATAAATAAAATTTCACATACAGAAATACAGAATTGTAACAGAGAATCAAGTTTCTTGCTGCCTTGACTTCTAGGCTTTGGCTATTGCTTACCCCTGTAATTATAGTTAACATGGCTCCATTTCTCCATAAGTAGAATCAGTCTTTATAGGATTACATGGATTGAATACAATAGACGTGTGATATGTTGGCAAGAAAGACAGTTGCATGTGAAAGTTCACAATCACATGCATCCCATGAATGGAAACTTCACCTGGAAGCAATGCATCACATGCATCAACTGAACCCAAGCGCAGTTAAAGGAGCAGAATTTATGTCCAGTGAGCAGCCCATTGTAGAACTTTTGCCAAGAATCATAAGAATTCTTGCTTTGGATATGATTGGCAAAATGGAATAGTAATGGCAACCCCAAATAGTTGGGGCAAGGCTATAATGATGGGTTGAACACAATAATGAAAATTTGCACATGAGGTGCGTATATTTATTAGCTTTGTTCACCTGTGAAGATGTCTCCTGATCATGTTCTGTATTTGCTGGTAATCCCAGAGATTGCAAATAGATTTTCCTACCAATCTGAAGTTTTATCGAACCAATGTAGCAAAAACAGTAGCTACAAACAAGGCAGTCAACCTGCAGAACATAAGAAATTAGTGAGTGATATGTATATATGAGAGGCCAATGTAATTAAGTGTGAAACTAAGGGCCTGTTTGTTTCAGCGAATTCGCTGGAAATGCGTATTCCCATGGCATTTATTACTTCCCAGGGAACTGCAGTGAAGCGCTGCACGTTTTCCAATAGCCGATTGGACGGCTTACTTTTTTTAACGTAAAAATGAAAAATATTTGTGGGTCCCACTATGATGCATATCATATATCTGCACCGTTCACCCATTATGTCATATGAATTTATGATATACGCTAAAAAATGAGGCTTATCCAAAGCTCAAGTGGGCCACACCATAGAAAAATGTGAATTAAATACTTACCATTAAAAACTTCTTGGGCCATTATTTCGTTTGGTTTGGACCAATTGAGTGTTGGATCTAACTCATTTTTCTTCTCATGTCTCAAAATGTTGTGATAAAATGGTTGGACGGAACAGATATATCGTATACATCAAGATGAGGTCCTAAAATGACTACCCAAACTTTTGAACCGGTTTCCAAGAAATAAAATTCCTCACCAATATCCAAACATGTGAAACGGTAATAATAGCCCATTTGCAGGGGATTTACCATTTCCCAGTGAAATGGTGAAAATCAAACAGGCCCTAAACCACTGCATGACCTCTACACTTGTTGGATGGCGGTTACTCATCCACCATACACGTGGGACGTGGCGTATATGTATTTCAATGCCAACCACCAAAATAGTCAGCCCCACTGTGGGTGCAGCAAAGCCCAAAAATCACACCGAGTGACTGATCTTAACCATTCATCCAATTAATTTGGACATTTTACCATTTTTCCTCTTAGGCATATGTTGGATACAAATTGGATGGCTACATACATCCAATAAGTGTGATTTCAGGACACGATACATCCTCATTAGAACTGAGTGACCGTGTATGCCACATGTACAGTGGATGAGGCACCACCATCAAGAAATCACAGAGAAACCATATAGAAGTATAGCCCAAGAGTATGAAGAAACTGCAAATTCCAAAGAAAGAATGGAAAAATGAAAGATTAGATAGAGATAAAAGCAAAAACATGGTCATTGGCACAACCTTATTCGAACTGTGTTGAGCACCAACAAGCATTTGGTCCCTAAAAATATATCACAATTCATGAGAAGTACAATAAAAGTGATTTGACAGTGCAAATAGATCATGCTAAGGGAGTGTTTGGGTTGAAGGTATACTACGGAAAGCAAATAATTTTCCTTTGATTTGACATTTCCTTTTTTTTCTTTTTTCTCTTTTTCTTTTTTTCTTTGGAAAGGCTTTCATTTGACATTTTTCTCTGTTTGATAAACATAAAAGGAGAAAGAAATCAATTTCCTTTGCTAAGCAAGGGAGTAAAACTTTTTTTTCAAAATATCAATTGGTGGGAAAAGAGGTTTCTCCTTTTGCTTTCTTGTATTAATCCTAGCTGTTTATTTAATCAGGCACCCAAGAAGAAGCAGCTGAGGCCTACGACATTGCAGCCATCAAATTCCAGGGCCTAAATGTCGTTACCAACTTCGACATAAGCCGCTATGATGTGAAAAACATCGCCAACAGCAATCTCCCCGTCGGTGGGACCGCTAACAAAAACAAAGCATCAGAATCATCATCATCTGACACTAAGAGCGCCGAATCACCACCGCAGATTGATAGCCCCTTCTCATCTCAACCATCAACGACCCTCATCTTTGCCTCTGCGCCCATCAAACAGGACCCACAAGACTACTACTCTCTTCTAGCATTTGAAGACTCATCTCAAACCAATGCAAAGAACATCACCAACTTCCAGAGTCTCTCAAAATCCAACTGGATTTTACCACAGCCATAAATCAAAGCAATGGGTCTATCTTAAATGGTGGAAGCATTCCACAGCATAACCCATCATCTATTCCTTTTGCCACTCCCATTTCTGTGGGAAGTAGTTATGATGGTTCTACTTATGAAAGCTTGGCCACACAAACTGTCCATCATGCCTTTCAATCTGCAAAGCCTAATCTGGAAGTTTTTCAGACACCCATATTTGGAATGGAATGATAGAAGAAGTGGAGATTGGAGAATTTGGTATGAGAGTGGACCACACTTACATGGACGGATGTTATGGACTGACTGTGGAGTAGGAATAACAGACTAACAGAAAAGTTAAGTTATGTTGTGTTCTTTTACTTTTGATGCTGACCAGAGATTTATATGAGTTTAATGTGAAAGATGTCATTTGTATCTTTCCGGCTGTGAAAATTATATGGGGGAATGATCACAGAGCTTGTGGGGCCCACCTTGATGCGGTACTGCCAACTAATATCTAGCTCCATCGAGAATGTAGGTGGGCCACTCCAAAGGGAACAATGGAGGATATTGGAGAGGGGGATGCGCACCATAGAAGCTTTCTGATGGAATGTGGGGCCACCATGTTTTGTTTATATGTCATCCAAACCATTCATCAGTTGTGGCCCACCACCACGAAGAAATTATAATAAATAAATAAACAACCCTAAAATCCCATGCCCTTCTCGACTCAAAAAGCATCAAAATGAACAAACCACATCAAAACCCTAAAACCTGAAGAAAGTGAGATCGGCAAAGAACACACCTTCTCCGCCATAGGATCTTGAAGATCGCTTCTTCCTCTGCAGCAACAGAAATTGATGATGATCAAACCGATCCATATCTCTACAACATCACGCAATAAATCAAGAAAACGAGAGCTGAAATCCCATCTCCATTGCTGCCTGAGAGAGAGATGAAAGGGGGCGGAGAGAGCGGAAGGGAAGAGAGAGCGAGAAATGGGACAGGGGAATTGGGGACGGAGAGAGAGAGAGAGAGAGAGAGAGAGAGTGAGAGACAGAGAGAGAGCGAGCGTTTGGGTTTTGGGAAGATGGGCGCGGGCGCGAGAGAGGGAAATTTTGGAATTTGGGGATGCGGCTTTGCTGGATATCAGGTCATCCCACTCTATACGGCCTAATGTAGTGTATGTCCGAACATAATTTCCTGAAGATGGGCGTGGGCCCCACCATAATGCGTGTCAAACATCTACCCCATCAGTCAGATGCACCATTCCATGGTGGGCCCAGAGATTAAAAATTAAGTCAATCTGTGACTTTTGTATGCCACACCATATACAAAAGTTGAGAGGGGTTACCCTCCATTAAAACATTCATAATTATTTTTTGGGCCCACCGAGATGTGGTCCACAAATCCAGCCCATCCATTATGTGTGTACCACTTGGATGAGGGATCATACCAAGTTTCAGATGCATCTAAATTCCAGGTGGGGCCCACCAAGTGCTTTTATATGTTTTAGGCATGTCTTCACATGATTTTAGATGGTATGGCCCACCGGAGTTCCGTATACGGCTGATTTTTGACATATCCCACAATTTAAAGGGGACCCATCAAATGCATGGTGTTGATGTTTAACACACGTCATGGTGAGGCCCACACAGCTTGACCTCATGGGACGGTATGGATTAATCACATACATCATGATGGGCCTACAGAGCACCAACCACCGAAAATATATGAATGAATAGAAAACACAAACATCAGCTAGATCCAAAACTTCTATGGCCTCCAATAAATCTTAAATGGTAGAGGTTCAATTACACTATTTTAGATGGTATGGCCACCTGAGTTTCGTATAGAGGTGATTTTTGGGATATCCCATGATTTAAAGGGAACCCATCAAATGAAAGGCGTTGGTGTTCAACATGCATCATGGTGGGGCCCACACAGGTTGACATCGTGGGAAGTTCCCATGTGTGTGTGTGTGTGTATATAAGTATTTCAAAAGTCAGTTTATCAATCAGCACACTATCAATGATTGGGACCTCCTGTGTGATGGGAATTTGGTTTGCTGCTTCTTTCACAGCCTCTTGTTCCTTCACTAGCATCTTTTCAGTTTCATTGAATGAAGTTGCATCTCTTCCAATTGCATTTCTTCAATCTTCTTTTCCAGCAAACTCACCATAGTCTATAACAAATTAATGTTGAGTGACATAAATATCATAAGAGGCCATTTCTGGATACCTCCTCCAAGTATCACAAAACTTCAACCGCTAATAATGATTTTGCCGTTCAATCTAAAAGAAATAAATATTGGCATGATTTAATGCCATTTTCAAAAACAAATGCAATAACTACTAATTTTAAATAAATAAATCCGTTATGCAGTTCTCACCAAAAAAATCAGCATCATCTAAAGACCAACTAACTAGAATCAGCTACGCGAATCCTGTTCCGCCATTGCACTCCATCAAGGACCATTTTCTCAGATAAACTATTTCTTATGTAGGAGATGCATCCCTGAATATGCCCATTTAGTCAATCACCCATGTTACAACATTGCAATAAGATTTATATCAACGAAAGAAATACTAAAACCATATATTTTCTTATGGTTTCTCTGCAACATTAGCAGAATAAGTTAATTCTACAACTAGGCAGGTTTCTCTGCAACATTAGCAGAATAAGCTTATTCTACAACTAGACAGCTTCCAATGACATTTGTAGAATAAGCTTATTCTACAATATGTGTGGAGCCCATCATGATCTGTGCAAGGTTCCACTGTCCATCATGTGTGCCCCCCTCATTTTCCTTTTGGAGGACAAAAATCAGGCAGGTCCCAAAACTCGGGTGGGTCACACCATATAAAATCATCATGCCCAAATCCGTTAAAATTACGTGGTGTGGCTCATTTGAGTTTTGGAATGGTCTGATCTTTTGGGTGTCAATCCATCCTTGTGGGGCGCGTCTTATAAATAGATTGTATGGCAAACAAAACATGGCGGGCTTCCCATCCCAATCATTTGCATCTACCAAAGAGAAAAGAACACAACATTGTAACTTTGGATAATATTGAGTGCCATAAACCTGTAGTAGGCATCAGCTCGAGAATAGTCAAAGATAAATTCTCCATACAAGTGACTATAATTCAAAGTAACTAAAATATATAGTTCAACTACTATCAAACCGAAGCAATTAAAAGCCGATTGTAAAAGTTAAAGATAACCATTTAAACAAGAAAAAATAACAAGAACAGATCATGGACTGAATTGCATATGCTAAACCTTTTAAGATAAAGTGGAACAACACCTACAATATTTTCATATGTATTTATCCTAAGCAATAAGATGCTAAGGCACCCATCCTGTTTCCTAAAATCATTTCAGATAAGATATCAAAAAAAGGTCTGAGGGTACAGGTTGATGCTGGTAACTATATGATATACATAAGAACTCTCATTTGTTATGTATTCATGGAAGACCATCTAAAGAGAAGAACAGATCCAAGTGTTTAGAAACTCATGACGACATGATATGATGCAATGATCAAACTTGCATTTCAAAACAATTGACAAAATGCAACTAAGAATGGATCTTTCAACTACAAACTTTAGAAGAAAAAATCTGATCGTTATATAACCTTTTAAGCCTGAGGACTAATTTAATTTCCATGATAAATGAATCAGATTATAGAACTTGAATTGTAAATTGTAGTATGTTAACACAAGCTCATGTTATGAGAACCCAAAATGCGATTCAAGATCATGATAGTCCAAGGGACACCTGAGAGTTGATTGGAGGTCACCATTCTCCCGATAACCACAGTAGAACATGTGCACAGGGTAAATAATTTCTATGGTCCTAAAAAGTTTCCATAAATTTCCAGAGATTTGGATCTGCCCTATTTTTAGCCTCATTGGCTAAAATAAGTTGGCACAATGGATGAACAGGGTAAATAAGACACACGCATCATGGTAGGGCCCACATAGCTTTGACACCAGCTAGTTGGCTAGCATTGGGTGCACCAGTTAAACCGCCTATTGATTTTCGGCAAACATCAGGTACGCCCCAGTCAAGGATTGTGTATTGAGTAACCCAGTTAGATTACCGTATTGATTAAACCCTATTGAGCCCACTTTGAATGTGTGTCTTATCCACACTGTCCATCTGGTACTTCAGCTCATTTTAATGGTTAATATCATATGTAGTATGATCCGGGGGGTAACTAGTCAAATTAAGTGTAATGATTAGTAAAATAAAAGTTTTGGATCAAACTGATTTTTGTTTTTCCTCTTCATCTGGCCCTCTATGACCTAATCAACATATTGGATGTCAAATAAACAGTATAGTGGGCCTCAGGAGGATATTAATGATAGATTTATAATAATTTTATAATTTATTATATATATATATACACATATGTATGTATGTATGAGAAAAGGTTCCATACGATTTAGCTCATGGGAATTCTCATACGGTCGAGCTGTGTGGGCCCCACCGTGATGGGTGTCAAACATCTGCCCAATCAATCAGATGCACCATTCCATGGTGGGCCTGGGGCTTAAAAATCACAAGTCAATACGTGACTTATTTTGGGCCACACTACATACAAAAGTTAAGAGGGGTTACCCTCCATTAAAATATTCATAATCATTTGTTGGGACCACTGAGATGTGGTTCACAAATCCAGCCCATCCATTATGTGTGTCCCACTTGGATGAGGAGTCTTACCAAGTTTCATATGCATCGAAATTTCAAGTGGGCCCCACCAAGTGATTTTATATGTTTTAGGCATTTCTTCACATGATTTTAAATGGTATGGCCCACCTAAGTTCTGTATATGGTTGATTTTTGGGATTTCCCATAATTTAAAGGGGGCCCATCAAATGCACGGTGTTGATGGTTGACACGCATCACAGTGGGGCCATAGAGCCCTACCATATCCAATGATCAAGTAGCTTTTATTTTATTTTATGGTAAATGTGTGTGAGTTTTGCATTTGCTCTAAATTTGTGGTGACTCGTTTATAGAAATAGTGGCAATGATAGAGGGTTATCTAGACTAACCAAATAATGGTTCTAGTTGTAGATGGATAATATGTATATATTTTCTTATATAAAACTATCTTAACCATCTAGTAAATGGTCCCTTACATGTACGGTTGTTAATATGGTGTATGCTATAAATGATAGTAAACGCACAATATTCGGATTTGAAGGTATTTTCTTTCTTTATTTTTTTTTTTCACGAAAAACGCCCTAACCCTCGTTCTCTCTCTCACTCTCGCTGTTTTTGCTGCCCGACCTCTCAATTTCCCGCATTCACGGCGCAGACGGTCCCTCTCAATCTCTCTCATTTAGACATTTCTCCCCCTCCAAAAACCCTCTCTGCTGCATTGCGTCCGTCTCGCTCGATCGCGGAGACCGTGGCAACCCCCCGCCATTGATGTTCGATCTGAGTGCAATGGCGTTGCTGGGTCAGCAGCAGCTGCAGAGATTCCTATTCAGCAGCTAAAATGCAAATCCCAATTCCACCGCAAGAATGAGGAGGCAGAGGAACCGCTGCTGCTCGGCTATCGCGATCGACGCTCCGTCATCAGCCAGAACGGCAGGGATCCGATGGGGATCGAGCCGTTTGCAGGGCCCGCAGGAGGAGATGGAGGACGATGTTGTCCTCCGATCAGACGACCTCGATGGATTCTCCTTTGCTGCCGTCTTCGATGGCTACGCCGGATTCTCGTCCGTCGAATTTCTCAGGTCAGCATCTCTCCTTACAAAATAGTAGACTCTGACGTATGCGTGGTAGGATTTGTAGCTGTAGTTCTTCTCTCAGATGGTATGGTGTTCGATCAACCAATTTGCTCGCATGTGGGGCCCACCTTTGAGTTGTCCAAACTGATAATATGATTGGCCCCATGATGGACAGCCAGGATCTCTCTATCATGGTGACCCAAACTGTCCCACTCATACCTCCGCCAATTACGGACTCCAATTGCAAGCTACTCAACGGGTGGCCATGATCATCTGGTTGGGAGGGCCGGCATTTTGTCGATCCTGATCAATTGCATGGTGAACCCTTGGTATATCCAAGATGCCCTAGAAATCTCCCTTGGTATATCCAAGATGTCTGATCATGCATTGATTTAATGTGGATCTCTAGAAGTTATGGTATTTTAATTAGACCAAGCTATTTATCTTGCATCGTATGTCTTGGGTCATTATTTTGTTCACGATCATGTTAGTGGAAGCTTCATTTCGGTTAAAACACCTGTTATGTTATTAGATCAACAACAATTCAATGCTCTGTCGAAATCCAATCAAATCAGATGCAAGCTAATCAAAACAGTTACAATTCGATCAGATTAGTTAAAAGTGCAATCAGATATGTTCTAAATACATTCACTGCATATGTATCCCAATTTCTCTTGATCTTTCATCTGTTAAAACTCATTTTTTACATGCTTATTGATCTCTGAACTGACCAACAGATTTTTGATGATTTAAATAGGACTATGCACATCTAATCATCTAAAGTCCATATCAACCATTATTAATTATAAATTACAATCATTACATCAAATCAAAATTTTGTTTATGGTACAGTTCTTGTGCCTTCAACCGTACTTAGGAGTGCCAATAATAAAAGTTTTAAATACACAAATTTTGTTTTCATAGTTCTACAACTTCTCAAATTGACCTGAAATTGGCCAAGCCAACTTGACTCGGTTGAATTTGATTTCTATTGATGAATAAAAAATCTGATTTCTAACTGGAAACATTCGCCAATACTTCAACGGCAAATAGCTGAAAGAATGCCACCCAGAGAATATATAATCTAACATCTTTCAATTTGATTTTTGTTTGGGTAATTGAGAATAAAAATCTGATCTCAATTGAAGATGATAACTACAAAAAATTTGCATCAACGGACAGAATATCCTAATGGAATTATAGGTAATTGATTATTTGGTAGATGCCTCCTTTTTAAACAACTGCATTCTCATCTAATTGTAGAATTCATTCTCTCCAACTGTTGTACTTATTGGCTATTTAGTAGATGCCTTTCTTGTTTAGTAACTTCATCTCTATTCATGTTTCAAGTAAAGACTTTGCAAATCTACAAAATGAGAGACCTTAAAAGGTGATAGAAGGCAATAAATGCTCCCAAATTCATAGATTGTAGCTTGATTCCCAAACAGTGGACTTTGGAGTTTGTCAAATTCAAATCCAATGCGAACTCATGAATTTGACAAGTTCATGGATATAGAAAATTCATATTCTCATTTCTCTTACTCCAAACAGGGACTGTGCATTCATCGGTAGACATGTAATCATTTTCCAAATAAAAATGCAGGCTGTCCTAATTGTTTTCCCATTTAAGTGCTGCTCATGGTTAGGTAATCCAGACCATTTATTTATTGCGTCTCACCTTCGATATTCCATGGCCCAAAAATCTCCAAGATTGGAAGATCCCAACCACTGTGCATTCATCGGTAGACATGTAATCATTTCTGGAGTTCATTAGACCATTTTATGTTCCTAGAGTTGTTTAGAAGGTGAATTTAGTGGTATTTGAGCAAGACTAAAATATTTTTCCCTTTTTTTTTAATGGAAACAATAATCTGCTAACACATGTTCCTCTATGGGAAGTTTCTATTAAAAGCTTGGTGTTCGATTACTGCGCTAATAATATTCACAGTTAGCATATGGCACAATTTCTTTTCAAGAGTAGAATTATGTTGACTTCAAGAAATTGCATGTTTGATATGTTGTTTTTTCATGCTGACTACTGAAAGCAGACCAAACATACATGTAAAGCAACGGAAATTGCTGCCACTGGAAGTGTTATAGGAGTAGTATCCAAGTTTTTCTCATCTTCCATGTTCTTAACTTTGGTTCTTTACTTTGTTATGCCATTGTTACAAAATCATTAGTTTCCTTTTGATAACTGCAGAATTTGTTCAGCTCCTGGTCACATGAGACAACAGTTGGGGAACAGAACAGATGAGATTTGAACACTTTCCCATACCTGCAAAACCAAAAATCCTTCTATCTATTAGCTTTTTACCCATACCTGTTTTGTTCTTTATGTTATAGCACTCAAAACCACGGCAAAGATATTAAAAAATACACGCACACACATGACAGATATATAGATATATAGATTTATAAAACAGACCCATATCTAGTATTGGAAATTTTGAAAATTTTCATACAACATGCTTAAAATCAAAACCCCATATTGAGAAAAATCATGAAAATAAAGCCCATATAAAAGGAAGAAAAAAAAAAAGGCATCTAATTCGTTCTAAGTGTCATTGTTCCAGTGGAAGACATGGACCATGCATTCTCTTTCTTTCAATTAAAAAAGAATAACACATATGCACATGTTGATGGAAGAAACCCATATCTATTGTAGCTTCTCTTTCTTCTTTAGCTTTGCACACTACATGCATAGAAATAAGAGCCCAAAATAAGAAAATATTAATAAGAAGAAAACCCATATAAAAAAAATGAATCAAACTTACTAGAAAAATCACTTTTGTAAAGACAGACTTATGAAATTCTTAGTACTTACATGTTGAAAACTAACAATTCCATAACAAGAAAAACTATCCAAAAAGATAAATCATGTTTAAAATAAAAAAACATAAAAAAGAGAGCCAATTCATTTGAAAAAGGTAAGATTTCTAGACATGGGAATCCAAGATAGAGAGAGAAGCTGGTAAAAGTCATGCAAATAGCATGATGATAGTAGCATTACAACCAAAATGCCAAATTTAAAAACAAACAAAAACAAAATGCATGTATATGAATGTGTGTGTGGATGTAGGAATATATAAAACACTACAACAAAAAGGGGATTAGTCGGCATTTTTGGAGTCGCATTGTACTGGCGCTAAGCAAAATAGGGAGCTGCTAAATGAGGTGTATAAATACAAAAAAAAGGGGTGCGTTTGAGTAGTTTTGTTCTATGATTTAAGTGTTAATCACAGTCAGTTTCAGAAAATTTTCAGCAACAGTCCATATTCAAGGAGGAAACGGCAAAGGATCGAAGGGTTAGAATCTCTTAATCCAACAAAGGGCCCACCTGATCAATGATCTGAGTCATGGAAAGCCCCCTTTTTCTGTTTTTTTTTTCCCTTTATTTATTGATTTATTATTATTATTTTTAAAAAAAAACATGGTTTTGTGGTTCTAGAGCTGCAAATGTGTGTTATATGAACTTGTGTAGAATTGGAGTGACTTTGAAAACTTGAATGATTTTAATGAGGTTTTTCTTCTTCTTCTTCTTCTTCATCTTCTTTCTGGGATTCGAATTTCCTTGTTTGGTTTTGGATCTATGATTGAATGGTGCAAGAATTTCCAGAGAATAGTGGCGACTTTGAATTGGATTTCGTTCTGTTGGGGTCTTTTCTATTGAACTATTGAGGTTTCTACATGCAGGTTTTTTGTATCTTGTTTCTATGTGTAATCCCACTGCCTACTTGACACCCAAGCTATGCGTTCTATTGTATTCCTTCTAAATTAACAGTGAGTCAGAAATTATGATGTTCTCTACATGGTTTTCAGCTTTGGAAGTAATATTCCAAGATCAATGCAATAGATGAATTTCTTTAAAACATTTGCAAAGGCTTCAACTTCAACAAAACACAGGGAGGACTCGTAGCTGCAAATTCTCCAAGATGGAAGAGGATACTTCTTCGAATCTTCTCTGAGCGAAAAGGGCATCAAGGTGAGTTGTGTCATTTTCTTTTCTTTTACATTGTTAGGCATTGACCGATATTCACATAGGTCTTTTCTTTTACATTGCTAGGCTTTTATTGCAGGTCAGTGCATACTCATCCTTTGCAAGGATGGTGGGAGTTGGAATTGGTTTGGAGCAACAAAGAAGGAGAATGGACCCCATGACTAATGAATCGTAGTTCACAAACTACACTTGAGATTTCATTGGCACAGTTGATTACATATTTTACACAGGTAAATTTCCTTGTTGCAAGATGACTTTGCTTGAGCTTTCTTTCCCACTATCCTTGCAGCGGATGAGTATATACAGCTATGCTTATCATGCTAGACCACATTTTCTGTAAAAATGTCACACATGTAGAACACCCTAGCTGAGAAAACAGTGGCTTACTCACCTCTATTAAATCAGGTTGAGCCACTGATCGGGTGGGAATCAAAATTAATGGAGCAGACCCGGATGTGCGTCGGAGCTATCCGAAAGAGCGGGGGTCCTTGGAAGGTGGGAACCGCTATTATAACCATGATGAAACTGTCCATTTCCTATGGACAGCATTGGAAGGGCCTGACCATTTGGAGAGGCCGTATTTATGTATTTGCTCGAAATTAATGGAGCAGACCCGAATGTGCGTCGGAGCTATCCGGAAGAGCGGGGGTCCCTGGAAGGTGGGAACCGTTGTTATGACCATGATGAAGCTGTCCATTTCCTATGGACAGCATTGGAAGGGCCTGGCCATTTGGACAGGCCGTATTTATGTATTTGCTCGAAATTAATGGAGTAGACCCGGATGTGCGTCGGAGCTATCCGGAAGAGCGGGGGTCCCTGGAAGGTGGGAACCGCTGTTATGACCATGATGAAGCTGTCCATTTACTATGGACAGCATTGGAAGGGCCTGGCCATTTGGACAGGCCGTATTTATGTCTGTATTTGCAGGTACCACACCCTTAACCTAAACCTATAACCCAACCTAAACCTATACCTATAACTATAACCTAGTCCTATTCTCAAATCCCTAAACCTAAACCTAATCTGAAAAACCCAAACCTAAACCCGATCCCGAACCCGAACCCAGTTTTCTAAACCTAAACCTTAACCTATTCTCAATTCCCAAAGCTATAACCTATAACCTAAACCTAAACCAAACCTAAACCTATAACCTTAACCTAAACCCAAAACCTAAACCTTAACTTAAACCAAAGCCTATAACCTTAACCTAAACCTAAAACCAGAACCTAAACCTATAACTTATAACCTAAACCTATAAACTAAAACCTAAACCTAAACCTATAACCTAAACCAAAACCTATAACCTCAACCTAAACAAAAACCTATAACCTAAACCTTAACCTATAACCTATAACGTAAACTTATAACCTTAACCTAAACCTAAAACCAAAACCTAAACCTATAACATAAACCTAAACATTAACCTATTCTCAAATCCCTAAACTTAAACCTACGCCTAATCCCAATCTCAACTCCTTAACCTAAACCTAAACGTAAACATGAAAACCCAAGCCTAACCTAAAGCCTAAACCTAAACCTAACCTAAAACCTAAAACCTAAATGTATTCTCAAATCCCTAAACCTAAACCTACACCTAATCCTAATCTCAACTCCCTAACCTAAACCTAAACCTAAACTTGAAAACCCAAGCCTAAACCCGATCCCGATCCCGAACCCGAACCCGAACCCGATTCCCTAAACTTAAACCTAAACCAATTCTCAATTCCCTAAGCCTATACCTTATAACCTAAACCTAAACCTGAACCTAAAACTAAACCCGATTCCCTAAACCTAAACCCAAACCAATTCTCAATTACCTAAACCTATACCTTATAACCTAAACCTAAACCTAAACCTGAACCTAAAACTAAACCTAAACCTTCACCTAAACCTATAACCTTAACCTAAACCAAAACCTATGACCTAAAACCTTAACCTATTACCTATAACCTAAACTTATAACCTATTACCTACCATTCACCTAAACCTAAATCCTAAACCTTAACCTATAACCTAAGATCTAAACCTAAACCTAAAACCTAAATGTATTCTCAAATCCCTAAACCTAAACCTACACCTAATCCTAATCTTAACTCCCTAACCTAAACCTTAACCTAAACTTAAACTTGAAAACCCAAGCTTAAACCCAATCCCGAACCCGAACCCAATTCCCTAAACCTAAACCTAAACCAATTCTCAATTCCCTAAACCTAAACCTTAACCTATTACCTATAACCTAAACTTATAACCTATTACCTAACATTAACCTAAACTTCAAAACCCGATCCCGAACCCGATTTCCTAAACCTAAACCTTAACCTATTCTCAAATCCCTAAACCTAAACCTACACCAAATCCCAATCTCAACTCCCTAACGTAAGCCTAAACCTAAACATGAAAACCCAAGCCTAAACCCGATCCCGAACCCAAACTCGATTTCCTAAACCTAAACCTTAACCTATTCTCAATTCCCGAAGCTATAACCTATAACCTAAACCTAACCTAAACCTATAACCTTAACCTATAACCTTAACATAAACCCAAAACCTAAACCTTAACCTAAACCAAAACCTATAACCTTAACCTAAACCAAAACCTGTAACCTAAACCTTAACCTAAACTGATAACCTTAACCTAAACCTAAAATCAAAACCTAAACCTATAACCCAAACCTATAAACTAAAACCTAAACCTAAACCTAAACTTATACCTATAACATAAACCAAAACCTATAACCTTAACCTAAACAAAAACCTATAACCTAAACCTTAACCTATAACCTATAACCTAAACTTATAACCAAAACCTAAACCTAAAACCAAAACTTAAACCTATAAGCTAAAACCTAAACCTTAACCTTTTCTCAATCCTTAAACCTAAACCTACACCAAGTCCTATTCTCAACTCCCTAACCTAAACCTAAACCTGAACTTGAAAACCCAAACCTAAACCCGATCTCGAACCCGAACCCAATTTCCTAAACCTAAACCTTAACCTATTCTCAATTCCCAAAGCTATAACCTATAACCTATAACCTAAAGCTAAACCCAACCTAAACCTATAACCTTAACATAAACCCAAAACCTAAACCTTAACCTAAACCAAAACCTATAACCGTAACCTAAACCAAAACCTATAACCTAAACCTTAACCTAAACTTATAACCTTAACCTAAACCTAAAACCAAAACCTAAACCTATAAACCTAAACCTAAACCTAAACCTATAACCTAAACCAAAACCTATAACCTTAACCGAAACAAAAACCTATAACCTAAACCTAAACCTATAACCTTATAACCTAAACCTAAAACCAAAACCTAAACCTATAACCTAAACCTATAAGCTAAAACCTAAACCTAAAACCTAAATGTATTCTCAAATCTCTAAACCTAAACATAATCCCAATCCCAATCGCAACTCCCCAACCTAAACCTAAACTTCAAAACCCGAACCCGAACCCGATTTCCTAAACCTAAACCTAAACCTACACCAAATCCCAATCTTAACTCTCTAACCTAAACCTAAACCTAAACATGAAAACCCAAGCCTAAACCCGATCCCAAACCCGAACCGGAACTTGATTTCCTAAACCTAAACCTTAACCTATTCTCAAATCCCAAAGCTATAACCTATAACCTAAACCTAAACCTAACCTAAGCCTATAACCTTAACCTATAACCTTAACATAAACCCAAAACCTAAACCTTAAACCTTAACCTAAACCTAGAACCAAAAACTAAATCTATAAGCTAAAACCTAAACCTAAACCTAAACCTAAACCTTAACCTATTCTCAAATCCCTAAACCTAAACCTACACCTTATCCCAATCTCAACTCACTAACCTAAACCTAAATCTAAACTTGAAAACCCAAGCCTAAACCCGATCCCGAACCCAAACCCGATTTCCTAAACCTAAACCTTAACCTATTCTCAATTCCCAAAGCTATAACCTATAACCTAAACCTAACCTAAACTTATAACCTTAACATAAACCCAAAACCTAAACCTTAACCTAAACCAAAGCCTATAACCTTAACCTAAACCAAAACCTGTAACCTAAACCTTAACCTAAAACCAAAACCTAAACCTATAAACTAAAACCTAAACCTAAACCTATAACCTAAACCAAAACCTATTACCTTAACCTAAACTAAAACCTATAACCTAAACCTTAACCTATAACTTATAACCTATAACCTAAACTTATAATCTTAACCTAAACCTAAAACCAAAACCTAAACCTATAACTTAAACCTATAAGCTAAAACCTAAACCATACCTATACTTAAACCTTAACCTATTCTCAAATCCCTAAACCTAAACCTACACCTGATCCCAATATCAACTCCCTAACCTAAACCTAAACCTAAACTTGAAAACCCAAGCCTAAACCCGATCCCGAACCCGATTTCCTAAACCTATACCTAAACCTTAACCTATTCTTAAATACATAAACTTATACCTACACCAAATCCCAATCTCAATTCCCTAACCTAAACCTAAACCTAAACATGAAAACCCAAGCCTAAGCCCGATCCCGAACCCGAACCCGATTTCCTAAACCTATACCTAAACCTTAACCTATTCTCAAATCCCTAAACCTAAACCTACACCAAATCCCAATCTCAACTCCCTAAACTAAACCTAAACCTAAACATGAAAAGCCAAGCCTAAACCCGATCCTGAACCCGAACCCGATTTCCTAAACCTAAACCTTAACCTATTTTCAATTCCCAAAGCTATAACCTATAACCTAAACCTAAACCTAACCTAAACCTATAACCTTAACCTATAACCTTAACATAAACCCAAAACCTAAACCTTAACCTAAACCAAAGCCTATAACCTTAACCTAAACCTAACCTAAACCTATAACCTTAACCTATAACCTTAACATAAACCCAAAACCTAAACCTTAACCTAAACCAAAGCCTATAACCTTAACCTAAACCAAAACCTGTAACCTAAACTTTAACCTAAACCTATGACCTTTAACCTAAACCTATAAACTAAAGCCTAAACCAAAACCAAAACCTAAACCAATACCTATAACCTCAACCTAAACAAAAACCTATAACCTATACCTTAACCTATAACTTAAACTTATAACCTTAACCTAAACCTAAACCTAAAACCAAAACCTAAACCTAAAAGCTAAAACCTAAACCTAAACCTATACCTAAACATTAACCTATTCTCAAATCCCTAAACCTAAACCTACACCTAATCCCAATCTCAACTCCCTAACCTAAACCTAAACCTAAACCTAAACATGAAAACCCAAGCCTAAACCAGATCCCGAACACGAACCCGATTACCTAAACCTAAACCTTAACCAATTCTGAATTCCCTAAACCTATAGCTTATAACCTAAACTTAAACCTTAACCTAAAACTAAACTTAAACCTAAACCTTAACCTAAACCTATAACCTTAACCTAAACCAAAACCTAAACTTATAACCTATAACCTAACAGTAACCTAAACCTAAAACCTAAACCTTAACCTATAACCTAAAACCTAAACCTAAACCTAAACCTAAAACCTAAATGTATTCTCAAATCCCTAAACCTAAACCTACACCTACACCTAATCCTAATCTCAACTCCCTAACCTTAACCTAAGCTTAAACTTCAAAACCGAAACCTAAACCCGATCCCGAATCCAACCCGATTTCTTAAACCCTAAACCCTAAACCTATTCTCAAATCCCAAAACCTATACTTATAACCTGAACCTAAACCTAAACCTGGAGGAGCTGGCGAGACAGAGGGAGGAGCAGGAGAGGAGGATAGGATCAGCTGGCGAGGCAGAGAAGGATGGAGGAGGAGTTGGTGAGGCAGAGGGAGGAGAGGAGGATGGCGGAGATGCGGGTGGCTCATGAGTGACGGATGACGGAGATGTTTCAGGCTTTCACTGCACGCTTACCCACCGATGCCCCACCACCTCCGTCTTCATCTTTGTGATTTTTCATTTATTTGTTTATGATGTTAAGTTTATATGTATTTATGCGTGAATGAATGTGATGCAGATAAGATTATTTGTGTTTGGATGAATGTAGTTTATGTAGTTTGGGTTTAGATGGATGTGAATGTGAATGTGAATATGATGAAATGTGTATATCAGGATGAATATGATGGAATATATTGTTAACAGGTGTATATCAGGAATTTTGTACGAATTTTGAGCTAAATTATATATTTTAAAAAAAAAAAACTTTTGGCAACGAAAATTTTCGTAGCTAAAAGATACGGTAGTTTATTTTTAGCAGTGAAACTTTTCACTGCTAAAAGTCTTGTACAATACAAGACTTTTAGCAGCGAAAATTTTCGCTGCTAAAAACAGAAATTTTTTTTTAATTTTTTAGTGACGAACAGTTTCGCCGCTAAAAGTGTATATAGTTTGGGTTTAGACGGATGTGAATGTGAATATGATGAAATGTGTATCTCAGGATGAATATGATGAAATATATTGTTAACAGGTGTATATCAGGAATTTTGTACGGATTTTGAGTTAGATTATAATTTTTTTAAAAAGAAACTTTTAGCGACGAAAATTTTCGTAGCTAAAAGATACGGTAATTTATTTTTAGCAGCGAAACTTTTCGCTGCTAAAAGTGTTGTACAATACAAGACTTTTAGCGGCGAAACTTTTCGCTGCTAAAAACAAAAAGATTTTTTAATTTTTTAGTGACGAACAGTTTCGCCGCTAAAAGTGTATGCAGTTTGGGTTTAGATGGTTGTGAATGTGAATATGATGAAATGTGTATATCAGGATGAATATGTGGAATATATTGTTAACAGGTGTATATCAGGAATTTTGTACGGATTTTTGAGCTAGATTATATTTTTTTCAAAAAGAAACGTTTGGCGACGAAAATTTTCGTAGCTAAAAGATACGGTAGTTTATTGTTAGCAGCGAAAATTTTCGCTGCTAAAAGTCTTGTACAGTACAAGACTTTTAGCAGCGAAACTTTTCGCGGCTAAAATCAGAAAGATTTTTTAATTTTTTAGTGACGAACAGTTTCGCCGCTAAAAGTGTATGTAGTTTGGATTTAGATGGATGTGAATGTGAATATGATGAAATGTGTATATCAGGATGAATATGATGGAATATATTGTTAATAGGTGTATATCAGGAATTTTGTACGGATTTTGAGCTAGATTATATATTTTTTAAACGAAACTTTTGGCGACGAAAATTTTCGTAGCTAAAAGATACAGTAGTTTATTTTTAGCAAGACTTTTAGCAGCGAAAATTTTCGCTGCTAAAAACAGAAATATTTTTTTATTTTTTAGCGGCGAAAATTTTCGCTGCTAAAAGTATCATGCAGGATTTTTAGCGGCGAAAATTTTCGCTGCTAAAAGATATGTGGGAAAATGTTTGGAGCATTTAGCGACGAAACGTTTCGTCGCTAAAAGTATAATATACGATTTTTAGCTACGAAAATTTTCGCCGCTAAAAGTTTCGTCGCTAAAAGTTCACTTTTAGCGACGAAAATTTATTTCGTCGCTAAAAGTGACTTTTAGCGACGAAAATGTGTTTCGTCGCTAAAAGTTTCGTCGCTAAAAACCCTCTTTTTTGTAGTGACGCTTTGACATAACTTTTGGTTATGAATGACCCTCCACTGGTGGCATCACCCATGCGATGGTTTTTGTCACGCCCTAAACTCAGAAACAGGGCTCACAAAATTCCTGATCGCCGAATTCGGCGCCGACAGCCTCCGTAGAACCCCATTCTTGGCTCCCAGCGCCCATACACCAGGTTTCGATCCTGGGTGCTACAAGGAGGATTTTCAACATTAGTTTAATTTGTAATAAGCATAACTAAAGGCATAACCCACAAACAACAACCAAAAACTCCATCACATTTCCACTATGATGAAAAAATTTACAAGTACAATGAGCATAAAGGGAAATACAATGAGAATGGACAAAAAGCTCCAAAAGATCTGCTCTGCGCCCTGCCTCAGTGCTGCTGCGTCCTCGCGTCACCTGCACGCAACGGTCGTGCATAAACTTATAGAAAGCTTAGAGGGTGGTGAAAGTGTGTGCGCAAGGTAGTAATGCAGACATGCAGTATCAGAGTAATGCGGAACATGCTGATGAATCCATGAATACTACTAGCCGTACCAAGGCTATGCAATGCAAGACATGAAAGATGTCGGCCATACCAAGGCCATGCGATGCGAAATGCAACTCAAGCATACAAATCCTCATCTAAGTCCACATATCAGTACAACTTAAAATCTGGGATACCACCGGGGTCTAGTACACTCTAAACCAGATTGCCGCCCCATCGCGCGCAATAAGGTAAGTGGAAGAGACCTCACTACCCGCCTGCCAATATCGGGCGCGGCTCGTCTATAGCGGACCCATTCCTCGAGCTAGTCAAACTCAGCCTAGCATTGCCCCCTCCTCTCGGGCGGGTAAGGATGCACCCCCTTCCAACCGACCACGACATAGTAGAAAGCGCGGCCGTCTGGTAATCGGCACTTGGCGCTCCTGCACCCACTCGGTCTAGACGTTGGAGCAACCTCTTGGTACCATAAGGGTTTAGGGACTTTCACCCAGGGATATCTATAGCACCCCATGTAGAACAAGATTTTCGGTATCCAATCCTGCCAACCACGATATGCCTGTGGCGGCTACGACCCTGATGTCGCTAGGGCGTACGGTAACCATGTCACACAATGAGAAATGCATGAATCACACTATCCAGTCATGCAGCAATCCTGCGCGTACCGTGCGCTCATGTGGGGCAACACCGCCTATCTGGGAGCCCCTAAACAATCTACCCTAAGGCATATGCTATGATCAGTCACTTCTCATATCAAGCATACATATGATGCATATGATCATGAATCATGGAACTATACTAAACATGTTATACGGTGATGGATGTTGTTCATAACGAAGATGGGCCTAGGCGGCCTACAAGTATGGGCCTAACAATGGGCCCTAGGGAGAATTATAATGCGGACATCTAACCAACATTATTTGCACAGTGTGGACGTCAAACCAACATTGCTCCCCAAGGCACGACTGCCATAAACATCATTACTCAAACCATGGTATGGTTACACATTGTAATGGACTTGTGTACATCCTATTGGACCTCGACCCATGGGCCTTAGTTACATCGAATGGGCCTCCTAACATGGCTTCATGTATATCAAGGTGGGCCTCAACGGATGGGCCATAACTACATCAAGATGGGCCTAAACATATGGGCCGAGTCGAATGGGCCGAATCATTTGGGCCAAAACAATTAGGCCGAGTCAAATGGCCTCAGGTAGATCAAATCGGGCCCACCCTCATATAATTTTTGAGATCTGACCTATTCACAAGCTAACAAAGAAATAAATAAAGTAAAAACGCATTGGGGATTATGGCGGCCCATGGAAGCTTTTCGAACGGTGGATGCCACGGTCTACTATTTAAATGGTGGGGCCCACTCGCACTTTAAATCTGTTTCGCCCATTTTCCTATGCCATAAAACGATCTTATAAATGGTAGATGGTATGAATGCAACACATGCATAATGGTGGGCCCCGCCGTTCGAATAGTGGACGGTGTCGATAGAGCACATACATCATTGAGCCCATGCTAGAGGGATAAGACAGCTACATTTAGGGTGGGTCCCGCCGTCGGATCACATGTGCATCGTGGTGGGACCCACAGGTTCCTGGACGTGAAAAGAAGGGTAGAGAGATAGAGAGATATAGAGAGAGCTAGAGAGAGAAAGAGTCAGAGAGAGAGAGTGAGGGAGAGAAAGCGTGAGAGAGAGAGTGAGAGAGAGAGAGAGTTAGAGAGAGAGCGTCAGAGAAAGAGAGTTAGAGAGAGAGAGAGAGAGTTAGGGAGAGAGAGGTGTAGAGGGAGAGAGAAAGCGTCAGAGGGAGAGAGAGGTGTAGAGAGAGAGAAAGCGTCAGAGGGAGAGAGAGGTGTAGAGAGAGGGTGCCATGTGCCCCTCTCCTTTGTCTTTTTCTTTCTTTCTTTCTTTCTTCTTTTTCTTTTTTTTTCCTCTGGCAACACCACAGAGGTGGGTCCCACGTAGGGCCCACCACCATATCATATATGATATTAATATATATTATATAATATAATATATACTTTATGAAACAACCGTCCAGGCCTTGGACGGCCTGGATAAAAACATGCATCATGGTGTTATCCCCACACGTGGGGTGGGTCCCACCGTCTAAAGACGGTGGACGGTCTGGATTAAACACCAGTGATATGGTGTGGCCCACGGAGTGGATGGACGGTGTGGCTAGGATGGTACCCAGGACCCACGTCCGCTGACACTTCACTGTTGCCACCGCCAGTAGGGATGGATGGCGAGACCTCAGCGTTGAAATGAGGTATTTTTCACTCCGTCTACCATTGAGCCATGGATCTGGGTCCCACCGTCTGGACGGTCCGGATCACATGTGGGACCCACAAAAACTGCTGACGTCAAATGGCAGATGGGTCCCACCATCCAGATGGCTTGGATGTTGACGCCAAGAGGCGCAATGCTCTGCTGCTGGCCGTCCATACATGGACGTCCCAGATATAAAAGAAATGGGTGGACGGCGTGGTAAGACCCATACACCACGTGTGGTCCACACACCTCGTGAAGTGCTGGGTCCCACCGGATAGTTGGACAGAGCTGCCAGTGGGTGGGTCCCACGAGCAGTGGCCCACCCATTAATATATGATATTATATAATATATAATATATGGAATATATACTGTATGTATTGTATATACACATATAAGTACCTGTGTGTGCGTTAAAGTAGCTGGCAGCGTCCAGGGACGACCTGGGTGAAAGGGGCTCACCTATCAAGTAAACCCCACATGAATGGATGGTTTGGATGGCCTTTCCCAACACGGTGGCCCCACGTCAGGTGGGCCACACTCTTGGATCAAACTGATATTGGTGTTTTCCTTCATTTGGGCCCGTCCAAACGGACTTCCATGTGGGCCACTCGATGGACGACATGGCTAAAATACATACATCATAGGTGGGCCATGATCATAGAAAGAGAGAGAAAGAAAGAGATAGTCACCGGCAAAGATGGAGGGGCCCCGCCACTATGGGTCCCTCTTTGGTACAAAAACTACATCAAGGTGGGTCCCACTACATGTGGCCCTTACACCAAACAAATGGATGAAAACAAAAATCCAAAAATCACCCACCGGTTCTTCTACTTGCACCCAAGGCTTCCTTAGCTCCTTAGCTTCGATTCCGACGGAGGAGATGAGGTTTGGATGGTTGAGATGGAAGATGGAAGGGTAGGAAGAGGTGGGCCACACTTGTTGCTTGGGAGAGGTGGGAGAGGCTTGGACGTGTGAGAGGTTTTGGGTTGCTTGGTATGGGTTTGAAAATGAAGGGGAGAGAGACTTGTAAAGAGAGAGAATGATGGTTGATGGATTGATGGATGTGTGTAAGAGCCTTTTTGACTTTTGTGGCTTTTGGTGTAAGGAAGGTATGGGTTATAAGAGTCTTTTTGACTTTGGGGGTTGCTTGGGGAAGAGTGTGAAGTGATGTGTACTTGACTTGATGGGATTGATTGATGGTTGATTGATGTGACATCTCGTTGAGATTCTCTTGGGTTTCGCAACGCGCGGCTTTTTCCTCACACCGAACGCTAGCCCACATCTCCTGGCCAGAGTATCGCCTCAGCGCGCGAGTCCCAACATGGGAACCGCGGTGACGGTACGGTCGCAATGGCACAAGTCTTGGGTTGAGTCGAATCAGATTAATGACGTGTTAATCAAGGTCGCGTGCAACGCCGGTTAAGGGTCGAAGGTTACTGGAATTTGACCGGAAAGACCGCGGGAACCTACGTAACGGTACGGTCTAGGATACGGGTCTTACAGTTTTGGGTGTCCGACCGTCATAGAAGTATTGAACCTGTTGCCACTTCTCAAAACTATGGTGTGGACATTTAAGAAGCAAGTCCTTCCATCTTTCCCAACATTCATGAAAGTGCTCACCCTCTTTTTGTGTGAAATTAGTTATTTCTCTGCAGAGAGCATTAACTTTGTGAACAGGGAAGAACTTGTTTAAGAACTTCTTAGACAGTTGGTCCCATGTAGTGATAGACCCAACTTCTAGAGAATTTAACCATGCTTTCGCCTTATCCTTCAAAGAAAAATAAAAAAAGCACAAACGGATCGAATCATCTGAAAATATTTGGAACCTAAAGGTAGAGCAAATGTCTAGGAATTCTTTCACATGATGATATGGATTCTCCTTATCTAAACCATAGAAGGATGACAACAATTGTATGACCCCAGGTTTAAGTTCAAAGTGTGTTGCCGTGGTGGCTGGCAATACTATGCATGAAGGTGCATTAAATTGGATAGGAGCTGAATAATCTCTAAGAGCTTTAATTCCATTCTCGTCCGCCATTTCAAATAGGATGTTTCTCAATCTTCTATGAAATGTTCTTTCTATTTCAAGATCAAAAGGTGCTAGTTCTATGTTCAGAGATCAACGTCCTGGCATAAACTGAGTTATTGCAATGTAGGAAAGAAAGCTAAACTAAGATGCAACCTAAGAGAAATAAAACTAGAGCTAAAAATCGTGAATTCCTACAAACAAGATGAAACTATGCAAACAAGAATTGGAAGAAAGAACATGGAAAAGGAGACGATTGATTTCCGAAGAATTAGGAGCTCCTCCACTTTGAAGACAATTTTTTTCTTTTTCAGCTTCCGTCCTCAATTCCTGTAGAAAATAAAGACAAAAATAAATTAAGTTTCACAAAATTTATGAAATGATGTGAGAAAAATCCTAGGGCTATGAATTATGATAAGAGAGAATTCTAAATCCAATTGGACCAAAACAGTCCCTGGCAACGGCGCCAAAAACTTGATGTTTTATTTAAACCAACCTGATTTAAATTGATTTTAAACTCGCAAGTATATGAATCAGGTGTAGACATGGTACGTATTATGAGATCGTTCCAACGAGGTCTGGTTGTCACAATTCGAATTTTATAATTCTTCTTAATTAATCCAACAAATAGTTTAGCTAATTATTAAGTAAACTAACAAAGATCAATGAAAATAACTGACAACAAGAAGGAAAATTCACTCAAGGAGAACACTAGGACTTTTGAATCCACCCCTAATTATCCTAACCCTTGTTTTAACTTGTTGATTCACCCTAATTCAGATTGATATACATTCAATAAATAAAGCAAAATTTGTCCTTGGTCAGGCACACAAGATGTATAATTCCATTGAAGCACAAGTGATTTTCCCCTTAACATCAATTATCCCTAATGCATACATAGATGAAATTGGGAAAAAATCTCAAGGATCACATCTTTCCATCCATGTTCAGGCATGAATAGATGTGAATTCCTATTTCTTTCTCTGTAGGGAAACTTGTTCATGGTCAGACACAAGCACACCTAGAATAAGATTCCAAACAACATCCACATCTAGACTTTTGTTAAGCTCATAGATTGGAGAGGTATGGAGTTTTCATTTAATCACAATAGAGAAAGAAATAAATCAATCAATTCTAGATGAAATCAATAAATAACAAGAATCATTCAAATTAGGGGCTTCATCTCAGCCCCAGCTAAGAAATTAAAAATTCATGGAAAGTAACATAGATTCAGATGGAAAGAAGAAAATTATAATTGATAAGAAGCACATCCCTTTGATTTCTTTCCAATCTCTCTCTTTCTTTTCTTCCACATCTCCTACCTCCTTGAATCTCCCAACCACTCTCTTTACTCTACTCCACGTCCAGCAACAAGCCGAGATCCTCTTTCTCTCTCCTTTTCACTCACGTCCACACTGGCTCAAGGAATGGATTCAATCCTCAACTCTCTCTTCTCTCTTCTCTTTATAGCAGAAAAAGGTTGGTTGGTGAGAGCTTTTGCATCGAGAGGTGGTGCGTAGATAGCTAGAGTCGGGTGTTGTTGCAAAGGCGGTGGAGAAGTCGTGTGAAACAGGGCTGGTTCCGCATTCGGCACTGGTGTTGATGGGCCCCATTTATAGTAGTTCTTTCAAAGATTAGAGCCGTTAATGTATTTGTAGGACCGATTTAGGCCATGAGCCAAAATCTAGAATGAATCCAAATCTTAGGTGGACCGCAATATCAATCAACATGGTGTCTTTTCCTCCCATCTTCTAATCTCGTTCTTGTGTATGATTGCACAAGAACACCATGGTTCTTATTGAAATCATTCCCTGGACCCAATGGTCGGATCGGATCATACATCTAGATGATATTTGTGGGCCACAAGAATCCAACGCAAGCCCTTGTTTATGATTTCCTGTCTCTATTTCGGATTCCATGGAAGTGCGATGATCAGTGGGGCCACTATGGGAATCTTTTAGACAATCAGCTCCGTCCATTAGCTTCCTCATGAAAAATTTGTCAGTCTTGATCATTTTTGGATCAAAACCGTGGTGGCCCACCTACTGGATCTTTCGACCGTCTAACCTACATTTACATGGTTTGAGAACCAATTTTCGATGTTCTTGGAAATTTTCCACCTAGGCCTTGATTAATGGACCAGAGGGATTCCAATGGTGAATCATGATTGTGGCTGACAAGAGAGGACCGCAAGTCCATGTACATGGTTGTTCGCAGGCGGACGACCGTTTTTTAAGATGAGTCTGGTCCGCGCATGCTGACTAACTTAGTGTATTCGGTGCACGACAAGTCGTCGTGTACATGGTGTACACACACTGCAACATAGGGTCCACTTTGATGTTTTCGTGAAATCCTCTCCGTTCATCCATTTGTTATATCATTTAAAACCGTTGAGACTAAAATGAAACACATCTAGATATCAGGTGGGCTCAAAATTAGTGGTTTATGGACTGATCTGTCCATTAGGCCACTTTCACAGGGATACAATGGCTAAAATTTGACGTGTACGGTTTATTTATGCTCGACAGGACATATATGAAGTCTCGAGCTGAACGGATGGTGAAAAACCTGTGATCTTGCATTCTAGCTGACTTTCAAGCCACTTGAGCTTCAGTTTCTCGATTTTCTCAGATTTATAGCTGTAAATTCTTCAATCTTAATCCCATGGAGTCCCGTCCATTGCCTTGGTGATGCTTGAGTGTTAAATCCCCGCTTTTTGCATCCTTTTTCAGTCCACGCTCGTATCTACACCCTGCATCATAAACATGATTAAATCGGGCTGTTAAACAGTATCATGTTCGTAAAAGCAGGTAATAACTGGGGTCTAATATGTAATAGTCGACCCTCAATACAACCCCAACTAGCATTTTGCTAGTCTCGAGCAAAGTATGCGAAAAATAATTTCAGAAATATAAGAAAATTCCTGTAAACCTGAGTGAATTGTGAAAAAAATAGTCGAGAAGCGAGAATTCTAAGATTCGTGAATGGTGAACAGTATTTTCTCCTAGAATCAAGCTCACTGTAAACTTCATAATCAAGTTCAAAATATTAATCCTTTAATTAGAACAATTCTAAACCTTGAGTTTCATGAGTGTATAGTGTAATCTCAGCTTATCACTATTAAGAGATTCGATTGTCAATTTCATGATATCATTGGTAACCAACAAAGGAATTCATTACACCCAAAACCTAAACTAAAACATGCCTCACAGATCATTCTTTTTTTTTCTTTCAGCTTTTGAATTTTTCATGAATAGTAACGCCAAGGAGGGGAATCAAATCCTCACCTATAGGGAGCAAACCTACTGTAACATCCTGAAAATCGGGGGTCGAGTAGTAACTCAACTCCCGAGTTCTAGAACATCACTTATGCAACAAAATGAATGATGATTGAATGTTGATTGTATCCTTGCATTGAATATGAGTGAGATTAAGCCAAAACAACATATCATACTCCAGAGACAGTTAAATTGCAAGCGGAAGACTGTGATAGACATATAGAATATAAAAACTGTGGTGAGTCTCCAGAGTGTGATAATGTTACCAGGTTAAATAATTACAAGTACAATTCTAAAATTTACCAAATGTGAGCAAGTGTAATGTCTTTTATCCCGAGTACCATAGCCCCGTCAATACATTACCAGGTCTTCATAGACCTGTCAGAGAGTTATATGTAGGAGAACTCCTCCTCAATATCGCCATCACCTGAAACTCAAAAAATCTGGTTGGTGTTGCAAACACCGTCCCGTAACGTGGGAGTGAGTGATCAACTTAGTGGAACAATAAGGCATAGGTTAACATGTTATCAACTCAGTCAAGTAGTAATGATAAAGCAGTACAATCAAACAATTCGAAGTACTCTTACTAATGCAAGTATGAAATGACATGATAAATGCCCTTGCCAATCCACCCTCATGCGACATCATCTTACGGTCGGGGATGCATACCTCCCTCAGTGCTCCACATCTACTAGGCACATGCGGTGCGATGATGAACATGATTACCGAGTAGTTATTAGTCCATTTCAAACAACAGTATTGGGAAACTAAAGTACCTCCCTTGTATCATTCCCAAACATGATCCATTCTAAGGTTGTCAATCCTAGTTAATCTCATACGATATTATGGTTCGAGAGGCATCGCGAAGGCATCATAAAGGGCTCGTCACTCGTCAGTACGGATACAGATCTCACCGTATGCAGCTCAATTGCTGGTCGTCAGGTCGAATACAGGTCTAACCGTACTCGGCTCAATCACAGGCCGTCATCTCGAATACAGGTCTTACCGTACTCGACTCAACTCATGCTCTAGTTGCTACGAAGGGCTCATCGCCAATCATAGACCCTAAAGTATACTCGAAGACACTACGGAGGACTCGTCGCCCGTCAGCATGAATACAGGTCTCACCGTACTCGGCTCTCGCCGTAGGTGTCGACAGCTCGAATACAGTGTCTCATACCACCGTATTTGGCTCACGAGTTTGGTTGTTCAATGGTCACTACGGGGAGGCACGTGGCCCCAGTGTAGGCCGACAGCTTGACCACGGTGTCCCATACCACCATGCCCGGCTCATGAGTCTTAGCGGATCGAGGTACCATGGTTAACGGGATTTCACTGGTAAGTTTGGTACCCTAGGTTCAAACAGTAGCGTCCAAACATGGTGAACATACATTAGACAAATCGGGTTACGTGACGAGCTCGGCTAGCTCGAGCGCACGACAAGTTGGACGACGTGAAGTGCATAAGCACTTCGCGTGGCCAACCACTATCGCCAACCGAAGTACAACTCGGGTTCGTCGAACACATCTCACATGGCGAATGAATCACAACCACAAATTCAATCCCGTTACCGATTGCCTGAACTATACAATAGCCCCAATCACATTCAATTGCAGATAGGTAAAGCAGTAGTAATGGATCAAGATTCAAATCATACAATCAAAGTCTGGTATTATCCGTTTAGGGCTGCCAGGGCTGTTGCACGCACTCGTTGCTCCACTCCCCCATCACCCATGACGGATCATACAACATAAACATGAATTTAAACATACGCATTACATAAAAAAATCATACAATCATAAAACATGTTATAAAGCATGTTGTAAAACACTATATAAACAAGCACACAAACACATATGTTTCATAAGTAAGCGGTTAAAGTAAACAACCACAGGGAGGAAATCATACAAGTCTCTAAGGTAGTTGAGAATCCCATCTCAACACCTATCTAAGGCAACATTATCCAAGCACTTACTCTCACAAGCATTTTCACAAACACTTAGAATACACTATTTCAACATACATAGTGTTTGTTAGCAAAACATGTATTAGGGTGTAAGACCCGCATCTTAGACCGTACCGTTCCGTAGGTTCCCGCGGTCTTTCCGGTCGAATTTCGGCAACCTTCGACCCTTAACCGGCATTGCGCGTGACCCTGATTCACACGCTGTCAACCCGAGTCGACTCAACCCGAGACTTGTACCATTGCGACCGCACCGTCGCCGCGGTTCCGGTGCCGCGACTCGCGCGCCGAGGCGATACTCTGGCTAGGAGATGTAGGCCAGCGTTCGGTGCGAGGAAAACGCCGCGCGTTGCGAAACCCAAGAGAATCTCAACGAGATGTCACATCAATCACCCATCAATCAAACCCATCATGTCAAGTACACATCACTTTTCACCCATTTCCAAGCAACCACAAAAGTCAAAAAGGCTCTTACACACCCATGCCTTTTCTTACACAAATGGCCATAAAAGTCAAAAAGTTCTTACACCCATCACCACCACATCCATCACTCCATCAAACATCACCCATCTCCTCTCCTTTACAAGTCTCTCTCTCTCTCTCTCTCTCTTTTCCAAATCTCATTCCCAAACAAGAGAGAAAAAACCCCATACGTATGAGCTATCTCCCCATTCCCTTTCAAGCCACAAATGTGTCCCACCTTTCCATCCCAAGATCTCCCATCCTAGCCATCCATTCCTCATCTCCTCCTTTGAAATTGAAGCTAAGGAGCTAAGGAACCCATAGGAGCAAGAAGATCGGACGGTGGGTGCTTGATAAGAGTAGTTTTTTTCATGTTTTTAAGATGGGCCAAGTGAGGCCAACCGATCAATGGTTTGGATCTCACTTGGGACCCTAAGAGGTGGCCGATGGCCCCCTTTGATCATCATGATCATTCCATGATGGGGCCATTCTCCATGGCCCCCATCATGATGTTTATTTTCTTGTTTTACATAGGTCATCTAGACCGTCCATATTGGTGGGTGATCTTAGATAGTTATTCTTCACTCATTTTGTTTGATCAATGGTCCATATATGTGGGACCCACCTTGATGTATGTTTGTATGAGGGGCCCATAGTGGCGGGGTCCCTCCATACTCGCCGATCTTTCTCTCTTTCTCTTCCTTTTCCTTGTGTATGATGACTTGTGGCCTACTTGATGTATGTATCTCATCCACACCATCCACATAGTGGGCCACCTTGGTTTTTTTTTAATTTTTGGTATGGGTCATCCAAGGGTGGGCCACTTGGATGAGAATGGAAACACAAATAGCGGCTTGATCCAAAGACAGGTGGCCACGTCCCTGTGGGGCCCACCATGACGCGTGTGCTATATCCACACTGTCCAGCGTCCTGGACGCTGGACGTTTGTAACGTGAAGGGGGGGTGGCTAACAGTGAGGTGCACTGACGGTGGGTCCATGGGACCAACTTCCGTCCTCCACCCCTCCAATGGGCCACACCATGATATATGTGCCTTATCCACACCGTCCACCATTCTGGATGGTGGGCCATATCCCTGTGGGACCCACTTCTGCACCATGATCCATAGCTCGCTGAGACTAAGTGAGGTCCCTGGTTTCAACGGTGGGCCTCAGCTCATGCGGCAGACGGAGTGAAGATACCTCTTTTCAAACACTGAGGTCTTGGTACCGCCCCTGTGGGGTGGCTAGCGGTGGTGTGCCACTGATGTGGGGCCCACCTGACCTTTGGGGTGCGGCTGAAACTTGGTCGGACCCTTCACTCAAGCGGGACGCCCACAATGGGTGGGCTGGATTTGGTGGACCCCATCTCAGTGGGCCCAAATAAATGATTAGGAATGTTTTAATGGTGGGTATCCCCCTCAACTGTTGTACCTGGTGTGGCCCACACAAGTCACGACCAGACTTGATTTTTGAGACCCAGGCCCACGCTGGAATGAAGCATCTAACCGATGGGTTAGATGTTTGTCACACATCAACGGTGGGGCCCACAACGAGCTCGCTGTCCCGTTCCCATGGTGGGTCCTACGTGGGACCCCTCTCTGTTGCTGTCAGGAAGACAGTAGAAAGAAAAGAAAAAGAAAAAGAAAAATAAAATAAAATAAAATAAAAAATAAAAGGAGGGGCACGTGGCACACTCCCTCTCTCTACACCTCTCTCTTTAACTCTCTCTCACTCTCTCTCTCCTGACGCATGCTCTCTCTCTCCTGACGCTCTCTCTCTCTCTCTACATCTCTCTCTGACACTCTTTCTCTCTCTACATCTTTCTCTCACTCTCTCTCTTCATCTCTCTCTACATCTCTCTATATCTCTCTCTACCTCTCTCTACATCTCTCTATCTCTCTCTGCGTCAGCAAGGTGTAGGCCCCACTTAATGTATGTGTTTTTACTCCAGCCGTCCATCTATTTTGATGGTGGGACCCATCGTGAGGTATGTATTTTATCCTCGCCTGGTTCCCTCTCGGTCTTGGGTGAGGCACCAGTAGGCCCACCTTGATATGCGTAAGGCCCAATTGATTAGGCCCACCTTGCTATAACTATGGCCCGTTGTTGAGGCCCGTTCTAATGTGAATGAAAGGCCCATGAGACTAGGCCCATTCAATGCATTCTAAGGTCCACGGGTTATGACCCATTGCAATGCGCATAAGGCCCATTGGTGCGGCCCATTAATGTGGCCCACTTGACAAATGTAAGGCCCATGTGACACGGCCCATTTGATGTATTTAAGGCCCAATGGGATGAACCTAAGGCCCATTGCAATGTGTAAACCCAACCTGGTTCATGTAATGATGTTTACGACGGGCAACGCCTTGGGAGCAATGCTGGTTTGACGTCCACATTGCAAGTATAATGTTGGTTAAATGTCCGCATTACGACTCTCCCTAGGGCCCATTGATAGGCCGTACTTGTTGCGTGTAGGCCGTCTAGGCCCATCTGCGTTGTAAGCACAGCTCATTACCTTATTACATGTTTAGTATAGTTCCATGACTCATGATCATACGCATCATATGTGTGCTTGATATGAGAGGTGACTGATCATAGCATATGCCTTCGGGCAGATTGATTTGGGGCTCCCGGTTAGGCGGTGTTGCCCTACATGAGCGCACGAGACGCGCAGGATTGTTGCATGATTGGATAGTGTGATTCATGCATTCGCATTGTGTGATGTAGTTACTGTACGCCCTAGCGACATCAGGGCCATAGCCTCCACAGGCGTATCGTGGTTGGCAGGATTGGATACCGAAAATCTTGTTCTACATGGGGTGCTATAGATATCCCTGGGTGAAAGTCCCTAAACCCTTATGGTACCAAGAGTTGCTCCAACGTCTAGACCGAGTGGGTGCATGAGCGCCGATAGCCGATTACCAGGAGGCTGCGCTTTCCACTGTGTCGTGGTCGGTTGGAAGGGGGTACGTACGGCCTTACCCGCCCGAGAGGAGGGGGCAATGCTAGGCTGAGTCTGACCAGCTCGAGGAATGGGTCCGCTATCGACGAGCCGAGCCCGATATTGGCAGGCGGGTAGTGAGGTCTCTTCCACTTACCTTATTGCGCGCGATGGGGCGGCAATCTGGTTTAGAGTGTACTAGACCCTGGTGATATTCCAGATTTTGAGCTATACTGATATGTGGACTTAGATGAGGATTTGTATGCTTGAGTTGCATTTCGCATCGCATGGCCTTGGTATGGCCGACATCTTTCATGCCTTGCATTGCATAGCCTTGGTACGGCTAGTAGTATTCTGGATTCACCAGCATGTTCCGCATTACTCTGATACTCCATACTGCATTACTACCTTGTGCACACACTTTCACCACCCTCTAAGCTTTCCATAAAGCTTATGCACGACCGTTGCGTGCAGGTGACGTGAGGACGCAGCAGCACTGAGGCGAGAGCGCTGAGCAGATCTTTTGGAGCTTTTTGTCCATTCTCATTGTATTTCCCTTTATGCTCATTGTACTTGTAAAGTTTTTGATCATAGTGGAAATGTGATGGAGTTTTTGGTTGTTGTTTGTGGGTTATGCCTTTGGTTATGCTTATTACGATTTAAACTGATATTAGAAATCCTCCTCGTAGCATCCCAGGATCGGAACCTGGCGAATGGGCGCCGGGAGCCGAGAATGGGGTTCTACGGAGGCTGTCGGCGCCGGATTCGGCGATCGGGATTTTGTGAGCCCGGTCCCCGAGTTTGGGGCGTGACATAGGGCGAGTCATTTCGCCAAGCAAGTATTTTACACATATATAATATATTTATACAACAAATACTCATGGCAAACACATCTCTAAAATATATATGTATACGGTACTTTCTAAAATACAGTATTTCTACATACATAGTGTGTGTTAGTAAAACATGTATTTGGACGAATCCTTTCGCCAAATAAGTATTTTATCCATATATCATATATTCATACAACAAATAATCATGTCAAACACATTTCCAAAATTTATACGTATACTGTATTTTCTACGAATACCTAGAGTATGTAAAATTCCATATTTTACGTCTTTAATCGAAACAGAAATCGGAAAGCACTTTGTACATATGCAATTGCACACAGATCATGAATCTATCATTATTTGACATTGAAAATGTTAAAAACCATAACTTAGACACCTAAAGTCCGCACCTTTTTTCGTAGAATTGTAACGAATACGATAGGTTTGCTAAGCTTTCATCTACGGCAGTTTGGCAACCTATAGAACGAAATAAGTTAGCTATTTCATAACCTACAACCTACACAACCCCAAAACAGATTAGGGTTAGGGTTTCTTACCTAGAAATGATGCCGGAATCGCTGAGAAAGCGATGAGAATGGTCCGTAGAACGACAAGGAAAAGTAGTAGGGAGTTTCTCCCACTTCTCCCACACTTTCTCTCTCTTTTCTCTCTCTCTCTCTCCTGGGGTTTTCTCAAATTTCTTCGTATGGCTGTAAGAGAGAGAGAGTTTTAAGGTCCTTATATAGTCTAAAAAGTCTCCAAAATAGACTCCAGGTCAAGGTATACTTGGGTTATAGCCAAAGTGGGATGGTTTCAGCTCAACGGAGGACTTCTGGCGGGTCTCCTTGAGCCAAATGTCGGACTTAAGCTCACTAACAATGGATCTACGTTTAGTTAAGTTTTCATTTCAGTCGGATTTTCAGATCACGCGTGGCGGACCAGTTTCAGTTCAACGGTCAGTGGGTCTCGATCGGAGATTCCGAGTACATGTAAATGTTTATGAAATTTTTCCTGATCTAAGGGTGTATTGGGTCAGATTCTGACGGTCTGGTTGCTTAATACCGATCCGCAAGCGACGAGTCTCAGATTACTATTCAAGATATTTATTTTGTAAAGAAACAAGTGTTCTCACACTCTCTCACTCCAGACTCAAGCGAACAGCCGTGTGACACTATCTGGATTTGATTTTCGAGATGGTTGTCAAGCCCAGCGAGGCGGTCCTAAGTCCTTAACTTCGTATTATTCGGACTCCCGATGTGCGGTCTAGACTTGATACGGAGTTTCAAAGTGCTCTCGAGAGCAGTCGGGTAATGAGTTTGATCCTAGGTTTTAGGGTAACCTAGCGTCAATGATTCTACAAGTTTTGGGTCTTACAGATTGTATTTAAAGTGATTGGTGCTAATTTCACAGGTACTCTAGTTTAACACAGGCTAATTCTCGCCTAATTTCTAAAGGATTTAGTCTTGTGTAATTTCTGTCTGAGGTGGTACCTGGGCCTTTGTAGTTTGTATATAAAGTGATCCAAGTCATACTACTTAGCTAGTTTAAGATAGTGTCTAGGGTGAAAGTACTTAGAAAAAATTGAAAGAACAAGGTGGTGAAGGGTGGGATTTGTGAAGGAAATGGGTTCTGAAGCGATTTTAGACTGTGGGATTCAGTTCTGACAAGTTAATAAAGTGTTAGGAGCGACCTATTGCCTAAGGACGTCTAATCCCAGGTTGGCAAAAATCCGGGATGTTACAATCTACCCCCTTAAAACAAAATTTCATCCCCGAAATTGCCTAAGGGTAATAAGGAAAGATTTAATTATTCCCTTTGCCTAAGACTTATTGATTTCGAGTTCCTACGCGTGGTAGGGTATATACTAGCCCGGTTCATTTTACTCTACTCCCCTTAAAACTTATGTCTTTATCCATTTCTCATACCCTGATGGTTTGCTACAATTTGTTTCTTTACCTATTTGGAGCCTTGACGACAGTTCCCAATTATTTAGAGTAAGATAGCTGCTTTCATTGTTTGACCAATACAGAGAGACGGTTATAGTGGGCTTGATCCCGATACATCGATCTTCTACCTGACTAGGGTAAAAGGCTCGTCGCATCCCCTCCTAGTCCTGGTGAATCCTAGTCTTCTGCTCAGTCAAAGTGCAGTGAGTCCATTGTTGCCCAAGATTGAGAATTGGGTCAAGCCACGAATGCTTCGCAGTTGTATATTTCAGTAACTTCGTAGTCCAATCACTCTAAAACTTAGGAATTGTCCATCAATGAAAGGTTCAAGTTTCCTAGTCATAAGGTTACCCATTGGGTCTTGGTCTAGGAGAGTCCTCATCTTAATTCATGTCTAGGGTAGTAGTTAAACCCGTACTCATTATTAGGCCCTTTCTTTGATACGGATTAGGTTAATACTTGGAACCTAATTGCCTTACATTCTAAAGAAGATTCAGGTCCTAGTTAGTGACCTATCTTTGCGTACAGTCTGGATCAATTCCATTCGATCCTAGGCCAGTGGGCAAGGGTCCACCGCGTCTCTGCGGTGCCACCCAGGTGAATAGTTCCTACGTCAAATAAGCTTCCTAAGAGTTACTAAGAAGCCTATAAGTATTAAGGGGATTCAACGAAAGGACGGGGTCTCGCGCCAACCTAATCAAGCCAACTAACGGAATTTATTATTATTATTTTGTTTCGATTATCTTAGCATAATGAATCTTTTACATTCCTTAGTCTAACCAGTAGCCTAGTCACAACGTATAAGTAGCGGTAATTCCACTAGTTGTGATCCAAAGTCTATGCTTCTACACTAGATGATTTCACATCATTTCTAATACAGGGTGTTATCACTTAGGGTCGAAGTTGTCTAATTGGAACTGAGTTGTTTGTACTTGACGCTCAAGCATTCCACATGTGTTCATCCCAACTAAGGGGGTCCTAAGGTTCACATTATAAATTTGTTGGATTTCCTACACAGTAAGGCCTGTCGAAATCTAGGAGCACCGCTCTAGGTCCAAAACTCTAAGGGCCCATTTGTCAAACCACCATTTACTCTAAAAGCTTAAGCTGTCAGAGTGTGGTGGGTTAAAGTATATCAAGGACTTTCGTAACATCCCGAAAAATCAAGGGTCGAGCATAACTCAACTCTCGAGTTTCCAGAACATCACTTATGCAACATAGATAATGATGATTGAATGTTGTCTGTATTAGTGTATTGAACATGAGCGAGATTAAGCCAAAACAGAATATCATACTCCAGAGACAGTTAAATTGCAAGCGAAAGACTGTGATAGATATATAAATTATATAAAAACTGTGGGTGAGTCTCCAGAGTGTGATAACATTACTAGGTTAAATAATTACAAGTACAATTCTAAATATACCAATGTGTAAGTGTAATGTCTTATATCCCAAGTACCATAGCCCCGTCAATACAGTACCAGGTCTTCAGAGACCCGTCAGAGAGTTACATGTAGGAGAACTCCTCCTCGACATCATAATAGTAGTCCAGCTCTGCTTCCGGAGTAGCGTAGCCATCTGCAATCAGACAAAGTCTGGTGGGTGTTCAGAACACCGTCCCATAACGTGGGAGTGAGTAGCTAACTCAGTGGAACAATAAAGTATAGGTTAACATGTTATCGACTCAGTCAAGCAGTAATGATAAAGCAGTACAATCAAACACTATTAACTACTCTTATTAATGCATGCAAGTATGGATGCAGGTATGATGGATGCCCTCACCACACCCTCCCTCGTGCGACACCATCTCACATTCGCAGCATGCTTTCATCCCTCAGTGCTCCACATCTTCCAGACACATGCAATGCATGATGAGCATGATTACCGAGTTTTTAATTAGTCCATTTCAAAGAGCAAGATTGGGAAACTAAGGTACCTCCCTTGTATCATTCCCAAACATGATCCATTCTAGGGTCGTCAGTCCTAGTTAATATCAGACGACGAGTGTTTTCTAGGTCACTGCAAAGGCTGCCAGGGCTGTTACGCACAAAGGTTACACCACTCCCCCATTACCTCTTAAACGATTCATCACAATACAGAAACATGCCTAGTTCATACTCTACATACCGCGGCAAACCCTAAGGCTCACTACGATTTCAAAGTATGCTCGAGGTCACTACAAAGGGCTGTCAGTGCTGTTACGCACAAAGGTTGTGTATCGCTCCCCATCACCTTATCAATGTAGGCCGACAGCACGAATATAGTGTCCCATACCACCATAATCGGCTCACGAGTCTAGTTGCTCACTGGTCACTACGGGGAGGCACGTGGCCCTAGTGTAGGCCGACAACTCGACCACGGGTGTCCCATACCACCATGTCCGGCTCATGAGTCTTAGCGGATCCCAGGTACCATGGTTAAAAGGGATTCCATTGGTAAGTTTGGTACCCTAGGTTCAAGCAGAGGCGTCCAAACATGGTGAACATACAAAAGACAGATCGGGTTACTTGACGAGCTCGGCTAGCTCGAGCGCACATCAAGTTGAACGATATGAAGCGCATCAACACTTCGTGTGGCCAACCACTATCGCCAACTGAAGTATGACTCAAGTTCGTTGAACCACATCTCTCGTGGCAAATGAATCACAGCCACGAATTCAACTCTGGTACCGATTGTGGACTATAATCATAGCCCCAAGCACAATCAATTGCAGATAGATATAAGCCAGTAGTGGATCAAGATTCAACTCATACAATCAAGGTCTGGTATTATCCGTTTAGGGTTGTCAGGGCTGTTGCACGCATTCGTGGCTCCACTCCCCCATCACCTATGACGGATCATACAACGTAAACATGAATTAACATATGCATTACATAGATAAAATCATAAAAGCAGTTGAGCATGTTATGAAGCACAACACAAGCATGAGTTTGTACATGTTCAATTCCTAATCACACAACTATCAAAGAAATCATACATATAGTTAAAAGAGGTTGAGAATCATATCTCAACACCCTTAAAACATTACAACTGCTAACTACTACTCATTCAAACATTTCAACAACCACTTTATTTAAAAACACATACATCAACACATGACATATGTTGATCACATAGGCATTAGGCCAAATCCTTTCACTAGGGAGTTGCCCCAATCATAACACGCGTCACCCACGATGGATATTCATGGCAAGCAGGAATCCAAGTTCCATATTCATTCAGTTATTTCCTCAAACACTTGGGCCACACATTTTAATATAAGTAGTGAATATTGGCCGTGGCGTGATTTAGGGCAAATCCTTTCGTCAAAGGGGGATCGCCAATACAACAATCATATATCCATGACAATTAGTCATGGCGAGCACGAATGAGAATTCTATACTCATTCGGTCATTTTCACAAAACACTTCGAATACACTATTACAACATACATGGTGTATGTTAGCAAAACAT